>CM043318.1:34017467-35217467 GCA_023736055.1 Quercus glauca | reverse complement strand
ATTTTGTTTGGTTGTGAATAGATTTTATTAAGGGGAATGGTCAAAAACAAGCCAAAGAGCTTTTGTTTTTGAGGTATAAGTTCTAAACTTTTTTTTTCCCATTTCCTTGCTTTTCTTGTTTTAATCTTCTTGTTTTATTTTTTATTTTTCTTGATTATTTATGTTGTGATATGTCTGCTTAGCTTAGGTTTTCTTTGTTCTATTGTTTAAAGCATGTTAGGTTGTTAGATTTATTGTCTTAAGTTTCTGCTTTGTTTCTTTGTTCTTGCTGTTTTTGGGTTACGGTTCTGGGCTTGTATGCATATGCATGCTCTCTGCATGCGTACACATACTCGAAGTATGCGTATGCATACAACTGGGCTGCGTATGCAGGCCTTATGTATGCGTACGCGTACTCAAGCCCAGAAACCCTAATTTAACCCCTTTTTGTTTCCGTTTCTTTGTTTCTCTTATTTAACATGCTTTTGCCTTGTCTAGGTCTATGTTTATAAGTCTTTGCTTCTCTATTTGTGTGTTTGTTTGTAATTTACATGCTAGATTAGGGTTTCCTTTCATTTTATTGCTTTGCCATGAACATGCATATGATATGACCATGAATTAATGCATAAGTGCTGTGACGTAATGAGGTAAGTGAGATAAGGCATGCATTCATATGAACATGCATTTATCTTGTACTTTGATGAAGGATATGAACATGTTTTGGTTGAATGATATGTTTTGATGTTAGGATGTCTATCACATGTTTGTTTAATCTTACCATGCCTGTGTTTTTACCTTGATTTCATGTATATATGTTGCTGCCTTAGATGAAATATGAGATGGCATATGGTTAGATGCATGTTAGGGTTTTGGGATGATTAATGCCATGTTGTATGCTTAGATGTATGCTAGTGTGTGCGTGAGTTTAAGAAGCAATATTGAATATGCATTTAATGAGATTAAGACATAAGACACCATGAGTGGAAGCCGACCCACGGGTTGGGCAATCTTGGGTGCCTTATACTTTCCCAAGCTGTACCTAAACTTCGAACCAATACTCTGGTAGTAAGATCAGTCCTTTCACGTAAGAGCACTATATACATGGTTCCTAGGCCATAAAACTAGGTGGTGACTCCATTACCCTTCTTTTCGCCCTGGTTCACTCGGCCAAGGCGTACTCCTCGCATTGCGTCCACAATCTTGCAATGCGAGTTTGAAAACTGCTACTTGATTATCACATTTTTGAAATGTTTTCAAGCCTACAACTGTATTTTGATGGTTTTTAAAAAAACGTATTTTCATGATAAATCATATTCCAAAGTGATAATTAGGATTTTTAAAATAATTAAGTTGAAGATAATTACTTTAAAATCCTATTATCTGACAGTATTTAAATCTCATCAACTCACTTATTTTAATTCCATGCAACAAATTTTTTTTTTTTTTTTTAAGACAAAGACTTAACCAATCACAAAAATTCATTTAATTTATTTTAATTAGTGACCAATCAAAATTAATTTCCATTAATTATGTGTGATAGGCTCCACCCAATTAATATGAATGCTGACTATTAAAGCTTGATCTTGTGATATCTTTTGATCTGAACATCCAATTGAGAAATCGAATGTACTGTTGTGATCATTGATACCTCAAGATCATTTTTATGACATGTGATGAATGAGTTAGTAGCTAAAATATGACCATGATTTTTGGATACATAAAATGACCATTTTACCATCTTCCAAGATTAAATCATGGATGCAAAAAGGGTGTCTATAGTTGTTGGCCAAGCGCAAGTTGAAATGGTAAGAATTTATGATAAGCTATTAGCCTAATGCAAACTAATCATGTAACATGCAATATAGCATGTCCCCAAGCAGAAACGGGTAATTTTGATTTAATAAGCAACGGTAGAGCAATAATTTGAAGTCTTTTGATAAGTGATTCAACAAAACCATTTTGAGTATTGTGGCCCCCAAACCTCAATTGCTCTACCTTATTGGGCTAAGGCACTCAATTTATTTGTTTTGCTTAGGGGATGCTTTTAGCCCACAATGGGAGGTCCCTAGAGCAATTGTTGGTTATGCTTGTTTAGGCCCCCAAGGTGGTTCACCAAATCTATTTATAAGCTTTGGCCGAGGATAAGAGCTTTGAGCCAAGCTGCCCCCTTTGGTTCCCAAAAGTACTCCTTGCACTCCTTTCATGTTTTCACTCACCCCACCTTCCAACCCCCAATCTCTCCCCCTCCTTTCTCTTTATACTCTTTCGTTAATGGGTCCTTCATCATGATAGAATCTTCTACACGTGTGTAAGCCCTACCCAATCGAAGGTTCAAGTGACTCCTTGAGTCTATGGCACTGTTCCTCTATTAAATTCGGAATCTACAACGTGTCTCATTAGTTTGATTATGTCAAACCACTTCGTAACTTGTGCCCGATACCAATTAGGGTCCTTGGTGGTGCATGGGTGCTTATTCAAGAACTAAGGGTTCTAGGCATTGGGCCTTTAGCGGCTTGTCAGTCTTCAGGTCAAATTCACCCCTCTAGTGTGGATGGTCTAATGTCCTCGGCCCACCTTCGAGACTGGTCGAACGCATCCCACCTCTAAAAAGGGGCTGACGCATGTTCCCCCCCACCCCCCCCCCCCCCTTACAAGTATATATATGGGCAATAAGATGTTCAACATCAACTCCAATTGACATGCAATAATCATCAAATGCTTGAGATATAAATTCACCAGTATTATTTAAACGAATTTTTAGAAGATAAAGAAATGGATGGAGAAGATAATATATGAACTTTATTCTTTAAGTGGTCATCCACATAACTACAATTGATCTTGAATACAAGTGTGTATCTTCTTTTGTAATTAGCTCATATATATATATATATATATATATATTTGTTAAGAGTAGGATGGAGAGAACTCTTAAGAATGCAACATCATGCATTAAATAATATAACTCCATCCCTTTACAAAAGTAACATCACACTCATGTAACTTCATGCATTTACAACAAATTTAAGTTTATTGGATTCTTTTGTTTTAATAATATTCGATTTTTGGATGGGTAAAAGTTTTCTGACCATCCTTGATGCTTTGTGGTTCATTATTTATTTATTATTATTTTTTTAGAGAAAAAAAAGCCCTATCCATTTACGAAGATTCATTATTTACAAAATTTTAAATGGTTTAAACTTCCATATCACGAATTTGATGTTCAAGTTTGTTTCATTTGAAATCTATTCTTAGCAGGTGTGGAAGTATGCGTCACCAAATGCAACAAACCAAATAAAAGGAAATGTAAATTGTAGCATAGTTTTCTGTTAGGCTACAAGAGCAAAATTCCCTACTCTAGAGCAAATTCTAGATACATACAAGCAAGGTTCGGGGCAACAGTTAAATCGTGAGAAAATCTCCTTATACTTCAGCGGTAATACACCTCAGGATATCCAAGAGGACATCAAGGACCAGTTTGGGGAAGATATAATCCGGCAATATGAAAAATATTTGAGCCTTCCATCATTAGTGGGAAAGAATAAATTAAAGCAACACCTTTCGTCAGTTGATAGACTGGAAAACACACTTTCAAGATGGAAGGAGAAGCTTTTATCGAATGCAGGTAAAGAAATCCTTGTCAAGACAGTAGCATAAGCAGTCCTGACTTACACTATGAGCGTGTTTAAGCTTCCGAACTCACTTTGCCAAGAGATGACAAGTATGGTTAGAAAATTTTAGTGGGGACACTCTAATAAGAAAAACAATATGGCTTGGTTGAGTTGGGAAAAGATGTGCTTATCCAAGGATCAAGGTGGCTTAGGTTTTCAAGATCTGAAGGCCTCTAACCTTGCACTATTGGCAAAACAGGGATGACGGCTTCAAACTAGTACAATCTCACTTGTTCATGGAGTTTTTAAAGCACATTATTTCCCTAGTAACGACTTTCATCACGCAGAACTTGGTAACCGACCTTCTTTTGAATGGCGAAGCATTATGGCAGCCCAAAGCATTATTCAACATAGGCATAGGGCAAGTGGGAGATGGGTCATCCATTGATATAAGGAACGATAAATGACTACCACAACCACCTACTTTTTGCATCACAATACCACCAATTTGTATGCCACTAGATGTCAAAGTTAATACGCTCATCGACCCTGGAACTCGAGACTGGAATTTGAGCATGGTTAGACACCTCTTTGGCCATGCAGATGCCACGACTATACTAGGCATCCCCTTTAATTCTAAGCTTCCTAGAGACCAGATTTTGTGTGCCCGCACTCCTAAAGGAAAGTTTACAGTTAGAAGTGCATGCAAGGTGGCTATATATTTGTCCTCCAACCCAAGCCCAGGTGAGTCCTCCAATGACCAAGGTCAACAAAATTTCTAGAAATGGTTGTGGAGCCTCAACATACCCAATAAAATCAAGTTTTGCATGGAGGGCGTGAAAAAAATATTCTCCTCACAACGGTTAATCTATGCCATAATTGATGACCCAACCTGTGAAGCTTGTGGCACAGCAACGAAGAATGGTGGACATCTTTTCTAGGATTGCTATAGAGAGGGAAAATTCCCAACTTATTACAAGTTGACACATCATACTACCAAGTCCACAAAATATGGTCAATTACAAAGCGCCACGTATTGCTACTAGATTTTGCTATCACTGTTCAGAAACCAATAGAAATTTGCCAAGTGTCGTTGAAATAGAGACATAAAAAGCATGTAAAAACCAATCACACATCGGTGCGTGTAAGCAATGACATAAGCAGCCCAGCGCTTGTAAGCAATGACACAGGCAGTCCAATTGGGTGCTGACATGTGTCACCTTGAAAATCAAAACATTTCGGCCAATCAAAAGATGCCACGTGTCTTGGAGAAAAAGTCTTAAAGCTCCTCCTATCAGACTGTGACACATGTCACCAATCAAATTTCGCCACGTGTTGCTCACACATCCTCAAACTCCTATAAATAGAAGCCTTCCTAAGGCATTTCTACACACCAAGACATCTTGGGACACACAAAAACATCTAGAGCACAAGCAGTATCAAAGAAGATTTAGACACACTTAAAAGTACAAAAGCTCTACAGGAATCAAGCCTTAAAGCCTTCAAGAACTTCAAGAACTTCAACCTTAAAATCGAAGAACATTTGAAGCAGAATCATCCAAATTACCTTCTTAGATCTTAAAGGTTGCTAGAATCAAGCCCAAAAGTCTCCAGAAACTTCAAGAAATCGAAGCTCTACGGATTCAAGCCTCAAAAGTCCTAAAGAACTTCCACCACAAAACATTTGAAGACGAAGAACATGCGAAGAACAAAGAATTTCTAACAAGCTTATAGTCAGAGATTCATTGTAATTCTGTTTCAAGAGTCTTCAATCCATCATTTAACCAAATTGAAGGATATTCGGTGTCCGAGTCAAAATCATATTATTACAATTCCAATCAACAAGTCTTTCAAGGAGATCGAATAAGATGATCACTCTTTTGTAATTTCAGAGAATTATACCACATATTCATCAATACAAATTCACATTTGTGAAACTATTTTACTTGTTTGATTTATTTCAAACTAGAAATTTAGTTGTCTACAATTGCAAAACGGCATGTGAAGTTTGGGAACTATCATGCATTCCTTTTGACCTCAGGGGAGCTCACTTTATGGAGTTTGAAGACTTGCTTTAGCATGCAAAAAATATCCAGAAATTGGATGGTGATATGCTAGGCCTAATTGTCACAATTGCTTAGAGTATGTGGTTCAGCCGTGATGAAGTATGACAGGGTAAGCCTCGACAACAAAGCTCGTCAATTCTACACAAAACTTGGTTTCTAATGGAGGAATTTCAGTTGGCAAGATTCAAGGTGATCACTTTGCCTGTGTGTCATGATAACATGCAATGGAGCCCTCCTAGAGCACCGTGGTACAAAATCAACGTGGATGGTGCAGTTTTTCAAGCTTCACAGTCGGCAAAAATGGGGGCAGTTATACGGGACCAAGAGGGGAGGGTAGAGGCAGCAATAAGCAAGAACTTTCACTGACCTTTTGGGCTGCTTGAGGCTGAGGCTATGGCTTTGGAGGAGGGAGTGCTATTTGCGTGGGATGCGGGTATTTTGGATGCCATGTTTGAGTGTGACTCCAAGATAATCTTTGATGCTATGATTAGCCTATTAGGGTTAGCGAACCTCCAGTCAATATCTCAAACATTGTTCTAGGGGTACAGGAAAAATTGAAGGAATTCAGAATGGTGCAACTGAACCACATGAAGCAAAAGGGGAACTAGTCTGCACATGTATGGGCTTAATATGCCAAAAAATATTAATCATGTAACTTGGATAGAAGAAAATTCTAGTATGCTTGAAACCATTTTGGCTCAAAATGTATTAAATTTATCTTCTTTTTAATGAAAGTTATGTTCTTATCAAAAAAAAAAAGAAAAGGTAATGTAGAGTTAAGGCCGGAAACAAATTGCCTCCGCCTATGTAAGAGTGTGCTAAAACAAAAGGAAAGGAAATAGTATGTTCAGATTCTAAACAAAATGCTTCCGTCTATGTTCAAATTATTATTAAACTATTGACTGGTTAAAATTAAGAAAGTAATTTGATAAGATTTTACGCTGGTCAAATGCATAAACCTCAATCTTGATGCTAGGTGGATTTTACAATGGACAACATTTCACTAAAATAAAAGGAAAGGAAATGGTACGTTCAGGCTCTAAACAAAATGCTTGCGTGTATGTTCAAAGTCTTTTTTTAAATATTGACAATTTGAAATCAAGAAAATAATTTGATAAGATTTTGCGCTGTATAAATACATGAAATCTCAATCTTGATGCAAGGTGGATTTTACAGAGGACAAAATGCTGCTAAAACAAAAGGAAAGGAAATGGTATTTTTAGGCTCTAAACAAAATACCTATTACCTTTGTGTATGTTCAAAGTATTTTTAAAATATTGACGAGTTAAAATCAAGAAAGCAATTTGATAAGACTTTACCCTGGACAAATGCATAAACCTCCATCTTGATGCTAGGTGGATTTTTTTGGGTGCAAAATGCTAGTAAAACAAAAAGAAAGGAAAGGAAAGGAAATGGTACGTTTGGGCTCTAAACAAAAATGCCTTTGTGTAGGTTCTAAGTCTTTTTAAAATATTGGCAAATTAAAATCAAGAAAATAATTTGATAAGATTTTACACTGGACATATGCATAAACCTTAATCTTGATGATAGGTAAATTTTATGACGGACAAAATGCTGCCATGTCTCTAATCCTTTCATTCTATGACGCTTTAGATCTTGATGCTAGGTGGATTTATCCCAATGATACTAATGATTTAGAGACTTTTCTTTTCATTTTCCCCTAATTTTCCAATTTATCCCAATTCGTAATTTATGCATTTGTCCATTTAAATTTATGTACTCAACAATTATCGAAATACACAAAAATGCGATGAGACCTTGCACAAAACATAAATACTAAAATTGCATTGAGCGTCTTCATTTTTTTGATGTTAGTATATCATTTAAATATATATATATATATATATATTTTTTTTTTTTTTCCTTCTTCTTATAGAGAAGATGAACCCAAACCCAAAATAAATTTACCTAAATTGTTTTAGCAAACACACCCAAAAAAAAAAAAGGTTAGTGTTAATATTGAGATTAGAAGTATTTTGAACATATTCATTGAAAACACTAATAAGTATCAATTGAGTTACAAGATTTTTAACATTTTTTTTATCATTAAATTCACCAAATCTTTGTAATACAACATAACAAAAGAAAATTTTTATTAATATTTAGAAATTCAAAGTGCAAAAATTCATAGAAAATCAAAATAACTACTTTTATAAACAATCTATAACTCAGTCTTGTAATTCAATTGATATTTTTGGGGTTTCTACTGGAAGATACATTCGGGATTTAAATCCATCGACTCTCGACCCCAATTATTGATGTGTGTGTATATATATATATATATATATACATATATAATCAATATATAAACCTACGAAACTTTACATATCCGAATAAGGAAATTTTGAATAAGTACCTAAAGTTAAATATGAACAATATTTCCTTCAAAAAAAAAAAATTTCCTTAAAAAAAATTAGAAAAAAGAACTGCATCAAGAAATTAAGGGGTGTTTGGTACATCCACTTAAATATATATTTTCAGTTTTTAAATAACATTACATGTATTTTTATACACTTTTTCACCAACATATATTTTTACAAATTTTTTTTTTTTTTTTTTGGTGAAAGACGATAACATTTAAAGAAAAAACTAACCAACAAAAGCAGAAACAGGACATATCCTCAAGGAATACGTCCCATTGAGGTCTCCCTCAAAAACATCAACAATGTCCACAGGAGGACTATCAAAAATAAGAAACTCAGCTGCCATCCTTAAACTCTTCTTAGCTAGGCCATCAGCACTTTGATTTGCTTGCCGGAAGCAGTGCTTGATACGGACTTGATCAAATCTGCTCATCAACTGTCTGCAGTCATCCAAGATAGGAGAGATAATGTTGTTGACATAATCTGGATTCCCTAAGACATCAACAATAGACTTGGCATCCATCTCAACTTCAAGACAAGCAATATTTAAGTTGATACAAAGGTGAAGGCCCTCACGCAGGCCCCATAGCTCAGCTGCAAAACTGGAAGTAACCCCAATCCGCTTGCTAAATCCAGCAATCCACTGCCCATTTGCACTCCTAACCAAACCCCCACAACCAGCCAGCCCATGAAGCCCCATGCACGCCCCATCAGTGTTCAACTTCTTCCAACCTTGCTCAGGCCTCTCCCACCGAATACATCTAGTTATTCTACGATTTTCCATCCTTGGAGTTGCCACACAGTGAAGAAACTCCCTAGCTTGGTACACAATCTCCACAACCAGGTTAGGACTCCTAGCTTTCCCTTTAAAAATAAAACAATTCCTACTCTTCCAAATATTCCAAATAGCAAAAGGAAACACAACTTTCCAAGGTAGACCCATCTCATGCAACTTAGCATTGGATCTTGTAATAAGAGACAACCAATCAATCAAGTTAGAGTGCCAAAAGACAAAATTTGAAGCATTTATCCCAAGTTGAGACCACACATGCTTCAGGTGAATACAATCTCTCAAGGCATAAAGAATGGTTTCAGCACCATTGCAGCACAACTGGCAGACCTCATCTTGAACCACTCCTCTTCTTCTTAAACAACACTTGACACCAATACTATTATGGGCGCACATCCAAAGAAACATTTTAATTTTTGGAAGCAAATCCACCTTCCAAATCCAGCTAGCCGAAAAAACATTTGAATTAGAAGACTCCACAAACAACCCATAAGCACTTTTGACATCAAAAACCCCCTTAGGAGACCCGGCCCAAGTCAGCTTGTCCGAGCCACCACCTAAAGTCGATATAGGGACAGCACTAATCATCCCCTTGACTTCATCAGTTAAGTCAAAAGAGAGCTTCTCCCAATCCCAGCCCACATCAAGCATAATATCTTTAACTTTCAAACCATTAACTTCTTGGGAAATAGGCCCTTGGATCAGGTTTCTAAGAAGGCCCCCATTCGTCCAATTACTACGCCAAATGTTCAAATTACTATTTTTTGTCACCAACCATCTACTTCCCTTATTAAAGGTGTCCCTCCCCTTCTTCATAGATGCCCAAATTGAAGAGCAAGGGAGAGTATCCGCATTTGCAGCTTCTCTCCTTCTTGGGCTGCAATATTTCATCTTCAAAACTCTCACCCAAGGCGCCTCCCCTTCCGTGTGAAACCTCCAATTAAGTTTGGATAAAAGAGCCACATTCCTCCCTTTGGCTGTTTGCAACCCCAAACCCCCTTCTTCCTTAGGCTTAGTCACCTTCTCCCAACCAACCCAATGAATCTTCTTGGCTGACTCGGTAGACCCCCACAGAAAATTTCTATTAACTCTATCTAACCCATCCAAAACCCTCCCCGGCAAGTAAGAACACTGCATGATGTAAGAAGGGATAGCAGCCAAGGAAGATTGGATGAGCACCCTCCGCCCAGCCAAGGATAAAACACTTGCTTTCCACCCGGATAATTTTTGCTTCACCCGATCCAAAATAAAATCATAATCATGCGAGGAAGAACCCGGCTGCTTAAGCGGAAAACCTAAGTCCTTCCCAAGAAACGGAGTTGAAGCAAAACCCAATATATCACAGAGAGACTCTCTAGTATTTCTATCCACATTAGGAGAAAAATACACCCTCGACTTGGCTTCACTCACCGTTTGCCCAGAAATGCTACAAAAAGTATCCAACACATCTCTAATTGCTTCACTATTCACCCCATCAGCTTTGGCAAAAAGGATCAAGTCATCTGCAAAGAACAAATGCGAAAAAGCAGGACCACTCTGAGAAGCCTTCACCGGATGCCAAAGATTCTCACTACACTTCTCTTCGATAAGTTGCCCAAGATAATCCATACAAAGGATGAATAAATACGGAGAGATCGGGTCTCCTTGCCTTATACCTCTAGAGGGAAATAACGGGTCAAGGGCTTCTCCATTAAACAAAATAGAAGTAGACACTGTTGACACACAGCTCATAATAAGATCAATAATATCCATTGGGAGGTTAACCCGAATAAGCATATCTCTAATGAAACTCCACTCTAGCTTGTCATAAGCCTTCTCCAAATCAATCTTTAGGGCCATATAACCAGTCCTCCCCTTCTTCTTTCCAAGGCCATGAATGACCTCTTGAGCAATAATAATATTATCAATCCCTTTCCTCCCCGGAACAAATGCCGTTTGCATAGGAGAGATGAGTTTATCCAAATAAGGCCGTAACCTAGCCACAATAATTTTTGTAACCACCTTATACACCGTGTTACACAAACTAATGGGTCTATAATTACCCAAGGTTTCAGGCCCCTGAATTTTTGGAATCAAGGCAATATGGGTACAATTCAAAACCTCCGGCACTTTCCTATCTACAAAAATATTTTGAACCTCTTCAACCACAGAATTCCCCACAGTGTGCCAAAATTTTTGGAAGAACCCCGCATGAAGCCCATTCGGCCCAGGGGCTTTAAAAGGCTTCAAGGACCACAGAGCTGCCTTGATCTCAACCTCAGAAGCCCCCCCACTGATACTCTCCTTCTCCACATCCGAGAGACTAGATTGCCACTGAGTAATAATGGGGTCCACTCTAGGCACACAAGAAAGAGAAGACAAGAAAACCCGATCAAAACCACTCCTAATAAACTCCTTAATCTCCCCCTCTTCATGGATCCACTCCCCCACTGTATTTTTTATAGCCAAGATTTGATTCCTCTTCCTTCTAACCAACGTCGACACATGGTAAAAATTTGTGTTACGGTCACCCTGAATCATCCAATTCACCCTTGACTTCAAAGCCCACAACTCCTCCTCCTGATTCAACACCAAGTCCAGCTCCCTTAGCAGCTCATTTTCCAAATTCACAAGAAAATTCGAAGGCCTAAGGGCAAGAGCTTTTTGAATACCATTCAGCCTTGACATCAAGTTCTTTTTTCTAGTGAAAATATTCCCAAACTGATTTTTATTCCACTCCTTCGCTTTCTGAGTAAAAACATTAATAGCATCAACTAGCCTATTATTTGTCTCCCACGAATGATGAACAATAGGAAAAAAAGAAGGATCCAACAACCAACCAGTCTGAAACCGAAAAGGTCTAATCCTACTACTTTGAGTTCTCGGCTGAGTCTCCAAGAGCACTGGACAATGATCCGAATGACACCGAGTCAAATGAGTTACTCTAGCATCAGGGTAAACCACACACCAACTCGGGTTCACAAAATATCTATCAATTCTCTCCTGTATCAGAGCTTGAATCTCCCTTCTATTTGTCCACGTGAACCGGGGTCCCGCAAACCCAATATCCATCATATTACACCTATCCAAACACTCCTTAAAAAGCAATGACCTATTAACACTCACTGACCTGCCCCCAAATTTATCCTCACCAAGGAGGGGTTCATTAAAATCTCCAGCTATTACCCAAGGCAAATTATGCAATTCAGCAACACTCATCAGATTTTTCCACAAAATTTGCCTTTCGGCACATCTAGGACTAGCATACACAGCAGATAATAACCAGCTATCGTTTGTAAAACGTACCTTTACCTCCGCATGGATTTCCTGCTCAGTACTAGAAAGCACAGCCAAATCCACCCTAGCAACGTTCCACAACATCCACAAGCCCCCAGAATAACCAATAGCATCTGTATGGAAGGCTTCATCAAAAGGCAGCGCCTCTATGATCTCCCTAGCTCTAATACCCCCAACACAAGTTTCCATGACAACTAAAATATCTGGTCTATGGCTCTGCACCAGCTCACCCACACGCTTCTTAAAAGAGGGCTTCAAAGCACCTCTGCAATTCCAAATAATTACATTCATTGGATAAATAAGAGATAAAAAAGGGACCAAACTTAAAACTGAGGATCCTCAAGAACGCCTCTAGCTTCAAGATCCATCTCCTCCGTCTCACCACCTTCCAAAGCGGCAGAAGCTTCCCTATCCATATGTAAGTCTCCTCCCTCCATGTATCCTTGACTAGAGAGAGCCAAAACAATCCCAAGATTCTGATCTACCTTACTCTCCTTTTGAATAGAACAAAAATCCTTCTCTTCCGATTCACCCTTCGAAGACCCAACGCCGACGGTGAAACACCCAGCATCAAGCTCACCGCATCGGAAAATCCCAGCGCTGCATCCGCACTGCCCATCATCTCCAACCAGCTCGGCACTTATTTGAGGTTGACTACAACCACTGCGTTTTGATCTCTGCACTCCAACAGCACTCCCTTGATCTCTGTTGAAATTTTTCTTACGAGCTGCCCCTTTCTTCCCTTTTACTGAAGTAAGTCTCAGAGAGTTTGGACTTTGTTCAGAATGATCTACCGTGTGGCTTGTCTCCCCACTCAATAACATTTGAGTTGGGCTTTGGGCTTGATGCTTACCAACCTGCCTAATGCTTTGGACCGCAGAGGCAAACTGGGCCTTCTCTAACATTTTCGGAGGTGAAAGCTTTCTTTTAGACTCCCTGTTGAGCCCACCCAACACAGCAGCCCGATCCACTTTACCCTCACCCACAAATTCAGCTTTTCTGTTATAAATATCTTTGCTTTGTCGTATTGAAGTCCCACCATTCCTCAAAGGATTCATTCCATTCTTTCTGCGTGCTACTACAATCCAAGGCCCGTACACACCCTCGCGCATATCCGTCTGCTCTGTACCTTGCTCAGAATCACGCAATACCTCACCGGTCCCCTCTTCACACTTGTCAGGCACATGCGCATCGCGTGAGGTAGAGCCCATCTCCGTAGCCTCCTTCAATCCAGCCTCCGATTTCGACGGACCTTGCCGGACAACCTGAGGGCAAAACTCCTTTCTATGACCTAAACGGCCACACTCGAAGCACATTGTTTGAATTCCTTCATAGCAAATCTGTTGTTCAAGCCTCCCTATCATAATCGCAGTAGCTAACGGTTTCTCCACATCCACTTGCACACACAACCTTGCGAACCTCCCTCTTGTTTCCGACGCCGTAAAGGTATCTACTCTGAGGACATTCCCAATAGCTTTCCCAATAAGTTGCAGCGCCTCTGCATTATAGTACTCAATGGGGAGTTCGTTTAGTCTAATCCAAACAGCAATGGAAGAAACACTTGCTAGAGCCGGCTTAAAATCCGGTTCCCATGGTCTAATAGATAGAAAATGGTCTCCGATAAACCACGGGCCCTTCCTCAAAACATTTTCATAGTCTTCGCCCAAAGACAACCTAGTGAGGAAGAAACCATGACCCAAATCCACACAGTCTAACCTCCCTGCCGGTTTCCAAAGAGCTAGGAGCCTAGCTTGAATGAAGTTTAGCCCCACACTCCGACCATAAACTTTCACGATAAATGCGCTTGCCCAAGGCTTACGGATTCTTTTCTTGAGTTCACTGGGAATTTTCACAGCTAACAACCCTTGCCGGAGTGTTTCCACCTCCCCATCCGACTCAGCATCATCATCCATTCCATCCTCAAAGCTAAAAGCTTGTGCGAATGCCCCAGGAATCTCTCCCAAAAGTTTATCTCTAAACGACGTATTTAGGTTCCACGGTCCACCCTCACAGTTTGGTGTAGCAGAGCCAGAGCTATGGCCTTCACCGTAGCCAGCATGACTCACATTCTTGACCTTCTTTGTGCTACGTACCAGTTCTTCCTTTTCCTCGCGAGACAGAGAGCGCTCCATCGTTGCAGTTTTTTTTATAGGGGTTTTTTTTACAAATTTTCAAACAACAAAACACGTGTTTTCAATCGCATGGACCAAACACCCACATTTCTTAAAAAAAAAAAAAAAAGAAAAAACAAAAAAAAAAAAAAAAAAGAAAAAAAAAGAAAAAAGTTTTTATTCTTTCTGGTATAGTACCCAAACCCGCAACCCATGATCCGGCAAAGGGGTTTGTGACTTGTGCGGATTCGAAACCCAGAAGAGAAGAGTTGGTGTTGGTTTCAAGTTAGTTTAGTATTACAAAGCTAAAAGCAAGTTGGTAGTGTAGCGTCATGTGGAGGCTCTCACTCAGATACCCATTTCTCAACCCAGATCAAAGAAGAAGACCCTTCAAATCTATTGACTTTTGTAGCATCACCAATACCAAAGACATCCAAGACATTTCCTGGGAAATCTCTAACTTTCTTGGACATGACAACTGGCGGTCTTTCATGGCGTCCTCAGACATACCCATGAAGCTAAACCCAGAAGTTGTTCGGTTTGTTCTTCACCAAAACCAGGTGGGTGACCCCAAACGCCTCTTAGATTTCTTCAACTGGTCCAAATCCCAAATGGGTATTGCTCAGAATTTAGATTCTTTCTCTATTCTTGCTGTTCTGTTATGCAATTCCAATCTCCTTGGACCCGCTAGTAGGTTGTTACAGCAAATGATAAGAACACATTCCGGGTCGTGTTTGTTGGTTTTCGATTCGGTTCTTTGTTACTTTAGAAATAGAGGTTCTAATCCTGTGGTGTTTGATATATTGATTGATAGTTATAAGAAGATGGGCATGTTGGGTGATGCGGCAAATGTTTTTTTGGGTGCCAAAAGCGGTCACATTATGCCCAGTTTGAGGTGTTGTAATGCTTTATTGAAAGATTTGTTGAAAGGTAATATGATGGAATTGTTTTGGAAGGTGTATAATGGGATGCGGGATGCTAAGATGGAGTTTGATCTTTATACTTATACAAGTTTAGTTGGCGCGCTATGTAAGGCTGGGGATATAACGGGGGCCAAAAGGGTTCTTCATGAAATTAGGGGGAAGGGATGTAGTCCTAATTTGTTTATCTACAATGTGGTTATTGACGGAATGTGCCGAGTTGGTGCAATAGCTGAAGCTATTGAGCTGAAAATGTCAATGTTTGAAATGGGATTAGTCCCAGATACACATACTTACAATGTAATTATTAAAGGACTTTGCAATGGGGGGAAATTGAAAGATGCAAAACTGATGTTGGAAGAGATGAAGCAGAGAGGTTTGAAGCTTAATGATGTCACATACTTGGTTTTTATTGATGGTTTCTTGAGGGAAGGAAATATAGATGAGGTTTTGCGACTTAAGAATGAAATGGTTTCTTGTGGGATGCGGCTAAACATAAGTACATACAATATGCTTGTTCGTGGTGTTTGTAAGTACGGAAACACGGAGAAGTCCCTTGAAATTGTTGATGAGATGATCAGAATGGGTTGCAAACCGAACTCCCAAACTTATAGTTGGTTGATCGAAGGGTTTTGTCAGGAGCATAACATAAGCAGGGCATATGAACTACTTTGTGAGATGGAGACCAGGAGCATGGTGCCCACAGTTGCCACATACTGTACAATTATCCATGAAATGTGTCTTCATAACAATATTGCACAAGCTAATGGCCTCTTAGGGGAAATGGTTGCAAAAGGCTTGAAGCCAAATGCCATGATTTACAGATCTCTTATTATGGGCTATGTCCGTGAGGGGACAATTGGAGAGGCAAAAAGGATTTTGAAAGAAATGAGTGATAAAGGAGTTGCGCCAGACATATTTTGCTACAACTATATTATAACGTTTCTCAGCAGAGCTGGACAGATGGAAGAGGTAAAGGCATGCTTCACTGAAATTCTAGGAAGGGGTCTGACCCCAGATGCTGTTACTTATGGGGCTTTCATCTGTGGATTCAGTAGGGTAGGAAGAATGCAGGAAGCAACCAAATATTTTAATGAGATGCTTGGTCATGGTTTAATGCCGAATAATCTTGTTTACACCGTCTTGATTGATGGGCACTTCAAGGCAGGAAACGTTATGGAAGCTTTTGCAACATTTCGATGCACACTTGCGCTGCGTGTGCTTCCAGATGTGCAAACATACAGTGTCTTTATTAATGGCCTCTTGAGGAGTGCGAAAATTAAAGAGGCCATTGATGTATTCTCTGAAATGAAAAAAAAGGGTTTGGTTCCTGATGTTGTCTGTTACAGCACTCTCATCTCTGGGTTGTGCAAGCAAGGTGAGGTAGAGGAAGCTTTCCAGCTTTATAATGAAATGCAATGTGAAGGGGTGGATCCAAATATTTTTATCTTCAATGCATTGATTGATGGGCTGTGCAAGTCAGGTAACATTCAGAGAGCTAGAAAATTGTTTGGTGGTGTCTCAGAAATGAGTTTCAAACTTGACAATGTAACCTACTCCACAATGATAGATGGATACTGCAAATGTGGTAATCTAATGGAGGCATTTTGTTTATTTGATGAGATGCTGTCAAAGGGGGTTGGGCCGCATAGTTATGTCTATAATTCTCTTCTCTATGGGTGTTGCAAGGAAGGAGAAATGGAAAGGGCTCTGAAACTCTTCCGCGAAATTGAGCAGAAGGGCTTTGCTACTACTCTTTCTTACAACACTTTAATTGATGGATTCTGCAAGGCAAATAAGCTGCAAGAAGCAAACCAATTGTTGCAAGAAATGATTGATAAAGAGATAAAGCCTGATCATGTGACCTATACAACTGTGATTGACTGGCATTCCAAGGCAGGGAAGATGGAGGAGGCAAACAAGCTCTTCTTGGAGATGCAGGGGAGAGATATAATGCCAGATGTTGTAACCTACACCTCACTTATGTATGGTTACAGAAAATTGCAGAAATTATCTGAGGTTTTTACATTGTATGAAAGAATGTTGGCAAAGGGTATTGAGCCTGATGAATGTTGTTACATCATAATGATTGATGCTCTTTGTAAGGAAAATAATTTGGTGGAAGCGTATAAGTTGAGAGATGAGATCTTGGGTAAAGGTATGCTGACAAGGGGAACTGTTTATGATTCACTTCTTGATGCTCATTGCAAGAAGGAAGATCTTTCTGGAGCTTCTAAGCTATTTGATGAAATAAGAGAGAAAGGGTTTAAGCCCAATCTTAGTACATGTAGCAATTTGGTCCGTTCTTTCCATCAGGCTGGCAGAATTGATGAAGCAACACTGATTTTGGAGGGTATGATCTGCTCCAGATGGGTGCCGGATGATACTACTTTGAGTGACATAGTGATTGGGAACCTAATTGATCCAGATTCTGAGGATGCTGGTAATCTTATGAAGCAGATAGCATAGGAAGTTGAAGCAACATGCTTGCTTAGCAAAGGGAAAGTGCATCTTGCTTGCAGTGCTGTTTCGTATCTTTGGCCTTATATAGTGTAAACAGCCTGCTTAGTCAAGCTGAAATATCAAGAGAGTTGATGCTAACTCACATGTTTACTCTTCTTTGGGATTTTTTAACATAGAAGGGTGAAGCTTTAGTACTGGGGTCAGCAAGTGCTGGTAATAGCCACGGCTACAGCTTTGGTAATCTGGATGGAGAAGCTACTCAAGAGTTCAATTCCATTTATTGATGCTTCAAATTGTTGCACACTGCAGGTATCACAGGTACACAAACTGCACATGGTCCATTTTATTTTTAATTGCCAGATCATTGGCTTTTTGTTTGACTATCATTTTGTCATACCATGCAGCTTTCTTCAATTGCCTATTTTGCCACTTTTTGTACCTTTGATAGTATTATTTTCAAAACAAGAGGTGAGGTTGATCGGAGGAATGTGCTTCTTGAACATTTCTATATTGTACTCAAAGGTGATATCTTTTGAACTTGTAGATCGTTGTACAAGGCTCCAAATTGTGCCAAAAGAAGATCAATTTCAGAAAATTCAAAATTGATTCTACTCTCAACAGGGTCATTTGTTTCTTTAAAAAAAAACTTGGTTAATGATACTTTACCCACTTGTGGTAAAATGTTAATTTTTACTGTACTTAAATGTATTTGTGAAATGTGATTCAGATTGTAACCAGGTATTTTTAATTTTTGAGTTTACATTTCAAATAAATCCATTTAAACACTCAATTTTCTTTAATGATTTTGGGTTTACTTTTAGTAAGAAATTAAACTTTAGGTGAGAAAAATACAACTTTTTAAATACAAGTTGACAAAGCGAATGCGACCTAGACCACTGGTGAATAAAGTATAATTGTACGTGTTGAATTTATAATCTCTCTCTCTCTCTCTCTCTCTCTCTCTCTCTCTATATATATATATATATATATATATATAGATATAGATATAGATATATTTGTATATATATAATGCTGAGCAAATGTGGGTTGCTTTAAATTTTTTACTTGTGAATTGGGGTTTTGAGTATTTATGGTTTTTTGTAGGGAACAAGTTGGGTTTTAGGTAGCTGATGGAGGAGAACATAAATTGTGGAAATAGGCGGAGGAAGCTGACTTTGGACCGGGGCTGCTTGTTCATTTGGCGTTCATTATAGGAAAATTGGTGGCTGGGGATTGAAATTTACAAGGTTTGCTTATATATCTGCATTATTAATTTTGTTGTTATTAGGCACACTTTTTTTCTTGATTTTAATTGGGAGCATTTCCTAAGCACGCAGATGAATTTTGGGATTGATGATAGATTTGAAGACGTTAAATGAGAAATTATGTCATTAGTTCCATGTTATTGGAATCTCCTAACAAAATTGTATTGCTTACATAAAAGGTTATGTTAATCCAACTGGACTCAATGAAGTTATAAGGAAATGGAGAGGAACTGACGTAGGATAAGGTGAACAACAAAATCTGATTTAGAACAACAGGGCAGATCTGGTATAGCTTGGGTTTTGAAGAATTAGGGCTAGGTTTTGGTAGCAAATAAGCTAGAAAATAATAGGGATTATAGGGGTTTCAAAGGGGACAAGGATTAGTAGGGTTTGGGAATGAAAAATAAAAATGTGGAAAATCAAGATTTGGAGTGCTGTGAACAGTGATGTGAATAGTAACCGTGATTAATAAAATTAAAGAAAATAGATAAATTCTAGGCATCACAACTCAAAAGAAGGTTGCATCACACAAACCATAAAGAAAGCTTCATAGCTCTTAAATTATGAAAACATTCATCCTTCACCACCTTAATAGAAAGTACTACAACTCTTTAAATAGAAGACTAATACCTAATCCTAGTTGAACTGGGATTTCTTAAAACCCTAATAAGACTCCTTAGGCTTTTACTACTAAGCCCAACTAAATAACCAAAATTAAAATAAAACTAAAGTAAGACCCAATGGACTACAAGCACAGCCCTTTTAATCTTGGAAGAGCCTTTCTCCCCCTCTGGTGGGGATGATCATGGATGCCTGGATTCCACTTTAATGGATGAGTTCGCAACAAAAAATTCTGAAGTAGGAAGGAATGATTAAATCAATTTTGATGGTGGTATAGCTAGAGAGCTATGAAGTATGGTATTTACTCTTTTTGGGCTATATTAGGTCATGCCCAAGGATGTAGTGGAGCTTCTAGCCACTTTTAAAACATCTTCTTTTTGGTAGTTTATTTCAGTGGGCTCATATTTGGGGTTTTACACAATGCATTTCAATTTCTGCTTTCCTACAATCTGTTAGCTGTTAGTTCTTGAGCTTTTTATATTTTCTTCATGTCTAGAGTGTTCTTCATCATGAACACAATGTTTATTTTTTCAATAAAAGTTTTATTACCCATAAAAAAAAGAGTAGTGGAGCTTCTAGCTAGCTGGCCAGGCAAGTATATTATAAATAGAAATGGGGTGATTTGGAACATGGTTCCCCACCGTTTGAGGTGGGGTATTTGGAGGGAGAGGAACACTCGGAACTTTGAAGTAACCAAAAGGTCGATTCAAGACTTGAAGATATCTTTTTTCCAGACTTTGCTTGGGTGGACTAATGCTTCAGGGGTTTTCCATTTTAATTCTTTGTCTGATTTGCTTGATGGATGTAGCCTTTATAATTCTTAATTCTTTTTGCTCTACTGCCTACCTTAGTACACATCCTGTGTGCTTTGGCCTTTGTATTTCTTCAATGAAGATTATTAGTTATCCAAAAAAAATGGAATTATCTTACAATGTGTCTTCCATACTATTATGTACCTTTTTAAGTTATTGGTCACTGATCCTTCAAGTTCAGGTTTGTGACTTTAAACAAAAAATGACTTTGGTAATCCTTACTGGCATTATCATCATCCATCATGATACCTTTAAACAATAACAATGAGTTCAAGGGCACAAAAGTAAGGAATAATTGTCCATTAGGTTCTTTAGTTAGTATAGTGTGACAGGCTTGTGAGCCAATATCATACAGGGAGACCTATCGTTGTCAGTTCTGAAGGATATGTTGATTCTATGGCTTATTTTTATTTTCTCGTTCTTGGTGTTGCGCCCTAGATCAGAGTGCTGCTTATGTCTCTAAATCACATTTAACGTTAATGGTACTCAAATTACCATGTCAACTGGTTTTTGAATAGCTAGCATAGAATTCTTCAAAAAAAAAAAAAAAAAAAAACCTGAATTCTGACAGTTCATCATTTTGTACCAATTTAATTTTTAGCCTTTTGTTCCTTTAAATAAAGTTTGAAATATAATTTGTCATATATAACCAGCACTATACTGTTGTGTCTGAATATGAAAGATTCTTCAAAATACAGGGGCATACTGATGGCGACATGGCACTGCTTCATGTGAGTACTCACTCATTGATTGTTGGGGTGATCATTGTGTTGGGTAAGATTCTTAAAATAAAACACCAATTTGGTGTGTACTGACAAAAATGTTAAGACCTTTACTTTTCTAAAGGTTTTTATTTTTTTGAGAAAAAAGAGAGAGGGTAGGGGGGAGAGAGAGAGGGGGTTGACATAGGACAATAGGGAACAACAAAATCTGATTTAAAACTTCTGGTCAGATCTGGTAGCATTTGGGCTTTGAGGGTTTAGGGTTAGGTTTAGTGGGGAAAAGGCTAGAAAATAATAGGGCTTATGGGGTTTCCAAAGGGGGACAAGGATTAGTAGGGTTTGATTGGTTACTCTGTTGTATCTCATTATGTGTGAAAAAAAAAACAGGTGTTTGATTGGTTACACTGTAATATACTTTGATTTCTGTGCATGGGAGAGAACCTGTGGCCAAAGCACATGCTTTGTGGATATCTCAAGTATGCATAAGAGTCATTTTTTCTCTTCCCTACTTTTTAAAGCTAAATTGCCTACAAAACACATGGGTCGTTAAATTTTTTAATATAGAAATGTTTCAAGTAATTTGTATTTTTTTCTCCGATTGTGTTATTGGGCCAAGAATTTGTCTTCTGTCAGCTTGGTGTTGCATCTCAGAGTTATGTAACAATATTGTCAAGCATACCAAATCCTGACATAGCATTGTTTCTATATTTAGAAGGTGCAGAGTAGAGAAGTTTCCATCTTGAAAGCAATAGAAAATAGAGCAGAAAGTTTGTTTGACATAGTTGCAGAAGTATACACTGATTTGATCGTTGTGTATGGACTCACGGTGCGTTAAATGTGAGGATGTGGATCACCTGGCCCAGCAAGATAAGTTTTCAAAGGTAACTTTTACCTGTTTCAACACTAGCATTTCCTGTGGCTATATAACAACGCATAATAGTTTCCATATACATATTTAGTTGGTTCAATCCCATATATTACACTTGAAAGGGGTAAAGTAAATTCCTCTGGGCATGAGGATAAACTGCATAGCTCATCAGGGGTGAAAAGCTCCTAGATTACACGGTAACCAGTTTTGGGGGTGGGGTCAGTTGCTTGTAGAAGTTTTATTAACAATGAGGATTGTTGTATAGTATGCTCTGCGATGTGCAACTAATTTGAGTAAAGTTCTCCTATGTCACAAAAAAATTAAGGGGTAAAGTAAATACCCTTTCTCTCATTCTTTTCATTTATTTTTTTATACATAAAAACAAATACAGTTGTTACAATATGGTATGGTTATATCTACCTGTTAAGTTTACAAATGCTAAATTTTCTTAAAGTAACTATTTTAGTATGGAATTGATATTTTTCTCAAGCCGTCAACCATAAAAAAGATCAGTCAATCCTTGCCATAGAAGGGTCCTGCTCCTGCCATTAAATGTTCTAGTTTTCACTTATTAGGAAGAAGCAAGTTATCCATTACATTTAAGCTAAGAACTTTGTAGTTCAATTGAGGCCTTTGATGTTTCCAATGGAGACATTTAGGGTTCTCTCCCTCCCTCCATTGTAACTATTGAATTATCACCAAAAAGTTTTCCCTTGCATTTAAGGATCCCACCGTGGAAGAGTGTGCTGGAATACTAGTATTTGAGGCATGCATGATTGCCTTTCTTGTGTTATCTTTCCTTTGTCTTTGGGAAATATGGGCATAGTAAAGACTTTATTGATTTAATTCTTGTATTCTTCCCTGCATATTTGTGTATGCCTTATCATTGATTATGTACGCTTGCAGAACAATTTGAAGTGATTCCCACGCAAGACTTGGCCCCTTGATGTGGATGCTGGCACAAAAGGGGCATGCGTTTGGGCCTGAACTGGGTGCAATTTTGATGGGTCTGGGCATGGCAGATGTCAGACTGGTGACTGTGGTGGGCTACTTGGTGCACCCCCAAACACCCTTGCCAAATATGCTCTTAACTAATATCAAAACTTGGATTTCTTTGATATCTCTCTTGTTGATTGGTTTAATGTTCACATGGAATTTTGTCCCACCAATGGTGTCTGCATTAAAGGAATAAGATGTTCCGCTGTGCCGGACTCAGTTGAAAGCTCTGATGGGTGTAACAACCCTTGTGCTGTATTCAAGACCAATGAATATTATTGCAATTCTGGGATCTGCGGTCCTACAAATATTCCAAAAATACCAAGGATCAGTGCCTGAGTGATTACACTTGTCCTGAGGATGATGCAATAAGTGCATTTACGTGCAATGGTGGGCCTAACTATAAGTTGGTGTTCTATGTAAGCATTTTCAATTCAGAAGTTCCAAAAAGCTTGTGGTCTGTGTTACCTTGCCCGATGTATTTGGGCATACCTTAGTAGTGGTCCCCAGTTAATTATAAGAAATAGACTTCCAAATTATTTATTGTTGGTGCAGTGGCTAATTTTGCTGTTCTATACTCAGTTAATAAATCCAGTGGCAAGTATGACCCATGAGGACATACAATCCGGAAATCCACGTCAGTTTCATATGTAAGCTTAGTATATATCAGTAATTAATCTTTTCGTATTCTAACGTAGAGGAGAATTCGCAAGAAGTTAGTGGAACAGGGTCTAAATGGTTGGTTATTTTGACGCTATTGTAAAAGTCATTGGTGTTTACAATGTCACACCTCCCTTAATGTTTGGATGATGTAATAACAATGTTATATTTTAATCGGGATTAGTGGTAAATTTTTGTAGATGACGGTTTCCTTTTTTGCCAAGCACGGGTGGAGGATGTGGAGGCTATTCAAGGTCTTTTGAGTATCTATGAAAAGGCATCAGGACAAAAAATAAATTCTGCAAAAACTACTCTTTTCTTTAGTAAGAATGTCTCAGGATTCTACAAAGGAGGGACTAAATTTTTTTTTGGGAGTACTTGAGATTAAAGAATATAAGAAGTATTCGAGCTTGCCTAGTGTGGTAGGGAGAAATAAGAAAGCTAGCCTAAATTATATTAAAGATAGGGTGTGGGGGAAACTATAGGGTTGAAAAGAGAAATTGCTTTCTCAAGTGGGTAAAGAAGTTTTGTTGAAGGCAATGATTCAAGCTATCCCTACTTTGGCAATGAGTTGTTTCCGTTTACTAGTGGGTCTATGCCAAGATATTGAGATGCTTATTCGAAAATTTTGGTGGGGTCAAATGGGGGATAGGAGTAGACATGGCAACACGGGTCAGAATTTTCTGACCCGGCCCGAACTCAATTTTTTTGACCCGAAGCAAAAACGGGTTGACCTGTGACTCAACCTGATTTTTTTGCGGGTCAACCTGACCCGACCTGAATAACCTCTGACCTGACCTGTTAAAAAAATCGCAAAATTATTTTTTTTAATTACGTCCTGATACTTTGTACATAAAGCACAAAGTATCAAAACTAGTAATAATTAATAAAGCACAACCATCAATGTTTGACAGTAGACAACTAAGACTAAGACAAGACAAGTCAATGAAGTCACTACAAACACAACACAAGTGACAAGGGCAAGTCAACTAGTCAAGGGCCAAGTTAGACATGGCAAAACGGGTGGGTTAGGTCGGGTCAATCGGGTTTGTGGGTCAAACAGGTCACGGGTCAAAACGGGTCATTTTTAAACGGGTCAATCGGGTTACGGGTCGGGTCGGGTTGACCCGTATTTTTCAAACAAATTTTTTTTTTTTTTTTCAATTACAAAAAGACTAATATCAAACTAAAAAGACTAAGAAAGAAGAGCAACTCACATTGAGAGTGCAAAAGATCTAGATTTATATTCAACTTCCAGCAGAAGCAAAACAACTACATCTTGATTTAATGCATGGAACTTAAGCTGTTAAGCACATATTTTTTTCATATATAACTTACAAGCCTTCCACCGCCTTTGTCATCAAGTAACCAACTCAAAATTTCTGACAAGCATATTTTTTTTCTTTTTTTTTTATACCAAAAAAAGGGAGTACTACAAAACAAACGACATTAAGAGTTTATATACAAAGCTGGATTCAACCAGCGCTGGTTCAAAGGCAGTAAAGTTGCCTGCTTAGCTACAATACTAATATGATTAACTAGCAAAGAGGGCACTAAGATCATTTTGTAGAGTAAGCCACCTTGAACAAGAAAGTTAAGGTTAGCAAGCCTATTAGAATCCTGCCAATCCGAAGCTCTCTTGCTGTTAAGGTTTGTAAAAAGTCCTCCACAATCACTTAAAAACAAAATTATTTGGAAGTTATAAACAGTTGCAGTGAGACTAGCTTCCACCACAGCTTCCAAAAGGCACCTTGTTGCAGTCCTAGCTAAAAAAAAAAAAGGTTAGATAACTTAGAAAGATAAACTAAACAAAAAAAAGATTTAAAAATAAACATAACATATTAAGTAAAGAAGAATTACACCTCAATCTCAATCTACTCAACGTTGGTAGCAAATTCAGCACTGCAAATATTCATACTTGCAAATTGTAGCTTAAGTTGGCCAATTTCGTTAGCATCTTCATATACAATACAATATTTTAATATAACTTAATGTACCATGAAAGCAAATCAATAAAGAATTAAAATTGTATAATTATGACTTTAAAAAAAATTAAATTACCTTCAAATCCATATAGCCAACTTTTAGTACATAACGTAGCTTCCATATTATCAGGTAAAAGACGTGATCGATACGGAGTAAGAATTTTTTTCCTAGTGCTAAAACTTGATTCAGAAGCAACAGTGGTTATGGGAATGCTCATGAGATCCCGTGCCATTAAAGAGAGCTCTGGAAACCGATTGTAATGCTGTTTCCACCAAGAGAGAACTTCCAACTTTGAATTTTCCTTTTTGTCAAGTCTAGGCTCCTCTAAATACAAGTCCAATTGAGATTTTTTTGTTTTGGTACCACGACTACTTTCATAATGATCAAATTCCTAATCATTAAAAAAAAATTGCAATGAAAAATAATATCACATAACATTACAATCTTTATTATTAAAAAAACATAACACAACATATACCAAACAAAATACAATTCACTTACATCATCTTCCTTATCTTCATCATCATCAAGATCATCCACAGCACCACTAGTGTGACTAGAACTCCCAACACAAGATGAAACATTTGTAGTGGCCATAGGCTTGGGGCGTTCATATTCTGAAAATAGCTTATATAATGTAGTCTCAATGCTCTCCACCTTCATTTTAGCAATGTGCTCAATTGGCTCTATTTTCTTAAAAATAAAGTCCACATAATCCAACTAATACCTTGGATCAAGAACAATGGCACAAGCTAGCACCACACTATAACAATCCCAATATTTGTCAAATTTAACTTTCATCTGTTCTGCCATATTACTGATAAATGAATCTTGGCTCTCCATTTCTTCAAGTAAGAGCAATTCAATTCGAGATACTTCTTGAAAATATAGATTTGCTGTAGGGTAATCAGTTCCAGAAAATAGAGTTGTAATGTCATTGAAAGGTTTCAAAAATCGAGTTATCCTTTCAACTCTATTCCATTCATCCCTTGATGGACAATTCTTGAAATTAGCATCTTCCTCTGCTAAACGGTTCAACACAGAATGATATCTCATAGCACTATCAATCATGTCATATGTTGCATTCCATATGACATCAAATCTGCACATTCTACTCTCTGATCCTTTAAGATATTTCATAGTTTCTCGAATCTTAATCACCAAGTCATCTATTACTTTTAATCCTTCTTGAACAATAAGATTCAATATATGAGCACCACAACGCATATGGAAAAATATACCATCACATAACAATAAACTCCCCTCATTAAGCTTTTGCTTTATGAAATCTTGGCAATTATCATTATTAGATGCATTATCTAAAGTAATGGAAAATATTTTCTTCTCAATACCCCATTCTTCCAAGAAACTTAAAATTTTCTCTGATAAAAGAGTTCCCGTGTGTGGAGGTGGCATATGACAAAAATTCAAGATGATATTTTTTAATTTCCAATTCTCATCCACATAATGTGCCGTAAGACAAATATGTCCCTCAGTTGTAATAGAGGTCCATAAATCTGAAGTCAAACATATTCTACCAGGAATTGATTTCAACTTATTTTTAACATCATCCTTCTCATTCTTGTAAAGTTTTAGAAGATCAGCTTTTGAAGTATTCCTAGAAATATGTTTAACATCTGAATTTAGATAGTTGAAAATTTTTCTAATGCCTTCATACTCAACAAAGCTAAATGGTAAATTATGTTTAATAATAGCCTCCGCTAACATCTCACGAAACTCTTCTTGAGTTATCTTGTTTTGTAACACACTAACACTACCCTCTTCTTCACCATCTTGTTTTACTTCTTTTCGTCTTAAGCATTTAAGAAGATGGCAATGCAAGTTTGATGTTCCATGATGACTATCCGCCAAAAACATTTTCCCACACCATTGACAAGTAGCCTTACTTGACCCTTCTCCATCAATAGGCAATTTCACAAATTCATTCCAAACTGTAGAAGCGTGTAGTTTTCCCTTTGTTTTTTTCCCTGAAACACTTTTTGGTTTCTTAAAATTTTATTTTGAATTAACTCTTAAAGATGGTGAAGGATTAGTAGAAGTATTCATAATTACCGCATCATCGTCACTTTCCAAATTTACAACCAAAGAAGCCGTTGTACTCTAATTATCAAAGTAAAATATATAATTAAAATTAAAATTCTAATCTATTTAAGACATATAAAGAAACTGTAAACGGTAAACATAACTACATAAGACATTCATCCAAATGACACAGAGGCAGAGCAGAGGCAGAGGCAAAGGCAACGCAGTATATTATATTTGATGACACATTCATCCAAGATTCCAAATGAAACAGACATTCAACAATCAAACACACAAACAATTAAATATTTTTTAGCAGAGGCAGAGCAGTATACTATATTATTATTATTGCTAAATCATAAATTCATAATATTAAAAAATCAATCCAAAAACTAAAAACATTTAGGAATTTAAGAGAATGATGAGAAGGATTTAACTTACCTTCACCATAGTTGATGATTTGTGGTTGTGCTTGTGCTCTTCTTAAATGGGTTAGCAGCTGTGTGGGCCATGTGGCTTGTGGGTGGCGAGAGACAGAGAATTGAGAGAAGTGAGAAAGCAGAGCAATGTTGCCAGTGTAGAAAGATAGAGGCCGAATGTGTGAAGACTGATTCACTGAAGAAGGGCAGAGGCTGCCAGGCCGGACTGAGGACTCTAGAGGCGCAAGAGATGAGAAGTAGAGGAAGTGAGGAGAGAAACTCAACTTTCAGCTTTAGGTTTCAGCTTTCAAGTTTGTACCGTTTGTTTGTATAATTGATTAATTCATTGTTTTGTGGCTTTGGACAATGGACTGAATCGGAGTGTACTACAGCTAGCAGCAAGCATAAAGCATTGAAATTGAATGAGATTTTTTTTATTTTTAATGGTTGTGAGAAAGCCTTCTGAGCCCTTGCCCCTTGGCCGGTTGAAACTTGGCGGAGAAAAATCCATTGGAAGAAGTGGGAAGTCTTGTGTAAACCAAAATTGAAGGGAGGTTTGGGTTTTAAAGATCTTTGTAAATTCAATGAAGCAATGCTAGCAAAGCAAATGTGGAGACTGATTCATGACACAGATTCCCTAGTTTACAAAGTTTTTAAGGCGAAATACTTCTCAAATGGTAGTGTGTTTGAAGCAAAGTCATCCTTGGGCTCATTTTTGGCTACCAAACTCAAATAAGGGTAGAATTATCTTTCACTAAGGTTTACTAGCATCTGATGCCACTGTTGATGTGCTAATTAATCCTCAGTCAGGTTGGTGGAATATGAGTTTGATTGACCAATGTTTTTACCTCCCTGATGCTTACCTCACAAAATCCCTTCCTCTGTGCACCACTCCCCAACCCGATTCCCTAATCTGGCCTACTGAGAGGAATGGCCATTACTTGGTCAAGATTGGTTACAACGCTTTATGTGAAGAACCGCTGGTTGTTGAGGATGAAACGAATAATTCAAAGGCACACAGAAATTTTTGGAAGGGCACTTGGAAGCTAAAGGTTCTAGGTAAAATTAAACATTTTCTATGGAAATATTGTTTAAACTCTTTGCCCACAAAAGTTAATTTGTTGAAGAGAACCATTTTACAAGAAGATGTTTGTCACCTTTGTTCCAAAAATTCAAAAGATGCTCTCCATGCTCTGTGGGGATGTGAGAAGGTCCATTAGGTATGGCAGAGGAAGTTTGGTTGGCTGGACAGTAATCAATTTGCTTCGGGTTCTTTTTTGGATCTGGTGCAGCTAGTTCAGACAAAACCAGATTTGTTTCCTTTTTTTGTAGTCACGGCCTGGTCAGTCTGGCATTATCGGAATAAGTCACAGATGCAAGAGCATTCAGTACTTGTGGAAAGAATAGTTGTTTTTGTTGAAGAATATCTCCAGGGTTATTTATCTTGGTTTTGGCAAAAGCAAAAACCTTAAAGAGTAGTTGCAGAAAAATGGAGGTCGCCTAGTGTGAATTTTGTGAAGATTAATTTTGATGGTGAGCTGTTCGGAGAGTCTGATGAAGTGGGGCTCAAAGTGGAGATTCGAAATTCAAAAGGGGAGGTTATGGCTGCTCTCTTCGAGAAAATCATGAAACCACCAGCTGTGGAGACCGTGGTGTTGTTGGCAGCTCGTCGTGCAGTGGCTTTCTCTCTTGAAGTTGGGTTCCAAAACTCAATTTTTGAGGGTGACTCCGTATTCGTTATTATTTCCTTGAAGGATAAAGGATAGGGACATGTCCAACTCTCATGGAGTTCATATCATAAAAGGCAATATGTCTTACACAAACTCGTTTTAGAGTTGTTCTTTCTCTCATATTGTTAGGCAAGGCAATGCAGTTACATACGCCTTAGCCCATAGAGCAAGATTATCTTTTCCGTTAAAGGTTTGGATGAAGTCTGTTCCACCATATATTCTTTCTTTTGTTCCATCTGATTTTCCAAATTCAGTTTAATAAAATGGCTTAGTCTTTCTTCTCCAAAAAAAAAAAAAAAAAGAAAAAGAAAAAGAAAAAGAAAAAAGACTATTAAGTAACACGTTAGTGTGCTGATGTGTTTATTTTTTGTCAAATCAGTTGTTCCATTTAAAAAAAAAAAGAAAACAGAAGAGCTAGCATAGAGTTGTTTCACCCAAACTGAAAACAAAATGCACCGGTGCTAGTATAATACTATTTCAGCAACTTAGCCTATGACCAAATCAAAACCCCACAAACCCCATGAACCTGATAGTAGCAGAGCAGACCCATGAACCCAGATCAAAACCCATCTAGCATTGTCGTAAAGCTCAAAGAAATTTGCAAAAGACAGTTAGGTGAGATTTTTCCTCTATTTTTTCATTTTCCTTTTAACATGAAGAATGGAAAAAGACCCTGAAGCAAAAGAAAGAAAAGAGACAGAAAAGAGAATTGGAACAAATTGCAATTGACAAAGCTTCGCTTAGCTTCGCATAAGCATAAGCATAGCCACATTGACAATACCCCCAATCCAACCATTCCTATGGTAATGTGCACCCCTCTGATCAATCTCTATTCACACGGCACTTGTCCTTTCATTTCCTATCCAATCACCAAAGCCCTGGCTAGCAAAACACACATATACAAAACCCATCAAATTCCAATTCTTCTAGAGAAAGAAAAATTAATAAATGTTCATCATCATCAACTTATAGTATAGATAAATTGAGAGAGAACGAGAGATCAAAGGACTCAGAGATCATAAACTTAGTTGGATGGGTAATGAGTTATGATCTAGGTTTTTGGGGTTTATCCATTTGTGGGTTTTAATTTAGGAATAGGAGTTATTGAAACAGTGTCATAATGGCACCAGTGTTTTGTGTTTTCGGTTTGGATGAAATGACTCTATATCAACTCTTCTTTTTGTTTTAAGTGAAACAGTGTCGTTTTATGGCTGATTTGGCAAAAAATAGACACATCAGCATACCAAAGTGTCACTTAACAATTAAACTAATAAAGGGTGGAGTTTTGCTAATAGAACCAAACTTCAGGGTGTAAAGCAACTCCTAACTTCAAAAGTGTACTTTGCAATTTACCCTATATATATTATCTTCTTGCCCAAAAATTAGGAATTTTCAAAACCTATGAAAAAGAGTTTTTATGTCCAAAAGTTTTGTGAAAGATCACTCTCACATCTTTTTTTAGAGAGGAACTTGTATAAATTCGCAATTCTTTGTGTCAATTTTATGAAACCAGTGCAAGGCATGGGTCTAAAACTAGTAATAAGAATTTCAGAGGAAATTTTCTTGAGTCCCTGTTCCCTTTGAGGTGGTCTCTAATTGTATGTTGAGACTTCACATTGCTTCTTGCACCTTTTGCTGCATTGATGGGTGAAGCATTATTTTACTTTTAGCAAATGACATCCACAGCTTCAGCCAGAGCTTTATAAGCCATCAATCTCTCAGAGAAGCTTTTTTTTATTATTTTTTTAATATTTTTTTTAGGTTCACACTGCTGGAGATTATTCTAGTTGACACCAACTTTTATAGATAAATAAAACTCACCCATCCAAATGGGGATTGATCCTGTGGCTTCACAAACCATCTCTTATTTATGGTGGAAAGAGATTCAACCATTGGCATCAAATAAATACGTTACATAATCACAAAGTATTTGCAACCCAACCAATAAATTAAATACAAACTTGAATAAAACATGAACTGTAATTTTGCTTTGCAAATGGGCAAGGGATGTAAATGAAAACCAATTCCCTAATCAACCCCAAGACCTAATCATGAAAGCGTACAAACAATGCTTTCAAAATCTACTCTGGATAATTTATATCAAAGGTAAAAATTAAAAAAAGGATCAAAACCAAAACCAAAACCAAAATCCACAAAATACTGAAGCTAATATCGTTTCCCAAGAATTACGCCAATGATCACAGAGACCAGAGCTACTCCCAAGATAAACTTAAAGTTCATGAGAGGAGAAACCTCAGGAGTTTGAGTGTGTGTCTCCGAAGAAGACAAGGTTTGAGCAGAAGTTGTTTCTGACTTTTTCTTGCTCTTCCTTTTAGATGGTGTGGAAATGGCTGATCCAATGTCCCTGGATTTGACCTCCAATCCTTCCTTGTATTCAGCTGGACTTCCCCCATCTCCCTGTAACACAATTTAAATATCAGTGGGACTTAGCTCAGTAATTAGAATACACTGGAATTATTGTTCCTAGGAGTGGAACTGGATAGTAGCTAGATTGGATGTGTTTCCTATGGACACATTAAAGAAACAGATATCACAGTTGAATTTGAATAGTCAATAAGTTCTAAAGTTGAACGTTAAAGCTGGAATTTCGTGCACAACGTTGTCAGGGAAATAAATAAAAATGGAAGGCCACCAAATAATAAAGGCAACCAAAAATCAGTGGAACAAAAGGATTTCTTCTTCTTGATAGTGACAGTTTGTTTATTAAGTAACTAATGCAACTGGTTCCAACCTGGACTATGATTTTTGTTTCCAAAATTACAAGAATCAATTCATCTTGACACAAACTATAAGAGTTTTGTTTTGAAGAAATGCTAATACAATGTGGTATAGAAATGCTAACACATTTTTGCAATGATACAGAACACATTTTCAGTGTATATCCCTGAATAGACGAAGAGAATTCATTCAATGTTAGTTATCACTTCCCTTTTCCAGCTTTATGAGGACAAGACTTAGGTAAAATAATATTTAGGTTAGGCTTGTTAGATTTTCTTATGTTAATAAATAAACCAATTACTGACTTTACTTCTACGTTTAGTTAGATCAAAAAATATTAAATTCCTTTAGAATTGTTGACTCCATATATAATTTTGTAAAACTACATTAAATGTTATGAAAACTTTAAACCCCAAATAAAAATTCTCATTGTATAGATCAAATATGTCAATATTCATTTAGAAATGATGCTACAAACATGCTATTTTCATGTGAGAGATTTTGTGGAATACAAACTGACCTTTTGTGACAGTTTAGCATCAGCCAGCTGCAATTTCTGCTCAAGCTCTTTGACTTGCTTATCTAGAAGCAAGATTTCTTTGTTCTTTGCTTCAAGCTCTTCAAGAGAATGCTTCAGGGCTGCTTCTCCTTCCAACTCCTTTTGAGAATCCTTTTCTTTCTGGTTGTTTGGAAAATCAAACAAATAACGTTACAAGAAGAAGAATTTTTTATATCAGACTGCAGTTCCAAATAATGTAAGTGATTAAAGATCTAAAAATAGAGAATCAGGATTCTGGTAAAACACACACACACACACACACGCATATATTTTTAAAAGAGATCTACAAATAGGATAAATACATAGTTGCTCCTAGAATGGACTATTCTTGCATTATGTCTTATGTCAATGATAAAAGTAAGCATTGCTTTTGAAATTATTTTGGCAACGATGTACTTGACATAAAATTATAACTAGTGCCTAACCTGTTCCACACTGGTGCTCTGAGCAAGTTGTAACTCTTTCTGTAGTTCTAGCACTTTTTCATGTAACAAATCTCTATCATGGACTTTATGTGCATGGTCATCCAATTTTGAAAGCAATTCTGCCTCTTTTCCAGCAGCCACCAGCTGCATGCTTTGAACCTACAGCCATCATATTGATCTCGTAAGTTCAATTGGATTTTTAAACCCCCACACCCCCCCCCCCCCCCCCCCCCCCCCCCCACACACACACACACACACACACACAAAATGAAAAAGGAGAAACAAAAAAGAATATGAGGGCTTATTTGGGGATTCATAGTTCTTGCAATTATTGAGACTTTAGTGGAATACCTCTTCTTTCAGTTGATTTTCATTTTTCACCAATTGTTCCTCAAGTTCCTTGAGACGAGTTTGCAACACAGGTTTCTCAGCAATCTCAGCCTTGAGATTTTCAATATCGCTTCTCAAAGCATCTTCTTTTGCATTCTGCTCCTTCAGCTGTTGTTCAAGCTGCAAAATCACAGACTCAAGTTCCTTCTTGGCATTTTGATATGTTTCAGTGAGCAGGTTGTTCTCTTCCATAACTGAAGATATCTGTAGCATTCAAATATACTTTATTAAACAATCTGGGACAAAGAAATATTCATATCATTTTTTACTAGCCTATTTAGCTTTTTACTAAAAATGTGCTAAAGTATACTTGTACTATGAAAAAGTTAGGAAAAAAGAAAAAGGTTTTAAAAAGCTGTACATAAAAGCTAAAACCTAAAAGCTGAGCTTATAATTTGATGCCAAACAGACACTAAGAAATCTATAATACTTTTCTCCAAACCTGAGATTGTAGTTTCTGTCCTTCAGAAGCAAGCTGCTTTGTCAAATCTTCTATGGCCTTCTTCGAAGAGTTAAGCTCTTCAACTGTTTCGTCCTTCTCAGCAAGGGCTGCAGACAATTTTGCCTGTAAATCACTCAGTTTAGATTCATACATGGCCACTTCCTGAGTAAGCTTCATATTTGCCTCAGCCAGCCCTCCATTCTCTTTTTCGAAGTCACTTGACTTATTTTGCAGTTCCTCAACAATGCTTTCTACATGCTTCAACTTTAGGAGAGTCTCTTCCAGCTCAATTTTTTGGGCTTCGGCAGAGTCAGATGCTTGTTGAGAAAGTTCTTCATAAACTTTTATCTGGCTTTCTAGAGCACTTAGCTTCTCACTCAAATCTTTGGCTTCTGAATCTCTGTGATTGAATCTGTGAATGGATTCTTCTAACTTTCTTTCTGCTTCCACAATGCGGGCCTCAGCTGCAGAATGTAGTTCAAAGGCTCTTGAGTGCTGCTCTGTTAACTCAGCAATAGTGTTACTGTGAGAAACAAGTTGCTGAGAAGTGGCTTCCTTCTCGGAACGAACAGAGCTTAGTGACTCCTGGAGTTCATCAACCTTGCTTTTGAGCTGAAGATTGGTCTCAACTAATAGTTCATTTTCTGAGAAAGACTGAGAAGCTTTATTTTCTGCTTCCAAGATCTGCCCTCTGAGTTCTTCATTTATGCTTTCTACAGATGCCAATTTCAATAAAGCCTGATCTAATTCTTCCTTCAAAGATGCAGACTTTACTGCAGCTTCAGCTACCTGCTCTTCATAAATCCTTATTTGGTCTTCAAGAATCTTCAATTTCTCAAACAAAGATTTTGCCTCAGAATCCCTGTTGGTGAAGTTTGCTATAGCTTCCTGGAGTTTACTATCAGAATCCCTTGCTAGGGATTCATGTAACAACTCAAGCTCTGAGTTTCTTGAAGTAGTTTGCTCTATCACTCTTCCTTGTTGCTCTAGTTGCTCCTCTGCAGATTTAAGCTTCCCCATTACCTCACTCTCTCTCATTCCAGCAGCCTTAAGATCATCTTCAATGCTTGACAACTTCTCTTGTGTCAGGTTTAATTCGTTCCTCAAGACCTCTAACAGATTTTCTGCTTGAGCAAGCTTCTCGCCAGAACTGTTTAATGCATCTTCTAGCCTACTCTTCTCATCTGTTGCGATATTCAAGGACTCTGTCAACTCTATTTCCTTTTTGTTGGCTGTTTGCAGTGCAATTTCAAGGCTTGATGCTCTAGCCTGGAATGCCTCAATTTCTGATTCAAGTTCTGATACCTTGTCAGAGTATTTCTTGGAATCTACTTCTGCATCTTCACTTTTCTTTTCTAAAGTGCTTATCTGTTCTTCAAGTTCCTGAATTCTATACTTCTCTGCTTCGAGTAACAACTCTAACTCACTTACCTTTTTACTAGAATCATCCACTTTTGAATGGGATATTTGGATCAAATCTTCTAGTTCACGGCTGCGCTGATGGTTCATATTGGCCCGATCCTCATGCTCAGCGCATTTCCCAGTAGCAATCTTCAACTCCTCCTCAAGCTCTGAATTTCGCGATGAGGACTGGTTTAGGGCTGATTCCAACTGGTTTATCTTTTCCTGGTATTCCTGCATTTGATCATTCAGATGAACTTTTGCTTCCTCAATCACTCCCAATGTGGCATTAAGTTCAGAGATTTTCTCAGAAAGTCCTTTTAGTTCTCTCTCAGTGTCACTGTTTTTTTGTTCTGCAAAATTCAACTGTTGCTCAAGCTCCACATTCTTCTGTTCTGCTGCTATAAATCGTGTCTCAAGCTCTCTCAGTTGCGATTTTGCCTCTTCTGCTGATGCAATTGAAACCTGGATTATGTCCTCAAGCTCGAGATTCTTTTGAGTTGCAGTTGCTGCTGCAGCTCCAGATTCATTATGAAGCTCTTCTAGAGACCTCAACTTCTGTTCAAGCTCTGAATTGTTTGACAAAGCTTGAGACAGGAGAGAATCTGACTTACAGAAATTCTCATCTGAAACCCTCAATTTTTCCTCAAGCTGGATCCGAATCTCTTCTGCTTGTTTTAGAGAAATACTGAGATCTTTTGCTGAAGCTTGAAGCACATCTTTTTCTTTAAGTACACTAGACAATTCCTCCTGTACAACTGAGACTTGTGCTTCCTGGGTTTTCAATGCATTGTTAACCAATTCCCTTGTGTTCGCTTCTTCCTGTAGTTTCAATTTGATTTCTTCCAATTCCAAAATCTTTGCTTGAAGATCTTCTTTAGTTGAGGCTAAAACATTTTCCAGTGAGGAGATATCTTCCTTCACCTTAGATTCTGAAGCCTTTCTCAAGTCCAGTTCCTGGGCCAGTTCACTTATAAGATCTTCTTTTAAAGAAAGTTTCTGCTCCATGTCCAGCACTTGGGATTTTGAAAGCGTCAATTCCTCTTGAACAGCAGAAAGCTCTGCTGCCTTAGTGTTAAGTGCTTCTTCAACCTTCTGATTTTCAGCAATCTTTTCATACAGTCCCTTGAGTTCTTCTTGTAGGGAAGCCATCTGATCCTCCATTTCTTTTGCACTCAGTTTTGCAACTTCAAGCAATCTCTCAAACTCCAAGGCTCTCAGTGTCTCAGATTCGGCTTGTAAACCACTTTGTTTATGCAGCTCCTCAAACTTTCGTGCATCTCCTGCAGAAGATTGTAGCTCATGCTCCAACTCCTGCATCCTCTTTCTTGAGCTCTCAAGCTCAAGGCTGAGACCATCAAATGCTTCCTTCACCTCAATCAGGTCTTTGCTTTTTGCTTCTTGAGCTTGCAATGACTCTTGCAAAGCATCAAGCTGTGCACTGTGTCTCTCCTCGGCCTCTATAATATGCTCTTGCAATTTCTTGTGGCTGAGTTCAAGCTCTGCACATTTCTTTCCACTTTCCACCAACTTCTCTTTTGTCACTGAAATCTCATCCTTCAGCTGAGAGTTCTCAGATTCAGAATGCTTTAATACTCCAGCTAGTCTTTCCAATTCAAACTCAAGTTCTCTCATCTTCTCTTGGGATTCTAATATTTCTCTGCTCGAATTGCTTGAGCTTCTTTCAATGGCAGATAGCTTGTTGTCCTCTACAGATGCTGTTACGCTGGTATGTAAAGCATCTTTCACCTCTATAGATTCCTTCTCAACTTTTATGAATTCTCCATCAGTTTCTTCCTCTTCTTTCTTTCCTTCTTTTCCTAGTTGAGGCAAGTCTCCATTTGTTACCTAAACAAGATCATCAGAGTCAATCTCAACTACCAAACATTACAAATAATGCATTTCCTGCTGGCATAATTGATTTTTTATCAAGTGACCTATATTCAATCACATTAGCTTCAGGTGAGGCTGCAGTCATTAACTGTAATAGCTCCAGTAGGAAGCTAGTTTATTGCTTTTCAAATGATCCAGAAAATGAAATAAACTAATTCAAATATATGGCCCATAGATCCCTATCCCATGATTTGGTATATGCATAGTAACAATATTCTTTTCAATGCCCAACATATCGAGAAGTTCATGATTATAATGGAAGTGACAGAAGTATCAAGTATAGTTTAGAGAAATTTTAAGAATGAAAACAAGAATTATCTATAAGATCAATAGATGTTGAAAAGTTATATTAGAAGGTAATGGATGACAGGAAGTACAGTAGACATGTTAATACTAGTTCAGAATCATTTGCAGACTATTCAGGTAATTAATAATTCAAGAATTCAGAAACAAAGATTTTGTGAAGTACATGCTTATGTCAGTGCACAATACGCAGAAATTTACATTTTCCTTATGAAGTGACAGATATTTTTTAATCATACATTAATAAGAAGTAAGCAGAATATTCTTTGCATTTCCTTCAATTACATGCATTCAAAGGTAGCAGGGCATCCAATAACAATATTAATTTGAATATATAACATATTACAGGAATTTCACTATATTTATATCAATTGGGGCTTTGTTGGTTTGTTTTTATTAATCTATGTTATTTAGTCTTAGTGTGATCTGATCTCACAAAAAGAAACATTTACAGTCACAGCAAATATAAGTTACCTTAATGGGATCAGCATTAATTACAGCTTCCTCAACAGCCTTCGTGACCGGAACTTCAAGACTCACTTGTGTCTCTTCTTCCATATCAAAAAATAAATAAAAACCAAACTGCAGTACCTGCTTCTCTGTGATTTTAATAATAATTTCATAATTCTGTTAGGTATAGATTAAAAGCAAGAAACACGTTAGGAATGTAACAGCATGTTTGGGAGAGCGGTTAAGATTAAGAGAAAATGAAATAGAACGGAATGAAAAGAAAAAGAAAATAATTTTTAAAGATTATATTCTTTTCATTCTCTTATTTATTTGGGTGGGAGTATAAATGAGGTATCAAATCATCAATCAAATTGGTCAATTTTCTCTAAGCATAGTACATACTACATTGGCATTGTTTAGTCAACATTACAGAGATCAACTTAGTCCCAATACATTTTATCCAAAAAAAAAAACCTTAGTCCCAGTACACTGATGTTGGCCACCATAAAGGTTTGAAACACATGAGCAAAATGCGACAAACACAATAAATTTTACAATTTTTGAGTTGGCAAATGATAATTGGTGTATTATAAAAGTGAAAAAGGACTCTATTTCTACCATAGACAAAAAAATAAAAATAAATAATAAATAAAGTGGGGGAGAAGGTAAGTAAAAAAAAGACAGTCAAGGTGCCTCTGTAATTTTTTTAAGTTTATTAGAAGATAGTAGAAGATAGAAGTTGCTTTGTGTCACCTCCATGCTTATAACTCATGTTAAGAACACAAAAAATTTTATAATTATTGTCACAACTCACATGACGACTGTGAAAGTTGAGATCAAATAATGGGTCTATACTTTCACCACCCATAACTCATCATAATTATAATAAAAATTGTGAAATTTTTTATGTTATTATCACTGTTTTTTTTTTTTTTTTGTAAATTTATATAACGAAAAGGACAGAATCGTGTTTGTGAAAAAACTAGAAAGTGTGCCGACAAACCACGTCAAAAGAGATTCCCAAGTCATGTACCATCAAAATTAATCATGGGAACACCGCAGCAGCAGCAGCGTCGTACTATAATAATAAGTCACTATTGTTTTTCTCTCATTCTATTCCTAGGTGCCACTTTTATTACCGCTTTACCAGGTTGTTTCTCTTTTGTCTGGCACCACCACATACTCCCACTATATAATTCTTTCCTTTATTTTTTTGGCTCAAAACTATGTTTTCTAATTCATCTTTCTAACAACGGTAGATGCACTGACAGAAAATGGAGGAGTAGCTATCGCAGAGTCCACCGCCAGGATGTTTTGCGGCGCACCTGTCTTTGCAATTATCGGCACAATATCCCATACCATCAATACATTATTTTAGAGTAATTTGGTATGTTTAGCTCTCGCATAAATTCTAGTAATACACGACTTTTGCCCCAATTATTATTGTGTCTATTTGTGAGCAGTGAAAAAAAAAATTAATAAATTCATTTAAAAGTGACAAACAGTTATAATAATTATGATTTACTTTGTGTATGGTACAATATTTATTCTCAGCTCGATAGAGCTGAGAAATTTTTCGAAAAAATTTAGCTTTAAATATGTTTGGAATTATCCTGATTCAATCTACTATATGAAGACTGAAGAGCATTCATATATAGTTTTAGTCAAATAATGTCTTTAACAAAATCTTTTGCAGCTTTCAATATCAATGGGATCTCACCCATATTTATTTTTTGACAATTATTATATATGCCTAAAATGATGGCCTAAAATATTTACTAAAATTTTTTGGGCCAAGTTGTAAAATTCTCTATGTTCCGGCGCTAAATATTTGTGCAAACTTGTCGTTAAAGATTTTCTTTTTTTACAAAATGGAAGCTAATTATAACCATGACACATAAAACCAACAAGTCAATAAACCATAACTGGTTGGTGGTGTAGCCGTGTAGGCATTCCAAGAGACTTCAATACAAGTGAGCGTTGGTATATCTTATCTACTAAAATATAAGTTCAGAGTAAAATTTGATGTGTATTTAGAAAAAAAAAAGATTTTATAAAGGTGTTAATTAACCAATATAAAATGTAAGTTGGTCAATAAAGTATACCTAAAAGATCAAGGCTAATAGTTCCTTAAAAAAAAAAAAAAAGGAGATCAAGGCTAATATATCCCAAAAATAAAAATAAAGAAAATAATGTATATTACATCCCCACAGCTAGAAGGAAAAAAACAAAAGATAAATAATGTATATTATATAACTTTTTAGGCACAGGCAAATAGATACTTTAATCAAATGCTTGCAGAACCAAAGCCACCTGAACCAAATTCACCCGATCATATGATGCTATCATGTGGAACCAATATCTTTGTGGGGCCCCTAATTTTTTTGTTTTTACCTAACTACGCATCTAAATCTAATACAATTTGGCCTTCAGATCTCACTTTGTAAGCTTCACTAGTACAAATTTTTTTTATATTTTTTTTGGGTGAAATTTATTTTATAATCTTCACTTCAGTAATACTATTAGGCTATTACTTTTTATCTTCTTCTTCTTCTTCTTCTTTTTTCTTCTTTTTTATATTCATTATATCAATTCCAAGGTCTTATCTTGACCCACTAAATGCTGAAGTTAAGAGATGGATCCAATAGAATTTTACTTGAATAAGAAAAATTTTGGTGCCACACCAAAATATACAACTTTGGCCACAACTCACTCATGTTGCGAGTTGTGGTTTGTGGAGAAGTGTCCCCACATGAACCCACTATCACTCATCTACTAACTACAACTCACCACATAGACGAGTTGTGGCCAAAATTGTAATTTCTAATATGGTACAAGAATTACTCCAAGAATAAAACCTTGCTTAGAAATGTTACAATAAAAGCTTTGCAATTAGACCCAAAAAAAAAAAAAAAAAAAGTAGCATGGTGGGTGAGCCCCACTACGAAAATTAGGCACCCCATCACTTTAGATCTTTCTGAATTTTTGAAAATCATAGGTGGACAGATCAAATCTACACCGCCCATAGCTCTTAGCTTTCTTATTTTTATGAAAGCCCACAATTACCATCTATTCCTCTATTATTATTATTTTATATAAAGACAAACTATAAAAAAGCAAATAAGCTTGTCAAATGGAGAAAAAGAAGGGGTAGGTCTGCTAATGTAGAAAATTATCAGCTATTCAACTTTACTTTAGCGCATAAAAGTACAAACAATAAATCAATGATATTAGCATCTTCTACTAACTTTTTTTCTTTTTTTCTTTTTTCTTTTTTTGTGGGGGATTTAGGGTGGCTAAATTCTGAAATTTATTATCATCCCAATAAGCCTCAGTTATTTTATTCAATATATTTTATTTAAATCTCTTATCTCTATAGGACCTAAAGAGCTTCATTTTTTTTTCTTTGGGTGCTATTAATACTAATACAGCTATAAATACATTAAAAAAAAAAATTTTAATGGAGCTATAAAAATATTTTTTTTATAAAAAGTAACTGAAGTCCAAGTAGGTGCATGTAGAAGAAACTTTAATATTTTAATAAATTCAAAATTTATTACGCTTTTCCAGATCTAAACGGCTTTCAAGTAAGATTTCCACCAACCATCCTTATTTAAAAAAACAAAATGATAACTAAATAAGAAAAAAAAAATTCTTCTTTTTCTAAAATGAGTAATAGCTGGAAATCTGCAGTTAATAATAAGAACAAGATTTGACTCCTTAGCTTAGATGATCAACTGTCTGAAATGATCTTGGCCTTCTACTGATGATCCAAAACTATACTCAATCCTTTTGATTTTTTTTTTTTTTTGCCATGCTAATTTTTCTTCATAGAGAAGAGAAAAAAATAAATAAATAAAAAGATTAGAAAGGAAAATGAGAAGACAAAATTGATCAAATATATACAGCTAGGAAGATGAACCGATCCTGATCATTCTGTGATATGAATATCTCAGAAGGCCTCCAACAAAACATATTTACAAAAACTGAATTACATCTGATTTCTTATAACAATCCATTCACCACAAACAAAGAATTACCCAAGATTATTCATCATTATCAATATGAAACAAAGATCTCTATATCTTCCATTCAAAAAATATATATATCTATGAAACAAAGATCATATACAGGCTATCTACAAACTTCAACACAACACAAGAAACAGAACCCAAAAAATAATATTACAATCATCTTTTATGTGTTGTGATTCATGAAAACAACAAAAACAGTTCTATGAAACCTGTCATATAATAAAAAGAGAAAAAGGGTCATAGATAGATAGATAGATAGGCTTGCCTGATGAGAAAGTTGGTGAAATTACTTTTGCTTTTGCGAAACGTTTCTCTCTGTGTTCACAAAACAAGAAAATGGAATCACATAGATGTTGATGATGATGACGACGACGATGGAAATTGAAGGTGGAAAAAGAAAATTGAAAGGAAAGAGTGAGAGAGATTCCAGCTATATAATATAAGTTGAGACAGAGGAGAGGACTCCACTTACCACCAGTGCTGTGGGCCCCTTTAAAACCCAAATCGGACACTAGTTTGGTCCGACGGTGCCGCTTTTGCATGTCCACAACATTTTTGCCTTTGGATTTGTAAAAAACTACGATACTAACCAAATATTTTTTGGAAAAAAATAATTATTTCTTTAAAAGTCGAAGAATTCAAACCTAATTAGATTCTAAATTAAATTTCATTCTAATTTTTAGTCAAGTGTCTATTTAAGTTTTTAATTTTTGTAGCAGGTGAATTATTGGCTGTAAAAATGAAAAATCTAAAACCAATTAAATTTCAAATCATATATATATATATATATATATATATAATCAGAAATTATTACATATTTTAGAATGTATGATTTGAAAAAAATGTAAGCTAATATCATATATAATTTGAACCGTATAATTGTGATTATTTTTAATTATACTTGTACCGTATAATTGTACTAGTATAATTAAAGAAAAAGTTGAGAAAAAATTCAATTAAATCCCAAATTAGATTTCAATTGTAGACTAATTTTGTGTCATGTGTCTACTAAAGTTTTTTAATATTTGTGTCAAGTGAGTTAATGAGTACAAAATACTAAGAGTTCAATATTAATAAATATATAAAAACTAAAAACTAAAAAAACTAATCATTTATATACTCAACAAAAATCACAACACTTTCCATTCAATTAAAAATTGGAATAAAAATAATCATAAGTAGTATTAAATTTAAGCAAAAATTTTAATATGCACCTAATCACATTTATATTTTCTCATAATTCAATCAATTATGTATATTTTTATTATTAAAAAAATGTTTTTATTTTTAAATGCATCTATGCATATGCATGTGCTATACGGTTAAAGCCAAAACTTAGAGGAAGTCCAATTGGATTTTAAATTAGAGTCCAATTTTGCGCCACGTATCCCATCTAATTTTAAAATTTTTGTATCAAGTGAATTATTAAATACAAAAATCAAAAAGTCTAAATCCAATTAGATTCTAAATTGGATTTCAATTGGAGTTTAATTTTGTGCCACTTGTCCTATTTAATTTTTTAATTTTTGTGGTAAGTAAATTATAGGGTGCAAAAACTGAAGAGTTCAAATCCAATTAGAATCTAAATCATATATATATATATATATATGGTATATGAATTATTGGGTGCAAAAAACGAAGAGTTCAAAATCCAATTAGATTCTAAATTAGATTTCAATTGGAGTTCAATTTTGTGCCACTTGTCCTATTTAATTTTTTAATTTTTGTGATAAGTGAATTATATGGTGCAAAAACTGAAGAGTTCAAATCCAATTAGAATCTAAATCATATATATATATATATATATGGTATATGAATTATTGGGTGCAAAAAATGAAAAGTTCAAAATCCAATTAGATTCTAAATCATATATATATGGTATATGAATTATTGAATGCAAAAACTGAAGAGTTCAAATCCAATTAGGTTCTAAATAATATATATATATATATATATATATATATAATATGAGAAACCATTATATATTTTAGAAATTCATGGTTTAAAAAATGTGTAAATTATAACTCTAACACCAGGTATAATTTGAACTCATGTATGTGTGCAGAGAGGGGAAATTCCCGAACTATCATAAACTGACACATCATACTACCAAGTCCACAACATATGGCCAATTACAAAACGCCACGTATTGCTACTAGTTTCTACTATCACTATTCAGAAACCAACAGAGATTTGCCAAGTGTCATTGAAATAAAAACATAAAAAAAGCATGCAAAATGCCATTCACACATAGGCAGATGAAAGTGATGACATAGGCAATCCAATCGAGTGCTGACATGTGTCACCTTGAAAATTAAGACGTCTTAGCCAATCAAATGATGCCATATGTCTTAGAGAAAAGGTCTTAAATCTCCTCCAATTGAGCTGTGACGTGTGCCTTCAATCAGACTTCGCCACATGTCACTCACCCATCCCCAAACTCCTATAAATAAAAGCATTCCCAGAGCATTTCTACACATCTTGGAAGACATCCACACTTCAAGCAACATCAAAGAAGATTCAGAAGCATAGAAACTTCGTTAGAATCAAGCCTTAAAGTCTCCAGGAATTTCAAGAATTTCAACCTCGAATACAAAGAACAATAGAAGCAAAATCATTCAAATCATCTTCTTAGATCTCAAAGCTCACTAGAATCAAGCTCAAAAGCTTCCAAAAACTTCAAGAAACCACAAATCAGTGAAGTTCTACGAATTCAAGCCTCTAAAGCCCTGAAGAATTTCCACCACAAACCTTCGAAGATGAAGAACATGCGAAGAACACGAAGAACAAAGAATTTCTAATAAGCTCATAGCTAGAGATTCGTTGTAATTGTGTTTCAAATGTCTTTAATCCATCCTTTAGCCAAATTGAAGAATATTTGGTGTTCGAGTCAAAATCACATTACCACAATTCCAATAAACAATTCTTTCGAGGAGATTGAATCAGAGGATCACTCTTTTGTAATCAGAGAATTGTATCACACATTGATCAATACAAATTTACATTTGTGAAACTATTTTACTTGTTTGATTTATTTCAAACTCGAAAATTAGTCGTCCACAATGCGTAATTATGAATGTTTTTAAATGTACACGTGCAAATGCATAGAGTTATACACTAGTTAAAGATAAAAAAATTTTATCGATTAAACTAATTAAAACCCACGTAATATGTTATAATTTGTACATAACAAAATTTTGTGTTAATGGTGAGTTCATATAAAATTATGTAGATACTATATTTTGTTCGCCCTTGATTCACATGTCACACCCCGAAAATTACAAATATATATATATATATATATATATAGATATACATATATATATATATATATATATATATTTTACAGAGGGACTATGGGAAAATCTAGATTATCATGGTTCAACCTATTTAAGAATCGAAGCACTCAAAGTGCCATTTTAGGTCAAAATGACCAAAATGCCCCTAGTCAACCTAGGGTTGAACAAAGGTCAAAATTGGTCAAAACTACACCAAAACAACATTTTTCTTGTTTTCACATCAAGCTGAAGGCTATTAGAGATTTTCGTCAACTTTGATCAAGTTTGACTTGAAGTTAACTCCTAGCAATGACCAAAAACCCAATTTTGATCTAACCCTTAGAATAGGTTGGAACCAACACCATTGTGAAGAATATTGAATTCCATTTCCAATGACTGCTCATGGGTCAAATGTGGAGTTAAAACGGTTGAGGTATCTCGAAACGGTCACCAATATATATATATATATATATATAACCCCCCCCCCCCCCTAGCTCCCAGAATTTAAAATAATAATCATAATAATTTTTGGCAATTTTTTGGAGCAACTCTCTCTCTTTTGTTCTAAATTCTCTCCCAAATATACACAAATAAACCTTTGATTCTCCCATCTTCTATACATCAAGAGGTAGTGTTCTTGTTTCCATATCCTCCTCCTTGGTCCATCTACCTTGGTTTTGAGGTTTAGGGTGTACATGTAGCTTTTTAGTTACAATCTACACCTATTTAATTTTTAGCTCTTTATTTCTTTTCAAGCATGCTTTATTGCTTTTCTAGAAGGTGTTCCTTGAGTCACCTTTTTCCAAACCAAAGAGTCAAAGTTACCTTGAAGTGCTACTCAAATTCCAACCGTGAAGAAAGGAAGTGTTGTGCTGCACAACAATCCAAAACCTCAAAAGCATTTAATACTGCTCTTAAATCCTACATCGCATGCTGTAGACACCTCATTTTATACCCGTTAATAAATTTTGGTCCCTGACCCCAATGATGAGCTTGGCTTATGTCAATCAAGGGTAATTAAAGAGTTCACAATAGTTTAGAAGTAATCACAACTTAGAAGTGCTTAAATCGTTTTAAAAACGATACCGAAAAATGAAATTTGCTAACTGTTTTGATCATAACATTTGATCCACAAATAATTTTTGAGTGAGGTTTGTTTCAATGGAAAGTAGACAACTTGGGATTACATTTGAACATAAATATTCCTAATTTGGATTTATATTGAGTAAGTTCTAACCATTTGAATTTGGCCCATCAGAGCAGTCAAATTTAAGGTATGCGTACACATGAATCAAGTGTGCGTGCGCACCCTCGAAAGATGCATACGCACACTCATTTTCTAGGCAATATAACTTCATTTTTAAGGGTCTAAAACATCATTATTTGATGTGGACCGGCCTCTAGACCCTTGGAAATGTCCAAAGACCTCAAAAAAGCCACGTAAACCCTAGTTTTAACATATAAATACTCACTTTATGTTCTCCAATCAAAACCCTAGTTAGAGAGAGTTTATTTTTTTGCCTCCATCTTCTCAAAAACCCTAGTTCATCTTTTCAAAACACCCACACAGCACCTAAGCACATTTTTTACAAATTCAAAACCTCTCTTTAGTTAGCCGAAACTAATGTTCTAATTTGATTTCTTAGAACCTTTTCAAAACTAATCTTGTTCTTGAGTTGTGATTCCTAAAAACTATTGTGTTCTTTGATTATTCTTGTCCTCTCAATCTAATCTTTGTGTTGTAGGCGTTGAGGGGTCGGTTAAACAAACTCTAAATCCGTGATTCTAAAGCAAGGTGAGTCTCTTTTCCATGGTTTCCCACTTTGTTACATAGAATCACATGAATATCTTGATTTAGTTTATTTGTGAATTTTTTCTTTTTAGGTTTAATGATTATGATATTTTATTAATGTTTTTAAATTTGACCTTGTGATTTAATTTGCTTTGTGTTTAGTATTTTCTCTTGTTCATACCTCTAGAATTCAAGTTAATACGTTCTAACATATATAAGTATTCATGTATGCTTTGTTTGATGATTATTATATTTTTTTTTTTGTTTGTGATATTAATATTATCATGATGTAGTTATTTATTTATTCTAGTGTTTATGTTGTTAATCTTTTTGTTATAAACTCAAGTATGCAATTGATTCAATAAAAATGTGATCTTTACAGTTTCTATGCTAAGGATGCATATGCATAGTCGAGTATGCTTACGCACCCCAAACCTAGATTAGGGCAAAATCTTGTTTTTATTTAATTAGTTGTTTTACACATGTTATTTGTTTTTATTTGATTCTATTTAGGTTAATTAATTGTGTTTATTTACTTTACATATTTTATGTGGTCATTTTTGCCATGTTTGGTTTATTTGATATTTTTTTCCTTGTGTCTTTCATTTAATTGCTATCTTTTCATTTTTAGTATAATATGTTTGATTTGTGTTTTATTTGCTTCCTTTTATATTGTGATGTGATCTTTAACATGTTGTGTGTGTTATTTTCTTAAGTGCATGATGTATGTTTAGATTAAGGATTTAAGTTCTCTTAATAACTTCTTTATCTAAATATGGCCTAGTAATACATAATGGAGGCCAGTCCACAAGTCGGACGGTCTTGAGCGTCTAACACCTTCCCAAGCTGTACCCAAACTCCAAACTCATAATCTGGTATGCAGACTTATGCATGTAAGTGAGTGGCCCAAAAGGCCCAATATGGTTCCTAGACCTAATCTAGGTAGCAACTCTATTTTTCACCCTTCACCCGGCCACTCCAAGGCCTAGGCGCCCACACATGCATGTATAATCTCTCAAGTTGAGCTAGTTTAGACCTAATTCTTGTTTGATTGAGATTGAAAATATGTTTCTAATTGATGATATGGGATGAGTCTTAGAACATGACAGACTTACCTATTTTTTATGTTCACATGCTTAAAACCCTCAAAAATTCTTTTGGTTCATTTTCATAACAATAACATGATGTTTTCTTGTTTCCAAGATATGTTTGGATACTTTGATTGCATAACATAAACTAATGACCACCATATTCTAGAAGACTGGTTTACTAAACCAGGTGGGTGCCTAACACTTTCTCACTCCATAACTTAACCTTTGATCTTAGATCAATGGTTCGTGGATTAGGCTTTATCATGTAATTTTCATTTTAAGAATGTAATTAGGAATCAAAGTCATGTACTTTCTTAGATTGTATCCATGATTATGGAGATGTATTTCTCTTTATTTTTCTAGCAAATGTAAATTTAATCAATAAAATGAAGTATTCATTTTTAATATGGCTTTCTTTTTTTCCTAAAATAAAAAAAATAGGAGACTCCAAATGTAAAACCCTCAATCTAAGAGGAACGGTATCATCAGTTGAACTTCCATTTTGAGAGAAAATTAAGCACGATATCACTCATTCACTTGATTTGATCTCAATCAAACAAATGGGCCAAAGTTGCATTCTCTAATAGATAGTGTTAGGGTACAATTTATTTTTTACACCTAATATTATTTAAGTATCACCTATTTATTTTCAAACACCACTAAGAAGTTATTGGGCTTTCACAAAATATTTTTTTTCCCTATTATTATGTTAACAACAAATATTTCATATCTTATTTGGGTCATGATGTAAGCTATCATAAAAGCCCAAATATTATCCAATTTTATTATTATTATTTAGTTAAGTGCAAAAACGGCCCTACGAGCCCAATTCACATATCACATTCTTTTTTAAAGCCCAAGGCTACTTATGCTTGGCAACATATCAAAAGTCTAATTTTCATTGGCAATATCAAAAGCCCAATTCTCATTGGTAATATTAAAAGCCCAAGCTAGCTACTTGGCACTATTTTGTAAAAAAGCCCAAAGTTATCAATACTTGGCAAAATACTATATCATAAGTATTTCACTTAAAGTCCAATAATTAACAATGTTTTAAGTTCTTAAACCTATTACTACAATATTACAAGTCTATGAAATCTATCTTATAAAACCCATGGTAACCATTTATGTTACGTGACACTATTCATTTTTCCAAAACCTATGGCAAACATACATCAAGCCCATGGAAAATTATGAATTTGTGTTACTAATATAAAAACCCATGGAAAGTTAGGATTTATTTTAAACCCATAATATTTATTTATTTCATATCATATTATAAACCCATGGTAACTATTTATGTTACGTAATACTATTCATTTTTCCAAAACCCAAGGCAAACATATATTAAACCCGTGAAGAATTATGAATTTGTGTTACTATATAAAAGCCCATGAAAGGTTATGATTATTTATTTTAGACTTATGACATTTATTTATTTCAAGCATAATATAAACCCATGGAATTTATATAAGAACCCATGGTCACTATTTATCTTACATCACAACATTCATAATATCTATTTCCAAAAATCATGATAATTATTCACCTTACAAGCATTTTATGACTATCTATAGAAAAACCCATGAGAATATCGCATTATTCCATTATTAGAGGTTGTTGCCATATTTTATTTGAAACCCATAGATATTGCCTCTATTTAAAACCCATGGTAAATATTATTCTCAAGAAATATTGGAGTTCATTATTTAAAAGCCCCAAAGAAAATATCATTTACAAAAATAATCCATAGCAAACATTATGAGAAACTATACAAGTTGTTATTTAAAGCTCATGGAAATTAATACCCAAAACCTATCATAAATATTTATTAAAGCTCATGAATTCATTTTATTTCTACTAACAACTAAAGCCCATGTGGAATAAAAATTCATGGCAATATATGGTAGTTTTGTCCATTTTGTAGGGCTCACAAAAAGAAAGCAAAAGGATAGGCCCAAGTGAAGAGAATCACCAAGTCAGAGGCCCTCCAAAATACTCAACCCTCATAACTAAGTCCAACATGAAATCTCAACCAAAACAGCCCATGTGTGCAAACTGACCCTGCTGGAGAACTCCATTCAATTCTGCCTTCTGCTAGAGGTCACCTCAAGAAACAACCAAGCTCCCAAACCAAATTAGGAGCTGGCCACCTGTCCCACTGCCAACTCTGACGTGAACAGTACCAGAGGCTGACACCTAAAAGGCTAATGGGCAATAAATACCCTTCTTCCCTAAGTTTTGGTCACAACTCAAGGAAGCCATAACCAAGACCTCCAAGCTCATGAAATCCTCAACCAAATAGTTTATTTTATTACTAAAAATGTATGTAATTGGTTCATGAACCAAGCCCATAAATCCTAAAGGGGAAAATTAGAGAAAAGTGGTGTGGAAGGCATAATGGGGTGTCTAGCAAAGGCATCAATGGTTGACACTTGGCTTGGAGTGTCAACTAACCCTCTTGAGCTCTGATCCTAGTGGCAGCAAGCAAGATCTCTAGTCCTCATACTTGCTCTAATCCTATTGGACAAAATTAATCTCCAAATCCCAACATTTAATGCCTAGATTAGGAGCATCTCAGCCTCCAGCTGCATTACCCAAATAAGCAAAACACCCAAAAAGCAAGTCTCGCCATTTTGGGCTAAATTTCAGAAAAGATATTCTAGGATTTTGCTACTGTCAAACCTGGCCCTTTCTATATTTTGCTAATCAATCCCTTAAGCTTCACTATAAAAGGGAACTACCATCAACTCATGGTGGATAACAATCTTTTTATAAATTCCTCACCCATCATTCTATTTTTAGCCCATAAGTCAATCCCTTAGTTCAGAAACTAGCCTTTAGTCCATAAATGCTCATATACACTTACCCATAAACATCACATTCCATCTTCTCATAAAATCCCAGCACCTTAAAATAGTCATAAACAGCCCCTCTTTACACCATACCCGAAAATGGCTAAACACCACTTCATCTCTCTTCCATACTTCCATATATTTACTCATACTTTCCATAAAGTCATTTTCATCACTTACTATACATATATATTCATCATTATGGGCATGATATGGCATATGGAGATCTTATTTAAACATTTGCTGCACTAGATGGACACACTCTCTATCTCTCCCTTCATTCCATCCTATTTTTTCATCTTTTACTTGTAATTATGAAGCCTTTAATCCTTGTTTATTGTTATTATGGTGGAAGCCATAATGTTTTGGATATTAAGGAAGTTTTCCCTTATGCTGACTTAACAATAATAAGGAAAACATATGATTTTTACCATGTAAACACGCTTATTAACCTGTCAGACATCTACCGTTGGAGGTCTGTCACATTCACTGCTAGACCATTTTTTCTCTTGTGTACTTGTTATAGTGGGCCATCCTTTATGCTAGCTTATCTTTGTAGGAGGTATTTTTAAAGCCTTATTATAATTTTTGTTGGATGCAACCTAGACCTTGAGCAAAATGGGCCTTTCACGCTTCACCGATAGCCTTTGGGCCATGTTCCAAGCCTAAAGTTGAGTCTCGGTCTTGACTCCCCGAACATCATATGGGTGACAAAAAACGCCCCCAACAAATAGTTATAATGGGAAGGGGGATTTGAACCCTAAAGGTTTCCATTGGAAACACCAAGAAGTGCCAATTGAGTTACAAGGTCTTTGACATCTCTATTTTTTTTTTCTTTTCTTTTTTTTAAAATTTTATTATTATCTATTTTTTAGTGTCAAAAAGAATCCCAAAAGGACTGGTGTCTATTTATAAAATAAAATAATTAATTAATTAAAATCTCAAAGGTGAATTTATAATCAAGTATCACCAAGCCAAATATTAAAATTTTAAGTTTTTTTTTTTTTTTTTTGATAATTCGATAGTTGATAAAAGGAGATTTAAACCTTGGTATCTCTATTAGAAATACTAGAAAGTATCAGTTTAGTTACAATCTCTTTTTTTTTTTTGAATATAAAGTAGGCTCAAATTCATTACTAAAGTAAATACGGTAATTAAAATTTATATCGTTTTGTAAATTTATGCTAATGATTAGTTGCTTAAATTATAGTTATGGTTTTATTGTACAAGTTAATTATATAGATTAATTTTTGTTGTTCCTATGAACATAAATTAATAAATTAAGTTAAATTTCATAATCTTCAAATTATCATTTAAATAATAACATATCACATAAAATTAGATTATACCGTAAAATCAAAGAAGAAGTTGAAATATTACCTCATTGGTGCTTCAAAATCATCTCATAATAAAATAAATAAAATTATCATCAATTTCATGAGTTTTTAAGTGGCAGAGTTGAGGTGCAAACCAAGTCGCTCTCTTAAGATGATAGACAGAGTTATGGTGGAAAGATATTCGAAGATAGTGATGCAAGCTTTGAAGATCAATGACGTCGGATTGGCCTCGTATGGTTTGGTGGTTATAGATGCCTGTGATCTTGAAAATAAATTTTCTGAATTATCCTACTCTCATACTAAGAGAGAGGATAACAAAGTAGCATATAGTTTGGCTAAGTTAGCTGCTAATTTTCCAAATTGTGTTGTGTGGAAGGAGAATGTTCCATCCATAGTTCTCCCTTTTGTTCAGGCTGATCTAGCCTCTCTTCATTAATATATTTGGATGTCTTTTTTCTACCCCCCCCCCCCCCCCCCAAAAAAAAAAAAAAAAAAAAAAAAAAGAGAAAACTCAATTTGTTTTACTTAAATGAGCTAGAATTTAATTTGTTAATTTTTTTTTTTAACTCTAGAATTTAGTTTGTTACTTTTAAAATTATATGTTATAATGTTTTATTTTTTAAAAAAAATTTAAAATTTAATGCGTTACAAGAGAACTTGAAAAAAAAAAAAAAAAAAAAGTCCCTTGTGATCCAAGTCGAAAATGAGGCCATGATCTCAAGTAGCAATCTTCGGCTAAGGGAGCTTAAGGCCGAAATAAGTGTTCTCTTTGATAGAGAGTCCCAAATGTGGAGTCAGTGGTCTAGAGTACAATGGCTGAGCAATGGTGATCAAAATACAAAATATTTTCACAGTCGGGCTACTAAGAGACATAGGGAAATTTGATTGTGGGCATTAGAGATGCTTCATAAAGTTGGCAAGACAATCTCAAGAAGATAGCATCGGTTTTACTCAAATACTATGAGGAACTTTTTTCTTCAGCCACGTAAGCTTCATCCTCAGCTATTTTGGACCGGATCCCTCGAGTAATAACTAATGATATGAATTCCACCCTTTTATTCTTAGAATGGGAGGTAATTCAGGCACTTCAACAAATAGCACCCCTTAAGGCTCCTAGACCTAAGGTATGCCACCCTTATCAGCACTTTTGGAATACAGTTGATCATGATGTTGTCCAATCGGTTTTGTCTTGGTTGAATACAGGTACTCTCCCCCCTGTTAATCATACTTTCATTACTCTCATTTCTAAAGTTTCAAATCCAGAACATGTTTAAGAATGTCGCCCTATTAGCCTTTATAATGTTTTATATGATAGGCCAAAAATGTATTGACCCTTAGTGATGAATTTATTGATTAATTAGCCAAGTTTATTAATTAATCAAATTAACATGCAATTGTACGTGGAAGCACAAACAAATCACCAATTAACTAAAGTATGCAGCAAAAAAGAAATTGACACGGTGATTTGTTTACAAATGGGGAAAACCTACACTACAAAAACCCTACCGGGTGATTTTAAGGTTATCATTCTCGAGAATCCACTATTATCAAAACAAGCGGTTACAAGTAAAGGAATCTCAGTACCTTATACCAACCTACAGTAGAACTCTTACTCCAATACCCAATTAGACTTATTCTGTAGTGACAATCTCTCCTTTTCAATGCATGGCTCCCAGTATGTGACTAACCAATTGCGTGGATCCCAATACGTGACTTGATCACCAACTTGAGAAGGATGTTGACTGCAAAGTTCTTCAGTTCATCACACAATGAAGATCATGAAGTTGCTTGGTCACAAAACCCTATGGTATACAAAACACAGCAGCTTCTTCAAGAACTAGGGCAAAATAGGTTTCCGGTCACATTCTTCTTCATACTTGTGGAATTGTGCTCTTATGCAACTGTGTATCCTTTTTCAGCCCTTAAAATAATCCTTATATATGTTTAGGGTTGTGAGAAAAGAAAGCCCAAACATATACTCATGGATTGGATGAAAATCAGCTTAAAAAACTCAACTTCATAAATCTCGACAAATATCCTATCTATCGAGCTAGCTATCGAGCTACGGGCTTTAGCAATTTTTAAACCTCGATAGATACTAGCTGTTGAGTTTTAAAATCTTGCACTTTCTCACTTGATTCTTGGATAGACTTGCATAACTTTAACACTTGAACTTGAAACCTTGTTTCTTGAAGCATTAAACACATTCTAGATCTACCCAATTACAAGTAAAGTGCGTTTTGTCAAAGGATTAGCCAATTACATAAAATATTAACACATATTCATAACATGATTCACATATGTCCTAACATGGTATAAAATATTTTCTAAGGTTTTAGCTAATAGACTTAAGAAAATTTTGACCACCATTATCATTGAACATCAGTCTACTTTTACTAAAGATCGCCTTATTTCTGAATAATACACTTGTTGCCTTTAGGACCTTACATTTCATGAAGAATCATAACTCTGGTAATTTGGGGTCTATGACTTTTAAACTTGATATGAGCAAGGCCTATGACCGAGTGTAATAAAGTTTTCTTGAAAATCTAATGAGGAAGATGGGTTTTAATGAAAATTGGATTAGCCTAACGATGCTTTGTTTGAAGATAGTCTCTTACTTAATTTTGGTCAATGGGGAGTCTAAGGGTCTGATTTATCCCACCAGAGGGATTCGACAAGGAGATCCTTTATCACCTTTTCTCTTTCTTTTGTGTATGGAAGGCCTTCATGGTCTTATTATGTATGCAACTATAGTGGGGGATATAAAAGGTTTTGCCTTGTGTAAAAGAAGTCTGGAACTAATCCATTTATTGTTTACAGATGATAGTCTTCTTTTTTGTAGGGTCACACCGGAGGAATATAATAAAATGATGGAATTACTGACCATTTATGAGAATGCCTCTGGCCAGAAAGTGAACCAAAGCAAAATAGCCATTTTCTTTAGTAAGTCAATACTTGAGGATACAAAAGATATTATCAAAGGCATTTTGGGACTTCAGGAAATCAATCAGTATGAAAGTATCTTGGTCTCCCCTCTCTGGTTGATAAGGGCAAGAAGGCCAGCTTTAATTACATTAAAGAAAGAGTTTGGAGGAAATTGCAAGGGTGAGAAGGAAAATTGCTCTCTCAAACTAGTAGGGAGATTTTGATTAAGGTGGTGATCTAAGCTATCCTGACCTTTGTGATGGGTTGCTTTACGCTCCCTTTGGGGCTATGTCATGAAATAAAGGCCTTGATCAAAATGTTTTAGTAGGGACAACGTGATGAGAGCTGGAAAATTCATTAACTTAAACGTGAAGAAATGACCAAGCCAAAAATGGTAGGTGAGATGGGCTTTAGAGGCCTGGCCTTGTATAATGATTCATTGCTGAGCAAGCTTAGGGGCTTTTGCAAAACAAGGATTCTCTTTTCTATAGAGTTTTTAAGAGCCGATTCTTCCCCCATTGTTCAATCATGGATGCCAAAGACTCTAGATCCAGTTCTTACGCATGGAAAAGCATTTTACAAGGGAGGGATATCATAAAAAGGGGTTCAAGGTTGTGGATAGGGAATAATAGATCGGTAAAGATTTGGTAACACAACTGGCTGCCAATAAAACATCCACCCTTGATTCAATCGGCCATGGTTGAATCATTGGAGGAGGCAATGGTAGATGTTCTTATAGATGAAGACACTTGGCAATGGAACCATGGTTTGATTGATGGTTTCTTTGCTGCTCAAGAAGTTGATATCATCAAAAAGATCCCTCTAGCTCGAACAACATATGAGGATACTCTCTATTTGCCTTTATCCCCAAACGGCAAGTACACTTGCAAGACGGGATATAGCTTTTTAAAAAAGCAAGAGGCTTCCCCTCCCTAGTTGGTTGATGCATCTCCGGATAAGTCTCTCTAGAAAGGTGTTTGGTCTTTGGCAACACCTAACAAGGTAAAGAATCTGATGTGGAGAGCAAGTCAAAATGCCATACCTACTAAGCAGAATTTGGTCCGACGTACAATGCCGGAGAATCCTATTTGTGATCGTTTCCAAGCTGAGGTAGAATCTCCATTACATGCACTCTAGTCTTGCCCTGAGTTAGATGTGGATTGGTTCGATTAGATACCATAGGGCTTCCGAAGATCACGTTAGTTTATTGACTTCAAAGAGATGCTTTCTTGGATCATTCAGGAGAACAAGGACTTGGCCTTATTTGTAGGGAATTCAACCCGATTCCCAACCTGTGAGAAACAAAAAAATAGAGAAAACACACCTCAAAGAAAATAATCACACGCACAAGACAGTATTTACGTTGTTCGGCAATTTGCCTACGTCCACAGAGTTGCAGGGATTTCACTATTATCGGGGAAAAAAATACAAAGTGCGGCTACAGTGTTTCTCTCTCTCTCTCTGAAACACAACAACAATGATAATAAACCCTAATCATAAAAGCAGTTTTTATATCTTGCGCACAAGATTACAATAAGCTACAAAACGAGCCAAAAATAAATTAGGCTCCACAAAGCCCAACAAATCTCCCACTTGGAGACTAGTTCAATCACCAACATCAGCCGCTATCCTCCAAAAGCAATCCCTCATCCCTGCAACTCATCCTCCTGTCCTCAAGCTAGAAGACCAATTGAAGCTGCACACAGCTTCAACTTCTCAATAGTGACACTCTTAGTCAACATGTCTGCTGGGTTCTTAGATCCACAGATCTTCTCAAGTATTACCAATTTATCTTCAACAAGGTATCGGATAAAGTGGTATTTTGTCTGTATGTGCTTTGACTTTGAATGAAAAGCCGAATTTTTGGCAAGAAAGATTGCACTCTGACTGTCACTGTGTAGAATGCCCATCTCCTGCTTTTTACCCAATTCATCTAAGAAACCATGTAGCCAAATCATCTCCTTTCCAGCTTCAGTTGCTGCAACATACTCAGCTTCTGTAGTAGACAAAGTAACAATCTTTTGCAGATTTGAAACCCATGATATAGCTATACCACCCAGAGTAAATACAAACCTAGTAGTACTCTTTCTACTATCAATATCACCAGCAAAATCAGCATCTACATAACCTTGCAGTTTCAAAATTGCACCTGTGAAGCAAAGACATGTATCTGATGAACCCTTCAGATATCTCAAAATCCACTTGACTGCCTCCTAATGCTGCTTTCCAGGCCTACTCATGAATCTGCTCACAACTCCCACTGCATGTGCAATGTCTGGCCTTGTACACAGCATAGCATACATCAAGCTGCCAATAGCTGAGGCATAGGGCACCTTGCTTATATGGTCCCTTTCTTCTTCTATCTTTGATGACTGTTCTTTACTCAGTTTGAAATTGCTACCCAAGGGTGTGCTTACTGGTTTAGCTTCATTCATGTTGAACCTGTTGAGAACTTTCTTCACATACTCTGACTGTGAAAGTTTCAATATACCATTAGCCTTGTCTCTAATGATTCTCATACCAAGAATTTGCTTTGCAGCTCCTAAATCCTTCATTGCAAACTGTTTTGACAATTGCTTCTTCAGATTATTAATCTCCTCAATGCTAGACCCTGCAATGAGCATATCATCCACATACAACAGTAAAATGATATAAGAATTGTCAAAGAATTTGACATAGCAACAATGATCAGCTTCACATCTTTTGAACCCAATTTTATGCATAAAACTGTCAAATTTCTTGTACCATTGTCTTGGAGCTTGTTTTAGGCCATACAAGCTTTTTCTTAGTTTGCAAACTAGATTCTCTTGTCTCTGAACAATGAACCCTTCTGGCTGAATCATGTAAAGTTCTTCCTCCAAATCACCATGAAGGAATGCCGTCTTCACATTTAACTGCTCAAGATGTAAGTTTTCTGCAGCCATCATTTCTAGTACCAATCTGATTGTTGACATCTTCACAACTGGAGAAAATATCTTTGTGTAGTCAATACCCTCCTTCTGCTTGAACCCTTTAACAACTAATATGGCCTTGTAACGTTTGCTACCATCATGCTCATTCTTTATTCTGTATACCCACTTGTTGTGCAAAACCTTCTTTCCTACTAGCAATTCAGTCAGTTCCCATGTCTGATTCCCCAACAAGAAATCCATCTCATCTTTCATGGCTAACTCCCACTTACTTGAATTCTCATCTTGCAAGGCTTCTTTATAACACTTTTGCTCACCACCATCAGTCAACAGGAGATAATTTAGAGTGGGTAAATAACGCTGTGGAGGTCTAATATTTCTGGAAGATCTGCGGACTTCAGTTACAGGTGTACTCTGATCTACCTGTGAATTTATATTCTCCTTATCTTCTTCACCCTCTTTCTAGACAGTACTTTCAGTCAATTCATTTAAGTTGACAAACTCAGGTTTCTTTTGATCTATCTCTGTAACATCTGACACTACAGTTGACCTGTCCTTGTACATAACCTGTTCATTAAATATAACATTTCTACTTCTGATGATTTTCCTGTTTTGTTCATCCCAAAACCTATAACCAAATTTCTCATCACCATAGCCAATGAAAAAACATATTTTAGACTTTGCATCAAGTTTACTACGAGCATCAGAATCAATATGAACATAAGAAACACAACAAAAAACTTTTAAGTGTGAAAACTTTACCTCTTTACCGCTCCAAACCTCCTTAGGAAGTCTGAACTCCATGGGAACTGATGGCCCTCGGTTTATCAGGTAAGCTGCAGTGCTAACAGCATCAGCCCAAAAAGTTTTTGGTAGTCCAGCATGCAACCTCATACTCTTAGCACGCTCATTGAGTGTTCTGTTTATGCGCTCAGCCACACCATTCTGCTGTGGTGTTCTGGGAATGGTCTTCTCCATCCTAATTCCTTGTGCAGCATAATACTCACTAAACCCTTCATCTATGTACTCTCCTCCATTATCTGACCTCAAATATTTTACTTTCAAATATGTTTCTGTCTCAACTATGGCCTTCCACTTCTTAAAAGTTTCAAATACATTAGATTTATTTTTCAGAAAATAAACCCATACCTTTTTACTTGAGTCATCAATAAAGGTAATGTAATACCTTGAACCTCCAAGGGATGCAACCGGAGAAGGCCCCCAAAAATTAGTGTGTACTAACTCTAATTTTTCAACCTTAGGTGTCCTGCCCGTTTTCAAGAAGCTCACCTTTTTCTACTTTCCTAAGATGCAGCTTTAACACATGTCAAAATCAATTGACTTCAATTCTGGTAGTTTTCCTTTTGACAGTAGCATCTTCATCCCTTTCTCACTCATGTGACCAAGTCTGCGGTGCCATAGGCTTGTATCAGTACTTGCATCAACAACTGCAATTGTGTCTCTTGGACTTGAGGTCATAGATAGAGTACAAGTCTTCTTTCCACGAGCCAATACTCTAGCTCCCTTTGTAACCTTCCAAGTACCACCAACAAATAGTATTGCATGCCCTTCATCATCAAGTTGTCCAACAGAAATCAGATTCCTCCTCAGGTCAAGAATGTGTCGAACCTTCTCCAGTAACCAAACAGACCCATTGGGTAACAATATCCGGACGTCTCCCATACCCACAACATCCAAGACTGAACCATCAGCTAAATACACCTTACCAAAATCACCTACAACATAATTCTGTATGATTTCTCGGTGTGAAGTGGTATGAAATAAAGCTCCTAAATCCAAAACCCAATCATCAAGTGGACTGTCTACTGCAAGAAGCAATGCATCCTGTACCTCTTCTGTTACAGCATTAGCAGAATCATCTTCATTATTTTTCTTAGGACTTTTGCACTGATTCCTAAAGTGACCTATTTTCCCACAATTCCAGCATTGTATTTGTTGGCCTGATCTAGATTTACTTCTATTCTGATTAGAATTTCTGGATTTTGATCTGCCCCGATTTGAATTTCTGTTATTACCTCTGCCTCTTGTCTCAAGGTTTAGGGCAGAACTAGATCTTGAGGTTTCACCTGCATCTCTTTTGCGAATCTCCTCAACCAGAATTAAATCTCTTATATCATTGTACTTGAACTTTTCCTTTCCTGTAGAATTGCTTACTGCCATCCTCATTGCCTCCCAACTGTTTGGCAAAGAAGCCAAAACGATCAGAGCACAAATCTCATCATCAAAATCAATTTCTACAGACGACAATTGATTTGTGATAATGTTAAATTCGTTCAGATGTTGTGCTACTGATGCATTCTCTGCCATCTTCAAATTAAACAGTTTCTTCATCAGATGCACTTTGTTGTTTGCCGACGGCTTTTCATACATTCCAGACAAAGCCTTCATCAGATCTGCTGTGGTCTTCTCCTTCACAACATTGTGTGCAACAGACCTAGACAGAGTTAACCTGATAACTCCAAATACCTGTCTGTCAAGAAGAGCCCATTCCTCAACCTTCATCGCCTCAGGTTTTGTCCCAAAAAGAGGCAGATGCAATTTCCTCCCATAGAGATAATCTTCAATCTGCATCCTCCAATACACAAAGTCTGTGCCATCGAACTTTTCTATTCCAGACGCCTTTCCTGCTTCCTCTGCCATTACTCCCACTCAAACCTAACCCTAGGCTCTGATACCAGTTGTAGGGAATTCAACCCGATTCCCAACCTGTGAGAAACAAAAAAATAGAGAAAACACACGCCAAAGAAAATAATCACACGCACAAGACAGTATTTACGTGGTTCGGCAATTTGCCTACGTTCACGGAGTTGCAAGGATTTCACTATTATTAGGGAAAAAAATACAAAGTGCGGCTACAGTGTTTCTCTCTCTCTCTCTGAGACGCAACAACAATGATAATAAACCCTAATCATAAAAGCGGCTTTTATATCCTGCGCACAAGATTACAATAGGCTACAAAACGGGTCAAAAATAAACTAGGCTCTAGAAAGCCCAACATTATTTGCTACGGTGCATGGTCAATATGGACCCAATGCAATCAAGTGCGTTTGGCTCAACCAAACTGTAATCCTCATTCGATCCCTCACCCACGAACTCATGTCTCCTGGAAACCACCTCCTCCGAAACATTTCAAGATAATTTCGACGGAGCGACCTTTGCAACGGAGAATAAGTTAGGTATCAAAGTTGTGGTCAAAGATTCTCAAGCTTGGCATGCTAGAACTGTTCCAGATTTTATTGTGTGGACGAAGGATATTCCACTATAGTTTCTTTCTATTTTTTAGACTGATTTAGCCGACATGTTTTAATAAAAGTAAGTTGCGTTTATCCTTAAAAAAAAAAAAAAAAAAAAAATTATTGGGGAGAGGAAAAATGGTTTTAATACAAAAACACACTACAACTCCACTCAAAAGTCATGGTAACTTTTAAAGGAGGGTAGGGCAAGTTATACTATACACAACACACTCTCTTAAGTAATGTGAGACAATTGGCCATTCTTTTTTTTTTTTTTTTTTGAGAAACAAACACACAAACACAGGAGAGAGGGAAAGGGAAAAATTATTGGGTTTAAAACATAGTTTTCCGGATATTTGAATCGTGAAGGTTCCATAGGAAAAAATTATGAAGTGTTGGTTGACTTAAATCCATCCGCAGATGAATAGGTAAAACCTTAAATTTATTTGGTACCAATACTATTTCGGAAATTGAAGACAGGAAGGAGGTTTAATTGGTCTTTTAACAAATATTAGAAAAATATTTGGCTTTTTGGTCTCACAGTGGCGGCCTCTGATAACCGACCAAACCGCCCATTCTATGTATGCAAACATGAAGACCCTGTCTTTCATCCTTTTCTTTAGCCGATCATGACATTTCTCCTTTCTTTTTTTCTTTTTTTTTTTTCTTTTTTGGTACTAATTTTTCTCATTCTTTATGGGATTACAACTTTCAAGAATGAATATATTTTTTTCGCATTTGCCTATCTACCTCTTCATCCAAAAATATATGCAATTGTATCCCCTGTTTGATTAAACCAAACGATGATATACTTCTATGCAGGTCTAAGAATTCGATCGAGTACGCAAATTGGATATATGAATTGTCCAAATGTGTTACATGATGTATGGTTACATACTCTTTGTGAATAAACCATCATAAATAGATATAAGCATGATTAGAAATGATTCTCAAAAAAAAAAAGAAAAAAAAAAACCATGATTAGAAATAATGACAACAGGTTGGATTTTGGGGCCAAAACGTCATTATAGGTTATTAAAACGTCACTATAGGCTCCTTAAAACGCTACTATAGAAATCCGGAAATTTTTTTTTATTTAAACTCGATTTTTAGAATATCAAATTACAAAAAATAGGCATTTCCCTAATTAGTTTAGAAAAATGGGTAAAACGCCACTTTTTATTGCACGAAAAGGGCATTTGCCCATTTTGGCTTGGATTTTGGATGAAAAAACCAAAAATAAAAAATTTCAAATCCAAACCTTCTACATATTTTAAATACCATATACACTCACCAAATCTTATTAAAATTTTAGAAATTCTATCTCAAATCCATTCCATTTATATGTTAAAAATAAAGACTCAAAGTCATCTCAAACACATCCATTTATCTTACCATGAGTCAGGCAAAATGAGTTGGATTATGGCAGATTAGTGGGATTTTTTTTTTTTTTTAATAATTCAATATTTACATTAAGGGAGGAGATATTTAAACCATTGACATCTTTGTTGGAAACACTATAAAATGCTAGTTGACTTACAAGCCTCCTGGCACAAGATAACTCATGAATATTTAAAATATTGTTTGACAAAATCTAAGTATTAATAAGCACTTTTTATTCTAAATTAAACAATATTTTGAGAGAGAATGAGATGCACACTTGCTTTTACTATAGAAACTCTAGTATTTTTGGGTAAAGAAAAGTAATAATCAAGACACATTTGAGTATTTAAGCTATAAAAAGTAAAATATCTCCAAGTCCTACTAAGTTTAGAAATGTGAACTTAAACTTAGCCCATATTCATTTAAAATATTAAGCCATTATTATTCTGGTCAACTCGGTGACAATCAACTAAACTCAACTCATTTCCATCCTAAGCATCATGGAACATGGATGAAGTTCTTTTTCTTTTTTTTTTCTTTTTTTTGAGAATCAATATGGATGAAGTTTTCTACAACTTAGAGATCTAGATCCTCACTGGTCAAAATGTATTAATTAGTGCTAGTTCATGAGTTGGTTAAGAAAAATCAGTATAAATATAGATGAGTAGATACGAATATGCATATTAATCAACAATATCAAGTATAAAGTAAACTAAACGTACAAGGAAAAAGCAACTAAACGTGCAAGGAAAAAGAAACTTCAAAAAGAGTACAAGGGAAAAAGAAAAGAAAGTTGGATTTTACACACGGCACATTCTTCAAAGTTTAGAAGAAATATGCTAATTTCACCTGAGTTATAATTTTGCACAGTTAGGGCATTCATATCAAAACTCTCAAAAATTTTAACATTTAACATCTTAAAAAATCACTTTATTTATTTTAATAACTCATTTATAATACACTTAATATTAAAAGTTCTATATTTTTTATCGTTTCATTTAAATATTCTTTTTTATGATTTCTTTATTCTTTAATATATACTTCTTTCTCTCTCTTTCTCTATGTCTCTCTCAACCCAGCAAACTCACACCGACCTTCTCAATCTAGAAAACCCATACCCACCCCATCCACTACCACCGGAAAAAAAAAAAAAACACCAGCCATCCATACTCACCTGTCTATCCAATAAACTCACACTCTTCCATCTCAACCCAATAAATCAAACCCACACCCACTACCACCAGCCACCATCACTACCACATCACAACCACAACAATCACTACCACCGTCACCATCACCCACAACCACAACCACAACCACCGAAATCACAAGTCCAAAACCACAATAGCATTCACCACCAACCCCCAAAAAAAAAAAAAAAAAAAAAAAAAAAAAAAAAAAAAAAAAAAAACCTTCAAAAATCAAATTAAATCCACAATCACCACCCATTGTAAAATTGAAAATTTGAAACCCAAGCCACCAACCAAAACCCACCATAAAACCTGACCCAGCCTCTCCGATGACCACCACTAGTCACCAAATCAGACCCATGAAATCCAATCTCCAAAAAGAATTTAGACATCAGATATATGCAAGACCATTGGAGTTTAAATTAGTACTGGAGAGGAAGAGGAAATAGAAGGACAAATCCAACATTAAACCCAAACCCAAACCTAAACCCACAGGAATTTTTTTTGCATTTAACATTATTTTTGAAATATTTTAATTTGTTGTCATGTTTGCAAAACTATGTAGCAAACTAGCATCTTGAGACTCTAAAACTCGAGTTCAAAGGTTGAACTTGACTTTCTAAAACTCGAGTAGCATGTGATGATAGTTTGATGTGGAAAAAAATCCACGTAGAAATCGAGTATTTAAAACTTGAGTTCCCCATTCTCCACATTCCATGAACATACCTCTTCTTCTTCCTCCTCTTCTTCCTCCTCAATTCTTTTCTTCTTCCTTCCGAATTTGATTCTTCTTCTTTCTGCCCGATCTGGTCCTCTGTTCTTCTTCCTTTCCTCTTCTTCTTCTTCTTCTTCTTCTTCTTCTTCCTTCCTTCCTTCCTTCCTTCCTTCCTAATCTGTTCCTTTGTTCTTCTATTCTTCTTCTTTTGTCTTCTATATCTTCATTTATAGAAATCGAGTCCTATAGACTTGGGTTTACATTTTACAAACTTAAGTCTATAAGACTCAAGATCTATGTGGCAAAAAACCTCCAGATCAGCAAGTGGAACTCAAGTCTTTGAGACTCGAGTTTCATATTGAACTCGAGCCAATAAAACTCGAGATGCTACTTTACTGAATTGTTTCTAACGCATGCTAACTAATGCTATTGTCTCCCAAATGCATGCTAGCCTACAAATTACCTCAACCCACAGCGACGATTAACACACGATAAAACACCCGAACCCAACATTGAACCCAAACCAAATCAAAGGAAAAATCGTTGAACGGAGTCAATCCAAGAGCAGGACCTGCATGCTAGTCTCCGCACCGATGCTGATTTGGAGCAGAAAAAAAGAAGCTCTTGGTGGGTGAGGCGGTGGTAAGAGGTGGAATAGAGACATGGAGCAGAGGATAAGACAGATGTGAGACAGAGGGTGTGCCAAACCATCATAACCCAGCGACGCCGGTTGCCAAAGTCAACTCGAAACTTGATGTGAGAAAGAGGGAGACGGAGGGACAGAGAAAAAGAGAGAAAAGGTAGAAAGAATGAGAGATCAAAAAGAAAGAGAAAGAGAAAAAGGGTAGAGAGAATGAGAGATTATATAAAGAGAAAATACTAAAAAAATATAGCATCTTGCTATAGTGAGCTACTAGAGATGGCAGCTCACTGTAGCTAGGTGTAAAAAATTATAGCATTTTACATGTTTGATGTAATGTGTTTTTTGTATGTTGATTGTTATTAATAGCATTTTTAGCATTATAGCATGCTTAATGTGAATGCTCTTATTCTTCCTATCACATCACCCATTAAAATAACTTAAAAACTTTCCTAACTTTTATTTAAAAAAACAAAAACAAAACAAAAAACACCACCCCTCCCACAAGTAGCGTCCCACCCACCCACTCACCCACGGCTGCCAAACCCACCCCACCGCCGAACCCACCCATCAAAACCTACAAAAAAACCCACCTAGCGAAATTCACCCACCACCTAGCCCACCAATCAGAAACTACCGCACCACCAAACTCACCCATCTAAACCAACCATCAACCCACAAGAAAGAAAGAAAAAAAAAAAAAAAAAAACCACTGGAAGAGAGAGATCTGGAAGGTGTGGCTAGGTGCAGGCGTGGCAGCGAGATCAGATGTGGGTGAAGATCAGTAGCTTGTGAAAGAGAGAGAGAAGTTGAGATAGAGAGAGAAGAGAAAGAAGGGCTGAGAAAAAGAGAGATGCAGACACAGAGAGAGAGAGAGAGAGAGAGAGAGAGAGAGAGACGTATGTGAAAGGAGAGAGAAATAAAATAAAAATTAATATTTTTTTTATGTGTCTATATCGTTCCAAATTTGGAAAAGCACTATTCGTTTATGCTAAAGTTTGGAGGTGTTTGAATTTTATATCTTAAAATTTTAAAATTTGAATTTCACCCTTTAAAATTTTGGGGTGTTTGGATTTTACAACTTAACATTTCAAAATTTGGATTTTACCTCTAAATTTTAGGAGTGTTTGGATTTTACTCCCCAAAATTTGGAGATATTTGAATTTTACACCCTAAAATTTCATAATTTGGAGGTGTAAAATCCAAACCCCCCTGAACTTTAGGGGTAAAATCCGAATTTTGAAACGTCAGGATATAAAATCCAAACACTTCCAAACTTAGGAGCTAAAATCCAAATTCTAATATTTCAAGATGTAAATCCAAACATCCCCAAATTGTAGGGGTATAATTTACAATTTTCCGTATAAAATTCCTTAAACATCCTTTCACGCAAGTTTCCATAGTGAATGTTTATTTTTGGGAAGATTTCCATATTGAATCTTATTTGCTTAATTCTTAATAATTCCAATAAGAGAAAGTATACCTTGTTTATAAGTTATGAGAAGAGAAATAACTAGGTATTGATTTCGAAAACAAGGATTCTTTAATTGTGCGCATGTATACTTTTTTTTTTTTGGCAAAACAACTTTTAGTCTCTATATTTTGGCCACATTTTTAATTTGATTTTCAATTTTCCACAACTTTCATTTTGGTACATACATATTTAAACCTGTTGCCATTTTAGTTCATGTTGTCATCTTACTTATAGAAAACACCTAATATTTAAAACTAAATTATTACCAGCCATTTAGACGTTTTCTGTAAGTGAGATGACACCAATGACAAAAATTAATACAAGTTTAAAAATATAAAAACTAAAATAAAGGCGGTGAAAACTTGAGGAACAAATTGAAATAGGCCAAAATAAGAACCAAAGTGTTTTTTTTTTTTTTTTTTTTTTTTTGAGGATAAACAGCAGAAATAGGAACCAAAGTTGTGTAGGTGTTTTCCGTAAGTGAGATGATAATAAAAGCCAAAATGGCAGCAAATTTTAAAATATAAGTACCAAAATAAAAGTTATGAAGACTTGAGAACCAAATTGAAATATAGCCAAAATATAGGGACCAAAAAAGAGTTTTTTTTTTTTTGGGTTCAAGGCTGTAGCATTAGTCACTCTAAAATTCCCTATTATATTACTTAATTTTTTTCTTTGAAGATAACTTTAACACATTTTAATGTGTATTTACTATTTAGATTAGGTTTTTTTAATTTTATTTTATTGAAATATTTGTTTATGTACAATTTTTTAAATTCTTCATATTTTTAGATACAATTGTATTTTTGTCTACTTTCAATAAATAAACAAATAAAATTTTTGATAAAAAGGCAATGGAGATGCAGGCTGTCTATTAGAAAGAAAGGCACATCGAATAAACATTTTGTTCCACTTCCCATGTTTCATGTTGTTTTATTAAATACCCTTTGAGTTCCACCTTGAGAACCCTTCAAGAAAAATTTGCAACTAGTTTGATATCACTTATGAAGGAACATAGAAGAGAAAACCCTGACTAAAATGAAAATTTACATAAATACTAAAATTTTAGGGAATAAGTAGAAATAACCTAAAATATTGGCCCTTTTTTTATACAAAACAAAATTAAAAAAAAAAAAACAAAACAAAACAAAACAAAACAAAACAAAGTGCCCGGACCAGAATGTATGGCCCCCTCAAGTCTCAACAAAACATCGCCGGCCTAACAACATTTGACTTTTTTCTTTTTTCTTTTTTTGAGGAACCTAACAACATTTGACTAGTTGTTTTAGACTCATCCTTTTTTAGTCAAAGTGGTTTTTTTTTTTTTTTGGCTGAATGTTGAAAGTGGGTTTAGAACCAAGCAATGAAGCAAACCACCTACTCTCTCAAATAGTAAATTAATTGGTTATTTCTCTTAATATCTAGAGACCAAAACGGAGTCCTCAAATTAATTAATAAACTTTGACTTTGTATTTCTCGCAATGATAATGGATTACAAAGTTTTCGCATTGCTGATTTATTAGAGGTTTGAACACTGCTGCTATCTTTACAGTGAAAAGCACAGTTATTATGATCAGTATTAATACTATTTATTTTCTTGACAAAAAAAAAAAAAAAAAAAAGGTAGGTGTTCCTTGGAATTGAAAGACAAAATCCTGGCACCTGTGGCGGCGTGAGTAAGAGATTCCTTTTGCAGAATAATGGAACCCATGACATAGGCAGTGGGACCCAAGCAAGAGAGAGGCCGGGATTTTCAATTAGATGGGTTTATTGGGATTAGGATTCTGAGCAATTCTTTAGCGCATTCGCAGCATGCCTAGTATATTTTATACCATATTATATTATATTATATTATATATATTAAAAGTTGAACTTAGACGTTGTAGTTGTTCTAAATGATTTTATTAAATTATAAAAATTTTAATAAATTTTTAAATTTTAAAAATAGATATATATATATATATATATTTTTAGATAAATATAACAAATCAAGTAATGAAAGCCTAAAATTAATTGTGTTTATCTAAAATATTATCAACAAAGCCTAAAATCAATAGAATATGATAGAATTTAAATAAAAAAGAGAGAAGCTCTTGCCTAATGCTGCTAATACAAATCCATCTCACTTTTTTCTTTACAAATATACTCTCACTATTGCCTAATGCTTTTTTTAAGAATTAGAAGAACAAAAACTCTGTCACCGTTGATTTTCATAACCTAAGCTAACTTAGGCCTTCCTCGCTTTATATGGAAGGCTAACACAAATTTATCCTATGTTTCAGCATCTATAACTTGAAAAGGACAAAACCATAAATTCTGAATAATTCGGATAACATTCAAAAGAGAATAATTTACCGCAATATAATAGAACAGGGTCTAAAACTTTTCCTACGTTTCTTTAAAAAACGTAAAAGGAAAAAAAGATACAACTTGCATTTTTTTTTCCTATATTTCTTTTTTTGTGGGTTAATTTGCATCTTATCTTATGTCATCTTTTTCCTAATAACAAATGTGGGGCCCTATCGCATTAACCACGCTGGCCCTCCTAATACGGCCCAAGGCCCACGCCGAGGATAATGGGGAAGAGCCCAAGTCAACCAAGGGCCTTGCCGAGGATGACCACATCCTCGTCCTCGGCGCACCGACTTTGACAAAGGGAAAAGCATCCCTCATCCATTAAAATAACCACTACCAACATTCTGACTGCCTTAATGGTGAGGTGACCTATAAGCCTTAATGCATCGGTCACTTCAACTGTTAAAAAGTCTGCAAAGGCGGCCTAAAACTAACATAAAGCCTGCAACCACAGACGATGGGACAGACCCTTGTGCACAGAGTCCAGATAGTCGACAAATGGACGGCTAAGATTAACTATAGAAAACACTATATAACTAAGGGATTTCCCAACATAAAAAAGGGCCAGAAAAAGAATGGACAGGGCATGCATATGAAGGATAAGAAAAATAGATCCTTGGAGAAAGCCGAGGATAAATATATTTCGCAAACACTTAACCAAAGTTATGAATACCCCCGCAAAGCATTGATCCAAAGGGACCATAAAACCTCTTACTCATATTGAACCAGATTCATGGCCTTCACCCTCATGAAAACTACCCAATAAGGTCATTCAGTTATTACACATGTTGGTCTCACATCATTCGTCGTTCGCATCGTTAATACCTAGCCCGTATACCCATACCTCTACAAGTTTTATTGTTAAGGGTCCATTACAAATTATGCCCCCACAACAAAGTTTTAAAAAAAAAAAGTATTTGAGTTTCACCTAAACTACTTCTTTTTATTTATATCATTTTTTTCACAACCTAAAATTCTCACTATATATACACACAAGTTTTTGGTGTTTACCTTTTAGTGTTTTTTTTTAGAAGTCAATATAGCAAGCAATATATTTGTATTTTTTAATTTCTTATTACATGATAATTTGTTGTTGACATCAATATTTTATAATGGACTTAATTTATTATGGCTTTTGTTTGGTGCTTTGTTCCATGTAATCTATATTCTTTAATTAAAAGCAAAGTTTTTTTTTTTTTTAGTTAAAAAATTTGGATATATTTTCATTAATGAATTGAGGTTTTGGTTTAATTTTGTTTTCAGCTGTTTCAATTATTGAATTCATTATTTTTTTTCATGTGTAATATTAATATCTGTGTTTTTTTTTTTTTTATGATAAAAAAAAAATGTGTTCTTAAAGGCTAAAACACAATACAATTACAAACATTACTTTAAGTTAGAGTGTTATATTCATTTATTAGTAAGTTAGAATGTTACATTAAGTTAGAGTATTATATTTTTATTTATTATTATTTTAGAATGTGACATATGGATTCATATGCTGGTTTAGGGTTGATATAACTTATAACCATTTGAATAAAATCAACACTAAAACAAATTATTTAAATATCAAAATAAGAAATAAAAATTAAACTTTTTTTAAGTGTACAACTTCAATTTATTTTTTAATCTTAAATTTTGAATTAATTCTTTTTTCATTTTATTTGTTATTAAATTTAATTATATTATCAAAATATTTTTTATTAAATTTTTAGATTTAAAAAAAATAAAATAAAAAACTGCTTCACACTTATCAAAAAGTAAGTGTATCTCTAAATAAAATGAAATAAAAAATTGCAGATTAATATTAGATTAATTAGGACTCTAATTTATTTTAATCTCAAATTTAAAAAATTAGGACTCTAATTCATTCTTATCTCTAATAAAAATGAAATAAAAAACTGCAGATTAATATTAGGTTAATCAAGACTCTAATTCATTTTTATCTCAAATTTTAAAAAGTCAAGACTCTAATTCATTCTTATCTCTAATTCATTGTCATCATAAAGTAAGTGTATCTCTAAAAAAAAAAGAAAATACTGCTTCACTTAGGATTTTTTTTTTTATTAACTTTAACATAATAAAAAAAAAATGTTAAAAAATCTAATAAAAATCTAGCTAATAACGTTAACTATTTTTTTGGGATAAAGTATTTTAAAAAAAAAAAAACTAATTCTTGATTAGGTAAACTCCTTTTTTCTTTTTGTTCATATCAAGTTATTAATTTCTTCACAACTTAAAATTATCTAATATGAAAGTGAGGGTATATATATGTTACTTCATTTAAAATATATATATAGTCAAAGATTAGTTTTTTTATTATGTATTTAATTTTATTTAATATAAAAATTATTGTTTTTATTATCATTAATTTACACATGACTCTTGATTAAACCGTGCATCGCACGGGCATAATACTAGTGTTAATATATTTTACAATCAAACTCTTAAAATGATGCTTTAACCGGATTGTCAAATTGTGCCCATTGTAAAAAATTTTACAATGTTGCTACAATACCGTCCTAGGATGGTACTGTAGCAAGATTGTAAAAATTATAATAATATTTTAATCGAAAATATCAGCTCACTCTCTGCACGGTCTCTCATCCCCTCTCTCTCTCCATAGCACATATCACCAAGCAATCCAATCCTCTCTTTTTCTCTCCCATACCTCTACCAAGCACTCTTTCTCACCCCATGAGTCAGCTAGGTCAATTTTCTCAGCTTCATCACAGTGATCCCTCCCTCTGAACCCAAACCCAACTCTCCCTTCTCTCTTCTGATCTTACCCAACTCATTAAGTTGAAGCTCCATGGCCAAAACTTTGACCTCCATGGTCAGAGCTTCGACCTCCACGGCCTCCATGGCAAGATCTTCAAGATTTACAAAATTTTTAGGTTTGTTTTGGGTATGCAATGGCCATGAGTGGTGTAGACACTCGATTTTGCACCCATGATTTGATCAAGGGAAACGACTTGAATGATCATTCATGTACCCGAAAAATCATGATTGCATTACATGCGTCAATTTGTTCTTGCATTACATGCATTAACTCATTCATTGCATTTCATAAAAATGATCTTGAGATTCTAATGGTCGCGATGGTTTGTTCGGTTTCCAAATCGGACCATCGGATCAAAAGATATCGCATAATCAAGTGTGTACGGACAGTATGCATTGTGTCTAGGTAGAGTCAACCACACACGATTAATTTAAATTAATTCTGATTGGTTAAACAATTAAAATTAATTAAATAATTTTGTAATTGGTTGATAATTATTATTTAAAATAGGATTGCATGCATATGAATTAAAGGGATGATTGGACAACAATAAAATTGTGAATAATCTGAACTTTATCAAGATTTATTTTAGGGTATTTATCTACAAGATAATTATTCCTGAAAAAGCCTAAATTATCTAGAAAAGAGATAAAAATCATATACTATGGATGAAAACACGTCTAGGTGTGAGGACCGAATCAAAAAACCTAGAAGAAGAGTCCAAAATGCACTCGAACACGAAAGTGTGTTTGGCCTCCAAGAGTACCATTTAGCACTATTGGAGTGCTGAATGGCACTTTAAAAAGGCTGAATTTCCTCCTTTTGGGATTTGGCCCAATGCCCTTCGGGTGACGATAAGGCACACCCTTTTCGATCTTTTCGCGAAAGGATGCGTTCGGATTCGCATCCTAATCGTCCATGCCTATTTTTTAAAGTCTTCTGGCCTCTATAAATAGAGACTGAATCTCATAATTCAGCACATTTTTTTTTTACGCTCTGAAAGGCATACATTTTGAGGCTCTCAAATTGTTGATATTTGTTGATTCTCTATGAGATTTGCTGCTTAAATTAGGGTTTTTAGATTTCAAAGACAATTGAATAAATTTCTTTGAACCCTAAAACATCCTCTCAAGAACAAAGAGTGCTTATGCAAGAGGCTGTTTTCAATCACTCTAACCTTTTTTATGCTTCTTGTTTATGATGATGCATGGTTTTTCTTTATCCATAAATTATTAATCATTGTTTTGATAAAACATGATCTTGTTTTTTATGTAATTGTCATTATCTCTTTCTTAATTCCAATAATTTGCATATGAACAACGTTGTTTCTTGAAATTAAAAACAGATCTACATCTTTCTTAGATGTAGATCTGAATTTTTCTTTAAAAAAAAAAAAAAAAAAGATTTGCATCTTTCTTAGATGTAGATTTGAGTTTTTCTTAATCAAAATCAGATTCGCATCTTTCTTATATGTAGATCTGAATTTTTCTTAAAAAAAAAAAGGGATTTGCATTTTTCTTAGATGTAGATCTGAATTTTTCTTAATCAAAAAACGGATTTGCATCTTCATTAGATGCAGATTTGAATTCTTCTCAAATAAAAAATGGCTCTACATCTTTCTTAGATGTAGATATGAATTTTTAACATATGCAGATTTTGAAATAAAGAAAAAGATTAAACATGATTGTGTTTGTGTTTGTTTTAGTTAATTCATGTTGTATAAATATATGTTATGAGTGAAACTCTTTTCTTAAACAATCTTTTCCATATTTTTAAAAAATATATAAGGAAACAGATCTGATTTTTCTGTTATAAAAAAACCATTTTTTTTATTATCACAAAACAGATCTGATCTTTCACAAACCAAAATTTTTTTTTTTAGTTCTTAAAAACAGATCTGATATTTTTCAAATCAAAAGACTTTATTTAATATAATAAACACAGATTTAAATTTTTTATTTCTAAAAACCACTTTTTTCTACATACTACAAAACAGATCTGGTATTTTGACAAAACAAAATCAAATTTTTTTACCAACCAAAACAGATTTGATTCTTTTTCAAAAGAAGAGACTTCATTCATAGATAAACTTATGTGATTTAGTTTTTGTCTCACATATTCAACATATCATTCATAGCATGCATAAAAAGGGTACATAGGTCACAAAAGTCTAGAAAACCAGACTCTGCCTAGACAGAATGGGTGCCTAACACCTTCTCATTCCATAACCTAACCTCTAGATTTAGGTCTTTGGATAAGTAGATATAGCCTTGTCTTTATTTTATTTTTGGTAGAATGTAACTAGGACAAAAAGCCATGTAATTATTTGGTAGTTTATAACTAGGACCCAAAGCCATGTAATTTTTCAAATTTTCAATTATGTAATTTTTTTATTCAATCAATGAAGAGAACAATTCAGTCATGTATTTATTTTTTCTTATTTTTTTGTATAAAAAATAAGTGATGACTCCACACCACTTACTCAAAAAGAGAGGTGCCTTAAAAAGCACTCCAAAAATCTCTATTTTTTGAGAGGCAATTTCCCAATCTCTCACAAGCGGTTGAATTTGTGGTGGCTAGGTTTTTTTATCTTTGAAATTTTATGGTTGCTGGTTTTTTTTTTTTTTTTTTTTTTTTTGGGTTTATTGCTGAGATTTTATTGCTAGTTTTTTTTGTTTAGGGTTTATTGATGAGATTTTATTGCAATGGTGGCAAAATTTTTCTAGCGTGATTTGTGGGTCTGGCGTGTGGGTGTGGTTGGATTGTTGGCCAGTGGGTATGGCTGAATTGGGTATGGGTTTGATATGGATGGTGGCTGAATTTTATCTTTGCTCTTCTTTCTTTGTGAGTAGGTCTGAATTGGCATTGGAGAGAAAAAAAAAAAAAAATCAAGGCTTTTTTCAAGTTTCAGCAAGGCGTTTATTGTTGGGTGGTTGTCCTGGGTTTGGGTTGGTGGTGGGTGGATGAGAAAGAGAGAAAAACAGAGAGACAGTGAATAGAGATCAAGAGAGAAGAGAGAAGCGATAGAGATTTTTTTTTTAAAATTTTTTTTATCCTATAATTTATATTATTTTAATATATTGTAGGTAAAAATAAAAGTTGGGATACTGGGTGTATTGTAAAATGGTATTGTATAATTGATAAAGTAGTTTTTTAGGATGGTAAAATAGGATTGGATGACATTTCCGAATGTGAACGCTCTTACACCGGGTGCAATTTACCAACTTTGTCTTACAAAGTTTTTTCATTTTTTATTTTTTTCGAATTTTACTTTTTACTTTTCATAATTTTTTTTCTTAACTCTTTTTATTCAATGGTTGAGATTGAAAGTTTTTTTTTTTTTTTTTACAACTACTAATCTCAACCATTTATAGTAATTGCATCAGGTGAAATAGTAGAGTAGTATTGCACCTGGTCTCAATTAGGTTTATTGGTCTAATACTCCAACTCATAAATAGTGCCAGCCATGAGTTGTGGGATTTAAGTTGTGAGATTTTATTTTATAAATTTATTACCTTTACGGAAAACTTGTAGGTGAGCATGTAGAGAATATTTTGGATGTTTAAAACTTAGAATCCCCGGCTTGTGAGCTATCCAAAACTTAGAATCCACAACTTGGAAGTCAACTTAGAAGTCCTTTTTAAATACCCAAGGAGTTCACAGCTTAAAAACCATAAAAAACTTAAATTTCACGGCTTGAAAACTTTTTAAATAGTGGTGTAAGGACCAAAAAAGTGAGTAATACGAAGTCTACTGTAAGTAAGGAGACAAGCTTTCCCTTCCTCAGACCCAATACAATAGAATTTTTAAGAGATGGGCTAGAACAACAAGCATCCACCCCCTCAAAGGCCCCAACCTTCCCCCTTATATAGGCCTTGGCATTCCGATCTGCTCCGTCCATCTTTAGCTCTCCTTTGCTTATTCCTTTGACACATGTTACCTATCTTCTCTCCAGGAGTAGGCGGCAGTAGTAGCTGGTGCAGTCGTGACGGGTATCATTTCAAGTCACCTCTTCATTTAATGCGGCTGACAGAGCTGGTGCGCGCCATTTATTACTGATGTGACTGGGGGCTACTGTCCTGACGGCCGCCTGTCTGCCACTGACCTGTGCCTCCTTCTGCTGAGGAGGCTGCTCCTTTTGGCGCTAGGCGTAGGGCTCCGCAAGGTCTGGCTCTTTCCTCGGGAACTATTACTTCCTCGGGCCCCTGCCAGTTCCATGCTCGGCCAAGTGCAGGGCCCTTCCTGTTCCTCTTAGGGCCTCGGCCCATTAGTTCAGCCCCCTTGGCTTCCTTTCTCGTTCCTCGGGTGCCCACAATAGCCCCCTAAAACTTTCACTTATTTTGCTTGAGGCATCAGTGAAGTTTTGACTCTGCGGATGAGTCGTACGTGTCGTATGCGTTCACACGAGTCAACGTCTTTTCAACTGTCATTCGCACGCTCCTGATGCTTTGGAATCCGCGAGCTCCCATTTATGGCGTCAGGCGGTTGCTTGTCTCCCCACGTTCTACGGCATGATTGGGATCGTGTGGCTCTCGTTCATCCTCATTTATAGGCGGGAACTTTACCGCTCATTTCTGCCTCCTATAAAAGGTGCGATCAAGGCTGGTGGTGGCTCATTTTTGGCATTCTTAGCGTTTTTGCTTTGGCGAAGAGAGATCCACTCCCGAGGAGCGTTCTTTTACTCTCACAGTAAGTGTGTTGGTTTTCCTTCTTGTCTTGATCCTTTCTCTTTCCATGGGTAGGTACGCTAGGCTGGTAGACACCGAGGAGGCTAGGATGGCCTTTAGGGCCAAGTACAGGATTCCTGACAACGTGGAGTTTAGACATTGTAAGGAGGGTGAATGGCTGGTCATCGATCGCCCTCCTGAGTCAGTGGTAATTCCTATGATCGCCTTCATCGAAGGTGGGATGGAATTTCCCATGGGCCCTGTGACCAAGGACTATCTTATCAACTTTAGGCTAACCCCAACCCAGTGTTCCCCCAACATTTTTAGGATCCTCGGTTGCGTAGACGCCATCAATCGTAGGATGGGGACCCGTTTCACATGGCATGATGTGAACTGGGTGTACAATTGCCAAAATGGGGAAAAAACCAAATACTATATGAGGAGTAGGATCCCTGCAGTTAGATTAATCTCCTGCTTGCCCAATTCGAGCAAGGGCATGGATGAAGACTTCCTTCTCGTCTCGGGCGAGTGGCACGATGGGCGACACTGTCCCACCCAGGAAGGGGAACCAGGTAGCATTCCCGAGGGCTTGGGTCACCGCTTTAGGCTTTTTCTTTTTAGAGGAGCCCCTATCTGGCGTGCCCCCCCCCCCCCCCCCTCTTTTTTTTATTTATTATGCCCTCGTTTTTTTTTTTCTATCTCTTTGCTAACGATGGCCGTGTTTTTCTATGGCAGACGAGTATCACACAACCCCCGCTAGACATTTGGTGAACTTTCACAACTTGAACCGGATTCTCCAATCCGAGATTTTTCTTCATCGGGATGGGCAACTCCGAGCAGCGCACGTCATCCTTGGCTACACTCCTTTAACCAAACGTTTCTAGAGCCCGAAGAACGTCATCAAGGCTCGTGACCCGCGATTGACTAGGATAGACGTTGCCATCCCAGGGTTTTTGCAGGCAGGACCCCCTCCCGAGGGGACGCAAGACGCCTAACTCCCTGCGCCTTTGGCTGTTCAGCTTTTATACGCCCAAGAACCTCCCCTGCCATCAGACAAGGAGGCGGAGGGATCTACATCAACCTCCGTCCAAGAAGTGACCGAGGAGGACTTCGAAGTCTTTAACCGCCCCGACGCTCCGAGCACATCTTCAGCCCAATCATCATCATCGGCCAAGGGATTCCAAGAGAAGACACCCGACCTCCTGGCGCTACTGTCGGCCCATGCTGGGGGGTCCTCCTCGGCGGTGGTGGTGCCACCTCGCCCACCAACTCCAGTTGCCCCCCACACATCCCCAGCTGATGCCGCGGACAAGAAACGCAAGCGTGATCCTAGTGGAAAAGGGGCAGCTATGCCTGAGGAGGGCGAGATATTCGAGCCCCCAACCAAAGAGGCCCGAGCCAGCAAGGGTCCGTCGAAGAAGAGGCTCGACCTCGTTGTGCCCTTGAGGGAGAGCGGCGGGGAGCAGACTAGGAAAGCTTCCGTCTGGAGGCCATCCTTCACTCTCAGCTCGGGATCTCCAGTGCTGGATGACGCCAACCTGAGGGACCCTTCCAAGGGCAGCTCAGGCCTTGTGGCCGAATGCTTGGAGAGAGCTCTGTGCCTCCCTGAGGATATGGAGGAATTGAAGTCCTTCAGGAAGAGGGAGGTCTTCCTCTCCTTGAAGCAGGACCTGGCTAAGGTACCTCGGGCGTTCTTGCCAACTTCTTCATCTGTCAAGTATTTTTACTTTGACTGCTGATTCTTCTTTTCGTTTCCCACTTTTGCAGGCCGTTTAAGCTGCCTTTATGGCAGAGGATTGGGTTGATCATTCCCTGGACGCAGCCAGGAAGCCTAAGAAGGCCTACGAAACCGCTGAGAAGGCCAGAGCTGAGGTAGAGAAAAAACTGAAGGACACCCTCTCCCAGCTTTCTGAAGCGGAAAGGGCTTTTCGCAATGCTGATTCTGCCCTGAAGAGTTTTGAGAAGCAGGCTTCCGATGCCTTGGCAGCCCAGAAGAAGGCCGAAAGTGCCTTGGCGCTCTCCGTGGTGGAGTTGAAGCAGGCGAATCAGCGGCTGGCGGACAAGGACGCCGAGAGGGCTCGGGCCTTGCAAGAGGCCTATGATGCAGGCATGAATAAGACCGCTGCATCTCTTACTGCCCAGCTCCGCGATGTCGCTCGCGCCTTCAGCCAAGAGGTCTAGGGGGAGGCGCTGAACACAGCGGGCGTCAGTCCTGACTCAGAGCTCCGCGCTGCCGACTGGGTTTACTACCCTTCCGCTTTGCGCTTGCCGCCTTCAGCCCCCAGCCCTCCTGCGGATCCGAGCTCCATTCCTCCCGTGGATCCGAGCTCCGTTCCTCCGGTGGATCCGAGCTCCGTTCCCCCCACCTCTGTCGAGTCCCAAAATCCTCCTTCTTCTCCTGCTTCGTCCAAGGGGTTACCTCCTCCTGAGGACATAGTGGACTTGGAAGCTGAGAAGGGGGTGCCCGAGGGGGTGCCTTCGAAGAAAAAGAAGGATAAGAAGGAAAAGAGCGTTAAGGACAAGGAGCCCTAGACTTAGCTTTCTTTTTTTTTTTTTTTTTTTTTTTGTATGCCCTTCCCTCGCAGGGTTTTGTACCAGGGCAGCCTATATGTAGCAACCCCTCCCTTTTTCTTCCTCTTTTTGTAGCCGGGGTTTTACTCCTGCATTACGTCTTCGTTTTGTAATCAGTTTTTTAATGGACAGTTGAGTTCTTTAGTACAACAGTCTTGCTATACATATTTGCAACTTTCCTAATACTTAGAATATTTCTTGCACATGCTAACTTTCAATGAACTTGTGGCCAAGGGGCCAGGCAAGTCTTAGGCAAATCCGAACACTTAGAACTTTTCTTGCAAATGTTAATTTTCCCCTGAGCTTGTGGCCGAGGAGCCAGACTAGCACTAGGCTCTTTTTAACACTTAGAATTTTTCTTGCAAATGTTAATTTTCAATGAACTTGTGGCCGAGGAGCCAGGCAAGTCTAAGGCAGGTCCTAACACTTAGAATTTTTCTTGCAAATGTTAATTTTCCCTGAGCTTGTGGCCGAAGAGCCAGACTAGCACTAGGTTCTTTTTAACACTTAGAATTTTTCTTGCAAATGTTAATTTTCAATGAACTTGTGGCCGAGGAGTCAGGCAAGTCTAAGGCAAGTCCTAACACTTAGAATTTTTCTTGCAAATGTTAATTTTCTCTGAGCTTGTGGCCGAGGAGCCAGACTAGCACTAGGTTCTTTTTAACACTTAGAATTTTTCTTGCAAATATTAATTTTCAATGAACTTGTGGCCGAGGAGCCAGGCAAGTCTCAGGCAGGTCCTAACATTTAGAATTTTTCTTGCAAATGTTAATTTTCCCTGAGCTTGTGGCCGAGGAGCCAGACTAGTACTAGGTTCTTTTTAACACTTAGAATTTTTCTTGCAAATGTTAATTTTCAATGAACTTGTAGCCAAGGAGCCAGGCAAGTCTCAGGCAGGTCCTAGATTCAACCTAACACTTGTGGGGAGACAGGGTCGAAGCACGAAAGTTGAAGATTTCCATTAAAAGTAATATCGTCGCAAATTGTTTACATTCCATGGGCGGGGGATTACATTTCCATCCAGGTCCTTTAGCCGATAAGCTCCAGTTTCTGCGACGGAGGTGACTTTGAATGGTCCTTCCTAATTAGGACCGAGCTTACCCCAAGATGGGAGCTTGGCCGACCCCACTATTTTCCTTAAGACCAAGTCTCCCGGGGACAGGAGCCTGCACTTGATCCCTTTATCATATTCCTGCTTAAGCTTCTGTTGGTAATGGGCCAATTTTACCATGGCGACGTTTTGTCTTTCTTCGGTCAAATCTAGGCCGTCCAGGAGCAATTGACGGTTCCCCTCGGCGCTGAACTGGTCAGTCCTTAAAGTTGGAAATCCGGTTTCCACAAGGATCACCGCCTCCGAACCGTAGGTTAATGAAAATGGGGTTTCCCCCGTAGACTTCTGTGGGGTGGTGCGGTACGTCCATAGTACGTGGGGCAACTCATCAACCCACCTCCCTTTCACATCGTCCAACCTCTTTTTAAGCCCGGCAACTATAGCTTTGTTAGCGGTTTCGGCCTGTCCGTTGCCCTAAGGGTATGCTGGCGTGGAGTACCCATTCCTGATTCCCAACTCTCCACAATACCTTCTAAAAGATTTGCTGTCAAACTGGAGCCCGTTGTCCAAGATCAGGGTGTGTGGTACTCCGAATCTGGTAACGATATTTTTCCATATGAACTTCTTGGCATCAATGTCTCTAATGTTGGTAAGGGGCTCGGTCTTAACCCATTTAGTGAAGTAGTCCATGCCGACGAGTAGCCACCGTCGGTTACCCGAGGCCCGAGGGAAAGGACCCACTATGTCTAAGCCCCACTGGGCAAAGGGCCAAGGGCTAGACAAGGGGTTCAGAACTCCTCCCGGCTGGTGTATGTTGGGGGCGAACCTCTGGCATTGATCATATCGCTTAGCATAGTCCTGGGAGGTCTGGCACATATTAGGCCACCAATATCGTTGGGATAGGGCCCTGTGTGCCAAGGATCTTCCGCCAGTGTGGCTTCCACAGATGCCCTCATGCAGTTCCTCGAGTAGAGGTTCCACGGCCTCCGGGTGCACGCACAGCAGATATGGGCCCGAGTACGAGCGCTTGTAGAGCTTATGCTGCTCGGACAACTAGTAGCGCGGGGCTGTTCTTCGTATCTTTTCCGCCTCTCCTTTGTCCTCTAGCAACGGTCCCCCTCTCAAGAATGCCACAATAGGATCCATCCAGCTCAGGCCAACGCGGACGCTGCATACCCTTACTATCGGTGTCTCCACCAAGGTAGGCGTGTTAACTTCCTCCACCAAAACGACCCGAGGCAGGTTTGATTCTAACGAGGTGGCTAGCATGGCTAGGGCATCTACATGCGAGTTCTGCCCCCTCGGGACCTGTTCCACCCTGAAATCATTGAAATGACTCTGTACGTTTTGCACCCTGGCGAGATACCTTTGCATTCTTTCATCTCGGGCTTCGAACTCCCCACTAATCTGGCCGACGATTAGCCTAGAATCCGAATATACCTTCACCATCTTTCCCCCAAGCAGTTTGACCAGGTTTACACCTGCCAACAAGGCTTCGTATTCGGCCTCATTGTTGGTGGTCGGGAAACCTAGTCGTAATGATTTTTCTATTATCAGCTTTTCTGGCGTGATCAGTACTATTCCCACACTAGCTCCCTTTCGATTGGAGGCCCCATCCGTGTAAACCCTCCACATGGGGGCAGTGGTAGCAGACGAGATCATCAGGCTCGTGGCCACGCTCGTTTCTCCACATGCGCCCTCGGCGAACTCTGCTACAAAATCTGCTAGGACTTGGCCCTTCACTGCCGTGCGGGGTAGGTACTTAACATCATAAGCCCCTTAACCTTGTGGCCCACTTGGCAATCCTGCCCGTGTAGTCGGACTTTCTCAGTAAGGCTTGTAGTGGTAGCTGAGTTAGCACCGCCACTATGTGGGCTTGGAAATAATGTGGGAGTTTCTTGGTCGCGTGTACAACAGCCAAGACTACTTTCTCCAGCGGGAGGTAGCGCATTTCCACTGGCTGCAAGGACTTATTGACGTAGTAGACCGGCCTTTGGACCCCGTCCTGATTTCTGACCAATACAAAGCTGACGGAGTGCCCCGTGACCGCCAGATAAGCATAAAGTACTTCCTCCTTGTCAGGTCGGGACAGGATGGGGGGGTTGGACAAGTACACTTTGAGATCTTCGAACGCTTGGGTGCACTCTTCGGTCCACTTGAAGTCCTTCCATTTATGCAGTAATTGGAAGAAAGGGCGGCACCTGTCCGTGGACCGTGAGATAAATCTACTTAGTGCTGCTGTCATCCCGGCCAGCTTCTGTACCTCCTTCGGGTTTCAGGGGAGATGCAAGTTTTGAATAGCCCTGATCTGCTCTGGGTTAACCTCGATCCCCCGATGTGTGATCATGTACCCCAGGAATTTTCCCGAGCTTACCCCGAATGAGCATTTTGACGCATTGAGCCGTAACCTGTGCTTCTTGGGCACCGCGAATATCTCCGATAAGTCTTCAAGGTGGTCCTCGGCCTTTTTACTCTTGACCACCATGTCATCTATGTATGCCTCCATGTTTCTCCTGAGCTGCTTTTCAAACATGCGCGTGATCATCCTCTGATAAGTCGAACCGGTGTTTTTGAGGCCGAAGGGCATCACCCGATAGTGGAAATTGCCAGCGAAAGAACGAAAAGCCGTTTTCTCCTGATCGGCCAAGGACAGGGGTATCTGATGGTAGCCTTGGAATGCATCCAGAAAACTCATTCGAGAATGCCCTATCGTGGCGTCCACCAACTGGTCTATCCTGGGAATCGGGAAAGGGTCCTTCGGGCAGGCCTTATTGAGGTCGGTAAAATCCACGCACACTCGCCACTTCCCACTTTTCTTTTGCACCACCATGGTGTTGGCTAGCCACTTGGGGTAGAAGATTTCCTTGATTGCCCCGGCCTGTTTTAGCCTGTTCACCTCCTCTCTAACCGCCTCGGCGTGTGCGTCAGATGATTGCCGATGGGGTTGTTTTCGTGGGGCCACCTCGGGATTTAGGTTCAAGCGGTGACACGCCAGCTCGGGGCTGATCCCGGGCATGTCGCTCACATCCCACGTGAACACATCCAGGTTTGCTTTCAGGAATTCCACCAACTCCAATTTTTCCCTAGGCTGTAATTGCGACCCTATTTGAAAATACCGCTCTTCGCATGTACCAATTAACACCTTTATCAATTCCTCAGATGACTGTCGTGACGCCTTAGCTGGCCACTCGGGGGCAGCTCCCTGTAATTGCTATTGGGCCGCATCTCTGTAACTGGGGGTCGGGCCAGGCGAGTGTTGCGTAACAGCAGTCGCTAGGCATTGTCGGGCCATCGCCTGATCCCCCACCAGTTCTCCTACTCCCACGTGAATAGGGTACTTGACCTTGAGGTGCAAGGTTGAGGGTACAGCCCCCATGTAGTGCAGCCATGGTCTGCCGAGGATGGCCGTATAAGGTGAGAAAGTCTCTACTGCTATGAAGTTTACCCGGACTTCCCTGCCGTCAATTTGCACGGGAAGCTTAATTCTTCCTAGGGGAACTACCATTTTACCTTCGAAACCCATGAGCGGGGAGTGACACGCTTCTAGGTCCTCGGGCTTAAGACCCAGTCCCCTGTACAAGTCGGGGTACATCACGTCAGCTTGGCTTCCTTGGTCAATTAGTACCCTTTTGACGTTGTACCCCCCAATTCTAACAGTGACGACCAGGGCATCCTCGTGCGGCTGTTGGGTTCCCCTCTTGTCTTCCTCGGAGAAGCTCAGGTCAGGGATCGCCGTCCTTGGTCTTTTTTTATGCCACTCTTCCTCCCCCGGGTTCAGGCCTCCCACCACAGACAGGACCTGGGGGCTCGGCGCGGCGCCCGCTCCTGATCCGGCCAAGATCATGTTAATGGTGCCCAGGGCCGGGCGCGAGTTGTTGCCTTGGTGCAATCCTATCCCCGTGGGCCCACTCTGCCCTGTGGGCTGATGCAGGAAACATCCAAGTTTTCTTGCCTTCGCCAGTTGGCTTAAGTGACTTCTCAGTGTCCTGCAGTCCTCTGTCTTGTGGCCCTTGTCTCGATGATAGTGGCAATGGAGATTTTGGTTTCTCTTGGTCGGATCCCCTCCCATCCTGTTTGGCCAACTAAAAAATGGCTCGTCCCTAATTTTTTCCAGTATTTGATGCATCGACTCCTTAAACAGTGAGTTGACCATGTGGACCCCTTCTGGGGTCTGCCGACCGGGGAATTCCCTTTGTGACCGATCGTTATGGTACCCTCCTTCACGAGGATCTCTTTTTTCGGGGTACAACCTGGCCTTGCATTTCCCTTGGAGTTGGTCTTCTTCCAATCTTTTGTAGGTTTCTATGCCCTCCATGAGCTGGCGCATGTTGGCGGCGGACTTCATTGTCAACGACTTTCTAAGGTCGTGGTCAGTCGGAAGGCCGACTTTGAAGGTCCTTACAGCAACGTCTTCGAAGTCACCGTCTACTTCGTTATACATTTCCCAGTAGCGGTCCGCGTAGGTTTTGAGAGTTTCCCCTTCCCTCATTGCCATGGATAGCAAGGCATCCAACGGTCTAGGTGTCCAGCTACAGGTGATGAATCTCGCGCCGAATGCTCTAGTCAACTCCTGGAAAGATCTAATGGATCCCTCGCCTAATGCGTCAAACCAGCGCATGGCCACAGGCCCAAGGCTGGAAGGGAAGACCTTACACATGAGCGCTTCGTTGCCAGCGTGTACGGCCATCTTCTAATTGAAGTGGCTGACATGCTCCATGGGATCCGTTCTCCCGTTGTATATGGTAAAGGTGGGCTGGGAGAAACGATGAGAAAGCCTGGCCTTATTAATCCTTCTGGCAAAAGGTGACTTGGAGATTTGCTTTAAAGCCTTACACATGGCGTCATTTCTCCTATCGTGACGAGGAGGTAACCCCTCGTGCCTGTGGTTGCCCTCGTCCGAGGTGTCTGAGTATGCTTCACTAGGCGAGGTTCTGGACCTGCGTCGGTACAGCAGGTCTGGGCTTCCCCGTGAACCCTCACTCGACATTGCTGACGGGCTCCTCCTATCACGCTCTTTTCGTCTCAACTTCTTGCGTAGGTGGTCAATTTCCTGTTGTAGCGCTAGTGTGTCCTACCTATGCTGGGCTCGACTCTCATGGCGGGGGCGGTCTTGCACTGCTCGCCTTAAGCGGTGCGGCCCTATTGGTGTGCTGAGGGCTCGTCGCCTATCCCTTCTGCGCTCCATACTAAGGAAAGGGTCCTCACCCCGTAATCCAACCGACCCCTCCTTCCTCCTGCCCTCATTTGCTATTGCTGCGCAAGATAGATCCACAGGCGCTTGTTGTCCCCACAGACGGCGCCAATTGTAAGGACCAAAAAAGTGAGTAATACGAAGCCTACTGTAAGTAAGGAGACAAGCTTTCCCTTCCTCAGACCCAATACAATAGAATTTTTAAGAGATGGGCTAGAACAACAAGCATCTGCCCCCTCAAAGGCCCCAACCTTCCCCCTTATATAGGCCCTGGCATTCCGATCTGCTCCGTCCATCTTTAGCTCTCCTTTGCTTATTCCTTTGACACCTGTTACCTATCTTCTCTCCAGGAGTAGGCGGCAGCAGTAGCTGGTGCAGTCGTGACGGGCATCATTTCAGGCCACCTCTTCATTTAATGCGGCTGACAGAGCTGGTGCGCGCCATTTATTACTGATGTGACTGGGGGCTATTGTCCTGACGGTCGCCTGTCTGCCACTGACCTGTGCCTCCTTCCGTCGAGGAGGCTGCTCCTTTTGGCGCTAGGCATGGGGCTCCGCAAGGTCTGGCTCTTTCCTCGAGAACTATTACTTCCTCGGGCTCCTGCCAATTCCGTGCTCGGCCAAGTGCAGGGCCCTTCCTGTTCCTCTTAAGGCCTCGGCCCATTAGTTCAGCCCCCTTGGCTTCCTTTCTCGTTCCTCGGGTGCCCACTTATATATATATATATATATTTTTTTTTTTGTCTAAGATTTTTTCTAATTTTGTTGCCTAAGATTTTATTTTATATACATTTTTCCATGTCATTATTTTAATATTTGTTTTTAATTAATTTTAAATTCTATAAGAAATTCCCTATAAAACCTCTTATATTTATACACTCCATTAGTGTAGGGACTTGAGGTCGGTAACCAAGATTGGCCCTGGCATTGTTAGGGTAGGCCCAACCCAATGGCAAAAGTACAAGGGTATAGGATTGGCACTCGGAGGTGACCTACCATATTTGGGCTAGGTTAGGCCAAGTATTGACTAGTAGGCCAAGGAGGGAACAGTCAGGACTCAGGTCGATCCTTCGAGTATAGTTAGTTCCGTGGGGAAATTTGTTGCCAATCACTATTCGGCACCAGGTGCAAATTTCAAGAGAATCCTCAAAAAGAACAAGTTTCCTTGGGATTCTAGGTAGAAGTGGGATTGCGTGGGAATTGATGCAAAAGTAATGATTTAGATCCCTATTAAGGGGAGACTATAAAAAGGAAGAGAGGATGAATGGGAGACAGTTGACAAACACAAAGTGGTGAGAAATAAAAGTGAAGCCATGAGAGTAGGAAGGGTAAGGACTAAGCGCGAGAGGTGGAAGGGTTATAGGATTGAGCTGTCAAGGTAGCGTTTGAAGCTAACCCTAGTAGGAGTATAAGGAAACCCACCAACAAATAAATTGGGAGCCTAAATACCTGCATAGGGAGTACAATTGGGTTTGGGTACCACAATTAGAATTTAATATAAGAGTTTTTATAAATATAAGAGGTTTTATAGGGAATTTCTTATAAAATTTAAAATTAATTAAAAAACATATATTAAAAATAATGACATGGAAAAATGTATATTTTTAAAAAATTCTTTGACAACAATACACACACATTAGTCACTAACCCGTGCAATGCATGAGAAAGCTATTGTGTATGAAAATTTAAACAATTCTTTGTTTCTTCTGCTTTAATTTTACATTAGGATTCCAATCTCAAAATTTCCTATCCTTGGTATAAAACATTTAATTACTAAATGTAAAATATTAATCAAAGTTAAATTAAAATTTCAATCCTTAACCATAGGCGGATCCAGGGAGGGTCAAGAAGGGTCAATTTCCCCCCTGCCCGCCTCGAAAAAATTGAAACTTTATTTTTAGAAAGAAAAAAATATTGAAACTTAAGTATATGTTATTGGAAAATGCTAGAGTGACAAATTATTTTACAAATTTTCTACAAATTATTTATGTGATGACTGCTAACCCGTGCAATGCATGAGAAAGCTATTGTGTATGAAAATTTAAACAATTCTTTGTTTCTTCTGCTTTAATTTTACATTAGGATTCCAATCTCAAAATTTCCTATCCTTGGTATAAAACATTTAATTACTAAATGTAAAATATTAATCAAAGTTAAATTAAAATTTCAATCCTTAACCATAGGCGGATCCAGGGAGGGTCAAGAAGGGTCAATTTCCCCCCTGCCCGCCCCAAAAAAATTGAAACTTTATTTTTAGAAAGAAAAAAATATTGAAACTTAAGTATATGTTATTGGAAAATGCTAGAGTGACAAATTATTTTACAAATTTTCTACAAATTATTTATGTGATGACTGCTAACCCGTGCAATGCATGAGAAAGCTATTGTGTATGAAAATTTAAACAATTCTTTGTTTCTTCTGCTTTAATTTTACATTAGGATTCCAATCTCAAAATTTCCTATCCTTGGTATAAAACATTTAATTACTAAATGTAAAATATTAATCAAAGTTAAATTAAAATTTCAATCCTTAACCATAGGCGGATCCAGGGAGGGTCAAGAAGGGTCAATTTCCCCCCCTGCCCGCCCCAAAAAAATTGAAACTTTATTTTTAGAAAGAAAAAAATATTGAAACTTAAGTATATGTTATTGGAAAATGCTAGAGTGACAAATTATTTTACAAATTTTCTACAAATTATTTATGTGATGACTGCTAACCCGTGCAATGCATGAGAAAGCTATTGTGTATGAAAATTTAAACAATTCTTTGTTTCTTCTGCTTTAATTTTACATTAGGATTCCAATCTCAAAATTTCCTATCCTTGGTATAAAACATTTAATTACTAAATGTAAAATATTAATCAAAGTTAAATTAAAATTTCAATCCTTAACCATAGGCGGATCCAGGGAGGGTCAGGAAGGGTCAATTTCCCCCCCCCCCCCCCCCCCCCCTGCTCGCCCCAAAAAAATTGAAACTTAAGTATATGTTATTGGAAAATGCTAGAGTGACAAATTATTTTACAAATTTTCTACAAATTATTTATGTGATGACTGGTTTTTGGGAAGTAAAATAGTTGTATTAGTGGTGGGTCTAGTTGATAACCATTAAGAATTTGTCACATCAATAATTTGTAAAAATTTTGTAAAAAATTTGTGTTTGAAGCATTACTCACACATGTAGATCTTCACCTAGAAAAAAAAAATTACACATATAGATTGAAATAAAAGTTTCTACATTTCTTGGTTAATTTCTTTAATGTATTTTTTTTTATTGATATATTAATTTTTCTATAATGAAGATAAGGTTTAAACAAAATGGGAAAAAAACATTATTATTACTATTATCTTTCAAAACTAATATTAAAAAAAAAACTAATAGAACCTTAAATATTTTATATAAGAATTTATTCTCCTTCATAAAATTTGTGCAATAAGCAATAAAAGAATTGGGATAATTACATACTAACATAAATTTACATTAGTAAGCTTGGTGTCTATCTAAGTATAAAGATCTTATTCACAGGTGCAATTTTGACCTAAAAAAAAAAAAAAAAAAAATCAAATTACAGCTTATTTTATACGAATAAACCTTTATAGGTAAAAAAATGTAATGAATCTGAGATTATATTTTTAGTTTTATTACATTCAAATATCACTTAATATTAACTAGGATTTCTTTTTGTATCAAGTACTATGTGTAAGTGTGCTTGAGCCTAATAATAGGAAATAATTTGTGGCTTGTTGATTTCAATATTTTGGGTTGGGCTATTATATACACCACATTTTGTAACCGTTAATAAACTTTGGTCCCCGTCCATAATAATGAGCTTGACATATGTCAACCAAGGGTAATTAAAGATTTCACAATAGTTTGGAAGTAATTACAACTTACAAGTGCTCAAATTGCTTTGAAATCGATATTGAAAAAATGACATTTGTTCACTATTTTGAACATTACTCTTGATACACAAAGAATTTTTGAGTGAGATATATTTCATTGGAAATCAGACATCCTGGGCTTCAATTTGAACTTAAAATTTGCCTAATTTGAAATTATATTGAGTAAGTTATGACCATTTGAATTTGTCCAACTAGGTAGTCCAATTTTCTGGGTTTCAAAACTTCATTTTAAGGGCCCAAAATATCATGCTTTGATGTGGATCGGCTCGTGGGCCGGCTCATAGACCTTTGAGAACGTCCAAAGATCATTAAAAAGCCCCCAAAACCCTAATTTAACTTATAAATACTCATCTTATGTCTCAAATTAAAACCCTAGCTAGAGATAGTGATTTTTTGGCCTCCATATTTTCTAAAACCCTTTTTTCTCTTTTTCAGAACCCTAAGGTAGCACCTTATAACGGTTTTTTTTTGCAAAATTAAAACATCTCTATAGTTAGTTCTAAGGCAGAGAGTTTTCTTTCAAAATTGTTTTTGAAAGAAAACAATAGGGTTATAATTTTATATAGTTAGTTATAATTTAAAAAAATGTCAAAAATACCACTAATCTAATTAGATAATATTTATTCTAAAAAAAATAGGGTTAAAATTCTAATTCAACATAATTCAAAAACTGAAGAAAAAAAAAAAAAAAAAACTAGGTAAACTTTTTTTTTCCCCTAAAAATTAGCACACTCTTTATTTGAATATATTTTAATACATTTTTCCTTAAAAACTAGCATACACTAGTCCAGTTTACCTATTTTCAAATCCTAAAAACTAGCCCACACTAATCCTAGACATGGCAAAACGAGTCAAAATTTTCTAACCCGACCCGTTTGACCTGCAACCCGTTTAACCCGTAACTCGTTTGACCTGTTTAAAAGTGACCCGTTTTGACCTGTGACCCGTTTTGACCCGCGACCCAATTAACCCGACCCGAATCCGATTCAACCCGCCCATTTTGCCACGTCTACCAACGTTGAGTAGATTGAAATTGAGGTGTAATTCTTATAAAAAATTTACTTATTCTTCTTTACTTAATATGTTATGTACTCCATTATAATTTATTATTCTTTACTTGCCACCTTTATTTTCTCTTCCTACTTTAACCAAATCGAAGATTATACTAAGATTAGTTTCTAGAAAGCTGGAACAAGAGTTGCACTAAATTTAGGTATCAAGTATTTAGTGGTAATTGGTAATTGGTAACAGTATCACCAATGAAAATCTAATAACAATTAAGGAACTCAGAGACAATTGACAAATTGTATCTATTTCAAAAAAAAAAAAAACTTGTTTGAAAAATATGGGTCAACTCGACCCGACTTTATCCGTTTAAAAATGACACATGACCCGATTGACCCAACCCGACCCGACCTGACCCGCCCCGCCCGTTTTGCCATGTCTAATTCTAATCCTAGCTTCTTCTTCTTCTTTCTTTTTTTTTTTTTTTTTTTTTTTAACTTGTTAATAAACAACATAAACAGAGCAAATTTTGATCTAACGCCTCGGACTTACTTACACTATGACACTGTGTACCTCGAATCTATGACTATGAGAGATTTCCGGTTTTTTCATTCAGCAGCAAAAGAGGCTTTTCAGAGAGAGAGAGAGAGATTATGGCGTGTAGTAGGCTAATGTGGGCAACAAGGGCTGCTTCATATCTGAGGATCTCTGTTCCATTCACACTCAGGGTCAGGGGCTTCTCTTCTGGTATAAAACTCTCAATACCCCCCAACTTTTCTCTCTTCTTTATTTGTACAGTTACTTATCCTGAAATCATAATAATATTTGTATGTATATGTCATCGTCTGAAATGGGTACTTTAAAGAAAAGGGTTATTTTTTATTATTATTAGTGCAATCTTGTCTGCCAATTCAATTGTTGCAGTGAGTATTGGATTTTGATCATTAGGTATTAAATGCTAGAAGACTGATTAGAATGTATTGGTAAAGGAAACATATTAAATGGTTTACGTTTACAGATTAGTGCTGCCGATGGTATTGCCTTCATCTTGTGCTAATTCATTTTATGCTTTAAAATTGTGGGGCTGTACCCACCCTTTTTCATAAGTATATTTTCAGCGTTTTGCTGAATTTCTTAGGTCTGAAGACGAAATATTGTGATGCTGATCTAGTTATGCTTATCACATGTTAATAGTTTTTATGCTTGCTTACGTTTTCATTATTCAGATTCATACAGTGCAGTGCTGTAGTTTTTTCAGAATCTTTGCTTGTGTCCATTTTATGATTGAACTTACATGGTGGACAAGTGTTGTTCCAGTCCTTTTAGAGTCCTATGTAAAGGATTATTCATTGACTAAGAAAGTGTCCATTCAACATGAAATATTAATATCTTAATTGTTATACACTGCCAAAGGAATGTCAGTAGATGAAATGTAGGATCGGTAAATGTGGCAATCTCTCAAGCCCAGAATTTGGCTTCAAGCTGCCCCTTCTTTTTCAGCGTAAGAAGGGGGTAGAGAAAATGCCTTGAGCAAAAATTTGAGTACCAGGCGCTACATTGCTGAAGTAACCCATTCCTTTTCTTTTTAGTTTGAATGTTTAAATATTTTTCTTAGGGAGATTGGGATTCAGCACTTAGCTAATGCTTAAATATTATATCTGACATGATTATAAAAACCGTAGCAAGAACTACAAAACTTTAGTCCAACAATTGGTTCATTTCAATTCTAGTCAATGCTGTTATCTATCTTTTTAAAAATAAATTACGGTCATACTTTTCAAAGAACAAATTATTATGGTCTTGTGCTAAATTTAATAATTAAATAGCTTATGTGGCCTTTAAAGAAGGAAAGTTGCACAATTGATTTTATAAAAAAAGTTTTAGAATTAATAAATAGTAAATAGAAATAATAATAAATATATAAATTAAAATTAAATAAGTAATAAAAAAAGAGTACCTCTTTGCTTTCGTTTGCAAGATCCTTTTACACTTTTACTTCCACAGCCCGGCCCCTGGTTTTGGCCCATTTCATAATAATTTATGCTTTTTGGACTGATATTTCACCATCCTGATATTATAGGTGGGTTTGGCTGAAAGGTCTTTGATTTGATTGTTTCCCGGTTTGCTGTTTAAGCAACGGTTTCTGCTTTAACATGAGAGCAGTGGAAGGACTTGAGTAACTTTCTACTTTACAGAAAAAAAATATTGAGCTTGCTTGAGACTAAGGACCTTGCTCAACTGTCCTAAGTTTGCTTGTTTAAAGGATGGGCACTATATTTATGCTCAGTTTTGTTTAGAGTACCTTGTCTTATTATAATTGATCAAGATTGGTTACAGTTAAATTTCTGAAAAAACTAGATTCAAGGTTTGGTATGCCAAATTGTTAGGAGAAAATTTTCTAACAGTCTCGTCATAGGCCTGGCTGCTTCACCTTTGGAGTTAGATGCATAACTTTGTGTTTAAAGTGTTGCCATGCTGAAAACCATGTGTCTTCAGCAAAGTGTTGTGGTACAGTACATGCTTGGTGCCAACTGTAGTCTTTGTACAAAAGATGCTCAACTGATGTTGATAGATCTTTACCTAGGCTGAAGTGTAGAAAATAATTTATAGCAGAGTGGGTACATAGGTATAATCTGAACTTTGATATTGGGATTTTGCATTGCTATAGGTGGAGAGAAATAAACTTGTTTCAAGATTATGTTTTTGAAGGTACAATGGATTAACTCTAATTCTAACAGAGAAATATCTTGCCTCTAGGGCTTGCCATGCTAAATTTTTTTATTTTATTGATAATCAAGAAATTTTATTGAGAACAAGCTGGGAACCCAGCAACAAAGTACAAACAACAAACAAACAAGGCTCCTAGACAGGCAAGCCAACATCAACAGTTACTACAAACCTGCTGGCTAGAGCAAGGCTATAACAACAAAGAAATCAATTGACAGAGCACAAATAGCACCAAAACAACCAGACTCAAACAAAACCAGAATCTATCCACATAACAACTCCCGCCAAAAAAAACCCCACAAGGAATAGTTTGTATAATCCATGAGCTAAGAACTCCTAATAAGAACAGAATCTGCAAACCCCCAACGATAACAGAGTTCTTGATTTATGTTGGAAACTAGCATAAAGCTTTCCTCCCTAAATCCGAAACTTAATTTGCTTTTTGATGAAATCCACAATCTGATCCTCAGTTCTAACCAAACCTTGGAAGATAATAGCATTCTATGTCCCCAAATATGATATATAGCTGCACTAAAAGCCAACTTGCTACAAACAGCCTTCATAGACTTTACGCTCCAATTCTTCTCTGCCCAATCAACAATGTTAGCCCAATCATCCCCAATATTATCTTGGAAGCACCAGTGTTTGATTCTTCTCCAATTTTTTTGAGAAAATGAACGCTTAAAGAGAAGATTATCCCTGTTCTCCACAGCATTCCTATGACACATAGTGTGTCATTCCCTATGCCTCTTGTTGCCAATCTTTCTTTAGTAGACAACCTATCTCTTATTGCTAGCCAAGAGATAAAAGCACACCTAGGGATAGCATAAGAGAACCTGATAAGCTTCCACCAAGCAACCTCAGGTATGTGCTTTCTGATCTGATCCCAAATACTAGCAACTGAAAAAACTCTAGAACTAGAAGGGATCCACCATGCCTAATCTGTATCAACAAATTCAATTAAAGACAGCTTGCTAAGAATAGCTACCAGGTTCTCAGATCTAGCAAAGCCCCAAATCTACTTTTCATCTTGTATAATGCTAGCAAGTTTTGCATCAACAGAACTTGCTGAGTCATAAATCATGCTATGACCAAACTTCAGAAGCAATGGGCCCTTAGGATGCCAATTAACATGCAATATAAAGATATTAGTCCCATTCCCCACCAAAAACTTAAGATGAGATCTGAATAGGTCCCTGAGTTTAAGAATTTTCCTCCACCCCCATGAACAATAATGTGGAATTTTAAAACTCCAGGAGCTTTGGCCATTCAAAAACATTGTAACGGTGGAATTCAAACCTGTTAACTTTGATGTTCAACCTTGGGTGCAGATTATGAAGTCTGCTTGTGTGTGTGTGAGATTTGTGCGGGGGAGGGGGAGGGGGAGGGGGGGGTGGGGGCGTGGTTGTGTCATATCTGTTTCTCACACACACAAAAACAAGCTTTCTGTTAAGGGATTCAATATATAATCTTATTATTGGTTCAATGATGATGGGTACATTGATCAATGTCTGAAAACTATGACAAGGTCTTTTTACTAGTCTGATTTAAAGCTTATTAAGTTGGTGCTTATAATTCTGTCATGCGGATGCATTTTATGTATTGTCAGTGTCTATTACTTAAAGCTTATTAAGTTGGTGACTCTGATTCTGTCATGCGAATGCATATTATGTATTTTTATTGTTTGTTTGGAAACAGTTTATTTAGCTTTTTGCTAAAATATACTTGTATATTGAAAAAGTGAAGTTGTAAAAAGTTGTACATAAAAACTAAAAGCTAAAAGCTGAGCTTATAAGCTTTAGCCAAACAGACACTCAGTTTGTCTAAAATTCTAATAGCCCAGCAACTAGATATTGGACAGCCTGTATAGGTGGTTACACATCATGATTGAGACTAACACAATTCTAAAAAAAATATTTTTGGCTGTGATTTGAAAAAATTGTAACTGCCCCTTTTTGTGTAGTTATTATGAGTTTGAAGTATTTTGTTGGACTTATCCCGCTATATATGTTTTTTCCTCTTGCAGTTTTGAAAGATTTAAAGTATGCTGATTCTCATGAGTGGGTGAAAGTTGATGGAATTTCAGCTACCATAGGCATAACAGACCATGCTCAGGATCACTTAGGTGATGTTGTTTATGTTGAATTGCCTGAAGTTGGGGCCTCTATCTCACAAGGCAGCAGTTTTGGTGCTGTTGAGAGTGTGAAAGCAACCAGCGATGTTTACTCTCCTGTTTCAGGCAAAGTAATTGAAGTCAATGAAGAGCTCAACAGCTCTCCAGGCTTGGTAAGTTGTGCCGCCCTTGAATTAACCTTCTGAAATTTAAAATAAGATTTTGTGATCCATAGCCTCTATGAAATTCTATATCCATTATTTTTGGTTCTTTGAGTTAAGATTTGACAATTTATTTTTATTTTATTATTTGTACTATCAAAGTGCTGCAAGTTCGACAGAAATAGGGAACCTTTGAATATTTGGATTCCCATTACCAGATTTACCATGGAAGTTCAATCAGTGATTGAAATTCATAAAAGATGTGTAATCATTCCATTGTTTCCCAGTAGGAATCAAATGATTATGTACATTTTTTCTTAAGATCTGTACAAATGGAGGACATTATAGGTTCTGAATAAGTAACTTGCATGGTGCAATGTTTTGCTCCTACAGGAAGTTGCTGACTTATGATACGGTTCTTTGATTATTATTCACTTATGCATGAATTAGGGAGTAGTGTAGAAAGTGCAAGTTTTTTTTATTTTTTTTTATTCCATTGTTTTCCACATATCACTTGGAGTTAGTCCATCATTTCTAATTGATGTGAGTAGCTTTTACCTTTAAGACTTGGTCAATGTCAATGTATTGTCATTGTAGAGTATTGGAAGTTACCTCATTTTTTTTTTTAATCAGTAAATATTTTATTAATGAAATGTACAAGGGGCGCTACCCATGTACACAAGAAATTTTTGTATATGCCGGTCTGCATGTGTTTTTATTTGTTCCATTGTTTTTCACATATCACTTGGAGTTAGTCCATCATTTCTAATTGATGTGAGGAGCTATTACCTTTAATACTTGGTCAATGTATTGATCACTCTAGAGTATTGGAAGTTACCTCATCTTCTTTTAATCAATAAATATTTCATTAATGAAATGTACAAGGGGCGGGGGATAGTGTGAAGTTTTGGACAGATCGGTAGTGTGGGGATTCACCACTCCAACTGACCTTCCTGGTTGTGTTTGGGATTGCTTCCAATAAAGCAGCTGCTGTGGCCTCTTGTCTTGAATGGTTGGGGATAGAGGAATAGAGAAGTTGGGATGTTCGTTTCATTTGGAGACCAAATGATTGGGAGATGGGTGTTGTGGATGAATTTCTTTATACTTTGGGTTCTAATTTACCTCCAATTGAGAATGGAGACAGTATGAGATAGAAGTTGACGAAGAATAGGGATTTTGATATCCGCTCGTTTTATAATAAGCTACGAGGTCCCTTGCCCATTATCTTTTCTTGGAAAGGTATTTTAAAGGTTAAGGCTCCTCGGCGTGTTTCTTTCTTTGTTTGGAACGCTGTTTGGGATAAGATTTTTACAGGTGACAATCTGCGGGATAGAGGGTTTGATTTTGTTGACTGATGCATTATGTGTCATTGTAATGGGGAGATAGTGGATCATTTGCTACTTTTTTGTGGAAAGGCTTATTGGTTGTGGAGTTTAGTTTTTAGATCTTTTGGGATTTCATGGGTCTTGCTAAGATCGATTGCAGATACTCTTTTTGGTTGGTGGAATTGGTTTGGAAAACACTCGTCTCGCATTTGGAATTTGGTTCCGTTGTGCTTAATGTGGTGTATTTGGAGGGAGCGAAATTGGCGGACGTTTGAGGGCATAGAAAGCTTCGATGACCAGTTGCTTGCTTCTTTCAGTGGCTCCCTTTTTGACTGGTCTAGGGCTTGGGAACTCACCTCTAGTGATTCTCTCCCTATGTTTCATAGTTCTCTCTTTTGTAATTAGTATTTTCTTTGTTTTTTCTCTTCTCTTTCTGTAATATTTGATTTGCCTTATGCCTTTATGCATGAGGTAGGTTTTTGAATATACATCTTTATCACTTATCAAAAAAGAAATGTACAAGGGGCACTACCCATGTACATGAGAAATTTTTGTATACGCCGGTCTCATGAAACCATTGTCTTACATACATGTGGGTCCCACACTCTTTAGATCGTGTAATGATTTTTCACTTCCTTAAAAATTCTTGGCATTCCCCTCCCGCCCAATGCTCCACATGAGACAATGAGGGATCGTGCTTCAAATCTTAACATTGCTCCATTTGCTAAACTTACCTTAACTTGTTACGAGCTCCACAAAACCTTTGGCATAACCTAGTGAACCCCGAAAAGAGAAAATACCGTGCTCCATTGCTCTCGAGCAATTGGGCAATAGAGAGTAAGTAATTTTTAATTTCACCATCCATCTTACACATACAACTCCAAGTTATAACAATTAGCCACTGCTTTCCTGAGATTATCACTAGTTAGGAGTTTCCTAACGCTACTGTCCAAAAGAAAAAACTGACCTTGGATGAGAATTTAGGCCTCCATAGTCTTTAAAGGAAAAGACAAATGAGCTGTAGAATGTAACAATTTTTATATAGGATTTGACTTTAAAAACATTCAGTGAAGATGGATTCTAGCATAGTTTATCCACCCCACTTCATATTATCATATGTACTAGAATAAATTATGTCCATTAATTATGCAACAGAATCCAGCTCTCACTAGTATGTGGAATCCACACCTTATAAGAGTCAGAATGCATATATTGGTTGCATAAGATAATTACTGAAGAGAGAAGAAAATAGAGGAGAGTATGGAAATTGTTACAAATCCATGGGTAGAGCTTACTCTTGAAAACCAGCTTGCAAGGAGCTTGCAAGGGGAGGATGCCCAAGAGCTTATAAACATATAGTTAAAGCTTACACTTAATCCATGTGGGACATTAGGATCATAACATACCACCACACTCCACAGCTGACATCTACGGCGGCTCACTTTAGCGATACTGACCTCTCGGGGTGGTGGTTGGCTCTGATATCAATTGTTACAAATTCATGGGTAGAACTCACCCTTGAAAACCAACTTGCAAGGGAAGGGTGCCCCAGAGCTTATAAACATATGGTTAAACTTATATTTAATCCACGTGGGACACTATGATCATAACAAAAGTGGTGTACCTTAGCAAGTAGCCAAAAAAAAAAAAAATATGTGTTGCTGTTAGATGAAGTCCGTTTAATATCAACTTTGTCCTTTTTATTCCAAAAAAAAAAAAAAAAAAATTGATCTACAATGTTAGGGGAGAATTTTTTAGAAATTATTTGGGGGAAAATATTTCTAAAGGGTATTATTTATTCTTTATTGGTAGATGTATTGTATGCATGTATGTAGGTGTGTAGGTGTTACTTATGTATCTGCGTATGCATGTATGTGTATTTACCATGGTTAAACTTTATTAGAATCTCTGTTTCTGCCTCACTTTGGTGAATGTGTAGGTTTAAGGAAAATTATTGAAGGAGTTTTGCCTGACCTTTTGTCAATGTTTGATGGTTCAGATCAATGCGAGCCCATATGAAAATGGATGGATTATAAAGGTAGAAATGAGTGATAAGGATGAGACTAACAAATTGATGGGCTCAGATCAGTATTCCAAGTTTTGTGAAGAAGAAGATGCGAAGCATTAGGTGACACTAAAGTTAAACTTTACCGGATAGAAGATGATTCTCTAAGACTCTTTTAAGTGCTCAATTCTCATTTCATTTTACTTTGAAAATAAAATGTTTCGGCTTTACTTTCTTGTTCTTCTCTAGTATCATGGTTTGTTGCTTTGTCCTCATCTTCCTCTTCTCATTTAGTGTTGAAAGCGGAAATGTTGATTAGCTGTTTCCTCTAAGCCATATAAAGTACTAATTTCTGAGTTTAATTTGATCCATACTCTCCAAATATCGTGGCAATGTTGGTGCAATTTGGAATTGATTAACTGAAGTGCAGCTAGAGCCAGGAAGCAATGTCTAGCCTAAAGAAGAAGATGCAAAGCATTAGGTGACACTAAAGTTAAACTTTACCGGATAGAAGATGTTCTCTAAGACTCTTTTTAAGTGCTCAATTCTCATTTCATTTTACTTTGAAAATAAAATGTTTCGGCTTTACTTTCTTGTTCTTCTCTAGTGTCATGGTTTGTTGCTTTGTCCTCATCTTCCTTTTCTCATTTAGTGTTGAAAGTGGAAATGTTGATTAGCTGTTTCCTCTAAGCCATATAAGTACTAATTTCTGAGTTTAATCTGATCCATACTCTCCAAATATTGTGGTAATGTTGGTGCAATTTGAAATTGATTAACTGAAGTGCAACTAGAGCCATGAAGAAATGTCTAGCCTGCAAGCGAGAGACACACAGAAATAGAGATAGAAAAATAGAAGAGATAGACTAGAGAGTGTTTGTAAGCTTATACTTGAGTAAAGGATAGTTAATGAAATTTTCATCTTTGTATAAGTGCCATTTTGGTTTTGTTCTACCTGTTCAAATCTCCCATTGTGAAATCTTTGTAACCTTTTTCTACTAAATTAATTGTGACATCATACTAGTTTTGACTCCCACATTTGCATATTTTATTCTCAAATGTGAGGCAACTTTATAGGTAACAAATAAGGGTGTGTAATATTTATTATAATTTGTTCTTTTTATTTGACGGAACTATGAGTCCTTTTGAATCAAACTCAATACTGTACTAATTAGTCACATAATAGATATAGAAAATAATTTTAACAATTTGAACATCACTCAAGTGCCAATGAATAAAAAATATACAATTATATAAGTTTATCGAATGTCTTCTTATTATGAGATTAGACAATTAAAGTAAAACAACGGAAAAAACAACCTCCCTTCAAAATAAAAATAGAAGATTACAACTATTTTCAAAAGAAGCAACTGAAAGACACCAAAAATATACATTTTTTTGCATATTAAATTAGTAAAAGTGGTAATCAAACCTCTATCAAGACAAGGACTTTATGCTCAAGGTAGGACTCATCATCACACGCCTACATAACATATGTCAATATTATATTTTGTCTACCTTCGATTTGCGTGTTGGCCCTTGAATATTCCAAAAATATCATTTTCTTGCTGGAGGACAATGGAAATGTCTCGATTATCATGGTCCAACCCGTTTGGGTATCAATGCACTCAAAGTGCCATTTTAGGTCAAAATGATCAAAATACCTCTAGTCAACCTAGAGTTGACTAAATGTCAAAATTGGTTAAAATCATTTTGAAAGAACATTTTCCATGTTTTCACATCAAATTCGAGGCCATCGGAGATTTTGTTAAATTTGAACAACTTTGACCTGAGGTTGACTCTCAACGACAATCGAAAACCTAATTTTGATCCGACTGTTGAAACGGGTTGGAATTGATGCCATTGCAAAGAATTTTGAATTAATTTTCCAACGATTAAATCAGATTTAAAATAGTTGAGATATCTTAAAAGCTGTGCCAGGCATGTCAACTTGCTTCCTGAGATTGTAACTTTCGATCTGACTGTCCAATTGTCAAAACGTTAAGTGTTGTGGAAACTATACACCAATAATTTTCTAGTGCCACCGAGATCAAGTTGATTAGAGTTTAGGAAGGCGTCCAAATCAGTAGCTGAAGTAAAAACTAAAAAAATAAAAGCCAAAATTGCTAATATCAGCAAAAAGGTACCTGACGCACTCTAAGTACAAGCCAGGTACGGATGGCGCACACTTAGTGTGTAGATATGCCTAAAATTCATGGTTTGTGTTGCTATGCCATGTTCACATGTTCAAATCTGCATGTTTGGATGTTATGCTTGACTGCCTTTTAGCTTATATATCTTGTCTATGCCATATTTTCTCTCTTTGAGTCATGGGTAGGGTGTAGATCTAGATCTAGTGGTCTAGGCCTATGTCCAAACACCCAAGTTCAATAAAGGGTTTGGTTTAGAGTCTTTCTTGCTTGTTTGGCTTCTCACATATTTTTCCTTGCTTTTACTCTTAGATTCATCTCTTGTTTTGTTTTGTTTGGATGCTCCATGTTCATCCATGTTTGCATGTTTAGATCTAGCTTCTTGCATCTTTACCATGCTTCACATGTTTTATGCTTTCCTTTAGTATGTGTTTGTTTGCACCTTGTCCTTTGCCTTTCTTATTTGTTTGCATCCTTTGCATTCATATTTGTTTATCATTGCTCATGCATGTGTCTTTGCTTGTTGTTCATGTCTTCAAGCATTGCTTCACATATCCCATGTGGGTTCATGCTTGTCTTTATACACGGGATCCCGAGTCCCTTTCTTGGAGCCATGCTTGTTGGCACGTAGGTCGTCCATAATTCAATCTAATGGATCTATGGACACTATATCCAAACCCATATTTGTCCCTTGAGGACACTCTTTCTCTTTGCTTGCTTGCTTGTTCACATGCTTGCTTGTTTGCTTCCTCACATGCTTTCTCTCTACTTGCTTGCTTGTTAGCATGTTTCCTTTCCTTTGCTTGAGTGCTTGTTTGCTTGTTTCCTTTCTTTGTTCCTTTGCTTGTTAGCATGTTTTCTTTTCTTGTTTGTTTCATGTACGGATGGAGTGCATGCACAACTTTAATGATGCAAGCAAAATGGCATAGATCAATAAATTAAGAGGCTTAGCCTTTTTCTAGGGCTTCTCTCCCTTTCTCTTTGCCTTTTCTTTTAGAACCATGTCTACAGCTTTCTAGATTAGGGTTCCTTTTCCTGTACCTTGCTTGGGCCATACTTTTTGGATGTCAGCAATTTCTGATTTACTTTTCCTTTCTGTGTGAGATATGTGGTGCATGTTGCATGTTGTAAAGGTAGTTATGGACTTCGTATGATGGACATACGTGGTTAGGGACGCAAGCCCTCCTTAATAATTGATGCTCTTAACCTTATACATTCAAGACTTGTGCTGTAGGTGCATATTCATGCTTCACTAGGTGCATGACCTACCAGGTGTGATCGCCTTTATCCATGTCAGCCACTGACATTCGTTTCCCCATATATGTGACACGCATCATTTGTTTGATACTTTGGTGAGCCTTGGCATACCTTAGTCTGAGCACATTGATGCATGTCGTATACATAGGCATGAAACCACATCGGTGCGCCGTAATGCACCAAATGTGAAAATCTGCCTGGTTTTTGCATTTAAAATGTGGCATCTTCTTGCCATATTCTCATTGCGAAAGTCTTGGTGAGAATAATTTTTTGTGTGCTACGGTGCACCTAAGGCGAAATGTTGTCAAATTTTCACCACGAAAATAAGGCGAAATACTACCGGATTTTTACTATGGAAATTTGGTAATAAATCACATGTGCTAGCAAAGCATCGACAAAGGCCAAACCTCAAAGCTAAAAGCTAATGCTTGTTTTTATTTGGTAATGACCAAAAATTAAGATTTTATCAAAACAAAGGACTGTCTCATGACAGGCATTATGGGGTCTCTAACACCTTCCCCACACGTAATCAGACTTTTGAACCAAGAATCAAGATTTTTTATCATCCAATTAGATTAGTGAAAAAATGACTTTTTCTTAACTTAGGATTGATAATAAAATCAAATAGATTTTGGTGACCAATCATAGCTTAGAAAAAACCCAATGATTGGTGATGACTTCACAACTTGTGATAATTTAAAAATGACTCATTAGTAATAGGAGGTAGATCACATTACCCGAGTGCAGTGCAACCACCTTCTGGGGTGGGGAGGCATGCGCGTTGCCATTCCTAGGTGGTTAACCGTTGCGAGGCATCGACAACACACTTAATCAATAGCCATTCAAATTAGGGTCTCACAATCTCCTTCACTTAAATCCCTAACATCCTAATTAAGGTCCATTTTGTGGGGTAGTGTTTTTGAGCCTAATTAGGTTACTAGGTTGGCTTTGAATCATTTTTAACAACCTATGGAAAAGCGCTAGCCACATTTGTGCTATATCCCAAAATTACTAGTCTAGTCACAATTGAGATTCTTGATAGTTATTAATAAAGCCCAGATTAGTATATATCCGATTTAGGACTCATTACACACCTATACAACACACACTTAATCAATATCCAATCAAATTGGGGCATCTCACTCCCTAATTGATATGATAGAATCAAGCTTATATAACGGTCCACTTTATTTTAATTGCGTCCCAAAATTTTCCTTAGAGATACGTGATATAATTATATTGTATTTGTTAGAATTGGTGCCCTAAAATCCTATTGTATGTCATTATCTATTAAATAATAAAAGTTATTTTATTTTCTAAGGTTACTATAATGTGAATATTTGGATATTATCTTATAAGTTCATGAGATGCATAGTATGTGATTTAGGCATGGGGATATAATTTGCACGCTAAAGATCAAAGTTACACATTCTTTGTAAACTCAAAATAATAGTTCATAGTTGGTGATGAAATTGGGGTTTTAATCTACAAAGACTATAACATATAAATTAAAATTATATATCTTGATCATGGAAGCTGAGATTTCTAGTTGATGTGTTGATATATCATGACTTATATTTTCCTAAACTCAAGAAGCTATTGTGGCTCCTAACATCACAAAAAAGATAAAAGCGTGGAATGACTCTCAATCTTGAGAGGACCGTTAATCCGATCATGAATTGTAGGTTGCTTTGATAAATCAGGAGTGAGTTCTTAATCTAATGGTCAAAATCTCTGTATGTCAGGCAATTGCACATAATGTTGAGGAAATATATATTCTTAAAATGGAATTCATAATCTCGATAAGATACACAATAAATCCCCTTGAGATAAGTTTAATGAGAATTAGTTATTTAAAATGTTAGGTATGACTACTTTAGTAAAGAGTTACTAAAGTTTATATATATAAAAATTAGATTTCATAAAATATAAGAATAGCTAAAATATTAAACCAGGGACTTAATGAATAAAATAATGATTTATGAAATGGCAGTTAATTAAGACTTTGTTTCACCACGGGTATTGCATTGAAAGGTCAAATGATATTCAATTAATAGAGTCTTGGGTTATAAGTATATTAATAAAGTTTAGAGTGCAATTATATTTCCATAATGGTGCTAAATATAATTAATGGTAATCTTGGGCTTGTTAAGAGTTGACAAGAGGCCCTAAGCCCATTGAAACTAACTCTTTATTACACCTTTTTACACCCTTTGGTCTCATGCCATGCTACATACTAAAACTCAATTGGGCTGATCCAAAAGGCCAACCTATTGAGAAAAGAAAAGAACCTGTGTTTATTGATTAAATTTGATAGACTACACTTTGGGCATCTGTGGAATTGAGGTGACGATTGTATTTTCTTCTTTGTTTTTTAGACTTCACGTATGTTTCTCAAACACTAGTTCTAGAATTCAAGTTTATATGTTTACTTGCATGAATGAATTAGGGGCTATTTGGCTTCACCAATTTCCATAACTCATTACTTAGTTTCCATCACCCAATACTCATTTTTGGTGGGTCCCAAGCCTAAGATGTGTGTTTGGCGATGTTTTCAGTTTCAGTTCTCATCACTTAAACAGACTGATGGTGGCAATGTTGTAATTCCACTTAAGCTGTGGGCCCCACAATCATTGTGTTGTCTAATTTGTAGCCAGCCCATTGACTCCCCCTCCCCCCCCAACGGCTCTCTCCTCTCTCATGCTAGACCTCAAAAAAATTTTTTTTCTTCTTCTTGGTTTTTGCCTTTTTCCTCTTCTCTTCCTAAGCCGTGGTCAAAGAGTAAGTAAATCCGTATACAAAAGGTAAGAGAATGGGCACACACACCAAACTAGCCCTGGAGCCACACAAAAGAAAACTAGGCTTTTTTTTTTCTTCTTCTTGGTTTTTGCCTTTTTCCTCTTCTCTTCCTAAGCCGTGGTTCTCCCATCTCCATGATCTGGTGTTTGTTTGTTTGTTTTTTTTTTTTTTTTGAGGTAAAAGATAGAAAATTTTTATTCAAAGAGTAAGTAAATCCGTATACAAAAGGTAAGAGAATGGGCACACACACCAAACTAGCCCTGGAGCCACACAAAAGAAAATTAGGCTACCCCCAAGACCAAGACGTGGGTAACTATAGCCCCATGGTCAAAAGTTTCCTTGAGTATTTGAAAGTTTCTGATAGGTCTCCAACACAAGGGAGTCAATACCGTACCGGAGGTTGTACTGGTTTGGGTAGCGGTACGATATATTTCGGATACCGGTCAATACCGGTGTACCGTTTCGGGTTTACCGCTATTTTATATATATATATATATATATATGTATGTATGTATGTATTATAATAAATATAAAAGTTTACCATAAAATATTTCCTCAATTTAGAACTAATTATTCATAGTTTTAGACTTTAGTATCAATTAAAAGAAGAAAAAAAATACAATATAAAATATAGAAAGTTTAAAAGTTACCATTGCATACTAAGAAAACAAATAATACTAATAAGTTAATGCAAATAAGTTATCATTCTGCCCTAACAAAAATTCAAGAATTACAAAACTTAAAAAAAAAAAAAAAAAAAAAAAAACTTTTTTCCAGTACGGGCCGGTACGCCCGGTACCGGCCGGTATTGCCCGAAATTGGCCGGTACGCCCGGTACATGGCCGGTACGCCCGGTATTTTTTCCGGTACGAAACAGGGGGGTTTGTGTACCGGAATGCTTGCCGGTACGAAATATTCCGGCCGGTACGGCCGGTACGGTACGGTATCGACTTCCTTGCTCCAACACCACTAAAGCTCCCTCCAAGATTGCCATAGGTTGTGTCTAAACTTTCTCAAAGTAAACTTTGTTTCTCCCTCCATGATCTGGTGTTGACAAAGTTGTTCTTGTAGTAGCTTGTTTGGATGACATTTCTCTTTCTTCATCTCCATTTTGATTTTATTTCCCCTATTTCTTAGTTTAGATAAAAACCCATTTGCATATTGTTTGATTATTTGTTGGTTGAGGCTTGGATTTTCTTGGTTGTGGGGTTCGTATTTGTGGTTGTGCTGATGGTAGTGGGTTCTAGATTTGCAGCTAGTGTTGGTGTGTTTTGATTTTGTTGGGATTTGCAGTGGCTTCTTCTTCCCAAATCTAGTCTTGCTGAGTTTTGTTCAAAGGTTGGTATTAGTCTTCACTTCATAAGCGGGTAAAGTTTTCCCGTTCTATGCAAACTACTGAGTATTAATTTTTGTGGGTCCCACAACTTTACATAAAATTGAGTTTTTCAATTGAAATACCCATCGAGAATTTTCAGCGAAACATAGAAATGAGTAAAGTTATGAGAAATTTTGAGTTAGAATTATGAGAATTGGGTAATGAGTTTAAGTAATGAGATTTAAGTGTTGAGATATGAGTGACCTCCAAACCAAACATGCCCTTAGATTTTGAAATTATTCTACTGGGTGTTTCTGTTTGAGATGTAGATCCTATGTTTTTCAATATATAGTATCTGTCTCTCTCTCTCATCGAAAATAGTTTGATAGTACAATAATAGGGGATTGAGATTTGAATCATAAATGTTTTTGTTAGACATACCAAGAAGTGTTAATTGAGTTACAAGGGTTTTAACAGCCTTATTTCATATTTTGTGCTAAAATGTTATCACCTGAGTATGAAATTATAATCGAAGCACAAACACTAAAGGAGCAACTAATCTTGATGAAGAAAATTTCAATGATTAACGCTAGGAATACACCCCTTCACACATCTAAATCCACATCCTCCTTGTGTGTCAACTTTTGATTAAATTTTAGTACTTTCACATGGGTCCACCACATGTACTTGAAATTATTGAAATCCAAGCAATAGATGACACACAAGCAGGATGTAGATTTGAGTGGGTGGGAATGGGTGTGCCCTAATATTACTCAATTTCAACTGGCGATTATTATACCAAAACAAACAAGATTGTTTTGTTTTTCTCCACATTAGACAGAAATAATAGCAAAACGGTGCCATTTGACTATGCAAGGGTGAGAGAACAAATTATTTTTAAAATAGTTTCTTTAAAAAGAAAAAAAAGTAATTGAAAATTTTAGTGTGTTTTATGAATAATTCAATAACTATAATGAAAGGTACTTAAACATTAGATGTCTCCATTGGAAACATGGTATCAATCAATTAAGCTGAAAGACTCTTGGTAAAATTTTAATATTTGTTGATTTGAATTTTTTTATTATATATGTCCTATTTTAATTGGACCAATGTCCAATCATTTAAAGGGACGGTATTAATTATCAATTTTGGAAGTAAGAGTAAGATAATTATCTAATCATTTTACGCATGTAATTTTTGGGCTTGGGTCAAATATGAATAGGCACAATCATTACACATATCACAATTCACATGCTGACATAGCCCAACCATGAATTTGCCTAAGCCTAGCCCATTTGCATCTCAATATTGTCTAGAAAAAGAACTCGAATGAAAAACATTATCCACATCAGTTCATCCCACCAAGAGCTTGAACTACCATTCTAAAAGAAAAACTATCTGCAAGCATAGGAGCCAAAGGATAAGAGAAATGGATGGGATACAGCAAGTAGCCTTACCCATCCTTGGAATTGTAGCAGCTGCTGCTGCTACCTTCTATGCTGTAAGCTTTTCTGAGCTTAGAGAGGTAGCTTTCTCCTCCTCAGTCCTCACTAAATTAATAATTGTTTGAGACACTTCACTGATTTCTTTGGGACTTGCAGAAATCATTGAATGATTTGGAGGACTCTGAGACTGAAAATGGAGGATTCAAGTATGTGAGCTCAAGGGAGAGACGGGCAAGGAAAAAAGCAGAGAAACAAGTCAAAAGTTGAACACAGACAGCAAAGTTCTTGGCTGCTGCTGTATGAGTATTTTCTTCTTTTATCACTTGGCGCGCGTTGTAACAGATTCTACAGTTTAGTGTGTAATATGCTTTTTATCGGTGTTATAACCATTATGATTTACCGTAAAATTTTATCGTTATGCTTTATTTATTAGACTTTGATTGTCGTATTTTTTTTTTTTTTTAGAAGTTGATTGTCGTAATTTGCAAAGCACTTTCTTCTCATCATGAATCATTCTACCATACCCCACTTTTTAAAGAGGGTATAGTACCCACCTAAATCTGAATTTAATGTTGTTTTGATTTTGACCCTTAATTGAATTTAAGGGAATACTTATTATTAGTAAAGCAGGTCATGTATATAAACAAAGAAAAACAAATCACTTTTCTTTCTACCTTCTTTCTGTAAGTTTTTTTTTCCTCAAATTGAGGATATTTCCATAATTATGAAGATATATAAGTTTATCGGTCTTTTAGAGGTTTTAGAAACAGGGTCATTCTACCATATTCTCAATTTTTTTGTAGGGATATAGTACCCACCTTCTTTTTTTTGCTAGGTAAATGCGGGGGCTTGAACACCCGGAGTAATTGGTTCCTTACAAACTGGGTACCAACTCACTTAGAAGTGGCGGTGGTATATAGTACCCACCTTTTGAACCATTAAATTAATGTTGTTTTGATCTTGAACTGTAATTTAATTTGGGTCCGGTTAATGTAGGGCATACATTAATAAATCTGTTTTTGAAAAAATTTTATCGGAATTGAAAATAAGGGCATACATTAATAAATTCGTTTTTGAAAAAATTTTATAGAAATTAAAAAAGTTATCAAAACTTTAAAAAAAAATGATATACTATTGTGTGCACTTAAAACACACGTCAGTAAAATTTATTTAATTTAAGGGAATACTTGAGAGCATTCACAGCAGTGGATCTATAATTTTAGCTATTTAACAACATCAAAAGTTACTTTATCTATTTTATCTACACACATGCTGCAGCAGTGGATCTATTTTAGCTTTCAACAAAATAAAATAATATAAACATCACAATAAAATAATATTATCACTACAATAAAATAATATATCCCAATACCAAAAAAAAAAAAACATCCACAACACCAACCACAACCATCTCTACCATCAGCCACAGTCACAGCCACAACCACAACCACCACCACTACCACCACCAGCAGAAAAAAAGAAAAAAAGAAAAAAAGAAAAAAAGACTACCAACCCAAAATAAACAGAGACACATTCCAAAATCACCCAAAACCAACAAATAAACTAAAATCAGATGAACCCAAAACTAACGATTCAAACCCAGCCCACACCGATTCAACAACCCATAGCCACCACCGATTCAACAACCCAGCCAACACCCAAACAACCACCACTGATTCAAACCCAGCCACCACCGAAGGGACCCACATCGACACCCAAACAACCACCACCGATTCAAACCCACCACCACACAAATCCATCACAGAAACCCTCTGCACAACCCGTCCACCACTACACAAACCCACTGCACAAACCCAATGTCGATCCAAAGAAAAGAGAAAAGGAAGAAGAGAGAATGAGAGAAAGAAAGAAGAGAAAAGGAAGCAGAGATAAACTGAAAGTGAGGAAGAGATCAGAGGTTTAGGCGTGTATGATTGAAGGCGGCGTGGGTGAGCTTCGATGAGCTTCAGACCGGAGTTGAGAGACCGGAGTTGAGAGAGTGAGCTTGAGAGAGATGAGCTTCAGAGATGAAATGAGAGTGAATGAGGGAGAGAGAGAGAGAGAGGCACGGTGTGAAAAGAAAAAAAGGAGCAGGCAGAATAAAATAATATATTTTTTTTTAGCTTTGAGCTATAGTACACATCTATATTTAGATGTGCACTGTAGCGGTGAAGCAAAAAATTTTGCTTTTAGCTCCACTGCTATGAGCTTTTTTTGTGTACAGTGATGCTAAAAAATAGCAATATAGCTATTTAGCACCACTGCTGTGAATGCTTTAACTGGCAAAGCAGGCCATGTATATAAATAAAGAAAAAAAAAATCACTATCTTTCTTTCCACACTTTATAACTCTCTCTACGCTTCTCTCTGTAAGCTTCTTCTCTCTCAACTTTTCTCTTCCAAACCAACTACAAGACTAGAGCCATCACTACTAAACAAAACCCTAAGCAAGACCCACAATATAAGAAACATAGTATTTCTATTCTAGCCGCTCTCTGCTCCGACGACGGTATTAACCTAGACTGTTAAGGCCGTCAAAAAGGTCACATGCTCTCTTTTCTCTTTTATGGTTTTTTTTTTTTTTTTTTGACAATCAACATATGAGATATATGTGAATTGTCTTAACTTCTATTCCATGCTACTAATCCGATTATTAATTGCTTTAGTTTGGGTGTTGTTTGTTTTGAAGGTCGATTTGGATTACAAGAGTTCATTAAGATTCTAAGTTTCATTGAGGATGTTGGGTTGAATATTCACCACAATGAGGTTTCTGAATATCAAATTATGTTGCTATCTAACAACAATTGAGAACCAAAACATGAGATAATTATTGTTGCAATTTTGTGATTTTGTATGATTGACTTGCCTTGGTTGTTTTAATGAGTTGGCATGCTCTTTGCATGGACAACTCAATCATGGATTTCAAAAGAAGGCATGCCAAGTGCTTGAGGAAAGTTCTTATAGAATTTCAAATAGGGGTTTCTCTCAACCTTTTATTTTAGACCTCTGTCCCTTGAAAAAGGCATGCCAAAATTAACTGCCTAATTGAAGGGAGTTGTTTGTTGTGTTGTTTCGAGAAGGCATCGACTTTTTAAAGCTTGCATGCATCGTTTTGTTTTTTAATGTATTTGCTTTTAGATTGTTAGTACGCCATGGCATGATATTTTTCATTATGTATTCTTAAACGTTTTGTGGACAATGGGAAAAATATTTTGAAGTTTTTGTGTGATACTGAGCTTGTTTAATTCATTTTGCAGTGGCGTTGGATTAGTTAAGTTCTATTATTGCAGCTTGATGGGAAGTATGTCATTGACTCTTGCACTGGGTGGAGTGATGAAGATTTTACCATCGAATGATGAAGTACATTGTTGTCTGTAGACTGCCTATTAATGGATATTTTGAGGAAAGAGTTACCAGTCGTTTGAATCAAATCACTTAAAATGCATTTGACAAAGTTTTATACAATTTGTTTTTCTACATGGCAACCCCATTATTCCTTTAAGGAGCTCTTCTTCTTCTTCTTCTTCTTCTTCACCAATATAACTGCATTAAAATACTTCAAAAGGACCAGAGACAATGTACTTGAGGGTTAAGTGCAAAACCTGCCCCATTTGCCAGCCAGCTACAACTATAAGAACAAAATTTAAGTAGTATCTTAGGTATTGTTGTTCCTTAGGTTCCTATTTTAAAGTTTAGTCATGTGATTATTTAACTAAAAAATACATTTTCATTCTATGAAAAAAAATTAATATAGCAAAATTTTAAGAGGGGAACCCAAAAAACAGCACCTAAATACCGTACTTAAGTTTTGTCCAAAAATAAAAGTCATATTCTCCTTGGAAAACATTTTGCCAGATTATGAGGAACAGTTTTGCTAGGTGAGACTTGCATCTGTCCTGATCAAGGTGAAAATTGAAATTTGTACTTGGTGAAAATTGAAATGTTTACTTCCACTTGAAGGTGGGCTTAAGATTATTTTCCTGAGGCATTTGCAATAAGCCTATAACTAGGTGCTCTTAATGAGACCTGTAACTGCACTTGATCAGTCCAGGTACGTGCTTGGCAAAAATTGGTGTGTATTACCAGTAGGTTAATGCCGCTAAGATGTACTAATATATATATATATATATATAAACAAATAAATAAATAACTAATATATTCCTATTAATCTCACACATTAATGTCAATTAGAAAAAGATAAATATTAAGAAAGTGACTTCAACAATGTTATTTTAGAGGGAAATATGCCTTGAATGTGACGGGAGCTACCAAGGGAGATACGTAGGAAGTTAATTCTAGCTAATTTTTATTGTGTTTGTTTTTAGAAATTATTTGAACACAACTTTGAAGTGGTCACATGCTATTAGTGGAGAAAAAGTGATGGATTCATATGAAAGCAATTGTACATCACTCACATTTGACTACTTCATCGAATTATGGTAAAAGTTGTAGCCTTAAAAGAGCCATTATGTTATGGTGGGAGCCATATATGCCGCTTTGTGGAAAACAAATTCCTCTACCAGAAGAATGAGATGGTATGGACCCTACTAGCTTTTGTTTGATTCCTGTTAAAGAAATGAATATTCAAGGGCAAAAAACATTAAAAGAATCAAAGTTTGACCAGGACCACCATTTTGAGTCATTCAAGGCTATCACACTATTATATGTAAGAATCCTTAGAGTTTATAAAAAAACTTCATCAAGAAATACAAGAGATAGACCATATTTGAATTGCTTCTTCTCAAGTGGTCATCCACCGCATCATATTATTTTTGATACAAATACATATGTCTTTCTCTTTACTATTAATGTTTCTCTATTTCTCAGTGTCCATTCCAATAAGAGCTTATATGTATATATATATATATATATATATATATATATATATATATATATATAGGAGGAGATAAAGACCGAAGCAACTAAAAGAAGACAAGGTGATTGATTATATGGCTTAGTTTCAACTTTTAATAAATAGGTCTTGCTTACACTAAGGAGTTAGTGTGGGCTATTGTCAGCCGCTCATGTGAATGAACAAAGTAGTGAGAGATGAAAATTGACTTGTTAACAGCCAATTATGTTAAAATTGTACTTTCCAATATATTCTAGGAACAAATACCTTAAGGCTTGAGAATGAAGAACTTGTAGAAACTAAAAGAAACCTAAAAATGTTTTTGTTGTGGTATTGTATGTATATAGTAGTAGGCCAGTTTGCAACTTGCACCCAACACCCTCATTAAATTGATTTGGAATTACCAATATGCTCTTGGAAAAAAATGGAATAACAAAAGAATTTGAAATGGAATAACAAGAGGTGAGACTTGATGCAAAGACATAATGGTCGAAATGATAAACTATGAGAGAGAGAGAGAGAGAGAGAGAGAGAGAGAGAGAGAGAGAGAGAGAGAGAGAGAGAGAGAGAGAGAGAGATCAGTGCTTTTGTGGCATTGATATGTCTTCAACAAATAAAACCTTTCATTACTATTAGGGCTCTCTTAGACTTAGCTGGTGGAGGCTCTGGGGACTCTAATAAGGCTGACACTTATCATTATGGTCAAAATGATGAACTATAAATGACAAAATTATTTTGTTTAAAATTTTTAAAAGGGTCGGTCTTTTCGTTTTTGGTAAAATTGGTTAATTGAGCTTAATTATTTTTAACTTTATTATTAGTAATTTTTGTTGTTGGGCTATTTTTTGGTATGTTTATTTTGTTTTAGATTTTAGACCTAAATTTTTTTTAATAGCATTTAAGTTTTAAAATGAGGAAAATGCTAGGGTTACAAATTTTTTTACAAATTGTAATTGTGTGAGCGGTTATAATTAAGTAGAAAAGTGACGTCAGTGGTGGGCCCAAATGTAAAAGTACTGTTAGATGTGATATTAGTACTGTTTAATGTGACAATAAAACTGTCCAATGTGAGAAAAAAAATAGGATACCACCGAATATGATAAAAGTATGGTCAAAAGTGATGTTGGTACTAGCTAATATGATAATGGAACTGTCAAATGTGAGAAAAAAAATGGGGTATTATTGAATGTGACAGAAGTACAGTTAGATTTGATGTTGGTACCGCCTAATGTGACAATGGAACCATCAAATGTGAGGAAAAAAAAAAAAAAAAAGAACCACTGAATGTGACAACAGTAAAGTCATATGTGATATTGGTACTGCACAATGTGAGGATGGAACTATCAAATGTGATAAAAAAAAAAAGAAAAAAAAAGAGAACCATTAAATATGACAAAAGTATTGTCAAATTTGATGTTGGTACTACTAAATGTGATAGTGGAATAATCAAATGTGAGAAAAGAAAATAAGAGAACCACTAAATGTGACAAAAGAACAATCACATGTGATGTTGGAACAGCACAATATGAGGATAAAACTGTCAAATGTGAGAAAAAAAAATTAAGGAACCACTTAATGTGACAAAAGTACAATCACATGTAATGTTGATACTGCACAATGTGAGGATGAAACCATCAAACGTAAGAAAAAAAGGGAACCACCAAATGTGACAAAAGTACTGTCAAATGTAATGTCGGAACGATACAATGTAAGAATAGAATCGTCAAATGTGATGTTTTGGTAACTTGGTATAGCAAGTTATCTACTAGTGGGTATTGTACCCTCTAAAAAAAATAAAAAAGGGTATTGTAGAATTACTGTAAAACCTAATTTGGGAAAATGATTTCATTGAATAATTAGAATTACAATACTAATCTATATATATAAGCCAAAAACAAGATTAACTAAGTAATTGACTCATGGAAAAGGCGCTAACAGAAACAAAACTAACACTAGCAGATCTTGGCACGTGTGTCATGTGAGTTAACTAAACAAACACATATACAACCCACTAAACTTCAAGTTGTTTACAGCAGCTAATTACAAGTCGTTCTTTTGTCCTTCTGGTTCTTGACTTCCCCTGTTCTCTGTGTTGTCTGCAGTAGTTATTTGTTCAGCAACAACTTTAGCTCGACTAGAAATCTTCTTTATTTGATACTCCCCCTCAAGATGGACTGAGGGTAAATGAATATTGATCAGTCCCATCTTGGAAATAAGCTTTGAGAAATGATTAAAGCTCAAAGACTTAGTTAACAGATCAGCCAATTGGCATTGAGTCCTAACATGAATCAACTTAATCACCTTACTACATGGCAATCAATCTCTGTGTTTGGTCCTTTCGTAAAACATTGGATTAGAACCAATATGAAGAACTGATTGACTATCACAGAAAAGTAGGGCTTCTCTTTCATTTTTTACTTGAATATCCCTTAGAAGATAAATGATCCATACCACCTCACATGTAGCTACTGCCATTGCCCTGTACTTAGCCTCTACAGAAGATCTTGAAACAGTGGATTGTTTCTTAGATTTCCAAGAAACCAAGGAATCTCCAATAAAGATGCAACATCCAGTCACTGACCTTCTTGTGTTTGGACACGAAGCCCAATCTGAATTTGTAAAGCCTTTCACATGTAACTCTAATGCAATTGAAAAGAACACCCCTTTCCCTGTTTCATTCCTTAAATACTACAAGACTCTATAAGCTGCTTCTAGGTGTGGTTTTCTTGGCTTTGACATAAATTGACTCAACTTATGAATAACATAAGTGATGTCAGGTCTAGTAATTGTCAAGTACAATAACCTCCCTATTAACCTTCTGTACTTACTTGGGTCATTAAGAAATTCACCATCATACTTGCTCAGATTGAGGTTCTGCTCCATTGGAACTTTAGAAGGTTTACAACCAAGCATACCAGCATCACTTAGAACTTCTAGTGCATACTTCCTTTGACAAAGAGCTATTCCTTTGTCAGGCCTTGCAACTTCTAGACCAAGGAAAAACTTTAAATCTCCCAAATCCTTGAGCTTGAACCCTTGATCCAATAAGACTTTGAACTGATCAACCTTGGCTTTGTCATTGCTAGCAATCAACATATCATCCATATAGACTAGTAAAGCAGTAAAAGACTCCCTTTCTTGTCTAGTAAACAATGAGTAGTCTACCCTTGACTGAACAAATCCTAATTGAACCAAAGCTTTAGAAAATTTAGAGAACCATTGTCAAGAAGCTTGCTTCAAACCATAAAGAGACTTGTTTAGCTTGCAAACCACCTTCCCCTTGCTATGAAAGCTAGGTGGAAGAGCCATGTAAACATCTTCAATCAAATCCCCATGAAGGAATGTATTGTTCACATAAAAACCAGCCTTTCACAACAGCCACTCCCAACAAACATTTCACAGAAACCATTTTGGCAACAGGTGAGAATGTTTCAATGTCATCCAAGCCCTCTTTTTGTGTGAACCCCTTAGCAACTAACATTTCTTTATACCTCTCCATAGAGCCATCAGATCTATACTTAACTCTGTAAATCCACTTACAACCAATTGCCTTTTTGTTAGGTGGGAGAGGAGTAAGAGTCCAAGTATGATTAGCCTCCAATGCTGCAATTTCAGCATCCATGGCAGCTTGCCGTTTAAGGTCAAACACAGCTTGATGATAGTATTATGGTTCAACAATAGCAGATATGGAACAACAAAAGGTTTTATAGGATGGTGACAAGCGGTCATATGAAAGAAAAGAAGAAAGGGGATGAGATGTACCTGACTGAGACAGATCAGAAGTAGGAATTAAGGTTACTTGACAGCAATGGTAAGCCTGAAGGTAGGATGGAGGTTTGGAAGTCCTAGTAGACCTTCTAAGATGAGAATTAGGAACCAAAGCCTCATCTAGAGCCTCAGGGAGGTCCTGAGGTAAATCCTCATCGATGTCATGATGAATATCAATGATTGTAGCATTAAAAATAGTATGGGAAGAAATGGAAGGAATGGAAGAAGGTTGGGAAGGATTATCATAAAAAGAAAAGGGTATGGGTGACATGGAAGGAAGTGGAATGAGACAGGAAGAAGAAGAAACAGCTTCAATCATAGAAAAGGAAAAAACCTTTTCATGAAAAACGACATATCTAGAGATAAGAACAGTGTGAGATAAAAGATCAAAAAGCTTGTAACCCTTGACATTGTAGGGATAGTCAATGAAAACACACTTTCTAGCTCTAGGAGAGAATTTGGAAGGCTTAGGACTAGTGGTTGAAGCAAAGCATAGAAAACCAAATGCCCTAAGGTGTGAATAAGAAGGAACTTTTCTCAACAGAAGTTCATAGGGAGTTTTGTTATGTAAAAAGGGAGAGGGCAATCTTTGATTAAGTAGACAATAGTGAGCACACAGTTACTCCAGAAAGAAAGAGGTAGATTAGACTGAATTTACAAAGCCTTTGTAGTGGATAAAATGTGCTGGTGTTTTCTCTCCACAACAGAATTTTGTTGTGGAGTATAAACATAGCTAGTTTGGTGAATGATGCCTTTAGCAGAATAAAAATTAGAAAGCTTGAACTTAAGGGCATGATCAGACCTAAAGCATTTGATTTTGATATTGAATTAAGTGAAAACCATGTTATAAAAGGAAACAATCAAGGCTTTTGCTTCAGATTTTGCCTTCATTAGAAAAAGCCAAGTAGCTTTGGTTGCATATTTATAATCATCTAAGGTAAGAAAATATCTATAACCATCTAAGGTAGGAACATAAAAAGGACCCCAAATATCCATATGCACCAAATCAAAAGGAGAATCACACATGTTATTATTGAAAGGAAATGGTAATCTCTTCTGTTTTGCCAATGGACAAATAGTACATTGTCTGGCACAACAATTTTGCAAGAAAGGAAATACATTGCTCAGAGATTGAAGCTTAAGATCAGATGGATGTCGTATTCTAGAATTCCACAAAGAATACAGATTAGGGATAAAACCCATTTTAGTCCCTACATTTTCATGCGATTCCCACTTTGGTCCCTAAATTTTTTTTTTTCACTGATTTTAGTCACTATCCTAGAAAATGCGTCTCATTTTAGTCCCTGACATTACATCAGAGACGGAAATTGCACAGCTGGCAAACGGCATGCACTGTTGGCATGACGTGGCCATTAAAATAATAATAAAAAAATGCCACATTAGCATTTAAATTAAAAAAATTAATTTATTAATTTTAACTAAATAAAAAACTTAAAAACTAAATTAAAAACTAAAAATCATATGAATTGAGATCTAAGTGTGTGTCTTGAACATGAACACAAACCCACATCCAAGAACACAAACCCAAAAATTTATTAAAAAAAAAAAAAAAAAACCAACAAACAACCATTCAACACCGAATTCTCCAGCAAATCACTAATCCACATGATTTTCACAAAGTCCATAATTGAATAACTAATCAACCGTACAACACCAAATTCTCCAGCAAATTAAACCTATAAACCCAGTAAACAATCCAATCTCCAACAAACCCATAAACCTATATTTTCTTAGGAAACATACAAAATAAACCCAAAAAATTTAGCTCAAATACAAATTTAGCTCAATTAGCACCAGAAATTTCAACCTCAGACTCAGAGACTTTACCTTCCTTTTCCCCGATTTCGGAGGAATCAAAAGCTTCATCAACCTCACCTCCTAAGGTTAGGGTTTGTCCATCAGCAACAATGGAGTCCAAAAACTCCTGCAACACGATCGCCCTCTTGATCACACTCTTTCGGCAATCCCTACCCCCGAATCGAAGTCTCTCATCGAATCCAACCTGAATAGCAAGCTTATCAGCGTCTCGTTCACCCTTAGCCTCTCCTTTGGGTCCTTCTTCATCGATTCCAATGCTTCCTCCCTCGAAATCTGCCTCTCCACCTCATCGACTTCTCTCCTAATCGCCGCGATCTTCTTCACGCTCTTCCTCACCAGAAACCCTCGGAACAGCTTTTGGATCTTCAATGCCGACGAGTCGGACTACGGCCCACCCCGACCCGATGAATTGGATCGGGATTGACACTACTTTAGATCTAGGTGTTGTTTTTTTGAGTGAGTTTGAGTGAGGAAAGAAAGTGTGTGTATGTGGGTGTTTTATTCTTTGTTTGTTCTTAGATCTTGAATTGTGTTCTTGTTGTTCTTGATCTCAAGGTTTGGTTTTTATTTTATTTTATTTTATTTCTGGGTTTGTGTTCTTGTTGTTCTTGTTAAGACACATACTTAGATCTCAATTCATATGATTTTTTGTAATTTAATTTTGTTTTTAATTTTTTTATTTAGTTAAAATTAATAAATTAATTTTTTTAATTTAAATGCTAACGTGGCATTTATTATTATTATTATTATTTTAATGGCCACGTTAGGCCAACAGTGCATGTCGTTTGCCAGCTGTGCAATTTTCGTTTCTGATGTAACGTTAGGGACTAAAACGAAATACGTTTTCCAGAATAAGGACTAAAATTGGTGAAAAAAAAAGTTAGGGACCAAAGTGGGAATCGCGTGAAAATGTAGGGACTAAAATGGGTTTTATCCCTACAGATTATTGTGGTGATTAGTAGAAGAAAAAGAAGTGAAAGAGCTGATGTTGTGCCTGGATAAAAAATCAACAAGAGAAGTAGAAGCTGATAACATGTTGGATTGTTGCAGCAAGTATAGACCATTAGACATCCAGCCCACTCCAATTGTGCTCCAGTTGGTAAGGTTTGGTATAAAGCAATAAGCAGAAAGGAAAACAAGACAAAGAGGTTGTGTCTTAGTCATAGAACTGACAGATAAAAGATTAAAGGAGAAAGAGGGTACACAAAGGATATTGGTAAGGGTTATATGTGAAGAGAGTTGAATGGTTCCAACATGAGTAACAACAGTTGCTTCCCCATTAGGCAATTGAACCATGGTATGTGAATAGCAGTAATAAAGGTTAATAAATCCACAGAACAAGCTATGTGATTAGTAGCTCCAGTTTCAATAACCAAAGTCTTCATATTATGAGCTTTTCTATTAACAATCTTAGCAGAAAAGACTGAATGTTTAAGATTCAATGGAATACCTACTACCATGTTATTAGGAAAACCCACAGTATTGGCCATGTGACATTCCTACCCTGTAGAATTCTGCTGAGGTGGACTTGGCAGTGCACTAATCAAGGCCAGCAATTTTTGGTACTCATCTGGTGTGAAAGAAGGAGCATCAGTGGTGACAGGAGCATGACCAGGCACACCTTCTTGAGGAGACATCACCATGTAATTGTGGGGTTGATCTGGAGTAATAGAAGAGACCAAATGGGCCATTGACTTGTTCTTGAACTTAAAACTAGTGGGAAACCATGTAATTTGTAACACTTGTCAATGGTGTGACCTAGCTTGCCACAATGAGTGCACAAAGGCCTCTTTTTTCCCTTACTATTAGAACCCCCATTGGAAGTAGTAAAATTCTGGCTCTTGGTGGCTAGAACAATGGATTCAACCTTTGTGCCCAAACTAACACTCCTTTGCATCTCTTCTTGGATCAACAAAGAGTACACCTTGTTGACAGAAGGCAAAGGATCCATGAGTAAAATCTGAGTCTTGACTTGGGAAAAAGAATCATTCAGTCCCATAAGGAACTTCATCACTGATTCTTTGGCTTGAAGATCAGTAAGCCTTTGGGTCACATTGCATTGACATTTTCCAAAAGTGCATAAAGGAAAGGGACTAAAGCTTTGTAATTGATCCTAGAAGACCTTTAATTGTGTGAAGAAATAGTGACTGAAGTTTCACCTTGATGAAGCTCTAAGATTTGCTTCTACAAGTTGAAGATCTTTGGTCCATTCTTGTGACAAAAAGTCTCCTTTAGATCATTCCAAATTTCCAAAGCAGTATCTCTATAGATGATACTAGCTTGGATCTCTGGAGAGACTGAGTTGATTATCCAAGTCCCTACCATATTGTTTGCATGAATCCAGGCTTGGATTGTAGAGGGAGAGTCCACAATTGGAGATGACTAAGTGAGAGAGCCATCTATGAAGCCAAGCTTATTCTTAGCAATGAGAGACTTCCTAACAGATCGAGCCCAAGTAGGATAGTTTTCTCCACCAATTAGAGGTTGAGAAACGAGCACGGCACTAGGATTCTCTCCATGGTGCAAGAACAAAGGATCATTTACATTTGATGAATCCTATGTTGAAGATTGAGTTTCAGAGGTTGAAGCAGTAGCTGTGATAGTGGCAGCAATGGAAGGAGCTTCAAAGCTTTTGAAGGAAAATGAAAGAAAGATTCCCAAATTTTGTTAGAAGAGAAACCCTAAGTTTTGTGCTCTGATACCATGTGAAAACTAATTTGGGAAGAATGATTTCATTGATTAATTAGAATTACAATACTAATCTATATATACAAGCCAAAAACAAGATTAACTAAGTAAATAACTCGCAGAAAAGGTGCTAACAGAAACAAAACTAACACTAACAGATCTTGGCATGTGTGTCACGTGTGAGTTTACTAAACAAACACATATACAATCAACTAAACTACAAGTCGTTTACAGCAGCTAGCTACAAGTCGTTCTTCTGTCCTTCTGGTTCTTGACTTCCCCTGTTCTTTGTGTTGTCTGCAGCAACTATTTCTTCAGCAGCAGCTTTAGCTTGACTAGAAATCTTCTTTATTTGATAATTACCCAAAAATTAATTGTTAGCACTGCACTTCTTCTTGGCCTCATATGGAGTGATGTAATTAACAACTCATTTGATGATCAAATTCAATCATTTGACCTCCGACGAAGGAGCTGTAGTACCCACCTTTGGCTTGCTCCATTTTGCTGCGCCTAGGCAATAGGATACTATTACTATAGGAGACTTCATCACATTGAGTAGTGCAATTTCTGAGATGACGGTCTTTCTCTTAAAAAGTTTCCTATAAGATAATAATTTAAACATTCAATTATTTTAATGTGAATTTAAATGGGTCAATACAATTTACATGAAACAACCCAAAACAGTGAAGGGGTCTATAAAATAAAGAATAGAACAACAACTGAGTATCGATTGTGTATTTTTTTGTGGATCAAAAAATATATTGATTTTTACCTCAAAGCTCCGGCCTTTTTTCCCACCTAAAAAATTATTAGCTGTCATGCTCATAAAAGAACTATATAATGGAACTCTTCTAGAGGATCCCTATTATATTGGATAACAAATTATTAGCTGTCATGCTAATATTTTATGTTTTCATTCTTCAATAACCGCTTAAAAGAACAACAATATAGTACAACCCGCTCTACCCTCCGCTTAAAAGAATTTGCCACGTTGTTGACAGTTTGTAACTATGTCCAATAATTTGTTACTAACATTTGTTAATTAAATCTTAAAGCTATGACATTATTGGTTTTTAAAAAACTTACAAAAGGTTATATTGGTAACTGTTTTTGTTTTTTATTTTAAAAAACTTATTTTTGGGAATATAAAGAAAAAATAGTTTTCATGTATTTTTGAAATAAAAAACATGTTAGGTTAGTTGAAAAAAAAAAAAAAAAAACTAAAATATGCTGTTACTAGAATTTGAACTCTATTGCTAGCTCATTAAATAAGACATATTTATTAAATTAAATGCATATTTTTATTGACTTTTGAAAATAAGAAACTAAAAATAGCCTTTTGCATATTTTCAATTTCTTTTATAAATTGAGTTTTGAGAATAGTTTTTATTTTCTGTCCATTTTGAGTTGCCAAATGAGTTTTTTAGTTTTAAAAATATTCAAAAATAGAAAATCATTTTTGGAAACAGAAAATAAGTTACCAAACATAATAATTTGGAGTCTATAAAACCTAAAAATAAGTATTGGTAATAACAAAAAAACAATCATTACCGAGTCCTTGTCAAAATTTAGAAATTTGCATATTCCTGTAAGGGTGTGATTGTTTATTTATGGATAATTTGTAACTGATAACAGTATGAAAATTTTGATATGGATAACAATAACTACCATAGAGATTAAAGTCAGGGCTAGATTCCCTATATAAATATGCTCATTAGCCACATAAGGAAAAGACATACACAACACAAGCTTTAAGAGTTTGTGAAGATGTCTAGATATTGGACTGAAGTTCTTGTCATTGCAAGTTTAGCTTGCCTATATACATGCTCATTAGGAGCAAATATTTCATATGATTCAAATGCCATAATTATTAATGGAGAGCGGAGGATTATATTATCGGGCGCAATCCATTATCCACGCAGCACAGTGGATATGTGGCCTGATATTATTCAGAAGGCAAAGGATGGTGGACTTGATGCAATAGAATCATACGTCTTCTGGGATCGCCATGAACCTCAGCGTCGCAAGTATGATTTCTCAGGAAATCTAGACTTTGTCAAGTTCTTCAAGCTGGTTCAAGAAGCTGGACTCTATGCCGTTCTACGCATTGGTCCTTACGTATGTGCGGAATGGACCTATGGGGGTTTCCCTTTGTGGTTACACAATTTGCCGGGTGTTCAGTTAAGGACAGACAATGAGGTGTACAAGAATGAAATGCAAACATTCACAACCAAGATAGTGAACATGTGCAAAGAGGCAAGTTTGTTTGCTTCACAAGGGGGACCAATCATCATTGCACAGATTGAAAACGAGTACGGGAACATCATGGGTCCTTATGGAGCAGCAGGGAAATCCTACATTCAATGGTGTGCTAAAATGGCTGTATCCCAAAACATTGGCGTCCCCTGGATTATGTGCCAACAATCAGATGCTCCACAACCCATGATCAATACTTGCAATGGTTTTTATTGTGATAATTTTACACCAAACAATCCTAAGAGTCCAAAAATGTTCACTGAGAATTGGACTGGATGGTACAAGAATTGGGGTGGCAAACACCCTTTCAGAACTGCTGAAGATGTGGCATTCTCAGTTGCACGATTTTTCGAATCCGGGGGAGTTTTCAACAACTATTATATGTACCATGGAGGAACCAACTTTGGACGCACAGCTGGAGGTCCATACATCACAACTTCTTATGATTACAATGCCCCACTTGATGAATATGGGAATTTCAATCAACCTAAATGGGGGCATCTTAAGGATCTCCATGCTGCCCTCAAATTGGGAGAAAAGATTCTTACTACTGGCAATAGGACTTCCAAGCAATATGGCAACAACGTTTATCTGACCACATACACAAACGCTAACGATGGGAGCAGATTCTGTTTCTTGAGCAATTCAGATGGTTCACATGATGCCAATGTTGACTTGCAACAAGATGGCAAGTACTTTGTGCCTGCTTGGTCTGTCAGCATTCTTGAAAACTGTAACAAGGAAGTGTACAACACTGCAAAGGTTAATGCCCAAACATCAATTATGGTTAAGAAACAAGTTGGTAGCAGCCGTCATCATAAAAGGCTCTCTTGGGTGTGGGCACCAGAGGCAATAAAAGACACACTAACTGGAAAAGGTAGATTCAAAGCAGATCTACTCCTTGATCAAAAGCAAACAACAGCTGATTCTAGTGACTATTTGTGGTACATGACTAGTGTTAACATGAATGGAAGATCATCTTCTTTGGAGAACGTGACTTTGCGTGTAAGCACCCAAGGTCATGTTCTTCATGCTTTTGTTAACCGAAAGTTCGTTGGTTCTCAGTGGGGCACAGATGGTAAATACAGTTTCGTGTTGGAGAAACCTGTATCTCTAAAGCCTGGGACTAACATTATAACTCTACTTAGTGCCACAGTTGGATTGGCAAATTATGGTTCCTTCTTTGATCTTGTGCCTGTTGGTATAGTGGGGGGTCCTATAGAATTGATTGGAACCAATTCTACTTGGAATATATCAACCAACCAATGGTCTTACAAGGTAGGATTGAATGGTGAGGCCAACCAACTATACAATCCAAATAGGGCCCATCTGAGGAGGTGGAAAGCTACTCAAAATTTTCCTGTAGGGAGACTTATGACATGGTATAAAACCACTTTCAAAAGTCCTTCTGGTACAGATCCTGTTGTGGTGGACTTACAAGGTATGGGCAAAGGTCAGGCTTGGGTGAATGGAAAAAGCATTGGACGCTATTGGTCTTCATTCAATGCTGATACCAATGGATGCAGTGATTCATGTGATTACCGTGGAGGGTACTTTTCTGAAAAATGTGTGACAAATTGTGGCAATCCAACCCAAAGGTGGTACCATGTGCCAAGATCATTCCTCAAGAATGACGGAAACACATTGATTTTGTTTGAAGAATTCGGTGGAAATCCTCTGAATGTGTCTTTCCAAACAGTCACGGTTGGAACTGTGTGTGGAAATGCATACGAGGGCCACGAATTGGATCTTTCATGCCAAGGTGGGCAAACCATCTCAGAAATCAAATTTGCAAGTTATGGGGACCCTCAAGGAAAGTGTGGTTCATTCAAGAAAGGTTCTTGGGAGGCTAGCAGTAGTTTCTCTGTGGTGGAAAATGCATGCATTGGGAGGGAAAGTTGTTCTGTCTCTGTGTCATCTGCAACATTCGGAACATCCAACCTTGGCAGTGTCAATGGAAGATTGGCAGTGGAAGCTGTCTGCTAAGTTAATTAACTTTACCCATCTATTGTATTTCTCTAATTTTATCGGGCTATGTTTGTTTCACACACTGTGTTTTAATAAACTGAAAACATGAGTTTAACGTGAGTTAAAGTCACGTTTTTTAGTTATAAAAACACAGACACAATGAAAGAGTTTTTACCAATATTGCACTGTCAATCGTTTCTCTTATTCTATTTCTGTGTGAAACAGTTTTTACCAATATTGCACTTTCAATCGTTTCTCCTATATTATTTCCGCCTTATTAGCATGGCATGTTGCTTATAGTCGTTTCTTTTTCTAAAAAGTCAACTTTTAGCTGCATTTTGGTCATTTATGATACTACTATAAGCTTTTGTGACAACTAGCAAAGCACTTGCACTATGCACGAATAATACTTTAAAATATCATGTGAAAAGCTTATACAGAATGTTAAAGAATGTTTAAATAACAACATAAAGTAATGTGGCAATAGCATAAAGTAACAAATTCGTATATGAAAAGAAAAAGTTTAAAATTGCACACATATATTCATTACATTTTTTCACTTAAAAGTAAAGAGTCATTAAAGTATAAAAGAACAACGTAAAAATATTGTAGTTTAAATAATGATAAAAGCATTTTAATCTACTCCAAATATTGATGTTTATTATGCAGTGTAATAAGTTATTTGTTATAGTGGTAGGTTCAATGAAATATCATTCTAATATATTTTTAATATGATATTTATGTATATTTCCACGAAATATGCATATTTTATTGTTCATGTATATTTTGAACAATAAAACATAAAAGAACAACGTATGAATATTTTAGTTTAAATAATGATAAAAACATTTTACTCTATTCCATATATTGATGTTTATTATGCGGTGTAGTAAGTTATTTGTTCTCTTAATCATAGTTTTTGTTTCTTTAATATATTAGAGTTAGCATAAGTTATTTATGATATCATATTAATATTTAGTTGGCTTTTGGAAATATCATATAATTTTTATGATATCATGTTTATGTTAGTAGATTATGATAGTGGTAGGTTCAATGAAATATCATTCTAATAAAATTTTAATATGATATTTATGTATATTTCCATGAAATATACATATTTTTATTGTTCATGTTTATTTTGAAATATTAAAATATTCTTATTAAAAAAAATTTACTTCTCAACTTGGGATCATATTGTGAAGTATGTTGAACAAATCCATTTTCAAAGACCATTTGAAAGAAAAGATCAATTTTATTTTTTTATTTTTTATGTTTATATATATATATATATAAAGTTTTTTTTGGAGAAGAGTGCAAAAAAAATGTGAGATGGAAGGCTAAATAAAAAATTAATGTAGCAAAGTGCTACATGATAGAACCTCATTGTCTCCCACATTAGATTTTTGCTTTCTTATATAAAAAGAAAATTGATAAACTATATGTATAGTCTCCCACATTAGATTTTTTCTTTCTTATATAAAAAGATAATCAATAAACTATATATATATATATATATATATATATAATATTAGTGCACACTTATTAATAATTAGTATGTGCATTTAATCCAGGGACACATTCAATGAACTAATATTATATATAATTAAATTGAAATAAATGTAATTTTTGTTGAGGTGGAAGCCTAAATGAAGAATCTGCCATTTGGTGGAACCTTATGCTCTCTCATATAAGGTCTCAGATTTCATATATATATATATATATATATATGATTGATTGATTGATTTGGTATTGAGATTGTCAACTTGAATAAGAGAGTTTTGTTGTTATCATTTATATGTTTTAATGATTTCTCTTCTAGCATTATTTATTTACAATGCAACATTTTTTTTTTGAGAAATAATTACAACATGCTACTAACCCCACAGCTCGAACCCTTTCCTCCCTAGACCCCCAAGCACTTTGTATATGGGAATGTGCCAATTTAGCTACAAGGCCTTTGACACAATGCAACATATTTGAAAACACATTTTGTGTTTTGTTCTCTCTATTAGGGATGCACCTTACAATCTTTAAATACAATTTTCAGACGCTCCATGTTTACACTTTTAAATATGGAACTGGAGGACAATACTGGCCGATAGTACACAATACAACAATATGTTCATTGTTGATATCGCAAATTTGCAAGTAGTTGCTATTGGTTATTTTGCTATTGTTAGTTTTAGACCCTTGAACAAACAATGTTTAACCTGATTTTATGGCCAAGTTATTAATCAATATATACTATAAAACCGAAACCTTTGACTTTTGGTTGACCTCTCTATATTATGCCACATTAGATTTGTTAACTCCACAATTTTACACATTAGAATTATTTATTTATTAAGTAAATTATGCAAGCCTTAGGTTAAACATAAATCAAACCTATCATACAATGGAAAATCTAAATAACGCAAGATATGATAACCTAGGAAAATTAATAAAACAAACCTGTTTCAAGGTAAAAAACTTAGGGGGGCCAATCCCAAGAAGAACAATCCACTATCAAATAAAAGTTTACAATAAAAAATATTTAATTCATAGTAAACTTAACTACGATTATCAAATCTAACTTTGAAACTCTTAGACTTCTTTGATATGGATCCGCTCCAACATGACCTCCAATTCACGCTTTGCTCTTTAGTACACTTGATATTTGAAACTTTAAATCACATAGACGTCCAGTCGATACTCCAAGATCACCCTCGAAGGTTTATATCTCTAACACCCTTGCCGGTAGAAGATTTGAGAAAGTTTTGGATACATAAACCCTAGATCTACAATAGGTGGCACAAGAACCACACCCCTCTCTCTAAAACCCTTACTAGGGCTAGCTTATAATGTCCTTTAAATATTACAACAAACAGATCATGATTGTCGATACTGTATTTTGTCCAGCTCAATTCACGAGTCAAAACAAAGACCAAAAAAATCCAAAAAATTGAAAAAGTGCAAAATTGTGAATTTGAAAGCTAGAAAGGGTAAAAATAAACACAACATGATTGGATGGTGAATCAAAAGGTCACAATGTTTGAAAAATTCATTTTTTAGCAATTGAGGCCAAAACCCTAATAGGATATGGCAAAAAGTTGGCTTTTTGATCTAATTGTTGGATTGTGTTGAATTTTGGACCATCTTGTAGGGCATATTTTTCCCTTCGAAACTATAGTTCACAGGCCAAATGTCATGCCCGAACCTAAAAGGGTTAAGAGTATGAGAAAAGAACCATCAGGAGAGAGGCTATAGGAGATTTTTCTTTTCTTTTCCACAAGATAAGAATATATAACCATACAAAAATCTCCACATTACAAGTTAGAGCTATATAACACATTTATGAACAATAACTAAAAAATCATGTGCCTTTACATAATACATGAATATATTACAAAACTCCAATTGGATTACACATAGTCACAATCTTATCAAGAATAAGGAATCTTAACATTGATTCTAGGCCTACCATGCCTAAGGCTAACAAACCTCAGGTGACCAACCTCCAATAGAATTAATTAAGGCCTCGTTGAACATAGCAAGATCAAGTCACTAACTGTTAGGGACATATTTATGTAATTGGCTAATCCTTTGACAAAACACACTTTACTTATAATTGGGTAGATCTAGGATAGATTTAGTACTTCAAGAAACAAGTGTTCAAGTTTAGTATTGAAGCTATGCAAATCTGACCAAGAAACAAGTGAAGGAAGTGTTGTTTATTAAAACTCGACAGAAGTCTCGACAGAATCCTTTTTATCGACAATTACTACTGAAGCTTGACAAAAGCTCGACACAAGCTGTATTTGTTGAGAATTACGAAATCAGGTTTTCCAGATTTGATTACATGCATATCCTTCAGTATTTGTGTAGGGTTCTTTTCTTACAACCCTAGATATATATAAGGATTATTTTAAGAGCCGTCATAAGTGATGCAAAGTGATAATACATGCATATTGTGACTAGAGACAGAATTTGCTCTAGGTCATCATATTTTATGTAGAAACTACTGTGTCTTTATGCCAAGGGTTTTGTGACCAAGGAATTTCCTGATTTTCATTGTTGATAAACTGAAGAACTTTGCAGCCAAAAATCTTCCTTAAGTTGGTGTGTTAGTCACGTACTGGATCTGTGCATCATTGGTTAGTCACGTATTGAGATTTGTGTATTAAACGGAGAGATTGCTGCAACAATACAAATCCAATTGGGTATTAAGGTAAGGGTTCAACTGTAGGTTAGTATTGGGTACTAGGATTCTTTTTACTTATAACCACTTGTGATTGATAATAGTGGATTCTCGAGAGTGGTGACCTTAAATTTACCCGGTGGGGTTTTGCCTCGGTGGTTTTCCCCATAGATAAACAAATCACCCGTGTCAAATTTATTTTTCGTTGCATTTAGTTTAAGTTGGTGATTTGTTTATGCTACCAAGCTATTGCATGTTAAATTGACTTAATTAATTAACTTGGATAATTAATTGATTAATTTGCTATAGAGGCCAATCCATTTTTGCCCTATCAAGTGGTATCAAAGTGGGCACATTCTGATTATGTTTTAATCTTTGCTGTGTGATCCATTGACTCCTATTTGTCATGGATAGAGGACAGCCTCTTATTATACCTCCTTTATTTGATAGCACTAACTATGCATACTGGAAAGTACGCATGAGAGCTTTCTTGTAGTCTTTAGATGAGAAAGTGTGGCAAGTTGTGGAGATTAGCTGGACTAAGCCAAAGGAAGCGCCGGCTAATTGAAATGATGCAAAGATCAAAGTGGCAAACTTCAACATCATAGCATTGAATGCCATTTTCAATGCGGTCATGAATGAGGAGTTTAAGAAAATATCATTGACTAAAACTGAACAAGAAGCATAGACCATTCTCTAGATGACTTATGAAGGAACTAAGGCCGTTAAAGATTCCAAACTTCAAAGGCTTACTACAAGTTTTGAGAAGATCAAGATGGAGGAGGATGAGTCATTCGATGAGTTCTATGCTAAACTCAAGGACATAGTCAATTCAGCCTTTAATCTTGGAGAAACTATACCCGAGCCTAAGGTTGTGAGAAAGGTGCTCAAATGTCCCCCTAAGAGATTTCATGCCAAGATCACTGCCATTGAAGAATCAAAGGATATTGACTTTATTCCTTTGACAGAGCTGGTTGGCAACTTGCAAACCTATGAATTGGGTTTGACTAGAATTGGGAAAGGAAGCAAAAGTAAGAACATGGCACTGAAGGCCAAAAGTAATGAGACTGATGAGTCTTTAGATGATGAAGATTCCAAGATTAAGTCCTACATCACTAGGCATTTCAAGAAATTCATGAAGAATATCAATGCGAAATAATTTGATAAGGACCTTAAGCAATCCAGTTCTTCTCAATTCAAAAGCCAAGACAGAGGAAATAAGGATGATAAGGATGGCGGTCAGTACACTATTCCCTCCGAACCAAAGTGCTTTGGATGTCAAGATTTTTGACACATGAAACAAGAATGTCCAACATATCTTAAGTCTATTGGGAAAAGCAAGGCTCTTGCTGCTACCTTGAGTGATATCGAGCTTGAGACTGAGTCAGATGACAATGATGACGAGAGAATTTTGAGTGCCTTCACTACTACAGTTGATCCTATTGAAAGGGTTACATAAACAATAGATGATGAAGAGGACTTGGTGGAATCTAAGTTTGAGAAAATGAATGATCAAGATGACATCCATACAACCTATGCTAAGTTGTACAAGGTTTCCGAGAAGCATGAGAAACTGTATAAGCTGGCCACCAAGAAACTGAGTGATGTGGAGCTAGATCGGGAGGAGCACTCTACAAAAGTTGATGAAGGAAATGAAACCATTGGAGCTTTGCGGTTCAAGAATAACTTCCTTGCTAAAAGGACAAAGAAGCTTAAAGCGGAACTGTTTTAGGTTAGATCTTAATTGGAGAGGACTTTTAGTGCAAAGTTCAATGAGATGCTAAGCTTTTAGAAAGCTGCTTTTGATAAAATCGGTTTGGGGTATGATTTCTCTTCTCCTAATATTGCCTCATCTAGTACAACTGTGTTTGTCTCACATGTTGATAATGTTAATTCTAAGAATGATGAAGCTAAAACTGAAATAGCTAGTGAGAACTTAGACAAAGACAAATCTATTTTAGGAGCACCCCTTAAGGTTGAAAAGAAAGAGGCTAGAAACCCTAGGACTAAAAGGGAAAACAACAAAAAGTCTCAACAAAAGGAGCCGCATTTTTGTCATCACTGTGGAGCTTCAGGTCATACTTGTCCAAATTGCTATAAGTGGTTAGCCACTTAACAAAACAATAGCATGCTCTCATTCGGAAACCAGAATCAGTTTCCATTCTCTTTTGCTCCTCTTAGAGATCTTCTCAAGGCCTTCATGTTCCTTTCGAACTTGAACGGTTTTAATTCTTCTCCCTCACCTTTGGATGAAAGGTTCGTGCAAAGGAAATGTTTTTCCAAGGTGTGGAAGGAAAAATGCTCAAAGTGATTTAGTCACTTTTTTTTCTCTCTCTCCCTTTATGGTTATGCATTACTTGTGTGTTTTGCTTTCTTGTTTTGAGTCAGTCTAATTTTATTCTTTGTGTGTTTCTTTGTATTTTTGTTTGGTTGTTTTTCAATTTTTGTTTAGTTTGCTTTTCATAAAAATAAAAATAAAAATTGAAAAATTAGAAAAATACAAACACAGTGTGTGTTTGTGTGTATTGGTACTTGTGTACCTTAGATGGCCATTGAAACAAAGTTTTCTAAACTTTGTATCTATTGTAGCTTAGATGAGCACCTTAATGCACAACTAAGTAAGTGAGCTTTGTGACTCATGTTTGTAATGAGTATGATTAAGTAATCTCTTATACTTAACACTTATATCACTTTTTTTGAAGAGAAAGACTAGAAAATCCTAAGAGAAAGGCATAAATAACCATCTCACTACTAAAGCCCGCCAATCATGTATAACATCTATGTGATTTAGCATAGCAAAATTGTGATGTTTTAGCTTACACAAATGGGTATTTCTTTTCTCTCTCTTATATGCCCATGCATGCTATGCTCAAAAAGAAAAATATGCATAAAAAAATGAAACAAAAAGAATCAAAATACTTTTAAATATGGTTGCAAGTGTGTTTCTAAGAGATGTGGGAGTTATAGGATGTACCTCGAAGGTGATAGTCCCCATTAAGCAGTTATGATTGTGTGTGAGTGTATTTGTTTTTCTTATATCTCAAATCGTCATAATATGAGACACTTATGCACTCTTGCTATGTTTTCACACATTGCACACAAACTCTTTGCTACTTTTGATACATGTGCATGTATAATGTGATTTAGCTATCACAATGAATACATGTGTTAATATATGCTCACTAAACTATTTTAACTTGTTTTTGAAATATAAAATTGGTTAGACTTGTTTAGTGCGTGTGTGTGTGTTTTGGATCTATGAATGCTTTGCTTATAGATTGAGAGATGTTTTGAGAGCTTAAAATGTTGATTCGATCTTTGTTTGAGTAGCTTGCTTGTTGCATTCATCTTTATGTGTTTTTCCCCTCTTTGAAAAACCTTCTTTCTTCAAGCTCGACAACTTCTTGATAGATCCTCGATAGATTCCCTTCTATTGAGCCTTTCTTTCTCCTTTTCTTGACGAATCTTGACGGAATTTCAATCCATCGAGGTTTTTGGGCTTCTTCTCGTAGATTCTTGACAGCTTTTTTGATCCATCGAGCCAAATTTCTGAGCTCTCTATCTGGCCGATAGATTCTTGACAAATTCTCGATCCATCGAGGTATTTTTGTCGTCGATAGATCCTCAACAACTCCTCGACAGATTCATTTCTGTCTAGATTTAGTGCTCAACTGATCTCGATAGATACCTCGATCCATTAAGATGCGTTTTATATTTAAAGGTTGAGTGCGAATCAAATCTCACTTTCTTCTTTCCCTCTCGACGAAAAATCTTTTTCTCTCACTCCAAACACATTTCCTTCACTCCAATCTCTCTACCCATGTGATTTTCGGCCTAGATCAAGCCTCAATCACTTGGTATGTGTTCTTAAACCCTTCATTTACATGCATTCATGCATTTTAGACCTAGGCTTTGGGTTTTTGAAAATTTTTTGGGGTTTTTGAGATTTTTGTGAAATTTTTGGGTTGGGTGTTGTTAATTTGATGTTATATGCTCATGCATTGCATTTTCATTACATTATAACAATGTTTCATGCATTTTAGATGTGTGATTGATTATTGTTAAATTGTGTGCTAATAGGTTTAGGTTGGGTTTTTACCCATGATGTCTTTAAATTTTGCATGTCACATATTCATGCATTTTTCATGCATACGTCTTTTCCTTTCTTCTCTTTTCTTTGTTATCTGGTTGTGATGTGTTCTCTTTTCTCTCTTTCTCTCTCTCTTTCGGATAGACTACGCTATGGCACCTAAAGTGCAAAAATCCACTATGGCTCAAAATCCTTTTAGTTCTGGGTCTTCTTCTTCTTCTGATCCCATTCCCCCTCTTCACATTCAGTTCTGTGATGAGAAGGCCCAAAAGGACTTCTTGGAGAACTTCCAAAAAGTGGCATTCATCCGGAGTGCCAAGTTATCCTGTCGGACTTTGTTAACACTCCTCTCCCCTCTGTCATTTGGACTCGAGGCTGGGAATCTCTACTTGAGAGACCCTTGAGGTGTCTCATCATGTTTATACAGGAGTTTTACTCTAATATACACGGTATCAATAGCTTTGTACCTTAGTTTGCCACTACATTTCTAAGTACACATATCGTAGTTACCCTGGATCTTATATCTGAGGTACTACATGTTCCCAGGGTAGTGCATCCTGACTACCCTGGTTGTGAGCGTCTTTGGATTGTGTCCAGAGACAAGCTTCTGTCTCACTTTTGTGAGACACCTTCCATATGGGGTGATAAGCAAAACACCCCATGCTCAGGCTTTGCCAAACGCTTGAGGTTCATTAACAAGGTGATGACATTTACTCTTACTCCTTTGTCTCACTATAACTCTATCACTGAGCCTCGTTATCATTTTCTTTTGTCTCTTCTCGAGGACCTTTCTATTGACTTCCCTTCTCACTTCATCACATCTGTCCTCGATGTGTATCAGGATATGGCGACTAATGATAAGCTCATCTTTCCCTCAACTATCACTCGTATCCTCCGACACTTCTCTATCCCTATTCTTGACTCTCCTTACTTCACCACCATGGGTGCCATCAGCATCAGTTTTATTCGGTGGAGCGAGGCCCAGCTTCGATCAAAGCAGCCATGAACGAAGACGGATGTTCTTGCTTCTTATGCTGTTCCTCACTCTTCTTTGACTTCTTCCACCTCTGCTTCTTCTTCTTCGACAGCTGGTGTGACCTTAGAGGCCATTGTAGCGCAGTTTTAGCCAATGGATGCTCGCCTTGACTCTCTCACTAATGAGATGTGTCAGATGAACACCCGCGTCAGATACATTGCTTGCCGACAGGCTCACCTTGGTGGTTTTATTGCTTCTCCATCTCCTTCTCCAAAGGCTTCGGCAGATGAGGATGGTGATGCTGGTGGTGATGAGGATAATGATGCTAGCTCTTCCAATGATGACGAGATGACGACCTCTTAGTGACTCACCTTTTATCATTCGTGACAAAAAATGGGAGTAGTTTTGGGTTTGAGAGTAGTCTTGTACTTTGGAGGAGGGTTAGTATAGGATATTTTTGTTAAGGGGAGTGTTTATACTTTTTGAGGGATGTAGTGAGGTTTACATGTACTTTTCTTTTCTTTCTTTACATTAGCCTCTTGTACACCGGTCTTGTGACCATTTATGACATACATTGTACTTTATTTTCATATATATATGATGATGTATGTTTTTCTTCACCTATCTCTACATGTGTTGTTTCTTTTCTCTCTTTATACGTATGTTTCTTTATGTGTGCAATCTGTATTTCTGTTTCACATATGATGCCTTGATGAGTTTTTGTTTAAGTGTTTCAGAAAGACAGGTTGTGAAAGTCTGCCATGCCATGAACTCTCTTCTTGCAAAGTTTTTCAAGAGTTTATGTTAGGGTTAGATTTACTTTGTATTTCAACAAGTGATTATGAGTTTAGTGATTTAAGACTCCGCTCATTATTCATTTGTTTGTTATGGTTTTGTCACGGATTGCCAAAGGGAGAGATTGTTAGGGACATGTCTAATCTAATCTAATCTAATATTATATATAATAGCAGAAGCCTTTAAGAAGGTGCTGCCACGTTAGGAAAAATGCCCCCTTAAAATGCTGACACGTTTAAGTTAAAAAGCGATAAATTATATTGGTTAACAATGCTACCCACCGATTAAAAGCCTCTCACTATAAATAACCCAAAAAAAAAAAAAAAAAACGGTTAAAATGCTCCAATACTCCAAAAAGAAAAAAAAAAAGAAAAAGAAAAAAAAAACGCAGATACAGAGAGAGGGAGAGAGTTTGTAAGCCCTCAAGGTCCATTCCCTGTTCCACTTCTCCATTCCAAAACACAATCCACGGCCAAACTCCTTCTTCATCGTCCAAAATCTAGACCATAAAGGTAGACGGTTTGTTGAAACGGTTTGGTGAAAGGGAGATACGGAGATAGAGAGAACTACCACCGGTCAAAATTAAATACGATGAAAGGTCCAAGAGGTATTGAGATACGTAGAGGAAGATACAGAGAAATAGAGAGACAGACCATCAGATCCGTATCCTCCATCGGTTAGTTTCTGTTTTTTGGTTCTTTAAATTTGGGTTTAAATATGATTTAGGTCTAGGTATTTTGATTGTATTGGATTGGATTGGATTGGAATGTATTGGATTGCATTTGGGTTTTGTCTTAGATTCAGTTTTGAGTAAGGAATTTGGGATAGAATGGTTTTTAATATCAGATATCTGTGTTAGATTTGGTTTTTCTTTTGGATAACAGAACCACCCGATCAAACTCTCTCTCTTTCTAATGCACTCCCATGGACTTCTTCTTCTTCACACAGCTCTTTCTCCTTATTTTCTTAGTCTCCCCTGTTAGGACATATGTGTTCACATGTTAAGGACATATGTCATATTTTATGTAAATTGGCTAATCCTTTGACAAAACGCACTCTACTTGTAATTGGGTAGTTCTAGGTGTTTTTAATACTTCAAGAAACAAGGTTTCAAGATTAAGTGTTGAAGTCATCAAGTCTGTCCAAGAAAAAGCAAGCTGAAGTGCAGAATTTATAAAGCTCGACACCTTCTCGATAGCTACCTCGACACCTGCTATCTGTCGAGATTTAAAATTTCAGATTTCCAATCTGATTTTCTTGGAATCCGTGAATGTGTTTTTGGGCCTTCTTTTCTTCTAACCCTAAACATATTTAAGGAGTGTTTTAAGAGCCAGCAATGTTTTATTCTAAAAGGCTATTTATTTATGGGTTTGTATAATCCTTATTGGACAAGGAAAAGCCCAAGGTTTGTGTAAACCTATTTGGAATAGGAGAGCCCATTAAGCTCCTATTTAAAGGAGGTGGAAAAAGAAAAACCTAACCCTAGAGAGCTTCATAAGGTTTTCTTTTTGAAACCCTAGCCTCCTCCTACAGAAGAAAGAGTTCTTGCTGCGTTTCTTGTACGCCTTTGGGTTTTGTAACCAAGCAAAGTCTCTTGCACCAACATTGAAGATCTTATTGGTGTTTCTCTGTGAAGCTGCTGCAAATCAACTACAACAATCAAGGGGTTGCTGTGGAGTTAGTCACGTACTTGGATTCGTGCAAAGGAGTAAGCCGCGTACTGGGATCCGCGCATCAAATTGGTTAGTCACGTACTTGGGAGCCGTGCATCAAAAGGGGGAACTGTCGCTACAGATCAAGTCCAATTGGGTATTGGGGTAAGGGTTCAACTGTAGGTTGGTAAGGTACTTGGGATTCCTTTACTTGTAACCGCTTGATTTGATAATAGTGGAGTTTCGGGAGTGGTGACCTGAAAATCACCCGGTGGGGTTTTTGCCGTTAGGGTTTTTCCCCATTCGTGAACAAATCACCGTGTCTTTTATTTTCCGCTGCATATTTTGTTATTCGGTGATTTGTTTGTGCTGCCACGTATTTGCATGTTAAATTGATTAATTAATAACTTGACTTAATTAATTAATTAGTTTAAAATCACAAGGGGTCATTCAGTTTGTGGCCTATCATCCCCATCGTTTCCCCTAACCCATTTACGGATGGCTCTGTTAAACTATTGCCTCTGTGTTTGGTTATTAGATTGGCAGTTTTTAAGAGTTTTTTTTAATATTGTAAGAGCGCTCAAACCATGATTTAGTTTCATGGTTAAAACTATTTGGAAAATTAAAAAATGAAGGAGAAATTTTGTTTTTGTTTGTTTGTTTATTATTATTATATTTTGTGTATGTTTATGTTTGTTTGATATGTTAGTAATTGCATCTGAATGATATTTTTGGCCATTGATATGTCAAGCTATTATAATGGGTCCAATGAGATAATTTTTTAAAATACTAATTTTATGATATTTACCTGGTTAGGATTATTGAATAATTTTCATTGTTAAAGTTTGTTAACTATCCTAAAATATTGAACTAGTGGTTGCTGCAACACCGTTTAAAAGCCACACTTTATAAATAAAAAAATTAACTGGTTAAAATACGATTTACATGGAGATAGAAATAGAGATAGGGGATGAGGGCTGGGACACGGAGAAAGAAACAGAGAAAGAGGCACAGTTCCTAAGGCGCCAAGAGAAAGAGGGTCCATTGTGCGTTACAATCAAAAGGGAAAGATAGTAGAGTTTGTCGGAACCATTCACCGAATAGAAAAAACGATCCCCTTCACTCCATATTTGGAAGGTACGCATTGAATTTTTCCTGGAACTTCTTACTGGCGAAGTGAGAAATATCTAAGGCTGGCCATCACCATTAGTTTCCCCATCACCATCCGATCCCTTGTTAGATTTAGAGCACCAGATCGCCAGAACCAACATCGACAACAATACCTTTTTTTCTCAATTTTGTAGGTTTGGGTATAAAACGTTACTTTTAATTGAGTTTTTTTGTTGGGTAGGTTTAGATTTGATTTGTTTTTGTTTTTGATTTTTGGATTCTCTATCAAAATGTTTGTTTTCTCAATTTTAGATATTTGCTTTTGTTTTGCTTTTTGTTTGTCTTTTTAGATTATAGAAATCACTAAAAATATTGATTTTAGTTTGGGTACTTCTGTTTCTAATCTTAATGAAATCGTTGGGATTAAATAAGTATAGGAATGAATGTTGCATTGATATTTATTTTAGGTTTTTTTGCTATATACCCATAACCAGTAAAGTTATTGTTTTTTGTTTTTTTCCTTTTCTTTTTCAAATCTGGAGATTAAATATGATTTAGGTTTGAATTTTTTGGTTGGATTGCTTTAGATTTAGTTATTTGAGTTAAAAACTTAAAATGCAATCATAACTCGAAAGGCTTGAGATACAGTGATAGGAGAGACAGAGTTCGTAGGGCACCAAGAGATAAATATTTAAGGCTGGCCATAACCATCAGTTTTTCCTCTACCATCCATTCCCTTGCCACACTTAGGCTGCCAGAACCACAATCACAAAGAGAAACAGTTTGAGAGAGACTCAAAGTTCTAAGGAAAAAAAAAAATCAGTTCTAATTCTTATTTTTCAGATTTGTATATTCATTTTTTTTTTGGTTAATGCAATTGTTTAAATAATGTGGTAAGTCCATCCAAACCTGATCTCCTCCTTTTCTTTTATCAAATTTCTATTTTTTTCTTTTCAATTTCCTGTAATTTTCATTTACTCCTTATTTTGTCACGAAAGGGGAGAAGAATTTAGAAAGTTCTCTGCAAGCATTGCAAATGATTGATATTCAAGACTCACCAAATTTGGGGAACTACAGATTTTTTGGTATCTCCTTTCCTGTCAATAAATAATGGCCCAAGAAAAGATTATGCATTTTCCAATAATACAGAAACAAAGTGGTAAGTTTATCTCCTACTCTTCCTCTTCTCTTATAGATTACTCTTTTTCTCTATTTTTGAAACCCAAATTCCAAAGGGTCTGCTATTTCTTTCCCAGTATATACCCACTTCATAGTATAATTCACAAATTTTTCAAAAGATGGATGATCATGAAAGTGAGTAAATAATAGAAATTCAAGAATCAACAATATTAAAATGGTTCCCAAAATATAAGATACTTCCAGCTAGAACTAATCAATGCAACAACCATAGGAATTTAAAAGGTTTTCTTTATTGGTCGTGCCATCGCATGCTTAGTATTTTAAAATTTTTAATCCACTGGTAGCTTCTAATTTGGCATAGGATTCTTCTGCATTGTCAAGGATACTTGGATACAACCTGTATTTGGGGTCTATTCTTCTTATAGTGACCTAAGCCAATCTTCAATCAACCAAAACTTTGAAACAAACACATTCTTAGTTGGTGGCTTCATATTTTGTGGATCTTAAAGATTTGGCCGAGTGGTGGGTTAACTTTTATCTATCCTAAAGAGCTAAATTTTGGGTACTAGAATGCTATTTCCTGGCAGCAAAAGAAGAGGTCCAGGTCCTTCCTAACAACATGCTCTTTGGTGGTACTTAAGTGTAAGGTTTGTCAGAGTGGTCGAGAATTTTTTTTAAAGTTATTTCCATAATCTCACTTTAATAGCAACAACTGGATAAATCTTATTTCTTGCTGCCAGAGTGGTTAACAATTGCACATGGCCCAAATGGGTGTTAATTTGAATGCTATGTGATTAGAGTTCATTAAAATTCGTGAGTTCCCTCAAATCTGACCTTCTTCTCTTGTGATGTCGCCCTTTTAGCCAAACCTATCCTTCATGATTTATTTATTGCAGCTACTATTTACTTAATATGTTAATATCATGGAATGCAATATTTGCCAGAATTTGTTGGCAGCCTTTTTTCTCTTCAACATTTTGTACTTATTGGGTGCAAGAACCTTGCTCATGCGCCTAAAATGGATGCCATTTCTGCCACCTGAACAAATTGCAGTGCCAATCCATTTATAATTGCCCCAAGGAAAGATGTGCTGAGGGCATCACCACTGAATAGTCCAAAGACTGAGTGGATTATAGAAGAAAAGTTCACATATATATAGTTAAAACGATATGGGTGGTAAGTTTTCTCAAAATTAATCTTCTTCACTCAACTCTCCTTTAAATCAAACAATTATATTTGTAATTACAGTAATCTCTTCCTTTCTCTATTCAATTTCTCCTAATATTTTTTGTTGTACTTCTTATTTTGTCAATTAAATGTATTGCCTTGATGTGTAGGCACTACTCTGGGACAAATTGTCTATTATGTTCAGCTGGATGATCAATTACTTCACTTTATGGAGTTTAATGAAAGTTTGTTAAAATTGGTACGTTTTCTCAAATCTTCTCTTCTAATTTATAAAGTATTGATTCAATCCACAAAAAAAAAAAAAAAAAAACACTATTCATGCCATTGATCCCCTCTTTCCTATCACTTTTCCTTTCCTACAACGTTTACTAACCTGTTACATCACAAAACAAAAAGAAAATTTGTTAATTCAATATATTTTTAATGACTTTTGCATGATTAGTGTTGGCGGTAGTCTATCTGCAACTAGGTTAAGAACTCACGAAATCTAATATTGCTTAAACTCCTACAATTAAGACCATATTGTAATGATGCAATTCAATAACTGTGAAGGTAACTAATTTTGGCAAGTTATCACCAGCCTCCTCTTTTTCCTTTGTTTTTTCTTTCTAAAATCGTTGATGAGTTTACTCTCCCTTTAATGAATCTAGCAACATCAGGTGTTATTTATTTAGCTATTCAATCATAGAGAACATAGGGTGTATACATTAAACGTTTCCATATAGAAACTTTATAGTTGAGCCCATTAAATTAGGCATTTGAGAATTTCAGATCGTATAGAAGTTCCTCATACTCATAAGAGGTTTAGGATTTCTTTAGTTTAAAGAGGGATCACTTATTATTCTTTTGTTTGATTGTAGAGTGATACTTATGGTGGAATTTTTCTATACTGGCTTTCCCCCATTTTCTGAATGTTTGGGTAGGTCTGTTTTTCATGATTGGTTCAAATTTTGAAGAACTTAAGTTTTTATACTTTGTGCTTAACATACAGCTGGAGCAAGAGAAATATGGCAAGCTGCAATGACCTATATTGCCCCAGAAGGTGGCTACTTTGTTTTATCTGCATACCAATTCTGCAGAAGGGAAAACTGTATGTTTTCACCAGAACGTATTTCTGGAGGTTCAAATGGTGATATATCCATTGATACAATCTTATGCAGTGCTGGTAGTGTTACCATATCACCTTCTGGCCAGGACCATTCTGCTGATCTTGGTAAGAATTTGTACTTGCATGACTGTTAACAATATGGAACTAGCCAAAAATAGAACTAAGATAGTTTTGAAGATTATCAAATATGGACTCTTTGATTCTAAAAATAAATGCTAAAATTTATTTCTTTCCTTTACCATGATATGATAACAAAAAGAAAAAAAAAAAGAAAAAAGGAAAATGAAATTGTGGTTCCTAAGAATAGCAGATTTGGTATTTGAAATTGTCGTGTAAGATTTATAATGGTGTGTTTCAAGTTTATATATGGTTTTTAATTTTTTTTTTTTTTGTTACTTGGTTAGTTTGTTCCTGTCTTTTTTAATTCAGGGGTAATAACTTGGGCTTAATCACAAACATTAAGAAAGATCTCTTTGATTTCAACTTTGAATATGTTCCTTCATATCCTCGCATGAATTATGATACCTCAAATTAATACTTTCCCCTGACTTTTTATTCCATAAATTTGTAACCATTTTTTGGTTTTAAACTTTTTTGTTGTCAAATGTTCTATAGTCTCATGGTTTGATTTGTTGTGGTTCTTGTAAGGTTGAATTTAATCAACCATCTTGTTGGCTTTATTCCGTGCCAATTTGCTTGTAATTTAAGCACTTAGTAACCCTGTATTTATGTGAGATTATTGTAAGGGTAGTGTGTGAAAAGATGTGAAGAAAAGCTCAAGTATGTGCAAGATGGCAGAGTTTCGCGGCTAGGACTCGCGGCTTACTCGCGACTGGCAAGCCGCCAACTGCAGGCACGTGAGATGCACACATGGGGAGCTGAAAGGTCGCACTAGCTGTCACACTACAGGACAAAAGTCCCAGGCTGGCCAGGCCGTTATTTCGCGGCTTGAACTCGCGACTCAGACTAGTCGCGAGGCCAAGCTGCCAATCAGCCCTGTTTGGCAAAAATTGACTCTTCGCATTCCTTTCTCACCCCACTATATATAGACCCTTAAACCTACCAAATGAGAGAGCTTCTAGAGAGAATTTTGTGAGAGAAACCCTAGAGAAAAACAAGATTTCCTCATCCTCAATCTTTACCTTAGAGACTCTACAAATTCCTCTTCCCTCTTCCTTTCCATTGTCATACCCTTGAGAGGACTTTTTACCAAATCCTTATCTCACCACACCCACGTCTGTGAGAAGGTTTATTTGGTGCTGTTGGGAAGCAGTTAGGAAGGAACCAATCTACATTGGTTGATGCTATGGTCTAGTAGCGGAATCTGGGAAGTTAAATAAGAAATAGGTTCGGCGTAACCTCGTTGGAGCAAGAAGCTTGGAGGGCTTAGGTACTTGGGTAGATTAGGCTTGGAGGGTCTTCTACTGTTCATGTATCCCAACTACATTTTTTAGTGGATTATTCACCGCTTGGAGGGCGGCGGAGAGGTTTATGCCGAGGGCTTTGGTTTCCTCTTCGATAACACATTGTGTGTTGTCCGTGTGTTTGCATCTTTCCTTCATTTATCTTTGCCTTATATTTATTGCTGTGGATGTGCTTATATTTGGCTTAGATTGTTTATCGATTCTGTGTTTGGCTTATTTTCATGTTCCGCACGTTAATCGTTTGATATTAAGCTTGAATTGATAATTTTGTAATTGGGGTCAAAACGTTCAAGGGTGTTTCATACCCATTTTGAACTTTCAATTGGTATCAGAGCGGGTATAGTTGTTATGGTTTAATCACCTAAGTGTGATCCCTGAACCCCTTTGAGATGGATAGGTCTCAATCTCTTAATGTACCACCGTTCTTAGACGGTAATAATTATGCATTTTGGAAAGTCTGTATGAGGGCGTTTTTATGTTCTATTGATGATGCTATGTGGGATGCAGTTGAAGTAGGATGGACAAGGCCAGAGGCTGCCAAATCTACTTGGGATAAGGCTGCTCTTGCTGCGGCCAATGCAAATAGCAAGGCATTGAATGCTATTTTCTGCGGTGTCTCTCCAGAAGAATTTCACTGGATTTCACATATCACAATTGCTAAGGAAGCATGGGAAATTCTGGAGACAACTTATGAAGGGACTAAGAAAGTGAAGGACACCAAACTTCAAATGTTGACCACTCGCTTTGAGGAGTTAAAGATGAGTGAGGATGAGTCTTTTGATTCGTTTTACAGTAAATTGAACGAAGTGGTTATTGGGAAATTCAATTTGGGGGAAAAGACGGAGGACTCGAAAATTGTAAGGAAGATCCTTTGGTCACTACCAGAGAGCTTTCGTGCCAAAGTTACAGCCATTGAAGAGAGCAAAGATCTTGATGACATTAAGGTTCAAGAGCTGGTTGGTTCTTTGCAAACATTTGAGTTGTCCTTGCCACACAGAAGAAATGCAAGTCTCTAGCTCTTAAGACCATTGATGAGAGAACGGTGTCCCATGACTCTTCGGAAGAGGATGCAGTAGACAAAGATGTGACGTATCTTGTAAAGAATTTTTGGAAATTCTTAAAGCTCAAAAATAGTGGGAAATCTGGTGACAAAGGAAAATTTCAGAGTGCCGGAAATAAGAAGAAAGAGTTCAGAAGAAAAGAGGGTAGAGATTCCCAATCCTCACAAGGAATTACATGTTTCAAATGTAATGGACATGGGCACTTTAAAAAGGAATGTCCCAATTATTTGAAGTTGAAGGGAAAGGCCTATGCCACTACTTTAAGTGATTCTGACTCATCAAATTCTGACTCTGAGGACAGCTATGATGGAGAAGGAAACTACTCCGCATTTATGGCTATTGAGCATGTTGAGTCCTCGGAGGACCTAAATCAACTTGTACAAGAACTTGGAGAACATAGTGATGATGAATCCTTAGGGATTGTTGAGGAATTAGATGCTGAAGAGGATAGAAATACAGCTAGTCTTCAAGAGAATTACGCCTTACTCCTTGAGAAATCGAGTGAGTTAGCAAGGGTTGCAAAGGTGGCTGTAAAGAAGATGAAAAGGGCTGAAAAGGACTACAAAAGTCTTTTGGTTAGATATAAAGAGGCTAAGTGTGAGATTGAGACACTAAATGGCGAGTTATTGGAAGCTTATACCAAAATAAGATTTCTTGAGCAAGAGGTGGTGCAAGCACAAGCCAAGATAGAAAGGGTCTCCTTTAAGAAGTTGGAAGATGTTATTTCATTTCAAAAACACTTCTCAGATAAGTCCGGGTTGGGATATACCAAAGGGAGTAGCTCATCGGCCAAAGCAACTAAAGAAGTGAAATTTGTGAAGGCCATAGAGCCGATTGTGGAAGAGCCCATCCCTGAGAATGTTAAGGTTGAGAAGAAGACGAAGCTGGCTGAGCAACGAGTGGTTAATAAGTTCCGAAATCAATCAAAAGCCAGATTTGAAGGTAGAGCAAGATCTCTCTCAAGCTCACAACAGGGTCCTAGAACAGATTATGTGTGTCACTATTGTAGATTGTAAGGACATACTAGACCAAACTGTCAAAAGCTGAGAGCAGACAACAATGCAAGTGCACCTTGGTCATGAGGAAGAAGAAATGATAAGAGGTCTTGGGGTGGTGAGCAACCAAGAAGTCAAAACCGTGATCTAGGAATGATGGACGTGATGAAGATGATCGGTGCCTTCACCAATTGCCTAGAAAGCTTCACCCAAAGGTTTGAAAGTCCTAACTCTTGTACCCAATCCGTCAAGGATATCACCCCAAACGCACGTGACGTGTGGGTGATGAAGGGTACTCATGCATAAGCATTGCAACATGTCCATGCATTAATACTTCCCATATTTTGTGTATATGCTTGGTTGCTTTGCTTCTTGTAAGTTTGAGTTGGAAATTTTTGTTTGTGAGTTTTGGTTAAATTGTCTTTTACTTTGCTGATTTTGTTTTGATCAATTTTTTTTTGTGTGTCAAAAATTCAAAAACACATAAAAAGTAGAAAATCCAAAAAGTTTGATCAACTTTGTTGAGTTTTGTCTCAAAACATATTTTGCCTTGTACCTTTGTATTAATGGCCTTGTGCATCTACGAGCTTAGCTTGTTTCCTTTGCACACATATCATTGTGGGAGAAATTCTGAAATCTATGTGACTGTTGTAAATAGATCTTCAACCTTGTCATGAATGATTAGTGAATGGTTTTGTTGATCTTGAGACATGCATAGACTTATGCCTATATATCTTCCCACTTTTTATTTATTTATTTATTTTTGTTTAAAGGAGCTCTCTAAATGTAAATCTTCAAATGTAAAGAGATATAGAGCTGCAAAAGCCTGTCGCACATACTAGTATTCGACTAGGAAAAAGGGAAAGCGACCAAAATAAAACGTATGATGCCCAAAAAGTCAAAGGCTAACTCATCAATTGAAACATCAAAAATTTCAGGCATCTATCTCACAATGAGATTTTCTTTGCCCAAAAAGAGCAAATGTTATGTTGAATATGGAGCCAAATGAAAAGCTTCAAAGAATGTAATCAAGTTCATGTGGGAGGTCATATATGCATGTTTCTATAATTGAGATATGTCACATTATTTAGTGCTAGTTGTGTATGCCTTGATTGAATTGATCATTGAAGCTTCACATTGGACTATGGCCTATCTTATTTTTGATGTCTACACACAACACACAAGTCTATGTTCAATGAATGCCATATTCATTTGTGTGATTGTACTTGATTAAATGTGTTTTCACATGCTCAAATCTTTGTTGATCAAATACAAAAATATTTTTGAGTGTTTTTAGCTGTTTTTGGAAAGTACTTTATTTTTACAAAAATGTCAAAAATTTCAAAAACTTTTTTTCCCTGTTTTGGCGACTAAGTTGCGGGTTAGCCCAGTCGCATGTCCCAGTCGCGAACTCACTCAGAGATTTTTCGCGGCTTATTGGCGAGTTAATGCCCCAGTTGCGAAATTTCAAAATTTGAGTTTTTACATTTTTCACGGCTCAGTGTGGCAACCTTTCGCGGGTGAAAGGTCCACTCGCGAGGGGTACACAGAGATTTTCGCGACTCAGCTCGTGACTCCCTCGCGGGTAGATCTTCCAGTTGCGAAAAACACTTAGAAGATTTTTCAAGAATCTTGGTTTCACAGTGTTTCGCAGCTTACCTTGGCAACTTACTGGCGACTTGATCCAGTCGCGAAAAACGCGTGTTTTGCGTTTTTAAGTCTGATTTCAAAAACTTTTCAATTTTTTCCCTCGAAATCAAGTGACTGTTCATTGTCTTCTCATCTTTTCTCTCTAAAACTCATCGTGTTCACTCTTGATAATTCCACCAATTTTGCATTTTTTTCTTCTCAAATCTTCAAGAAAATGTATGGGTTTTCTATCTCTCACTTTAGATTTCTTGATTTAAGTGTTATTTTCTTGAATCTGTGAGTTGCTATGTTGGTTTGAGCTTTGAGGGGTTCGAACATGGGTTTGTTTACAATGTTGGGTTTGTTGAATAGGTTTTTGTTGCCAATGACTTGTTCAGTGTGGCTTTACATGATGTTTTAACTTATCTGAGTGTTCTTACCTTGATTGACTCTGTCTGTGCATATCACTTTCATGATATTGTGTTGAAATGCTTGTTGTCTGTGACACTTTGCTACTCATTTTTGACAGAGTGTGCTGTAATGCCTTTTACTCTATGTGTGTTTGGCATCTGTTCCATGTTTCGTATGTTTTCGGTCTTCAGCAATGCTTACTCTGTCACTTTATTGAACTTTCACTTTATTGACTTTGTTCTGTGATTCTGTCTTCTAAATTTGTTGGGTTTTTGCACTCTCATCTCTTGACTAGTTCTAACAAAATGAGTGTGCTGTGGATTTGGTACTTTGCTGTGTGTTTGCTCTTTTACAGATGTCTTGACGATCCTCTAAAGGAAAAGAGGTTATGATAGAAGAGGAAACATTACCTGTTGCAAAACGAACACGTTCTTCATCACAGCCATCTACAGAACTCAATAGTGAGTTATTTAGAACTCCTAAATACCTACATGCTTGCTCAAGCATTTTTGACCGGGCAACACCTATAGTGGAACGGGAGGTCAGATTTGACTCTTTGGAAACCACTTTTGTCCCTCGGATCTTCAAGGCAAAAGATTGGGCAGAATTATTTGGAAATTTTGTTAATCCAATGCTGGAACTAGTGAAGGAGTGTTTCACCAACACAGTTGATCTTGAAAGTGAATTACACTGTATGGTAAGAGGAACAAGGTTCATCATTAGTTTGAACACCATAGCTGAACTTCTCAAAATCACTAGACCTGAGAATGCCGACCTAACTCCTTATGATGATCGCACTCCAGTGATTCAGGACATTCTCCAAGTTCTTGGTCCTGGCCATGACATCTCCAAGACCGGCACATCCGTAAGTACTACCAAGTTTTCACCTAAGTTGACAACATTGAAGCTGATCATGTTTACCAACCTCTATCCGTTGACCAACACGGTGTATATCAACCTTGGAAGGGCTTAATTTCTATGTGATCTCATCACAGGCACCACCATTGACATCTGTGCCCATATTTTTTATATCATAAGAAAGACAGCGACTCGAACAGTAGCACGAGGGTGCCTTCCATTTTGCAGTCTCATTATGAAATTCATTCTAAGTGAAGGTGCTACTCCTCCCTCAGTTGGGAAAATAATTGCTCGTCCTCGACCAATCTTTATGTCCACTCTACAAGCTAGCAGAAGTCATTCATCCAAAACTCCAAAGAGTGCACATTTCTCTCCTGCTAATCCTTCTACTCCTAAGCCAGATTCACATGTACATGCCACCCCTATATCACAGCAACCTAGCACTACACAAGCACAGTCTGCCCCTCAGCCTGATAGGTTGGAGATGCTCTTTGAGAACCTCCACAAGCGCCTTGAGGAATTGGAAAAGACTCTCAGTGATGGCCAGAGAGAGCAGTCAGAAAGATTGGCAGTCATTCCGGTCAGGTTGATGGCATTTTCACCAAGTTACAACAGTGACCCTTTGGCCATTCCGGTCAAAAAGGGGGAGAATTTTTGGGCCAGCACTTGAGGGGGAGTGCTTGTTTTGAGGGGGAGCTTACATAATCATATATTATTATGTTTATAGCTTTGATATTATGGTTTAGTTAACTGTAGTTATTAACTCTTGAATGTTTTTAACACTTTGGTTTATTTATATATTGATGATGCTTTTCAATTTATTGTGTTTTGGTTAATTTTGTATCCATGTTGCTTATGTAAGCTTTAAGGGTTTGTTTCCATGCACTTATGCAATTTGTAGGCTATTATTGTTTGTACCATGTATTTGCAACACTTTGCTTATGTAGCCTTTATGTTTTTGCTTTTGTACTTGTTAATGCTATGCATTATCTTAAGTACATCATTCTTGTGCCCTTGTAGGATTGTTCCTAGATGCATATACGATCTATGCATTGGTTGAGTAATGAACACTCTTGTACCCTTGTAGGATTGTTCCTACATGCATATATGTTTGTATGCATTGGTTGAGTGTTGGACTTGCAAATGATACTTTTCAATTGAGCTTATCACTTTGCATGTCCGAATGTTCATTCCTTGTGTGAATGAGCATAGTAATCACTTTTGTATAGTGATTGCTTGGCTGATCAAGCCATGATTTGTTGCTTTATTGCTTAAGTTCATTTTTGCTTGATCATGCTTCTATTGCTCCATATGCATTTCAAGTTTTCTGCATACAATGATATTATTGTGTTGTTGTGTTTCAGGAGTTACTTGTTCATATGTTCAAGAGCTATTCAGAATCTAGAGTTAGGTGTGAGTGAGTTTTGTGTTCCCAACTCACACATTAAGTCTAGAGTCTGTTGTAGGGTTTTGTCACGGAATAGCCAAAGGGGGAGATTGTAAGGTTGAATTTAATCAGCCATCTTGTTGGCTTTTTTCTTTGCCAATTTGCTTGTAATTTAAGCACTTAGTAACCCTGTATTTAGGTGGGATTATTGTAAGGGTAGTGTGTGAGAAGATGTGAAGAAAAGCTCAAGTATGTGCAAGATGACAGAGTTTCACGGCTAGGACTTGCAGCTTACTCGCGATTAGCAAGCCCCCAACTATAGGCACGTGAGATGCACACATGGGGAGCTGAAGGGTCACGCCAGCTATCGCACTACAGGACAAAAGTCCCAGGCTAGCCAGGCCGTTATTTCATGGCTTGAACTCGCGACTCAGACCAGTCGCAAGGTCAAGCTGCCAATCAGCCCTATTTGGCAAAAACTGACTCTTCGCATTCCTTTCTCACCCCACTATATATAGACCCTTAAACCCACCAAATGAAAGGGCTTCTAGAGAGAATTTTGTGAGAGAAACCCTAGAGAAAAACAAGATTGCCTCATCCCCAATCTTTACCTTAGAGACTCTACAAATTCCTCTTCTCTCTTCCTCTCCATTGTCATACCCTTGAGAGGACTTTTTACCAAATCATTATCTCACCACACCCACGTCTGTGAGAATGTTTATTTGATGCTGTTGGGAAGCAGTTAGGAAGGAACCAATCTATATTGGTTGATGCTATGGTCTAGTAGCGAAATCTGGGAAGCTAAATAAGAAATAGGTTCGACGTAACCTTGTTGGAGTAAGAAACTTGGAGGGCTTAGGTACTTGGGTAGATTAGGTTTGGAGGGTCTTCTGCTGTTCATATTTCCTAACTACATTCTTTAGTGGATTATTCACCGCTTGGAGGGCGGCGGAGAGGTTTTATGCCGAGGGCTTCGGTTTCCTCTTCGATAACACATCGTGTGTTGTCCGTGTGTTTGCACTTTCCTTCCTTTATCTTTGCCTTATATTTATTGCTGTGGATGTGCTTATATTTGGCTTAGATTGTTTATCGATTCTGTGTTTGGCTTATTTTCATGTTCCATATATTAATCGTTAGATATTAAGCCTGAATTGATAATTTTGTAATTGGGATCAAAACGTTCAAGGGTGTTTCATACCCATTTTGAACTTTCAGTTCCTAGGAATGGTAGATTGGTGTTCCAAATTGTCAAATTACAGATCTTATAGAAAAAAAAAATGAATTTAAGAGATGAAATCTTGATTACATTACCGCAGGCCAAAATTGGTAGGTTTCAGATTTTGTGTGTTTCAAGTTTATATGTGGTGTTAAGTTGTTTACTTAGGTTAGTTTGTTTCAGTGAATCTCCTTATTTTTGTAGGTTCTTACTTTGAGCAAATTAGTAAATGCTTTAAATATATTTACTTTTGCAAATTATTAGAGAGATTAGTAAACGGCGGATAATTAAGCCAAAACCGCATAGCTCCACACCCCAAAGTGTACTTACCCAACACATAGTTCAAGCATAATTTTTATATTTACATTTAAATTTATTTACCACTTTACTAGGATGAACTTTTTACTTTATATTTACATTTGAATTTTAAAGGTATTTCTATAGTCTATTCAAGGTAAGGAAAGGACTACATACTTTTTCTTAGTATCATGCATCTTGGAAATGTTTATGTTGTTAGTGAAAAAATGGGCTTGGATGAGTAGTTGGGTAGATTCAAGGTAAAGTTTAATATGACATATCAAGTCTTATGTCATTATGGAATCATTAGTCTTTCACCATTGCATAAACCAAAGATTTTGTCATCTACTATCATGCACATTAAATTAAGCAATTCTTATTTAGATTGGGAGATGATGAGATATTCTTGAGGTTGGTTTGTATTTTTATAATTAAAATTGTCTTATCAAATTTAATACTAAATTTGATGTCTAAATTGCTTTGATTTTTTTTTTTCCTATTTAAACTTAGGTTCATGGGTTCAATTTCTTTAGCTGAAGAAGTATTAAGACGAATAATGTGAAACGAACAACAATCTTACTTCCCCACCAATTTGCTTCCAAGGAAGGACGATCACACTATTCTCTTTAGCTGGATTCTTTTTTTTTTTTTTTTTCAATTGCTAGAAATATTTTTCTCTCCATCATAGTGGATGTTACAGTTTTAGTTGTTTAGAATAAGCTTAAAAGAGAATCTACTTGTAAGACAACACATATTTTTATGGATAGCATATGGAGTGTTATATACATTTTAAATTTGAAATTCATACCAAGTATTATTTTTCAAAATTTATAAATTCAATTGCATTCGCTACATACTTATTTAATTAAATTTAGTAAAGACTTTTGAAACAAAATGGTTTCTCCAAATATTTACCTAAAATTATTTGAATATATTTGCTTTCTCGGATTCTAATTATTTTTATATACAAAAATTTATTTGTGGACTCTTACAAAATTTTCATTATTTTTATTTTTATTTTGTTAAAAATAGATGTACTGCTCTTTTTTTTTTTTTTTTTTTTCAAAAACTCGAAAATACATGTACTTATGTAATTCCCATGCATTTGCACGGGTTTAAAAGCTAGTTTATGTAATTGACTAATTCTTTGACAAAATACACTTTACTTGTAATTTGGTAGATCTGAAATGACTTTAGTACTTCAAGAAACAAGTGTTCAAGTTTAGTATTAAAACCATGCAAATTTAACCAAAAAACAAGTGAAGGAACTGCTGTTTATTAAAGCTCGATAGAAGTCTCGATAGAATCCTTTCTATCGAGAATTATTGCTGAAGCTCGACAGAAGCTCAACCAAGCTGTATCTGTCGATAATTATGAAATCAGGTTTTCCAAATCTGATTACACGCATATTCTTGAGTATTTGTGTAGGGTTTCTTTTCTCACAGTCCTAAATATATATAAGGATTATTTTAAAAGCTGTCATAAGTGATGCAAAGTGATAATACACGCATATTGTGACCGAAGATAGAATTTGCTCTAGTTCATCATATTCTCTATAGAAAGCTAGTGCATCTTTAACGCCAAAGGTTTTGTGACCAAGGAACTTCCTGATCTTCATTGTCGATGAACTGAAGAATTTTACAGCCAACAACTTTCCTCAAGTTGGTGTGTTAGTCACGTACTGGAATCCGTGCATCATTAGTTAGTCACGTACTGAGATTCGTGCATTGAACAAAAAGATTCCCACTACAATACAAGTCCAATTGGGTATTGGGGTAAAGGTTCAATTGTAGGTTGATATTGGGTATTGGGATTCCTTTTACTTGTAATTGCTTGTGATTGATAATACTGGATTCTTGAGAGTGGTGACCTTAAATTCACCCGGTGGGATTTTGCCTCGATATTTTTCTCCATTTGTAAACAAATCACTCGTGTCAAATTTATTTTCCGCTGCATTTAGTTTAAGTTGGTGATTTGTTTGTGCGACCATATTATATTGACTTAATTAATTAATTTAGATAATTAATTGATTAATTTGCCATAGGGGTCAATCCATTTTTGCCCTATCACTAACCATTTACAGCAGAAGTATCCAAATTTAACAAAGCACTCCAATCATCACCAATAAAGTAAGCTTTACACCCAAGGTATAGCTAATTAATTTGAAAAAAGGTTAAAGGGTAGGATGAGCTAAAATCCAATAAGTAGCATAATTAATAGGAGTGGGAGAAATGCAAGTCTTATGATAATAAGCATTTCACAAAACATGTTATAATTTGGGAATTTCCATTTGGATCATGCAAATCCATTTTTCTTAATAAAATGACAAGAATGATTAAAAGAATGTAGCACTAAGCTTTTACAAAATATTTCAACGTGAAACACCATTTAAAACACCATATACTATATACTGTGAGATATCAAAACACCATTTAAAAATGTGAAAGTCCAACCCAAGGCCACATGACAAGCCGCCATAAAGACGCTAGGTATACCACAAAGACATCAGTTATGCCATGAAGACATCGATTATGCCACAAAGACATCAAATTATGCCATAAAGACATCAGTTTATGCCACGAAGGCATTAGTTATGCCACAAAGACATCAGTTATGCCACAAAGACATCAAATTATGCGATGAAGACATCAAACCGCCACAAAGATTGCGACATCTAGTTGGGGTAATCACACCTGTCACGGCATAAGGGTAAAAACAACATACAGCTCACAATTAAATGAAATTGAAACTTGTAGTTTATTTCCAAGCAGTTTCATAAAACCTTTTAATATCCAAGAATTTCACAAAATTCTCAAATTTTCCAAAATCATTTCTTGTCACTAAGATTTTCTATCAATTTTCCAAATATCCCAAGTCAAGATAAAACATCTTTAGAATTTGCAAATAATGCAATAAATCCATAAAATCCGTTCCCAAGAATTTTATAAAAGATGGTTATCTTTTCCAAGGAAACAAATTATGCATTTCCCCATATGCATTACCGAATATGATGCACTTTTCATAAATAGTCATATATAATATGGTCAAAACACTATACTTTTCAAGAAAACATAATCCCAAAAATAATTTTCAAAAATGTGCTTGACCTAAAAATAACATTTATGCAACATGATTATTTTCAAAAAAATCTTATTAAAAAGCTACTTACCTTGCAACCCACGAAAGCCTAATTCTTCAAGGTTCAAAGGAGATTAGCTAGAACCTAAACAATATCAAGCAAAACCTATCATAATAAGCATAAAGCTTGAAATTGTATCTAGCTACAAATTAGGAATTTCCAAATAAGCACTTAATTAGGCAAGTTTAGTATTTAATCTCACAAATAATGTATTCTACTTCCAAAATTTCTTAACAATTTAATTTACAAGGCATAGACCTCAATTTATATACTTAAATCATGTCATTCAAAGTCTTCTCCTTTATCATAAGAGATCCTAACACCTTATGAATTTTTTCCACAATATATACATACCATTTTCAAGAGACCCATGAAACAACAACATATATAACAATATCCACCATTACAAACCCCAAATGTAGATCCTCCACTAGCTCCAAATAAACAATAAAAATTAGATTTACCAAATATTTCACATTACCCATTTAAAACCTGAAAGTCCAACCCAAGGCCACATGACAAGCCACCATAAAGACGTTAGGTATGCCACAGAGACATCAAGTTATGCCACGAAGACATCAAACTTCCACAAAGACATCAAACCACCACAAAGATAGTGTGCCAAGATACCAATGTAACAAAGATTGCGGCATCTGGCTCGGGTAATCACACCTATCATGGCACAAGGGTAAAAACAACATACAACTCGCAGTTAAATGAAATTGAAACCCATAGTTTGTTTCCAAGTAGTTTCATAAAACCTTTTAATATCCAAGCATTTCACAAAGTTCTCAAATTTTCCAAAATCATTTCTTGTCAATATGATTTTCTATCAATTTCCCAAATATCACAAGTCAAGATAAAACATCTTTAGAATTTGCAAATAATGCAATAAATCCATAAAATGCATTCCCAAGAATTTTATAAAAGATGCTTATCTTTTCCAAGCTATGAAATCATGCATTTCCCCATATGCATTACCAAATATGATGCACTTTTCATAAATAGTCATATATAATAGGGTCACAACATAACACTTTTCAAGAAAACATAACTCCACAAATAATTTTCCAAAATGTGTTTGACCCAAAAATAACGTTTATGCAACATGGTTATTTCCAAAAAATCTCATTAAAAAGCTACTTACCTTGCAACTCACAAAAGCCTAATTCTCCAAGCTCCATAGGAGATTAGCTAGTACCTAAACAATATCAAGCAAACCTATCACAATAAGCATAAAGTTTGAAATTATATCTAGCTACAAATTAAGAATTTCCAAATAAGCACTTAATTAGGAAAGCCTAGTATTTAACCTCACAAATAATGTATTCTACTTCCAAAGTTTATCAACAATTTAATTTACAAGGCATAAATCCCAATTTATAGACTTAAATCATGTCATTCAAAGCCTTCTCCTTTATCATAAGAGATCCTAACACCTTATGAATTTTTTCCACAATATATACATACAATTTTCAAGAGACCCATGAAATAACAACATATATAACAATATCCACCATTACAAACCCCAAATGTAAATCCTCCACTAGCTCCAAATAAACAATAAAAATTAGATTTACCAACTATTTCACATTAGCCATTTAAAACCTGAAAGTCCAACCCAAGGCCACATGACAAGCCACCATAAAGACGTTAGGTATGCCACAGAGACATCAAGTTATGCCACGAAGACATCAAACTTCCACAAAGACATCAAACCGCCACAAAGATAGTGTGCCAAGATACCAATGTAACAAAGACTGCGGCAGCTGGCTCGGGTAATCACACCTATCATGGCACAAGGGTAAAAACAACATACAACTCGTAGTTAAATGAAATTGAAACCCATAGTTTGTTTCCAAGTAGTTTCATAAAACCTTTTAATATCCAAGCATTTCACAAAGTTCTCAAATTTTCCAAAATCATTTCTTGTCAATATGATTTTCTATCAATTTCTCAAATATCACAAGTCAAGATAAAACATCTTTAGAATTTGCAAATAATGCAATAAATCCATAAAATGCATTCCCAATAATTTTATAAAAGATGCTTATCTTTTCCAAGCTATGAAATCATGCATTTCCCCATATGCATTACCAAATATGATGCAATTTTCATAAATAGTCATATATAATAGGGTCACAACATAACACTTTTCAAGAAAACATAACTCCACAAATAATTTTCCAAAATGTGTTTGACCCAAAAATAACGTTTATGTGACATGGTTATTTTCCAAAAAATCCCATTACAAAGCTACTTACCTTGCAACTCACAAAAGCCTAATTCTCCAAGCTCCATAGGAGATTAGCTAGTACCTAAACAATATCAAGCAAACCTATCACAATAAGCATAAAGCTTGAAATTATATCTAGCTACAAATTAAGAATTTCCAAATAAGCACTTAATTAGGAAAGCCTAATATTTAACCTCACAAATAATGTATTCTACTTCCAAAGTTTATCAACAATTTAATTTACAAGGCATAAATCCCAATTTATAGACTTAAATCATGTCATTCAAAACCTTCTCCTTTATCATAAGAGATCCTAACACCTTATGAATTTCTTCCACAATATATAAATACCATTTTCAAGAGACCCATGGAATAACAACATATATAACAATATCTACCATTACAAACCCCAAATGTAAATCCTCCACTAGCTTCAAATAAACAAAAAAAATTAGATTTACCAACTATTTCACATTAGCAAGGAAAAACCCTTAAATCTTCACCATAACAAACCTTAGACAAACACCATTAGTAAGAACCATAAACCCACTCATCAAATAAGTCCACCAAGACCAAACCCATACATATAAACACATGAATATCACTAACGAAGCTCATAAATCACATGAATATCATTATCAATGCTTAGATTAAAAGAACCTCAAGTAAAAGCATATAAACCCACCAAAAGATTAGGAGTCTTTACCACAAATAATAGAGATGAGTGAGCCTTAGCCTTTTCCTATGGAGTTTTCCAGTAGACTTCATTGAAAAAGATGGTGGCAGTGGCGGTGGTGGTGAGGAGTGGGGACCGGTGGGAGAGTGTGAGGGAGAAAAAGAGAAGTGTTGTGTGTTTTTGTGTTTGTGTTTTAAAGTGAAATAAAAGAAATGAGGACAAGATAAGAGGGAGAGGTACCCAGCCAAGAGGGAAGGATATTTTACAAGGTTATGTGGTTGGGAGATAAAGGGTAGGTAGGGCATGTGGGTCTAAACAAAACCTAACCTTACATTTTTTTTATTTTATTTTTATTTTTATTTTATACTTGGGGCGTTACACCAAAATCAAAGTTAAAACGGATGAGATATCACCAAAATACCAAAAGCCCAGATAAAATCTTCACTCTTTTTTTAAGAAAACTGGCAATTTTTTACCCGACTTCGCACAATAAACTGTACCAACTGGGCAAGAACTGAAATAAGCGGGCTGAACCATCTTGAAGAACATGGTCTTAGCTAATTATCAACAAAAGGACTAGATGATCTGCTTCAGATTGGAAGATATGAATTTTTCAAGAAAAAACGTCACAGAATTTTCAACTTTGCATCTCCTTCCTTCCGACTGCGATATCTCAACGAACGTAGCTCCAAATTGAGTGATACGAGGACCTTTGGAAACTAAACATCCAAAGCTTTCCGTGCATATACAATATTTGAAGAAAATGGAGCTCGGAAAGGCCTCCAAATATCAATGCGAAGATTAGGCTAGAAATCCGAAAAAGACAATATGGTTGGTGAGGTAGCAAAAATGGTGAAAGATGGAGAAAATTAGGAAGAAATAGTGAAATAAAGAGAAAAAAAAATGAGGAAAATTAGAAAATAGTAAGAAACTTCTGGAAAAATACCTTTAGAAATTCAAAAATAAAATTCTCTCTCCTCTCTCTCTCTCTCTAGGAAACCCATACAAAAAAGGTCCATCCATTTTTGTTGTAATTTTTGTGGGTAAGGCCATAGGGATGGGTTAGTTCTCTAATAACTACACCCATCCCACCTGCTTTATTGTCTTATAAACATCATTTCCATATATATGAAATCTTTCTATTATATTGCTTGTTTTGCATAGTTGCTTTATTTTTTTCTATGTTCATGTACATGTTGTGTATATATCTCTCACTTTATTTCAATGTTCATATTATTGTTGTTGGTTCATATTTTTGTGCTTGTTTTCCCTAGATGGGTATTGGACCATCACCTAGGATTTGTACGGGAAGTATCCTTAGGGGGAAGAAATATCATCCCACCTAAGCATCTAGGGATTTTTTTACTAATACTTTTATTTTATGTCATCCTATTTAATTTCTTGCAGATCCCCTCTCCCCTTTTATTTTATTGTGTGCATTCACATGCACACGCGCGCGCGCGCGCGCACACACACACACACACACATATATATATATATATATATATATAATATGTATACTATATCTAGACACCTAAATATATATATATATATATATATATAAATTCTATCATCTCTCTTAAATGGTTTTTAAACCTTGATTAGAACACAGTATGGGTATGTTTCACAAGAATGGTGATGGCTTAAAAAAGTCCCATTTCTTTATGATGAAGAATCCATAAGGCTTGAAAGAGATTAAAATCTATTTAAGAGAGAAAAAAAAATTTCTTTTAATCAATCTTTACAATATTTTGAACTCTTTACTTTTATGCCATTTAAATTCCAAGCTCTTTATTTTTACATCATTTAAATTCCAAGTTTTTTACTTTTATGTTATTTAAATTTCAAGCTGCTCTTTATTTTCCTTGCAATATATTTTCTACACTTTATTATTGTTGTTCCTTTACATTTCTCACTAAAAGTTGCCATTAAAAAATATGCTTGGGTAAACATTTCCCCTACACGCTATTTCAAGAAAATGTTTTTTCTAAAACCTTTTCTCACGTCTTTCTTTCTAAAAAATGAAGTTTTACAAAAGAGTCTTTTAAAAAAAAAAAAAAAAAGTTTTCCTTGTTTCTTCTTAAAGTTTTTTAAAACAAAAATCTTTTCTTAAAGGCTTTTCCTTTCTAAGAGTATTTCACAACAAAACCCTTTTCTAAATGCTTTCTAATTTTTTTTATTAAAATATAAAAACAAATCTGTATTTTTTTTTTAAAAGGAGGAACCCGAAATTTTTCTTAAAAAAAATTATGTTTTATAAAACTTTTTTCAAAATATAAAATCTGTTTTTATATATCTGTTTTATTAAAAAAAAAAAAAACTGTTTTGAAAATTAAAAATCTGATTTCAGAAACTGTTTTCCAAAACTGGTTTTCAAAGAAATATAAAACTGTTTCTATAAAAATTGTTTTCAAATAAAAATCTGATTTCAGAAACTGTTTTCCAAAACTTTCTTCAGTGCAGAAAATCTGTTTACTGTTTTATAAAACTGTTTTCAAAAAAAAAAATAATAATAAAACTGTTTTCAAAAACTGTATTTCAAAATAAAAATCTGTTTACCTAAACTGTTTTCAAAGCAGAAAAACCTGTTTTTTAAAAATGTTTTCAAAAAAAAAAAATCTGTTTTTCCAAAGAGGGGAAATCCGAAACTTAAAAAAATAAAATAAATATTTGCAAAGTTTTTTATTAAAGAAAGTGTTTTCAAAAATAAAATGTTTTCCAAAATGTTCTTCCACATACAAAAACTGTTTTCAAAAGATGCTTTCTTCAAAAGACACATGTTTTCAAAAAAGGGTTTTCAAAAGGAAAATGTTTTCATAAAACACTCTTACCACGTAAGAAATGTTTTTTTTTTTTTCTCAAAATTTCACATTAAAATCTTTTCTAAGAAAAAAAATGTCCTTTTCTTATAATAGTTGTAGTTTGTGGAATTGTGTTCAAGGCTCCTTCTCTTGAGTCTTTGAACACCCTATAAGCTTACATTGTCCCTAACATTTCTTGGCACTAATGAATTTCTTTTTGTCATATTTTTGCATGAATAAAAATGAGAAAATGGTGGATGACAACAAGGTGCCACTCTTCCAACCCTCGCTTTTCTTTGTGTATGTTGTGTTTGTTTTTGTATAGCATTTAGTACTCAATTGCTAGCTATATAGTAAATAAATACTCACATGCTATTGTAAAGTATATTTGTATGCTCTCTCATGTGGATGTTTGGAATAAATTAAAATAAGGTACTATCTTCGGATAGACGTTGTGAGGTGCCTAACATCTTTCTCACACATAACCAAACTTTTGAGTCCACGATCTTTGGTTCAAAGACTTTTGGTTTACCTTAATTAATGAACCCCTAAAATTCTATTTAGTTAATTAGGTAACTTAAAATCAATTAGACATCTAAGTGACTAATCACACCTAATACAAAACCAATGGTTGGTGGCAACTCCTAAAATAAAATTAAGAAAAAGGGACTCACACACACACACACACACACACACACACAAACAAACACACTCCACTCTAGATACACAAGCACACAAGTGTCACGTTGTCAGGGACTCAATGTGCGACAAACACCCAGAAGAACGGGAAAATGGGCGTCCACAATGATTTGGGATTGAAATGGACAAGTTATGGACTTTTTATGTTTGCTAATTTTGCTGATCCACGACTCTTGATCGATTGAAAATTTTCTCAATCGATTGAAGCTATGAAAAATCCAAATCCTTGAATCAGCTTCTTTCTTGCTCTTGCACACTAAAACCAGTATTTTGAGCATTGTCTAATCAATCCTATAGACTCTATGAGCTATATCATGACAAGTTTGTGTTCACTTGAATGCCAAAATATCTATACACATATAGAAAATAAAGGCCAAGAGAAAATAGACAATCAAGGAAATACAAAAGAAAACAGGAGCAATTTCCCCTATGAAAAGCGACAACTCTTCCTATGAACAACATAGGTTTTAAAAACAGCTTTCCCCCCTAAAAAAATATAGGAAAAACAAAACAAGTTCTTGGGAAAAGTAATTTTGGGACAAATTTAGGAGGTGAGAAAGAATAAAAAGACACAAACTAAAGTTAAAAAATGAGCAAGGATTCACATTAATAAAAATATTATCTCTTTCAATATATGAAAACTTGACATTATGTGACCCATAAACAGATGCATGCAAACACTTTCAGGCACAATTAATTTATACTATACCATGCTTGGTTTTCTTTTTTGTCTTTTGTTTGAATTCTTTTTACAGATTCTTACAAAGATGGATCAGGACGGTGAGCAAAGTAGAAAACTTGAAGAGATTCATCAAGATTTGGATCCAGCTTATAAAAAATACAGCTTCTCAAATATTGAGCTTAATTCCTTTAATATATATATATATATATATATATATTGAGCTTAATTTGTATTGGACTGGGTTGTTAAACAAGAAGCAGCAATGATGTCTTTCCTGCAAGCATGTTCTGTTTACTTCATATTAGTTTGGACCTCCCTCTGTACATTGGTACAATGAAGAGCAATTGAGAGATAGCTGCCCCATAGCTCCAATATTTAGATTCGGGATTTGGTTGGAAACATATTGCTTAGTCAATTTTTAAGCTATAGATAATTTTCCAAACGAGTTTGCTAAGATTATATGAAAATGACAGCGCTATTTTGTGGATCTGGGGAACACCTTGCTTTCGGTCTTCTGGATCCAACTTCAAATTATTTGCTAGGTGTATATTAGAGGACAAGTTACTTTTGTGTCTAATTGACAATGTATCTAAGGAACACAATATTTGCTATGTATGCAAGTGGCAGTATTTTGCAGATGTCAGGGACAATGGTGCTTTGTCATTTTTGTGAATGTGGCTGTGTTTGCCACTATAAAATAAGGGGAGTATAGATTTTTTTTACTACTTTTGTGAATGTGACCATCTTTCTCATATTATGACGTATGGACAATGCACTTAATAAACTGAATGAGGTCATTTCCAAGAGGGTAGTTAACACAAAGAGGGAATGCAGGTAATAGGTTTGATTCAACTCAAAATTTCAGCATTCAATTTCCATGATTCTATCTTTTTCTTAGTATATTCAATTAAAAGTAATTCATGATATTTTTGCGTTACTACGAGTGACATTAAGTTTTAAACGTCATTATATTGCTTTTGGTTGGGTGTTAATTTTTATTGAAAGCTACTGATAAGGTTCTGTTATACCAGAACTTGTGAGGGAGTAGCTGATTTTGAGGACAGCTGGACCTCCAGGGATTAGAGAGAGGATTAGAGGGGAGGAAGAGAGTTGTTAAACAAAACTGTTATTTCATTTAATTCAAGTTCTCCTTACAACTTCTGCATTATTTATACATGTACCATTATTCCCTTATCTGAGTTATCTCCATACAACTAACATAATACTAGGGGTGTCAAATGGGTGAATTTGGGTGAGTTTGAGGTGGACATAATTGGGTTGGGTACATAAAACTAATTTATCCATAATTAGTTAATTAGTATTATCATAATACTAATTAACCAACTAACTTTCCATTACAATGCAACAACAATCATACTGTACACCACAATTCTTTACAATTCAGTGCACCCATCTGGTCTCTTAACAGCTATGTAGACTAGTCGGAATTGTTAATACTGTTTTGAGGTTTTGGTTGATAATGGTGTTAGACATTCGCAATTAGGAAACGGTAAATATAGAAGATAGACTGATGTTAATCTTATCATACATGCTGAACTTGTCATGTCTAATCCATATTCAATCTTGAAATGTATTTTAACTCTATCAATTTCATTAGGCTTTCTTTGACATTTTCTGCTATGATCTGCTACTGTGTTCTGTACAAGTCATTTTGTTCCCCATCAATGTAAATCCATCCAAGTATGGGTTCAGGCCTGACATTTAAAAGTTAATGTAAACAAATTGTTGACAAAGTCATGACAGTTTATTTATTTTTATAGGTTTTGATTAATTAAATGTAACATTTCTAGGGCATGTTTTAAAAAACATAAGAATTCTTTTGTTAGCTTAGCTGAATATATGATGAAGGCCTTATTTTTAGAATTCAATTTAATATTTACTTTGGTTGTGTGTTTATGTAAAAAAAATCAAATGAATGTTTGGGGTTGTTCTTATATAAAGTGAGAGAGAGAAACTAAATAGTCTATATATTAATGTATATTTTGTATGTGTAACACTTTATAATATAGAGCCTCATATAGGTATAGTATGTGTGAAGTACAAGTAATATGAGTATACTACAAGTACAGTATATTGGGCTAAGCCCAATGGACTAGGCCAGACTAAGCTATATACTAACAATACTAACATCCCCCCTCAAACTCAAGGTGGCAAGGAGGAAGCCAACTAGAGTTTGGATATAAGATCTCAAAGACGACTTGGTGGGTGAGTCTTGGTGAAGATATTAGCCAATTCGTCAGAAGAAGAGATGGAGTACAATTGGAGATTGCCATTCTTGAGATGCTGGCAAGTGATGTGGTAGTCAATCTTAATGTGCTTGGTGTGTTCATGGGAGACATTGTTATGAGCAATGTAGATAGCACTGCGATTATCACAATAAAGAGGGGTGCTAGTGGGCTATGGAGCTTCCATGTCAACCAATAGCCATCGAAGCTAGATAAGCTCGACAATGGTGTCAATAAGGGCACAGTACTCAGTCACGGTACTAGAATGGGAAACCATGTCTTGCTTCTTGCTACACTAGGAGACAAGAGAAGTACCCAACAAGAAGCAAAAACCTGTGATAGAACATCGGCCAGTCGGATCACTTGCTTAATTGTATCGGAATAAGCATGGAGATCAAGAGAAGACTAGGAGGAGTAGTGAAGACCATGATAAAGTGTGCCCTTGACATACTGGAAAATCCAAAGAACAGCAACATAGTGGACAAAGCTGGGGGTGTCCATGAACTTACTAACTATACTCACAGCATGATGTGAAATATCCGGGCGAGTGACTGTGAGAAGACTACCAACCAACTGATGGTAACGAGTAGCATCTAATATAGGTTCTCCATCCAAGAGCATGAGCTTGGTATTGAATTTCAAGGGAGTGGAAACAGTCTTGTTCTAAAGTGTGCCTTTGATGTACCGGAGAATCCAAAGAACAACAACATAGCGGACAAAGCTAGGGGTGTCCATGAACTTACTAACTATACTTACGGCATGTGAAATATCCGGGCGAGTGACTGTGAGAAGACTACCAACCAACTGATGGTAACGAGTAGCATTTGATATAGGTTCTCCATCCAAGGGCATAAGCTTGGTATTGAATTTCAAGGGAGTGGAAATAGTCTTATTCTAAAGTGTTCCCTTAACGAACCGGAGAATCCAAAGAACAACAACATAGTGGACAAAGCTGGGGATGTCCATGAACTTACTAACTATACTCACGGCATGTGAAATATCCGAGCGAGTGACTGTGAGAAGACTACCAACCAACTAACCGTAATGAGTAGCATCTGATATAGGTTCTCCATCCAAGGGCATGAGCTTGGAATTGAATTTCAAGGGAGTGGAATCAATCTTGTTCTCTGTGATACTGGCTTTGAAGAGAAGATTAGAAGCATATTTAGCTTGGGAAAGATAGTATCCATCGCAGGATGAGATAACCTCAAGCCCAAGAAAATAGCTAAAAGTGCCTAGATTTTTTATCTTAAAATGCTGACTAGTAATAATCATGTCATCAACATAAAGAAGAATAAGAGTGATACCATCCAAGGATCTTCGAAAGAAGAGAGCAATATCGTAAGGACTCGAGGTGAAACCTTGCTACACAACAACTGTGCTAAACTTTTCAAATCAAGTGACGCCATAAAGTGCATGGTGAAGACAACAAAATTGATGGCCAAAGTGAGTATAGCCAGGGGTGGTTGCATGTACACTTTAATTATCTGATTATCAAATATCCCTACATCATCATCGAAAAATGACTTGGATTTGAATCTCGCCTATACCAAATCAATTAGTATCTTGATTCTTGGCTTGATGGTAAAATCAAATTATCACCAAGTAAATGTCATTTCCATTTAAATAAAACGGAAAACTTCATTTTAGACCTTTTAGTTTAAGGTGTATAACAAATTAAGCCATATAGCTTCGAAAATAACAAATTAAATTCTTAAGTTTTAAAATGTAACAAACTAAATGTTATATTTTCAAGAAGTAATAAATCAAACACTTAACTTTTTAAAACTCAAACTTGATGGATTAAAGTTTAATTTTTCACTTCTGAAACTATAACATTTAATTTATCATTGCTTTAAAAAAATTTAGAGTTTTAATTTGTTATTCTTAAAATTACAAGGCTTTATCATTTAAAAATAATGTTATAGGGTTTTAATTTACTATACCCTAAACTATAGGATGTACCCTAAGTTTGGTTAGAAGGAAGAAGAGAGAAGAGAAAAGATTTTTTAAAATTTTTTTATTTTATTTTATATGTGGGTACAAGGAAAGAGGATGGAAAAAGAAATGTGGAGATAAATTGTTTTTTGGTTCCCATTAATTTTTATTTTTTATTTTTACTTTCCCTCTAAATCCATAAAGTTACTCTTATATTCTTGCAAAGTTTTTAATTTTTTTGTGAAATTACTTTTATATCCTGATAATTATTTACTAATTTATAATTTACAAGGATAAAATAGTAAAATAATATTTTAAATATTTTTTTCCTTTCCATTATCTACATGTCTATATCCAAACACACTTAAAAGAAGAATTTTCTTTCCTACTTTTCCCTCCCTTTCTTCTCTTCCCTTCCCTCCCCCTCCACCTAACCAAACATATTAAAATGAAAAGTTTTTCCACACAAAAAATGCAGGAGAGACCTGACCTGGCAAAATTGGACCTAACCCTAACGAAAAGGAAAAATACCCAATTCGAACCCAAGATCCTTGGCCCAAAGTAAAAACCGGTTGACTCATGATCTAACCTCTTTTCTTAAAAAAGAAAAAGAAAAATTATTTTATAAAAAACTAGATTGTATAAAATAGGAAATTGCTCCAAATACTAAAACATGTAAAGGTAACTTGACATCAACCATCCAAAGGTAGAGACTATGTTTAATCAAATAGCAACCATGAAACAAATTTCTTTCTAATTTGACCACAAGGCAATAAGATTTAGAGATTTTGAGCTTACAATATAAATTTTGAGAGCATCAAGTAGCTTAGATCGAAACATTTCTACATCCGTTGGTGTGCTAAAAGACTTAGAGCATTGGTTTAAACCCCATTTTTATGTAATAAAGCTTATAAATCCTTACCACTATCAATCTCATTTGTTGCAAGTGTACCCAAAACTTTTCACTATGTCAAAGTGGAATAAACTATACATTTAAGAGGATGAGAGTTTAAGGAATGCATTGTCATTGTCATAGAATGCCACCGGAGTTATGGGCTCTTATTGTTTTTTTTTTTTTTTTTTAATTTAATTTTTTTATTATAAATTTTATGAATTTTTTAATGTATCAAATTTTCAAAAAAACCAAAATTAGGTTCCTTTTAGGTGGATAATGGCAAATCACCTAACTTTCATAGTGATGATTGTCGATACCTTATTTTGTCTGGCCCCGATTCATGCATCAAAACAAAAACCAAAAATTCTAAAAAATAGAGAAAAGGTGAAAAATTGCTAATTTCAAAGCCAAAAAGGGTAAAATATATATATATATATATATATATATATATATACACAAAATGATTGGATAGTGGACTAAAGGGTCACAACATGAAAAAACATTTTTGATAGCAATTCAGGCTAAAACCCTAACCGAGTATGGTCAAAAAGTTGAATTTTGGATCCAACCGTCCGATCAAATTGAATTTTGGACCATCTCGTAGGGCATATTTTCTCCTTTGGAATGATAGTTTATGGGCCAAAATTGGAGTTAAAATGGATGAGATATCACCAAAATACCAAAAACCCTAATAAAAATCATCACTTTTTTTTAGGAAAAACAAACAGCTTTTAGCCTGAATTTGCGTAACAAACTGTATAGATTGCAAAATAAATGGAGTGATCAAGCTGGACCATCTTGAATAACAAGGTCTTCGCCAATTTTCATAAAAAGGGCTTAACGCAATCTACCCTGAATTGGAAGATACAAATTATTAAGGAAAAATGTCATAGAAATTTCAACACTACATAACCTTCCTTTCGAGCGCAGTATCTCGACTACCATAGCTCCAAAGCAAGCAAGGTCAGGACCATTGGAAACGAGACATCTAGAACTTTCCCTGAATATAAAGTTTGAAGAAAACAGAGCTAGGAAAGCTATCCAAACATCTGCGCAAATATTGGACTAGAATGGTAGGCTAGCTTAGGTGTAACATGTTACAACTGAGCTAGCTGCCCCTTGCCTTAGGCAGCTAGCTCAGGCATAACATGTTAGACCTAAGCTAGCCTCCCATTTCGCTCATACCCCTATATATACCCCCTCTTTTTTTACACACATAAGGACTTTTGATGGAGAAAATGAGTGAAAAATAGAAAAATAGGGAGAAAAAGTGAGAACATTTTGGAAAATAGCCCTAGAAATTATGAAAAAGGTTTCTTTCACCTCTCCCTCTCTAGGAAACCCACCACAAAAAAAGCCCCATCCTTTTTTGCTTGTAATGTTTTGTGGGTATGCTTGCTTTTTCTTCGATTCCTCACGATACTACTCTCTTCGCTCATTAATCCTCTCCTAGTATCAATCTTACCCTTTTTTATGTTGATGACATGACTATTTCTAGAGATGAATGCAAGTATCCGTGCTCTTCAGCACTATCTTAGTTAGCATTTTGAGATGAAAAATCTAGCATTCTTAACTGTTTTCTTGGGCTTGAGGTTATTTCATCCTCTGGTGGATATTGTCTTTCCTAAACAAAATATGCTTCTGGTCTTCTCTCCAAAACCAGCCTCACAAACAACAAGATAATCTCCACTCCTTTGGAATTCAATGCCAAGCTCATTCCTTTGGATGGTGAACCTATATCGGATGCTACTCATTACCTTTGGTTGGTTAGTACGTTAATCTGTCTCACAGTCACCCACCCAGCTATTTCATATGTCATGAGTATTTTTAATAAGTTCATGGACGCCCCTCATTCTATTCATTATGCTACCATTCTTGAGACCCTCACTCTTAACTTTATTATGGTCTTCACTACTCTTGATTTTCTCTCGAGCTTCATGCTTATTCAAATGTTGATTGGACAGGTGATCCTACTGGCCAATGCTCTATCACAGGTTTTTGCTTCTTGTTAGACATTTCTCTTGTCTCATAGCCTAGCAAGAAGTAGGATGTTGCTTCTCATTCCAGTACCGAGGAGAAGTATCATGCCCTTGCTAACACTACTATCAAGCTCATCTGACTTCGATGGCTCTTGGTTGACATGGATGATCTGCAACCCACTAGGACACCTCTTTATTGTGATAATAGTAGTGCACATCTTAAGTGATAACTTGAAAATAATGGGCTAGGTGTTGGTCTTGGGTTTAGGCTTGGTTAGAGATGAATCAAGTTATATGTTTATAAGCCTTTGCACATTTTAAGTGATAACTTGGAAATAATGGGATAAGTGTTGGTCTTAGGTTTGGGCTTAGCTTTGTTCACATCTTTATTGGGCTTTATCTTATTCCCTTTCTTTCTCTCTAGCCCAATTTCTATTCAGCCCATTGGGCATTACCCAAGTAGCCCGTTGGGGAATTTATTAAATACATAGTGACTGTTTCTTTAGGCCCGTTGGAGACCACTTTTTTCCTAACTCTTTGGGTTATATAAAACCCTCATTCCACTCTTTTCTCTTCAATTTTTTCCTAGCTCCTCACAGCCACCTCTCTTCCTTTGTTTTGCTCTAATTTTTCTACTAATCTCCACAAAATTTCAGCTTCTAATTTTTAGTTTTAAGGAAAGGCAAATAAGGTTGTCCTTGGTACTTCTTGTTTGGGTGTGCGTCCAACTTGAAGAAATTATTATAGTCTAATCCTGGGGGGTTGTTCTGTCAAGAGAGCCATTCATACCGAGTTTTACTCCAGGTGACACAAATCAATCGTTAAGGACAATGTTATTTGCATAATTCTATAGTTTGTGAGATCTTTCCAACTCTTTCTATTTAATTTTTTTCATTGCTAATTTTTAGAGTATATATTGTTGAATCATAACTTGTTTTTCATAGCTATATTTTCCAACAATCTTAAAGGTTGAGTTTTGTGTTTCTAAATGAGGAAACAAGTTGTTGACTCTCTTAAGGTCATTTTGGAAATTACAATGCTTGAGGCTTTTAATGGAAATAATTTTAAATGTTGGAAAGAAAGGGTCTTGCCCATCTTGAAACTTACCAAAATTGAGTGCGAGTTCTTTGTGAGCCTAAACCTGATGATATATAAAGCAAAGTGGGAAAGAACAAATAAATTATGCGTTCATGCTATTAAATGTGGTTTTTCTAACAAGTTGTTTGATAATTATTGTCATTTTACTAGTGCTAAAGATTTAAGGGATAAACTTAATGGTCGTTATGGGTTTGAGGATAAGGGTGCTAAAAAGTTTGTTATAGCTAAATTTATGTATTTTCAAATGGTTGACAAAAAAAGTGTTTCTAGACAAATTGAAGATTTTAAAAAATTAGGATCCAACCTAGCTAAAGAAGGTGATTTTTACCCGAGAGGTATGTGGCTCATGGCCATGTATTTAAGTTGCTAGACTCTTGGAAAGAGTATAAACACCAATATAGCCACCATAGGACCTATTTGAATATTCAACAAACTATTGTCGATATTCAAATTCAAGAATCAAATAGGATGACATAAAAAGTTTCTAAAGCTAAGAAATTTACTTCCAAGGCTAATGTTATAGAAGGGGGACCCTCTAGACCTCCACAACATAATAAGAAACATGACTTCAAGGAAAAAGGAAACTTTCATAATAAAAATGGCCCAAATCCTCAAATCTAAAAGAAAAGGGGTAATTGTTTTATTTGTGGCAAGGTAGGTCATTATGTGGCAACGTGTAGGGCAAGAGACAACTTTAACAACAATAAGAACAACAAAGGTTCAACATCAAATGAGGCAAATGTGGTGCAAACCAAAGAGATCATTGCGGCAGTGGTGTGTGAGACACACTTGGTGACAAAAGTGAAAGGATGAGTAGTTGCTTTGGCTTGCACAAGACATATTGGTGCATTTATAGAGGAGTTTAGTTCCTACACTCCTATGGCGGAAGGCACCGAATGTGTCTATGTTGGGGACAACAGGTCTGTGCCGGTGAGTGGTAAAGGAAAGGTACTCTTGACGCTAACTTTCGGTTAAACTCTTTCACTTAATAATGTCCTTCATGTACCTCACTTTCGACACAATCTCATTTTGGTACATTCGCTTCGTAAGGTCGATATTAAAGTTTTTTTTGATGGTGGCATAGTTACTTTAACGAAGAATGAAGTCTTTGTTGGTAAGGACTATGATGATGAAGGTCTCTTTGTATTCAATGTTGATCAAGTTATTAATGAAAATGGTTCATCTTCTTGTACTTACTTAGTTGATTCCATTGATATTTGGCATGGTAGACTTGGACATGTTAATCTTGGGTATATAAAGAAAATTAAAGAATCTGGAATTATTAATTCACTAAGTGAAGCTAATATGGACAAATGTGAAATTTGTGCTGAAACTAAAATCACCAAGAAACCTTGTAAATCCGTAACAAGAGAAACTGAGCTTCTTAGATTAGTACATAGTGATTTGGGTGATTTAAAACACACCATGACTAGAAGTGGTAAAAGATTTAACGTTATCATTATTGATGACACTCTAGATTCACTAAACTTTATTTACTAAGAACCAAAGATTAAGCTTTGGAAATGTTTATAAAGTATAAAATTGAAGTTGAGAATCAAAAGAATAAAATGATAAAATGATTAAAAGACTTGAAACCAATAGAGATGGTAAATATGAATCTAATTCTTTATTGAATGCGCAGTGACCGTTTCTTTAGGTCTGTTGGAGACCACTTTGTTCCTAACTCTTTGGCTTATATAAAACCCTTGTTCCACTCTTTTCTCTTTGGTTTTCCCAACTCTTCAGAGCCACCTCTCTTCCTCTGTTCTGCTCTAATTTTTCTACCCATCTCTACAAAAAATTTCAACTTCTAATTTTTTGTGTTAAGGAAAGGCAAATAAGGTTGTTCTTAGTTCTTGTTTGAGTGTGCGTCCAACTTGAAAAAATTACTATAGTCTAATCCTAGGTGGTTGTTCGGCCAAAAGAGCCATTTGCACTGAGTTCTCCTCCAGGTGGCACAAAACAACCTTTAAGGATAATATTATTTGCATGATTCTATAGCTTGTGAGATCTTTCTAACTCTATCTATTTAATTTTTTTCATTGCTAATTTTTAGGTTTTATATTGGTATATCAAAACTTGTTTTTCATAGTTATATTTTCCAACATTATGTACATGGTATATTGTTCTACACCAATGTAAATTCATCAAATTATCAGCTTAGGCCCACTATTGAAACCAAGAAAATGTTGGTAGAGTCATGATACATTTTTTTTTTTATGGGTTTTGATTAATTAAATGAACAACCCAGGGTCTTGTTTTAAAAACATAACAATAATTATTGTTTAGCTTAATTGTGCCAATGACCTTCAAGTCAACTAACATCTTCTAGTGATTCCAATAGAGACATCCAATGTTTTAATCCCCTCATCCATTTGGAGCCCATTTGGTTGGGTGATTTGCTGCGTAAACACACACTTTTTTTTTTTTTTTTATATGAAAATGCTAATTATAAGTTGTTTGGCTAGGTGATTTATAAGGAAATGCATTTTTACAAAAAAAAAAAAAAAAAAAAAAAAAAAAACATTCGTTATCAATTCACAATATCAGGCAACTTTTTCAAAACGCAAATTTATGGTGTGTTTGGATACCACTTATTTGCTAAAAACTGAAAATTTGTTGCTGAAAACACTGCAGCAAAATAATTTTTAAAGTGTAAGTAATGCTATGGGACCAAAATTTACCTAGAAATCTATGTTTGGATACCGCTTATTTGCTAAAAACTGAAAACTTGTTGCTGAAAACACTTCATCAAAATAATTTTTAAATGTGTAAATAGTACTATGAGACCAAAATTTACCTAGAAATCTGTGTTTTGCTGAGTTTAGTAGTAAATTTACCCATGAGACCCACTAAAAAAACACTGAACGCGAATTGGGCAAAATGCCCAATCCAAAGGTACGCTTAGATTGATATCACGTTCTCCTATTTCACTTGTTTTGGGTTCAAAATACTAAATATAGCCTCAAATACACACCCTCCCTTCCCATTAATCTCCACAATTCTCTATCATCACTGCCTCTGCTATTGTGCCACTTCCTTGTTCAACCATGCACCTATAAAGATGATTCGAGTTATGCATCTATCCCACTTTTTCTAGGGCAGGGGTCATAGTTTTAGTTTTTTTTTTTAATCATTTTCATTTTGGTTTTGGTTCAATGAGGTGGCACTCTAATTTAACGCCAGGTAAACAAATCCATGTTATACTGGAATTGGAGTTGGCATATGGATAACATACGGGAATAATGGTAAATGTTAAGGGCTTATTTTAATTATTTTATGAATAGCTTGCCAAACTTTCAATAAAAGATCAACAACCATTACATTGAAATGGTGGGGCTTATGCTACAGCCATAGAAAGAGGCTAATAGGCTACAATTCATGATGAGTCCATTATAGTAACAAGATCTTGATCTTGTAGATTTATTTAAGATTTTCTCGGCACCTCGATCAAATACCACAAACTTTGTTTTGTTAGTTGCATTAAAAACTTCAATTTGAATCCTGTATCTAAAGTTGTTTGCAATTGTATATATATAGTAGTTATAGTGAGATAAATATATTATAAATATTTGGAGAGTATGTAGTTAATGTGAGTGCCTCTAACTTTGGGATAGAAAGATTTATTTTTGTTTTACATTTTGCACACCAAAATGATTCTGTTTGTAATTTGACATTCCTTTCACAAAGTACGCACAATATGTAATACCAACCCATTGTTGTATCAATGTTACTTATTATTGCAATACCCTAGCAGTTCACATCTTGCAATGAACTTTGAAATTAATATGTATTTTTTTAAATGTAAATAATATGATCTATTATTATTTTTATACATAAATGATGAGTATAATTTGAAATAATTAACAAACATTTTTCGTAGGATCTCATTCAATGCATTTTATCTTTACTATTTTCGTCATATTATTTAAAGATAAATCCTCCTATGAAAATTGTTTTGCATGTATTTTTGGTATTTCTTGTATTGGATCATGTTTTTTACCAATCCTATCATTGAATTTTTTTAATGAAAATATTAAGTTAATGGCATTTTGTGAGATAGTATATGCTCTTTATTAGGCTTTTTTGTTATTATAAATTTTAGAAATATGCACTTGTCAATTATTTCAGCAACTTAAGAGATCTCAAGATTTATATATATTTTTGTTGCACTGGTCGATGACAGAGAATTTGTTTGCATAAATTGTATAGAATATTATTAATAGACAAAAGCATATTAAATTGAAATTGGGAAAAAATGAAGAGATATTTCATGAGAATGAGATTTTCTAGAAATATCATCTATACGGGGGGGAGGAAGAAGAGAGTTTGTAAGAGGGTAAGGGTTTTTGCTTTGATTTACACATGGGAATGATCAAACTTGGGTCATAATATGTAAGGTAAGAACTAGGCCTGAGTTTTTCATAAGGTTTGGTCTACTTTTAAAAGGTAATCAATTTTATAGTGAATAACTTTTGGTCTAATTGGTCTAATTATTAAGAACAACTCATATCAATATAATAGTAAAAATAAGTTATTATAATTTATTGTGTAACAGTAAAAAAAAAAACTTAATAAAAAAAGGTAAAAAATGCTAAATTTATATAATAGTGAAAATAAGTTACTATGATTTATTAGGTAATAATAAAAAAAACTTAATGAAAAAAGGTTAAAAAAAAAAGGTTAAATGCAATAAGTTACTATGATCTATTGAGTAACAGTAAAAAAAAAAAAAAAAAAAACTTAATAAAAAGAGGTAAAAAAATGCCAAATTTATATAATAGTAAAAATAAGTTACTATGATTTATTGGGTAACAGTAAAAAAAACTTAATGAAAAAAAGGTAAAAAAAAAGTTAAATGCAATATTACAGTGCCACGTGACAAGACCTCAAGTACTTTCACATGAGGTCTCTGCTTTTATATATATATTGATTGTACCTATTATCTAAATATATATATATATATATATATATATATTTTTTTTTTTTTTGAGGGAGACCTATTATCTAAATGTTCAACTAATAGAAACAACACCTTTTTTTTTTTTTTTTTACATATTTTATCAAACGTTTAATTTTGATTTTTAAAAACTGTGTTTTAAAAACACACTTTTTTAAACCGCTATAGTTTTAAAATGCTCTTTTTCAAACATCTTATCCAAATGGATCCTTGGAATGTATTGAAAACACAAATTACACTAGGTGTAACTTTTCCTCGTGGCTTGTCGTGCTGTGATTCACTTATCAAAGTGAAATATTATTTTTTAGCTTAGCCGAATATATAATGAAGGCTTTATTTCAAAATTCTATTAAGATTTACTTTGGTTGTGTTGATGTGTAACAATTTAATTAATGTTTGGGATCAAGGTAATGGTGAAAAGGCAAGGAGAACATGTTCTTTGTTTGATGTTAATGGCACCGGGAGGAAAATGTTAGATTAGGTGCTTGTTACCAATGTTTTTTGATAGAGAACTTAAGAGTTGTTTTCTGGCTGTGTGTTGTAAGCTTGACATTGAAACAGCTTATGAACATTTTAGATAGGATTGTTCAATCTACTGCTAGATAGAATGGGGATTGAGGTTTGACGAGAGATGGGTGATGCAGCCAAGATTAATTTCTTACTACTTCGTAAATTTATCTATTCAAGACTTATGTTATGCTCGAGAATAAAATCACTCTAAAGTAGTAATTTTATACTTATTTTAATTCTTTTCATGTGATCCAATATAACACAAATATGGGAAAATAGGCATTTGCCACTAATTTATAAACAATGCAGCAAAATGTTCTTATTTTGAAATTATTTAGCAAAATTTTCCTATTTTTTAAACTCGATTGTAACAAAATTGAGTTATAGGTAGAATTCGACATTAGCAATATTGAGTTCTATGCATATTTTGTCACGTAAATGTTTTTGAAAATTTAAGTGAAACTCGACATTGCTAATGTCGAGTCCCACTTAGTTTTTGGAGAGCAAACTTACGGTAGAATAAACATCTAAAATAGAGGTCCAATTATTCTAGGACCACCCATGTGTAGGAAAAGCTAAGCATTAGAACTCTAGGGTCAAAATCATCCAATGCTCACCCAAAATGACATGAAATCTGGACTAACACCTAGGTTGGGTGAAACAAACTTATGTGAAAATAAATGTGCGGGGAAAGAACACACCCAAGCTCGACTGGGATTCTGATTCCATGATAACAACTTTTAAGGAACTATATTGGCAAAGTCTCTAATTATCCCTAAACGGTGTGAGATTGATGTTAACACTGAAGGCTATTACAAAATCACAAATTTAGCCCATTTGCATACTTTTCCGTGAGCTCTGTTTGTTTTGGCAATCATATTTTCTAGAAAATTAGTCATTTTTCAAAAACTACTTTCTATAAAACAATCTTATTTTCTAATGTTTGGTAGCAACTTTAAATGAGTTGAAAAATAATTTCGTAACTTACCTTATTTTGTTTATTGTGAAATAGAGTTGTTTTCCAAAAAAATTTACTGGAAAACAATCTCTAAAAATAAGTCATACTTTTTATGTTGATCAAACCTAGTTTTCGTTTTACTCATTTTTTTTTATGTTAGCAAATGCCGGAAAATAAGGAAAACTATCTTTACACAAGATTTTTTATTGAAACAAACAAAGCTAATCATGTTGAGACTAGTTCTAACATAGCAAGAGATGCCTCTATCTTTACACAAGATTTTCTATCGAAAAATAAGTGTTTAACTTGTATGTGCTACTGCTACAAGGAGAAAAAGTACGTCTGGTGGGAAGCAAGGTTGGTAAACTAGTTGAAGGACAAGTTGTTGAGACTAGTTCTAATATAGCAAGAGATACTTCTACATTGTTCGGTCAAAGAAGGGGATGAGTTAAATGAAAGTAGTCAAGTCCATTTTGAATTTACTTTTATTGGAAATAGAACCGCAATATATATTTAAAAGTGACAGGCTATTTGGTGGATTTGGGGAACACTTGGCTTTCAATCTTCTTGAACAAACAGTGGCAAATCATTATTTTTAGGTTCTGGTATATCCAGATCTATAAGAAAAAATTTGAACCCAAATGTAGCTATAGTTTTTAAAGCATTCATATTGGTCCGTTTAAAATTTTGTCTATATTAAAATAAAAATCTATTTTTTTTTATTTTACACATACTTTGCAAAAGCATTTGCATCATATTTTCTATTATACACTCTATTTTCTTAAAATAATCATTTTTTATTATATCTTTGAAGTCCTACCTTAATCAAAACACACACTCTCTCTCTCTCAAATAAAAAGTTTCTCCTCTCTCCACCGCTTCTTCTTCTCCTACCCACATCCAAACTCTTTCTCTCTCTCTTCTCAAAGCTTTTCCTCTCAACTTTCTCTCACTACTCTTCTTCTTCTTCTTCTTCTTCTTCTTCTTCTTTGGGTTGCAATGCTAGGTTATGGTGATGGGTTAATAAAGGAGTCTTTTACTAAAGAAGTTGTTAGGTTCTAACGATTTAGGTTTAAATGTTTAGAATCATATTTTTATTGTGTTGGCAAACCGAGAACAAAACAGTCTAGTCTAAGTGTTAGACAATGTTTAAAAGTGTTGATTTCAAGTTTCAAGTCCAGTTGACTACAAAAAAAGGAAGAGAGTTTCTGCCTTACTCAACCGATCGAGAAATTAGGCTTGACAAATAGAAAATCGTAGGAACAGAAATTCTGCAGATTTTTAAACCAGGTTGAAGCCTGCGAAAACATTTAAGGTTTCATTCCAACTTCTCCAAATATAAAAGGGAAACTCTAACTATGTTTTTTAGACTTTTGGAAGACTTGCGTGTTACTTTTTGAGAGATTTGAGAGGTTTTTTACCTTCTAACTACACAAAAATCTATCGGAGCAAGATCTACAATCAAGCGTTCGTAGAACATAGTTGTTGCTTCAAGATCATTACTAATGGTGATCTGAAACCTTTGAGCGAGATCTTAAAGTCATAAGTAAGGGTTCTTGTGTTGGTGTAAATCCAAGAAGAGGAGGATTTCGTGGATTCGGAGTTTGCACGTGGTTTTGTCAGTAAGTCACTACTGGAGGTAGCAATAGATTTAGGGTTAAATTTGATTATGAAAACTTCAATTCTCTTATAGTGGATTTACTTTATCTTGAAGATAGTTAGGTCAAATCCTCCCCAAGTTCCTTTCATCGGTTTTCCTGGGTCATCATATCTTGGTGTTATTTACTTTTCTGCTTTTATGCATGATATAATATATGCTTGTTTAACCTAGATCTGAATAATAAATCTAATAATCAACTTGGTTAATTAATTAAGTTAAACAATTTGGTTTAAGGAGTCTAGACGAACAAACAGAAGTCTTATTAAATAAATCTTTTGAAGAACTTATTAATAAAGGAGTTTTCTAAATTGAAAAATTACTGTAGCAAAAATGTAAATTTACTATATTTTAGATTGATTGATGCGTGGTGTTTTTGAAGAAATTATGTAATTTTGACAACTTTTTTTATTATACACTAACTAATTTGAGTCCTTTGAGAAGCAAGAAAGTTTATAGATTCTTACAAAACGACACATAGAGACAAGGGGCTCAAACTTTAAGAAGTATAATGTATGCTAGAGTGCACAACTGTCAGCTATTGACCCGCCAACATACCCAAAAGGAAAAAGCTAAAGACTAGCTGGCTTACACACTAAAACTTTTCAATGGCAATGCAATATTATATTTGGCATAAAAGAGCAAACATAGCCTTTATTTCAATCGATCTAATTGATGACAACAATTTCAGTGTGGAATTGTTCCATTTTGCTGCGCATAGGATACTATAACTATAGGAGACTTCATCACACCGAGTGGTGGCATTTCTGAGATGCTGGTCTTTCTCTTTAAAATACTCCTTGAAGAAAATGATTTAAACGTTCACATTAAAAGACCCCTTTAACTAGAAAATGATTTAAACTTTCAATTTTCATGTGAATTTAAATGGATCAGTACAATTTACATGAAACAACCCAAAATAGTGAAGAGGGTCTCTAAGATAAATAGTAGAAGAACAACAGAGTAACGATTGTGTATTGTTTTGTGGGTCAAAATTTATATTGATTTTTACCTCAAAGCTCTAACCCTTTTTCCCACCTAAATCTCTTAACTATTTTGAAGAAATGTGCAAAGAAAGTATAATTGACTGTGCAAGCGCAACAAACCAAATCGGCGTTGTTGAGACTAGTGAAAGGTACAAAAAGAATACAAATTTGCGACTACTCATTTTGTATTTTACTTTATGTTTTACAAATTATAATATGCTTGGTGTTTTGATTTTGATTTTATTTTCTTTTAATTTTAAACTTCAAATATTTTATAAGAAAAGTAAAAGGTCAAAGCCTAAGTCGAAAAGAAATTATTAGCTGTCATGCTAATAAAAGAATATAATGGAACTATTCTAGAAGATCCATATCATTGGATAACAAATTATTAACTGCCATGATAAAATTGTATCTTTTCATTCTTCCATAACCACTTAAATGAACCATAAAATAGTACTAGCCTCATTACATGCGTTTCGTATGTGCGATAAGACTTTTTATTTTTTATTTTTTGGGTTTATACTTTTTACTCATAGTAATTTTATTTTATTTTTTATTTTAAGAAAAAGTTATGTTAGTACTTGACTATTAATGTGAGAAAGAAAAGTGGAGATGGAAAAAGAATAGATTAGCGATGAAAAAAAATGGTATGTTTGTGGAAAAAAAAAAGCTGAAAAAGTTGTATTAGTAACTTGACAACTAACATGAGAGAGAAATGTGGAGGTGGGAGAAAAACTTTTTTTTTTTTTTATTTAGCTAAAAATTAGGAGTTTTTAAATCACTAATTTTGCATGTCTAACCTTATGATTTAAGCCTTAAAAACAAATGAATTTGAGAGTATTCATGTGCATCTAAATTGAGGATCCCAAATAAGGAAACTCCTTAAATAGCAGTATTGAAACCCGCTCTACTCCCCTCTCTTAGGCCTAAAAGAAGTGATTAAGCTCCCTCCAATTTGTATCCCTATCTGCATCTATTTGAGCTATTCACCAAAAGGAAAATGATAAAACCACAAACATTTTTACAAATTGCTAGTATAGTGGGTAGTTATTGATAAGTAAAAATGTGATGATAGTGATGGCCCCAAATGAAAACTGTTAAGAATTTGTCATGTCAATAGTTTGTAAAAATATTATACTGTGTGCGTTACTAAAATTTGTTAAATAAATCTTAAAGCTGTGACATTATTGGTTCTTAACAAACCTACAATCCCTAATAATTTGGAGTTGGCAAAGCCTAAAAATAAGATTTGGTAAAAAATCGACTAGTACCGAGTCCTTGTCAAAATTTAGAAATTTACATAGTCATGTAAGTATTTATTTATGGATAATTTGTAGCTGATAAGTGTAGGAAAATTTGGACATGGATAAAGATAACAACCATAGAGATTAAAGGCAGGGCAATAATTCCTATATAAACATGCTTAACCGCCACAAGGAAAAACATAAGTTTTAAGAGTTTGTTAAGATGGCAATATATTGGACTGAGGTTCTTGTCATTGCAAGTTTAGCTTGCCTATATACAAGCTCATTAGGAGCAAATATTTCATATGATTCAAATGCCATAATTATTGATGGAGAGCGGAAGGTTATATTATCGGGCGCAATTCATTATCCACGCAGCACAGTGGAGATGTGGCCAGATCTTATTCAGAAGGCAAAGGATGGTGGGCTGGACGCAATAGAATCATACATCTTTTGGGGTCGCAATGAGCCACAGCGTCGCAAGTATGATTTCTCAGGAAATCTGGACTTCGTCAAATTCTTCAAGCTGGTTCATGAAGCTGGACTCTATGCCATTCTACGCATTGGTCCTTACATTACTGCGGAATGGAACTATGGGGGTGTCCCTGTGTGGGTACACAATTTGCCAGGTGTTCAGATAAGGACAGATAATGAGGTGTGGAAGAATGAAATGCAAACATTCACAACCAAGATAGTAAACATGTGCAAAGAAGCAGGCTTGTTTGCTTCACAAGGGGGACCAATCATCTTTTCACAGATTGAAAACGAGTATGGGAACGTCGATGGACCTTACGGAGCAGCAGGGAAATCCTACATTCAATGGGTTGCTAAAATGGCTGTATCCCAAAACACTGGCGTCCCCTGGATTATGTGCCAACAACCAGATGCTCCACAACCCATGATCAATACTTGCAATGGTTACTATTGTGATAATTTTACACCAAACAATCCTAAGAGTCCAAAAATGTTCACTGAGAATTGGACTGGATGGTTCAAGAATTGGGGTGGCAGAGACCCTTTCAGAACTGCTGAAGATGTGGCATTCTCAGTTGCACGGTTTTTTCAATCTGGCGGAGTTTTCAACAACTATTATATGTACTATGGAGGAACCAACTTTGGACGCAATGCTGGAGGTCCATACATCACAACTTCTTATGATTACAATGCCCCACTTGATGAATATGGGAATCCCAATCAACCTAAATGGGGGCATCTCAAGGATCTCCATGCCGCTATCAAATTGGGAGAAAAGATTCTTACTACTGGCAATAGGACTTCCAAGCAATATGGCAACAACGTTCATCTGACCACTTATGCTGACGCTAAGAATGGGAGCAGATTCTGTTTTTTGAGCAATTCAGATGTTTCACATGATGCCAATGTTGACTTGCAACAAGATGGTAAATACTTTGTGCCTGCTTGGTCTGTTAGCATTCTTGAAAACTGTAACAAGGAAGTGTACAACACTGCAAAGGTTAATGCCCAAACATCAATTACGGCTAAGAAACAACTTGGTAGCAGCCGTCATCATAAACGGCTCTCTTGGGTGTGGGCACCAGAGGCAATAAAAGACACACTGAGTGGAAAAGGTACATTCAAAGCAGATCTACTCCTTGAACAAAAGCAAGCAACAGATGATTCTAGTGACTATTTGTGGTACACGACTAGTGTTAACACGAACGGAAAATCATCTTTGGAGAATGTGACTTTGCGTGTAAGCACCCAAGGTCATGTTCTTCATGCTTTTGTTAACCAAAAGTACGTCGGTTCTCAATGGGGCACAAATGGCAAATACAATTTTGTGTTCGAGAAACCTGTATCTCTAAAGCGTGGGACTAACATTATAACTTTACTTAGTACCACAGTTGGGTTGGCAGGCTATGGTTCTTTTTATGATCTTACTCCCGTTGGTATAGCAGGGGGCCCTGTAGAATTGATTGGATCCAATTCTACTTGGAATATATCATCCAACCAATGGTCTTACAAGGTAGGATTGAATGGTGAGATCAGCCAACTATACAATCCAAATAAAGCCAATCTGAGGAGGTGGAGAACTACGCTGGATGTTCCTGTACGGAGACGTTTGACATGGTATAAAACCACTTTCAAAACTCCTTCTGGTACAGACTCAGTGGTGGTGGACTTGCTAGGTTTGGGCAAAGGTCAAGCTTGGGTGAATGGGAAAAGCATTGGACGCTATTGGCCTTCATTCTACGCTAATAGCGGTGGATGCAGTGATTCATGTGATTACCGTGGAGGGTACTTTGCTGAAAAATGTGTGACAAATTGTGGCAATCCAACCCAAAGGTGGTACCATGTGCCAAGATCATTCCTCAAGAAAGACGGAAACACATTGATTTTGTTTGAAGAATTCGGTGGAAATCCTCTGAATGTGTCTTTCCAAACAGTCACGATTGGAACCGTGTGTGGAAATGCATACGAGGGCCACGAATTGGATCTTTCATGCCAAGGTGGGAAAACCATCTCAGAAATCAAATTTGCAAGTTATGGGGACCCTCAAGGAAAGTGCGGTTCATTCAAGAAAGGTTCTTGGGAGGCTACCAGTAGTTTCTCTGTGGTGGAAAATGCATGCGTTGGGAGGGAAAGTTGTTCCATCTCTGTGTCATCTAAAACCTTTGGAATATCCCTCCTTGGCAATGTCGATGGAAGATTGGCAGTGGAAGCTATCTGTTAATTTAATTAACTTCGCCTCTTTATTGTATTTCTCTAATTTTGAAGTGTAGTGATTCTTTCACTCTGTTTTAATAAACTGAAAACATGAGTTTAATGTGAGTTAAATTCACGTTTTTCAATTAAAAAAACACAAACTCACCGTGTGAAATAGTTTTTACCAATGTTTCTCTTTCAATCATTTTTCCTATTCCATGTACGCCTTTTTAGCATGTCAATAACCCATTCTAATGAAACATATTTATTCAATTTTGTGTTTGAAAAACCTGTATCTCAAATGCGTTCGGCTAACGTTATAACTTTACTCAGCGCCACAGTTGGTTTGGCAAATGGGTTTCGCCATAAATTTATTTGAGTTCTTCCATGGCCACAACAAAATTACAGAATATTTTTATAACTTGAGGTATCAACCCTCCATAAGTTAGTTTAAAATAAAATAAAATTATATCTGGACCAACCACAATTTAAAATAAGGTTATTGTAAAAACATTGTAAGATTTTGTTGTGCTCATAGAATTCTGAATATAATTAGTAAATTCACTTTTATGTGAGAGGATTAATTTTCAAAATCCCAAATGATTAATCTTCAAACCATACTCATTTATTTTGAAGAATTTGAACATTACATAAACACTCTATAAGCATAAGTGTTAAATGATTTTACCCATTCCCAAGATCCTTCCCTGAAAGATATAACCTAAAACAAATTAATTTTCTACCTTTAATTTTACTATATATATCGGGTTTGATTTACCTCCAATAGATTTTAAATTGTACATGTCATTTTATTTTAAATATAAAATGGAAAGTGATAGTGGGTTTTAATTCACACCTTTTATTTTGTTAGTAGGTGATGTAACAGTCTTTCATTAAAATAAAAGGAAATTCCTTTTTAAAAAAAAAATAATAGAGGTAAGTCAAACTCATATATCATTTCGCATAGTATACATTATAAAATTCTCTTCAAATAAAAACTCAATTAATTTTTCCTAATTTATAACATTACAAACGTTCTTTTTCTAAGAAAAATACTTACAATTATATAAATATATATAGTAGTACATTCTTGATTTGCATGACTCAAGTAATGGTACAGTCATGGTAAATTTCTTAGTGCCTCATGGCTCATGATGAGGGTTGTTCAACCCATTCGCTAGACCAACCCACCAGTCCAGATAGATCGGGCTGACCCGAAAACTGCCCAATCCAAGGCTTGTGATAGTCAACATCCAAAAACCGATTCTGATTGGTCGATTTATGGGTCTTTACTTCAAAATCCAATTCCAACCAACTCGACCAATATTCACCCCGTCCCCCCAATAGCTACCTTTCCCCACTGTATGAAGAAATTGATAGATCTAATGGGATCTCGTCGAGATCTAATGAGATCCCATTGAGATCTGGCGAGATCCTGTAGTGGATCACATGAAAAAAGAGGAAAAAAAATAAATAAAAATAAATAAAGTTTGTTGCAATTACGTTTAGGACTCCACTATTATTATATAGTATATGATATAACATGAGCTTATATAATAATAATAATAGGTCGTACCTTATGACCAAAAATACACCAACTTTTGCAGGATTTTAGAGAGGTAATTGTTAGGTAGTTGTATCTCCCTCCCATCACCACACACACACACACACACACACACACCCCCCCCCCCCCCCCCCCCCCCCCCCAAAAAAAAACACTTTTCTTTTTGGAAAGATTGATTTCTAGACTTGAATCCACCACCTATTGTTTTAGGTGGAAAACACTTGTCATCACACACAAAGGCTTAACTCCTACACGAGCTTATATAATATGCAATTTTAATGTAAATGATTAAATAACTTATTATCATGTAATTTTAATATAGCGTATTAGAGGTATTATAGTTTCACATGTAAGAATTTTTGTGTTGAGAAATGTTTTAGTCCTAAATAATGAGAAAATTTATTAGAGACATATTTGAAATGGGTTAAAATTTTCTTGTTTTAATTAATAACTTTTTAAAAGTTAAAGTTTGGTTTGAATAAGCAGCATGAGTAGTTATAAGAACTAGTAAGTTACCCGTGCGATGCATGGATAATTTTGTGATATTTTACATAAGACGGTTTTGGATAATATTGTACATATATTATAAAGAAAAAGTAAACTAAATTAGAGTAAAGAAACATATACATTTTAATATATTAAAAATTAATTTTGTAGGTTCTCTCTATATTCATAGCCTTCTTAAGCTAATATTAATTTTTTTAAGAATCATGAAACCAAAAATAAACGGAAAAGAGTAATGGAACCGTGAAAATCAACTAATGTATGTTGTGTTCACATGTTTCATATCATGAAATAAAAGTATGCCCAACTCTCTGACTGTCTTTCACTCATCGATAGTGCTACACTAAGTCATAGTGTGGGCAAGTGTATATGCATGTGTCTTATAGATGATTTAAAATTAAACCATGGTAGAATATGGCTTTACATTACGCACCAAATATTATCTCTACTTATATACCCAAAACAAAAACTATCCAACCAAATTACCTAAACCTAAATCATATTTAAACCCCTAATTTAAAAAGAAAAAAGGGAGAAAAAAGTACTTGTAAGGTTTTCGGCATCGCGATGGTGGTAGGAGGCCAATATAATGGAGGTGGTGACCCTTTAGATTCTTCTTTCTCTCTCTTTCAAATATTTTGTTAGTTTTATATCTTTTATTTTGGTAATATATAATGAAATAGTGCGTTTTATTTAACAATCCACAACACTTTTGTATCTCTCTATCTCTCTCCAGGGGCTTATCTAGTTAGTTATTACTATTAGTCCTTACTTATTATTATTATTCTTATTATTATTATTATTATTATTATTTTAATACTAAAACAGTGGGTATGCTAAAAGACATGAAGAATAGAGAAATGTGTGGTGGAAAGTTAGGCCATTAATGAGATAATAGTAAAATAAGTTAATGTGAACTTTTGGGTAAAAGTAAAAAAATGTTAAAGAAAGAGGTAAAAAAAGGCTAAATGCAAATTAAAGCGCCACTTGGCAGGACCTCATGTACTCCTACATGAGATCTCTATTTTTTTTTATATACTAGCCATGGTCCTACGCAATGCGCGGATAATACTTTAAGCTGTAATGTGAAAAGCTTTAATGTGAAAAGCTTATATAAAATATCCAAAATATTTTAAAATAATATCATGAAGTAATGTTACAATAACATGAAGAGATTTATGTTAAATTAATGATGTAATACAAAACTAAGGGGATGGAGAATTTAAACTATAGAGGAAAAGTTACATAAATTAGAAATTAGTTATTATGCGGTGTAATATCTCCTCAAAAAAAAAAAAAAAAAAAAAAAAAAAGTGGTGTAATAAGTTGATTGTTTGTTTAATCTTTTTTTTTTTTTTTGTTGAAATTTTTAGTCATAATTTTTGTTTCTATATATATTGGCTTGGAGGTCTCTGCTTATACATATTAGCTTGGAGGTCTCTGCTTATAATTTTTGTTTCTATATATATGTGTGTGTGTGTATATTGATTTCTTTTACTTTTAGTTAAAAGATACTTACTAAGGCTGTGAATTGAAATCAATTTAAAAATTTTACTGTTTTTTTTTTTAATGGATTTATCTGAAAACATCTTAAATTATAGGAAAATTATATAATTTATTCAAGCCTTTTTATACCCGATTACATGTTAGGAACCTAGAGGTTCCTAATGGGGATGGGTATGAATTGTAGGAGAATTGATGGGAATTTTAGGGAAATTGACTTGATTCGAGGTAGTCACCCTCCATAGAAAAATAGAGAGATTAAAAGAGAGAGAGAGATGCATTAATGCACTAACAAATTGGTTTATTCTTCATTGATTTCTCATATTGGATTACAATCATGTATTTATAGGAGACTAGCTCTCATCTCATTAGCTAGCCCACATGGACTCATCCTATTGATTCTATTATTCCCCACGTGCATTAATAATTCCAACATGTGCTAAATATGATTAACATGTTTAGAATTGTAACTAACTAACTAAATCTCAATACACCAATTATTATCCATATGCTTATAGCATTCCTAACATTTCCCTCCCCTTGAAAACACCTTGCCCACAAGGTGTTGTTGTGAAATAGCAACTTCATCAAAGGAGATCTTCCAATGGACCAATAGCGTAGTGACATTTTGATCACCATATTCATGCATTTCTCTTTGACAAGCGATCCCATGCATATGAAGGTTTCTTCTTCATAGATCTTCAAAATTTGCTTGAATTCTTGAGGCTTCAATGGTTCTTCAATCTTCAAGGTCTCATTGGTTCTTTCAACCTTGAAATGTTCTTGTATCCTCAAGACCTCATTCGATTCTAGAACCATTAAAATTGTTGGCGCTTGTATCTTGGATTCTTGGATCACCGACACTTGGATTGCCACTTCTTAAGTCATAGACTCTTGAATGGAAGCCTCCATTGGTGCATCAAGAATAGGTTCTTGGAAGATCATCATCATCTTCTTTGTTGGTTCTTTCGACTGAACTTCAAGGGCAGCATGTACATGTACATCATCATCCATTTTGACACAAAAATCAACATCCCGGCTTGTAACAACAGTAGTAGATTCTTGGAACTTGATTTGTTCTTCGACTTTCATTGAATCAAGAGATTGTAACTCTTCTTCGGACATGTTTTCAAGATCCTCTTGCACTCTTGAAAGTTCTTCCTTCATGGCCATGTTAGATTCAGCCAAGGCCTTCATCTTCTTTGAAATATCCTTGGATTCTTCTAAGGCTTTGTTCAACATTTCTTATATTTTTTTCAAAAGTTTTCTTTCATCACAATTGCTCATCTCAAGATCAACGGCTTTGATACCATTTGTTAGGAACCTAGAGGTTCCTAATGGAGATGGGTACGAATTGTAGGAGAATTGATGGAAATTGTTGGGAAATTGACTTGATTCGAGGTAGTCACCCTCTATAGAGAAATAGAGAGATTAAAAGAGAGAGAGAGAGAGAGAGAGAGAGATGCACTAATGTACTAACAAATTGGTTTATTCTTCATTGATTTCTCATATTGGATTACAATCATGTATTTATAGGAGACTAGCTCTAATCTCATTGGCCCACATGGCCTCATCCTATTGGTTCTATTATTCCCCATGTGCATTAATAATTCCAACATGTGCTAAATGTGATTAACATGTTTAGAATTGTAACTAACTAACTAAATCTCAATACACCAATTATTATCCATATGCTTATAGCATTCCTAACATTGCAATTTTTATTTTTTTTAAAAAGGAATAAAAAGAAAGAAAGAATAATTTTTTTTAATATTATTATTTAAGGGAGAACTTAATAATTTAGACATAGGGGTTAGGAATATATTTACTCTGAGTTAGAAACCCTCGTGCAATATCCATTTCACTTATGTATAAATCTTGAATATATAAATATAATGAGTTTAAAATTATATATATGGTCTCTAATCTTTTGCTACTATGTCAAAATGGTCTCTTCCACTAAGTGATAAATAGAAAATACTTATGTGGGTAACAGCTCAAATAAAATATTATTTGTATGCCACATAGACGGACACATATACAACACGTCAGCATTAAATTAAAAAACAAAGAACCTGATAGCTCAAAACTCACTCACGTGCAAGCAAGGGACATTTGGGATCCAAATCCTAGTTACTCAATTCTCATTCATTTAAAGGCACCTCCTCAAATTCCTCGAAAGAGAACGGTGACGGATGAGACTCAAATGAGTAAAGACCGCCGGTGAGGACAAGCAAGTCTATGGGAGTTGGTGCAGGGATTAAAAGATTTAAGGAGTTAGAGGTGTATTTAAAGCGTTTGGAGTTGGTGTAGGATCAGATAGCATTGGGGAAGTTGCGTTATGCACGAGGCTGATGAAGGATAAATTTGGCTTTAATGTACATTGCAGACTTTCTAGGTTTAAAAGGTTTTACTTTTTTATCACAAAATTTTCTTGGTGATTAATCACTGATTGATAATATAACAAGTAACTGAGTTTTGGGTTTTATAAATCTTTAAAGTTGAATTTAATAGATTAGTTTTTTAACAATAGTTTCTGAAATATGATAGTTTGTTCGAATTGTTTGGATACAATTTGCCCAATGCATTTTTCATCACGTAGGTTGTCTTTGCTTTCATACATTGGCTAGACTCATTGAATTCTTATGGGGCAAATTACAACTTACCCACATGTGATTTGGCCGAAATTTAAGATAGCTACTGTAGTTTGAAATTTGACACTTTACCCACCTAAAATTAGCTCAGTTAAAGTTCCGTAACTCACTTCTGTTTAAAACATGGCTAAATATGTAATTTTACTCTATTCTTATGTCTCTCTCTTCCAAAAACACAAAAAACATAATACAAGATCAAATTAAATAAAAAATAATTCAGCGAAACACTTGTAATATGGGATTTCAAACCACAAGTAGGCAACTTAAATTTTGATCAAATCTCAAATGGGTAGAGTGTCAACTTTTAAACCAAAGGTAGGCAATTTAAATTTCAACCAAATCACAAGTAGGTAAGTTGTAATTTGCTCACTTATATGTTTATCTAATGACCACATCAAGTTCAACGACTCCACCAACGAGAAGGACAGGTAGAAGGTGCGTTGGACTTCATGGATAGAATCATGAAGGTCACTACCGGCAAACTTTGGGGCTCACCCTTTCTCTCTCAACTAAAACATGAAGTTGGTTTATGGCCCGTGGGTCCTAAATAGACTGATCGAGATTTTGATGATTTAGGGATTTTGATTTGATCCTAAGAACTTGAGGTCTTCATTCAATAGGTGAGTTCATTTCCTTTTTGCTTTTTGTTTTTGTTTTTGTTTTTATTTTATTTTTATTTTTTTTAAGTTTAATCCTAGTCAGCATCACACGTGCCATCTATGTTGGCAAAAAAATTGTTTTTTATTTGGAGCATTAACCACCTGCAAACACCTCATTTTTTTCCTCTTACAACTTGAGCCCCATTTTCCAATGACGATATTACTAGAAGGTCCACGACTAGTCTGTAGCCCAATTATAGAAAGCTTTTAACTTGGAAGATGTTTTGGTGAAGGAAAAACCTGCAAGAACCTAAGTTTGTGCGTGCATGTTTAAAGCATGCACATACGCATACTTTGACCATGTGCTCGCACCTTCAAGTATGCACGCATATGTAGGAATACAAATGCCCGGTAAGGAAAGTTTTTATTGTAAAAATCAAGCAAAGTTAATCTCACATTGGCTGGGAAGAGCCCTGCATCCCTCTCGGATCACGATAAAAAGCTTCAAATGCTCTTTTCCCAAAACACTCCGAATTCACTAGAAAATAGTAAATCAAGTAGGGAGTTTTTAGGACAAAGTTTAGTTACGAAATTAGTCACTCAATATCATTAACATTACTATATATTTTGAGAATCTAGCCATTGAATTACATGTTCTTTATGTTTGTAATATACTTGTCAAATTTTGTGCCAATTGGATATTATTTAGTAAATGATTTATAAAATTATATTTTATGCATAATTTTAAACTACAAATACTTGCAACTTAAATAATTCATTGATGACATAGTTATTAATCTTTACTTTTTTAAAAATTTTGCAAGTACGAAAGATATAAGAAAAAATACATAGTTGTCTTTGTCTTTATATACATGGTTGACTTTTATCTAACCATACCTAGTTGTCTTTGACCATTAAACATAGTTGCATTGATTTTAATTTTAAGGTCAATTTTCCCATATAAGTCTCCTAAGTCATTGAAATTGGCTCATTTCTCATTCATTTTAGGTCCAATCTACATAAAATTCGCCAATTCACTTACAAGTACTGCATTATAACGTCGCCTTCATTGATATTATTCCTCAGGCCATTGGTGTAGCTATTCTTAAGCCATATTAGTTCTCCTTGGTCGCTGATGCATCTATCCTCAGGACCTTGTGGCTATAGCCATCTTCCGACATTTATTTGTAATCTTCATCCCAGTTAGCATGGTTCTTTCTCCATTGTGTCCAGTCCAATCGTCCAAGGCATCTTTGAAGGATCTTCACCGAACCAGCTTATATTCCAAACTTAAGGCATCATTAAACTTCTACACTGATTTTTAAGGGGAAGTATTAAAGATATTGTTTGTTATGTGATTGTGTAAAATGGTTTAAGAGACACAAATATATTGTGAGTCCATATGTAGAGCTAGCCCCTATCTATACTCTTCCTAAGTTCTTTGTAATTAACAATGCTCAGAGTAGAGATATAGCTTCTAGGAGCTTTTTCTGTGATCATAGGTTGTTAAATTGAACCATGTAACCCTTGTATTCTTATTTTTTATTACTTCTGCTCATTTTAAATTTCTACAATTGTCTCTTTGTTTTACAAAATTTAATAATATTCACAACGTTATAATTTATAAAATACAATCTCTATTTTTTAATATTCATAGGCGATTTTTTTAATCTAAATTTTGAGGTGTTCAATTATTTTTGTGATAAGTAGCATATTGAATTATTTAAACTCATCTGATTATTTTTGATGATGTTGGTTCGTCTGCTAAAAATTTATTTTTTCCACAAGTTATCATTCCATGAATATCTAGTTGCTCGTGTTTCATACTTTCATTGCGCAAAAAAACAAAGATATAAACTATAAAGGCATAACTGGAATATAATTTGAAACTTAGGACAACAATTAAGTGTAATATTTTATATTTAAATATGACTTCAAAAATATTTATTTGATTTTCTAAGTTATTATTTTATTTATTTAAGTTTCTTATCTTCTGATTCTTTTGAATTGTAGACAAGGAAAAAAAAAATCACTATCTATAACAAAGTTTCTCTCCAAACTAGTTTCGAAAAAAACTCTTCAAACTCATTCTATATCTATTTATTGGGTGTGAATTTTGAAAATCTAATCGTTAGATTGTATGTTTTTTTATGTTCTTAATACATATGTCAAATTATGTTCAAATCATACATTATTTACCATATGACCAATAAATTTATTTTTTATGCATAATTTTAAATCACAAAAACGTGAAAATTAAACATTTGATTGATGACGTAGCTACTAATCTTTGATTTCTGGAAATTTACAAGCATGGAGGAAGTAATAAGAACATATGATTCAACGGTTAGTATAGATGCTCAAAAAATAAAGGCCCAAACCCACTAAGAATAGTAGTACATCATCCTTCAAACTAAGCCTAAACATTAGAGAATGAGAAAACACTTCAAGTGCAATTCTAAACTAAGTCTTGGTGTATGACCGAACAGAGAGTGATAGAGAAGAGTAATTCAAGTGGTGATTGAGAATAATGCTCTCCTCGTGTAGGTTCAAGGATTAGTTTCTTATATATGAATGTTACAAGTTCTAAACCAAGTAATATACTATTCACTTCCTTGTTTTTCTATTTCTTAGAGAAAAAATGTCCCTCTCTGTTTCTGTGAGGTTCCCTTCCTTTTATATCCTCCCTCCTTGCATCCTAACCTTCCACCTGTATGCCTCAAGGCATTCCTTAGAATACTTGTCCCATCAAAACTCTACTAAAGATGGTAGAAGGGGCTGCTAGCTATGAAGTTACTATTCAGGTTTTATTCCCACATTAATGCAGCTGATATGGTTGGTATAGGGCATTCAATGCGGAGGTGAGAAGTATATCTTTCAAGAAACTTCCTCTCACATCCTTTGCCCCTAGTATGGTTCGTTCCCCGCTCCCTGGGCCTTCATATGATACTAACTACCCTACTTCTATTTCCATCCTCAGGTCGGCGGCATCCTCAAAGCTTATTTATTTCTTCAAGCTAATTTATGCAAGCTACTCCTTGATCTATTCCTCTTCGGTCCTCGAACCCCCATAGTTAGATTTTCAAAATTTACATACAATAAAAAGATAGTTTAAAGAGATATTTTTTCCCTATAATATAAACTTGTAATATGACAAGAAGAAAATAAATTTTATGTAAAATAATATAATTTTGATTATCAAAACACTTAATACAAAAAACTCAACCTTGGGAAATAAGGATGATGGTAATGGGGAAGCTAGAATTTTTTTTTTTTTTTTTTTTTTTTTTTTTTTTGGAGAGAAACTTTGCCATGCCTTATCTACCCCCCCCCCCCCCCCCCCCCCCCCCCCTCTTCTTGCCCTTTGCTAATATTTGGAGGTATTTGGTTGCAAGACTTGCCAACTTTAAGATAGAGAGCATTAAATCTGTGTTTATTCTTTAGATTTAATTTATATTTGTCTAGGGTTTGGCTTACCTCCAGTACTTTTTTAACTGGACATGTTCTTTTATTTTAAATATACAATAACATGTTATAGTGAGTTTTAATCTCTACTTTTTATTTAGTTAGTAGATGATGTGACAATTTTTCATTAAAACAAAATGATATTTCAGTTTAAAAAAGTACTTGAGGTAAACTAAACTCATCTATATCATATCATATCATATTATATATAATAAAAGTTGGGTTTAGACGCCGTGGTTGCGCCACGTGGTTTCATCAAATTGCAGAAATTTTATTAAATTTTTAGATTTTTAAAGAACTAAAAAAGAATAGTATACTACCAGGACTCTAATTTATTTTTATCATTAAATAAAATTAGATTAACATTATTTTTTATTTGTTAGGATATATTTCTTAAATTAAGGGATATAATATTTAACATACAAAAATTTAATTTAGATAATATTTATCATCTAATTAACATTATTTTTTATTTGTTAGGATATATTTCTTAAATTAGGGGATAATATTTAACATACAAAAATTTAATTTAGATTATATTTGTAGGGACCTGATTCAAGCACTATTCCTAGAGAACGAGTGGACTCGAGCCTGGCTGGCCCAATACAATAAATTTGTAGAGTGCGGGTCAAAGAGCTAGGCCTTAGCGAAGGTTGTGCGATTAAGCATGGTAATGCATTGCTCGATTGACAAGGATATAAATTGTAAATATGGAATTAGGCTCCTCGGCCACTCTTTCTGATAATATCCTTCTTATATCTCTCCTAATACTGGATTACAAAGGTTTTTCCAAGTGCTATGATCTTTCTCTCTCCTAAAACTGCCGTCCCCCTCTCTGGAGGAGTTCTTACATTTTATACCCCCTCCTGGTTAATCCCTACACTCTATCTGTCAATCATGCAGGTCACCACTCCAGCGCATGTCCCATCGGCCACCTTCCCATCCTCTCTGTGGGTTGTAGCAGCTGAGGCAGTACTATTCAGGGGTCACTTCTCCATTTAATGCGGCCAGAACGTTAGTTGGGAGAGCATTTAATGTGCAGGTGACAGTTCCTCCTGAGATTGCTCCTCCACCATGCTGCTATGGCCAACCCGTTGTACTTGCTTCTGTCTTAGACTCGCCCTAGAAGGTTTTCTTTGAAGGTGCTTTGCTCATCCTTTCAGTGATCCGTGTGGGTCGAGGACGTGGTTGTCCTCGGCGGTATTACTGGTGAATGGATTCATCCTCGGACATATCTTTTTTCCTCGGCGTGGGCCTTGGGCTTAACTTAGAGTGGGGCGGAGTTGCCAAATTCTCTAGCCCCACAATATTTATCATATAAATTTTTAAAATTTTAATATTATTAAATTAATATTATTTTATCAAAATATTAAGCTACAAAACTTGATTATGAAGGGATAAGCATAATCCAAATTTTTCAAGAGGTGATTAATATAAATATATCCCAAGAAATAGTATATATCTCCAATAATTTGATAATCTCTATCTATCCCAAAAAACAGTATATATTTCCATTAATTTGATAATTTCTACGTTGATGACATTTAAAATTCAAAATTCTATTTGTTTATCTTCACACACGTCTCTCCCTCTCGGCAGAAATCCCATTCGTTTGTCTATAAAAAGAAAATCCACACACACATCTCTCCCACAAAAATCTCTCTTAGTTGGTTTAGACTTTAGACTACTAATCTCTTACTAAAGAAGTCATCTCTATAATTTTCATAGTTTGCGCTATCGCTACCAAGAAAATCATAATTTTCAATTTACGCTATTGCTACCAAGAAAATCATAACAATGTGAGTAATCCTTCATTCTTCCTGTTCTTCTATTTTTTTTAAAATTTTTTTAATGAAGAATATTATAAAGTATGCCACGTGAGTACATAACAATGTGAGTAATCCTTCATTCTTCCTCTTCTTCTATTTTTTTTTTATTTTTTTTATTGAAGAATATTATAAATTATGCCATGTGAGTAATCCTTCATTCTTCCTCTTCTTCTATTTTTTATTTATTTATTTAATTTTTTTAATGAAGAATATTATAAATTATGTCATGTGATATATAGACTAATAATTATTTATATATCAAAATTCCTTATAGCTATCAACCATGTTCTCTCTCTCTCTCTCTCTCTCTCTCTCTCTCTCTCTCTCTCTCTTTTTAATTTTTTTTAAATTTTTAATTTTTTATATGTTACGTTATGTTGAATCAACTTTTTTTTCTTCATTTTATTCATATGACCTTTTTTTAATTCCAATTTTTATGGGATAAAAACAAACACATTGATTAGATATCTTTAATTTCAATAAGATTTAAATAAATTATATTTCAAATGGAACTCTACCAATATATATAACCCTATATATCCTTTTTGGAGTGAAGCTTATTTCAATATATGGATGCCTAAATCTCATGACAATGCAGGTATGCATTCTTTCTTCTTTTATTATTATTATTTTCATTTTGTTTATTTTCTTTAGTGTTGTTATTGGTTTTTTGTCTTCATGTGATTTTAATTAATGAATTTAAAACATTCGAAAACATTGTCAAGTTTCTAAATGTCCTTTTTTTTTTTTGTATTTTGTTTTTATTAAATTGATTAGGTTTTGTGTATTGACTTGCCTTTTGTTTAAACTAATTTTCTTAGCTTTGATTTAATTTATATGCTTAGGGTTAGGTTCTTAGAATTAATGATTAAATATGGTTAGAATTAATAGATTAATTTTAACAATTTTTTATTTGATTTTTATGTTACATCAAATTATCAAGATGTTCTACACGTGTATTCTTGAATTATCAACTTTAATTTTAATTTATAATATTATCAAGATTATATTAATTTTAGATTTATCAATTGTTTCAGTACGTTTTTTTTAAATAATTATCAATTTAAAATTCAATTTGAAATTATCAATTTAATTTAGTTTTAAGAAGAAATCTTACCCCTTATTTTAGTGAGATAATAATTTACACTTGATAATTTTTTCTTTTATCTTTATTGAATCTATTAAAATATATAATTATTTATACATTTATTTTATAAGTTTTTTCATAAAACCGTGCAACGACCACGGGCCTATAACTAGTATACTATAAAACCAAAGCTTCTAACTTTTTTTGACTTTTCGAGAGCTTGCCATGTAGGATTTGAAATTCACACAATTTTCCACATCAACAATATTTAAAAAATAAAAAATTAATTAAAAAAATCTCTTTCTCCTCCCAAAAACAAAACCTGATAAACCTTAGCAATATTTTTAATAAAACAAATCTTCCTTCCAAACAAATTATAACACGCTACTAAAGAGAAAAAAAAGTAATAATTAAGAATACACTACAAAAAAACCTTTGAACCTGCGCCTCTTCCCTTCCTAAGACATAGATCTCTCTTTCCATTTCTATGTTTATAGTCTCTGTTGTTTCGACTATTGCCAACCCTCAACTGTCGCCTCTAAATCCTGGTACGTTTTTTTTTTTTTTCTTCATTTAGGCTTTTAGTTTGTAGAGAGCTATGTTCTATACCTATAACTTTTGCATGTCTTTTTAGTTATCACATGCCCTTTTAGTTATTCGTTGAGCATTCCTAAATTTGCACCTTTGCTTGATACAATAATGAGGACATAAATGGCTACAAAGTGAAAGTTCTAGCGTTTACTAAATTATTTACAACCACATTGTTTTTATTATTATTATTATTATTTCTTTCTTTCTTTCTTTATCTTTCACCTCATGCCCAGGCCTTTTGGAGACTTAATATGTGAAGATCAAGCAAGTACTCCCATGTAGTTTATTCAGATTATAAAAATTAAGAAAGGTTCTCTGCTTTTCTTTAGGAGCTCTTTACCCTTGGCTTTCTTTCAGCATTTTATTATTTTCATTACTTACTATCATTTCTTCTATTGTTTTGGGTAGTAAACCTTATAAATGCTTGAATGTGGCAACTTACCAAGAATTTATTTTCATTACTTATTATCATTACTTCAATTGTTTTGGATAATAGCACCGCAAACCCTTAGTGCGATAGTTACTCCACAAGTATAAGTACTTGTGGAGTGTGGGGGACAATGGCCGGAATTCAAGTCTTCAGGAGGAAGCTTCATACATATATACACTTAGATTATAATAGAGTATAAATTCTATCTTGTAAAAAAAAAAAAAAAAAAATTTGTTTTGGGTAGTAAACCTTATAAATGCTTGAATGTGGCAACTTACCAAGAAGACTATTTTTTTTTTTTTTTGGATCATAGTTTAGAGTTTAGACCCAGTAACACTTATTGCTTTATTTTTCTATAATTAATAATAAAAAATTTGTTTTATGGTTTCTCATGTACCTCTTTCTTTTCTTTTTCTTTTTTTAATTCTTTTTGGTTTTGCAGGGTTGCTTGGAACACACAACCCAGAAGTGGAGAGAATTAATGGGTTGTATTTATCTAATTTTTCCTATGCAGATGCAAAGATTTTTTATGGCATTCCTTACTTAATGTCACGTATAATGAGGAATACACATGGTAGATAATTGAAGGTTCCGCCACAAATTTCACTACTTTAGTGATGCCAAATTGTGACTGTTGTACAGTACTAAATGTGATGCGAATGTCCCATTTCAAAACAAAAAAAGTGATGTGAATGCATTTTATGTGAAATTAATGTCATAATAATTACAATCTATCTACAGATTGTGAATTTTTTTATACTATGTACTAAGGATTTTGCGGTTTTTCTTTCTCTTTGGTTTCTCAATTCCACCTCAAAGTATTTGAGTATATGAAGAAATGCTTGAACCAAATTTACTCTCATTTATTTCTTATAAAATTTTATTTTGGTTTTAGGTGTGCAAAAGCAAAAGTTATCCCTAAGGCTAGATGTAAGAGAGAGCTTGAGAGAGAAGGTAAACAACTTTGACATAACATCTGAAGTCTTATTTTAGGTACATACAATTTATTTACATTGTCATGGTTTTTTTTAGAAAACTACTTTAAATTGCTTGAATATTGATTTGATCCATTTTATCTTTGACTATTTCTTTGTTGATGCTTATAGGGAGCTCAATTAGAGGGGAATTCAAAAGGTGAGTTTGAAAAATCCTAGAGATCTTATGGTTATTGGGATCAATAACATTATGGGAACTTCAGTAATGATATAAATTCATAATCAATTTGAGTTTTTATTAAATTACTTGAATCTACCACAGAAATAGGCAAGTTTTCGTGCATAACACAGGTTTTTAACTAATTTATAAATAAAATATAACAGAAAACGTTTGACCTGTAGCACGGGTTTATTATTCATTATTTTTAAAGAATTCTCTTTCATCATTGTTGGATATTTATAGCTAAATAACATGGTTGTTGGTTCTACCACTCCTATGTTTTAAATGATTATAGTCTTTATGATGATGTCACAGCCCAATTCATTTGTGAGTTTAGATTGATTTTAGTTTTATTTCAATAGGTTAGTGTAAAAAGTTGGATCCTATTACTTTATTTTTAGACCGAAAATTTACCTTCATAAAATATTTGTATGGACATAAAGAATGTCCATCTCTTTTTCAGTTTTTTGCACAATTATGTAAAAGGTTGGAAATTTTTTTTCTTCAAGTTTTGTAATTTGTATGTGCTGATACAAGAATTAGATTAATTGTTTATGACATTGTAGTGTTGATGTAAATCTTATTTTGAAATAGAATTTGAGTAGATTAACAAAGCAAAAAACGCTCCTTCCCTTACCAAAGTGCATAGATTTTTATTTGTTTTGTGATCATCAAACTGCACTGGTTATCAATTAGAAGTTGATTATTGTGTAGTTTGCATATATGTCGTTAATTCTTCTATCATTTTTACAAAATTGATAAGTAATTTTTTTTTCTTTAAATGTTTGATTTCATTTCTAATTAGTTTCACAACATGATCTTAGCCATATTATGAGTAGAAAGTGAAACTTTATTCATTTTCAAGCTATTATTTGGTTTTCAAGCTATTCACTTCCAAAAGCAAACAAAAAGAATAAAAAATCTTTTTGGTTTGATCCACATATGGTTGAGCACACACACATCATTTGAGCATGTACAAACACATAAATGAAATAGGCATTCATTGAACATTAAACTTGTGTGTTGTGTGTGAGGATCAAGTGTGGAATAGTCCTTAGTCTAAAGTGAAGTTTCAATGATCAATTCAATCAAGTCATACACAACTAGCACTAAGTCAGGTGGTCTATCTCAATTATAGAAATGAACATATATGACCTCCCACAAGAAAATGATTACAAATCTTAGAAGCTTTTCATTTGGCTTCTGTACAAATCTCAACATTTGATCATTTTTGAACAATACATCTCATTTTGAGATCGGTGCTTGAAATTTTTGATATTTCAATATTGAAAATGAGCCTTTGGCTTTTTGAGCACCATATATTTCAGTTTAAAATGTCGTTTTCCCTTTTCCCTAGTCAAATACTAGTATATGCAACAGACTTTTACAACTCAATATCTCTTTTCATTTGGAGATTTACATTTTGTGAGCTCTTTTACAAAAACAAAAAATAAATAAATAAATATAGTGGGAAGAGACATAGGCACAAGTCTATGCAAGTATCAAGACCATCAAGACTATTGACTAATCATTCATGACAGGCTTGAAGATCTATTTATAACAATCACATATAGTTTTCAAGATTTCTTCCACACAAATAAATGTGCAAACATAACAAGCTAAGCTCGTAAATGCACTACGCCATTAGTACAAAGGTACTAGGCCAAACTCACATGTGAAATGTGCTTAAACATATACGATCAAACTTTTTAAATTTTTCACTTTTTATGTGGTTTTGGATTTTTACTCACACAAAACTAAAACATAAAAGTAAGATCAAAATAAAAACAATGCATATAAAGAAATGCATGATACACAAATGCATGACAATGAAGCATCTAATGCATGAAGGGTCCTACAAAGATTGAAAGAATTAGATTAATGACCAAAAGAGCAAAAGCTCAACTATAGGAACCCTTCCTCATCCAAACGGATTAATTTTTTGGAATGTGTATCTCATGAGAAGTGAGATGAGGGTTGGAAGAATGAGAACCGAAGATGCACATAAACAAGGAGTTAAGAGCATTAAACACTTTCTTTAACAACATGCTATTTTCACTCAAATCCGGTCTACCATTATTAGTACAAGGTACGTACATGAGCAAGTGCAATCAAGTTTGTAAACATTATAAAACATGTAAGCATATCTTGATCAAACAAAAACAGTCATTAAAGAATGACTACAATGAACATTTAGCAAGTAAATGCTCATCCGGACACGCAATGCAATTAAGAACAATCCAAGGATCAATTGCATGTCTAACACTCAACCAATGCAAAATACGTGAAGTATTTGCATCTAGGATACAAGATCCTACTAGGGCACAACATCAAACACCACAACATGATTGCAACATACATTATCTTCCTTTTTAGCAACAGGTTCAGTAATCAAACACTTGGTATGCATCTTAAGAGATTCATTTTCACATTTTAGCTCATCAACAAGTTTGTTAGACAAAACAAGTTTAGCATCCAAGTCCATATTTAAACATTCAAACTCTTTCATCTTTTCAAGAGAATTTTCAGCAAGCTTCTTATATTTTTCAACCAATTTATTGGCTTCATTGAGCTTAGCAATCAAATCATCCTTTTCAAAAATTAACTTGCTCAAATTCTTTTGATACTTCTTAGCTCCTTTCTTCAAGAGTTTGTCAACAACACCCATAGATTCAAGTAACATTTCATCACAATTATGAGGATTAACACTCATAGAGGCATTTTCACAAACACATGGCATGTTACACTCACAAACATCCATAGAAGCATACAAAACACTATCCATGGCAAAACACACACAGGGTCAAGGATCACACTTAGGTAATGAAACCAAAACAAGTGAACCTGGCTCTGATACCAATTGAAAGCTCAAAAATGTGTTGAAAACACAAGATCTGTTTAGACCCCCAATTAAAAGTTATAGCTCGATTGATTTTACACTAACTTAATACTAAGTGCGGAATAGTGTAAAAGCGAGCGGATAAACAAATAAGCTACTCTAATTCATAATCAAAGCATCACAACAATAAAATGGAAAGTAAAAGAGTAGGGAAGAAAGATACAAACACAAGATAACATGCCGATGTGTTATCTAAGAGGAAACTGAAGTACTCGGCGAAAAACCTCTCCACCGCCCTCCAAGCGGTAATCAATCCACTAGACAATCAGTTGAGATACATGGGTTAGCAAGAGACCCTCCAAGCCTAATCTACCCGATGAACCTAAGCCCTCCAAGCTCCTACTCCAACAAGGCTTCTCGGAACCGTGTCTTGTCTGGCTTTCCGGATCCCGCAATACACCCGATTGTATCCACCAAGCCTCACCAACTTCTTTTGGCAAATCCCCAAAGCTTCCCAAGCTCCAAAACACTCTCTACACTCTGAATAGGTGTAGGTTGTATTTGGGTACAAATCTCCTCTCAAGGTATGACAATGAGAGAGGGATGGAGAAAAGGCTACAATGATTTCTCACTAAGGATGAGTAGCTCTCTCTCTAAAGATGGGTGTGTGTGTTGTTGAAAACCTATCTAAGGTTTTTCTCTCTGAATGACCTCTCATACATTTGTGGGTAATGAGGGTATATATAGTATGGGTAAAAGGGTAAAAAAGTCATACTTGAAAATCCTCCAGGCAGAATGTTTCGCGACTATCTCGCAGGAAGGCCTTACTCGTGAGACACTCGCGAAAATGACAACCTGGCACAACTCTTGAGCTTCTAGTCATGTGCTTCTCACATGGGTCTTTCGCGGGTTAACTTCTCGCGAAATCCACTGATTCTTCACTTTAGCTTGAGTCTTCACCAACTTGATACTAAACCCGATATAATAAAATCCCACAAAGTACAAGGAACAAAATTAAAACAATTATAACATTTTTTGTCATGGAATAAAGCCAACATAAAAATATAGTTGTAAATCACAACTTTATAAAGAGCTTAAGAGAGTTTTTTAAGTCTTCTAATTTTCTTTGAGAGAGTAGAAAGAAGAATGAGGTGGAGCTTTTGTCTTCCTTTTAATGTGTGAACCCGTGGACTTGAGAGAAGACTTAAGAGGGCTTCCTAGCTCTTTCCTTAATAGAAAAGAAAGTAAAGTTGAGGTGAGAAATTCAGATTTGCTTGGAACCTTGGGAATGAGGGGAAAAGAGCTTCTTGGAAGCTCTAGTTACATTGAAAGTCAAAGAAGAAGCTAGATGGAACTTGCTCATTGCATGGCCAAGTCTTGGTCTTTGGAGTTTGTCATCATGCATGAAACTTTGACATTATGTGTGTTGAATTTCCATTGGTTGCATGGGTGGGTGGAATTTCCACTATAACAACTTTATAAAGAGCTTAAGAAAGTTTTTTGAGTCTTCTAATTTTCTTTGAGAGAGTAGAAAGAAGAATGAGGTGGAGCTTTTGTCTTTCTTTTGATGTGTGAACCCGTGGACTTGAGAGAAGACTTAAGAGGGCGTCTTAGCTCTTTCCTTAAGAGAAAAGAGAGTAAAGTTGAGGTGAGAAATTCAGATTTACTTGGACCCGTGGGAATGAGGGGAAGAGAGCTTCTTGGAAGCTCTAGTTACATTGAAAGTCAAAGAAGAAGCTAGGTGGAACTTGCTCATTGCATGGCCAAGTCTTGGTCTTTGGAGTTTGTCATCATGCATGAAACTTTGGCATTATGTGTGTTGAATTTCCATTGGTTGCGTGGGTGGATGGAATTTCCACTATAACAACCCATAAGTTCATTGAGTTATGAAAAGAGTGATCGTCTTTCTATAAATTGGTGAAAATAATAGCTTCCCCCCCACAAGTTCTACGGTAATCAAGAACTTATTACATTCATTGAGTTATTTCTCAAGTTCATTCTTGTAATGAATGAATATCTCTAATGCCTCATCCGCTTACTTAATAAGCACTCATAACAAACTCTTGTGCATTCCAAATTTTAGACAACTCAAGTATGTCAACTAAGGCATGTAACATATATTGCATTCAAAGAAATATTACAAAACATATATTAGGATTAAACACGTTAATATCCAATCAAGTTCACACATGCTCAAAACATATACACATGTATGTAATTAAATAAGACTATATGTGCTCAAATACAATAATCATGTATCCTCCATATCAATACAAACAATTGTCTCTTAAACTTTATAAATAAATAACACATTTGGCATAGGGGTGAACTAAACACACTCTAACTGAGATTGAAACCCCATAATAGCAGCCCTATTAATGTGCAATTCATCTCATTCTTTTTTTTTTCTTTTTTCTTTTTTAAAGTTTGACTCTATCAAATATTGGAGAAATTATAAGATCCACATGGTGGGCAAGTGATATGGCCCACCATTCCACTAAAAAACTGCCACTTGTTTAAAATTGTTAGTTAAAAAAAAATTTTAAACAGAAATTGATTACTGACTCAACAATTTTAAACAAGTGGAAGTTTTTTAGTGGAATGGTGGACAAGTGACGTAGTCCACCAAAGGATTCTATAATTTCTCCAAATATTGGGCTTGTATCCACACATTTGAAATTATTAATAAGAGCTCTCATAAAGCTATTTTAATTATTAATTAGTGGATCACTTGATGAAATAGAGAAAACTAACCAATAAATAAGATGGTAGCCATGCCCTGAGAGCATTTAAAACGATTCCAAAAAAAAAAAAAAATCTCCAAAAAAATTCCCAACTTCCTTTATTCATCTAGCCCATACATCATTGCACATAAAAGGCCAAGGACGACACATGATTGACATTTTAAAGCATATTCAGTTACTATAACTATAAACCAGTCAAGCATCATGTATATCACTAAGGATATTCACACAATGAATTACAAGATTTACACAAATCCAAATAATTCTCAAATCAATTATTAAACAAGATGAAATTCCAAGCTTAAAGTCATGTTTGATGATGCGTTACTAGCACTATTTATCCTCCCCCTAAAAAAATTAAAAAAAAATAAAAAAAATAAAAGCACTATTTATCTTCAAATAATATACATATATCAATCGGCCAAAGATCAAACATATTGAAACTGCATGGTCCATGGAAAAATTGAAGTTATCCATGCCAAAGTTCAATCTTGAACTTGACTCATTGGCCAAAGTTTAATAATTAACTGTTTCTTTAAACTCTGTTGAATTCTAAAATTCAACTATTACACCAAATAACCAATCATGGCATCCAAAATAAATAAGCATACCCATAGAGGCATTGATGCACAACCACATCTAGTAAACCATAAAAATTAAACTAGTATATATATATATATATTGTTATTACATTTTAAATTAAAATTAAATATGTTTAAACTCAAAATAACTGAAGAAGAATAAAGAGATGAGTTAGAATAAAATTTGTTAAAGAAAGAGTTACTTGTATGTAAGTTAGATTAAATAAATTAAGAGAAGTTTTTTAAATTAATAAATAACATGTAGGTTATGTGAAGGGTTGGAAGACTATATATACGGCTATGCTATAGACTAATTTCATATCAAGAGTAAATGAAGAAAATAAGTTAAAAGCAAAGTGTATTGTGTGAGAGTGAATTAAAAAAAATTCCTAAATACTTGAGAAATTTCGGGTCAAAGAAAGGTGTTCTTCTGGTGGAGCTTTGGGCTTGAACACTTTGTGCAGAAGCTGTTCTAGCCATACGATACTTGTTGGGCTGTTGTATCCTGGGGGAGACAAGTCAGAGAAGGTCTGCACCGGTTACAAAGTTTAGCCAACCAAGGGCTTGAATCTCCTTAAAGAGAGCGAGTGCCGCGCCTCAGTCCAAATAGTGTTGTGTTTATTTCTTCAAATTAATAATATTCAGCATATTATTCAGTTTTTTTTGTGTTGTTTCCATTATTATTGTGTTTGCACCAACATATATCAACCAACCCAAGCGATGGATACGATTATTTCGCTTGGGTCATCACTGAAAAAATTCACATGGCCTTCTCGAAATCGGTCCTGGGTTCCATTTATGTGAAACCCTCATAAAAAATTCAAATATACATGAGCCAACAAAACAACGTCCAACGAAACAAACTCACTCAAACGGTTATACTATAATCACGATTTTCAACTTTAGCCCAGAGAAGAAGATTCATAGATTAACGTTGGCACATACAACGTCTACTAACAAGAACCAGAAATCGTAAAACAGTTTCAGAGAAAAACAAAGTTTCAGAATATATAAAACAATACCATTCCCACTATGGGTTTGTTTCGCAGAAAACTATTATTTATAAAATCACAAAATTCCTTTAACATTAATCACGAAAATAAATTAAGAAACAGAAATCTGCTTTAAGATTGTTGGATATATTTCAACAATTTACTTCTATGATTAACAAAAAGAAATAACATACAGGTCTAAATATAAACAATAACATAAATAGATGTAACAGGCAAAAGCAATAAATAGATACGGTATATATAAGAAGAAATCCTCAAATAATTATTAACTCACAGACCAAATGTGTGAAGGATAAATGAATTAGATCAAGTCTTGTGTTTGACACAATCTCTTTAAAGCAGATTTCGCCTCTCATACAACCTACTTTGAGACACATGAACGTCTACCTCCTATAATAAAATGATCAACAGCACAGAGAAGAAACACATAAGGTCCGAGCTCTGCAAACTATATACTATGTTTCTTTCTCTCTCTTTGACTCAAATGAATGCACAAAATTTTTTTTTTCTAAAAGAGTTTCTCAAAAAGTTGTTTTTCATAAATGAGGAATTATGAAAATATATGTTACTGAAAAAAGACATTGTTTAAGAAAAAACTGTTGTATATATAGACTTACTGGTTCAAAAAATAAAATATAAAATATTATTATTAATTAGATAAGTGGGCCCAGTCCATACATGCCTAAAGCTCAACCCAATATCAAAGTCAAAACTCATATTCTCTATTATTTTTTTTGTAGGACTCAAGGATTCTCACCATTTTAATATTATATTTAAATAGACACATTAAAAGTCAATTTCTCATTCACTCCGTCCTATTTTTCCAACACAAAATTTTTTACTCCATCGCCTTCGCTTTCACTTCTAGAAATTAGAAGAGAGAATTGTGGGTCATCCAAATGAAATAAATTTTCCAACTAATTTTAATAGGTCAATAACGGCTGCTAGACATCGATATTGACTTTGTTCTTCTACTGAATTTCCAAGAAATATCTTGATATTTTGGTCCGTGATCATAAAAAGTGAGGGCTTGGCCTTGCTATTTCACACTCATATTCATCAGAGAGAGAGCTCTGAGAGAGAGAGATCAGAAATGGCAATGCGAATGGTGGTGTTTCAAATAATCGTCTTATTGGGGTCAATGAATGCATTTGTAAAGACGGGGTTTGGTAAACAGTTCAAAATGTAGTGAAGCAACCTGTGGGAACGTTAGCATTCCATACCCTTTTGGAATAGATACTGATTGCAACATGACCGACTTGTATTGGATAAATTGCAGTCACAGTTACAGTCCTCCCAAGCCTTTCTCTTTTTTGATAAACCCTCCCAACCCTGGAGCCTTGGCGCCCTTAAACCTGGAGGTTCTGGACATTTCATTAGACGGCACTCTTCGCGTCAACTATCCAATGCATTGGGGTTGTGCTGATGCTACAAGTATAAAATTTGAGACATTCGACTCCAATGCTTCAAGACTTCTTGTCTTCAACCAATCCAGAAACAAATTCGATGCCATGGGTTGCTACAATTTTTTTTCATTGAATGCTGCAGAAAATTTGGTTCTTTGTAACTGCACCGGTTGTGTTAACAATAATATGATTAACACCAGCTGCTGCGTAACTGCTATCCCAGTTCACGACGCCGTTTCTGCATCTCGTACGTCAACGGACCCCAAGACTTACAATAATAACACATGCAAATATGCATTCATAGCAGAAAAGAAGTGGTGCGAGGCCTATACCGTTCCTGTGGTATTGGAATGGCGCATCGATCCAATATTATTTCCTCTTGTAACTGGAAATAACAAGTCAGATGAAGAAACCTCAAGCTATGTTTGTGCTAATCGTTCTACAACTCTTACATGTTCTTGCAAACCAGGCTTTACAGGAAATCCCTATCTGCCTCATCCTGAACGATGTAGAGGTAAACTACTTCTCACCTCCGTCCATTAATTTTACTCCTGTAAATTAAATATTCATCACATCACATGTTATTGTTTTCTTAGATAACTTTTATGCCCTGCCCAAATTAGTTATAGAGCTGGATCAGACCACAACAGATACATTTCATGTTGTCACCTATGATTCCAATTCCTTCTCCTAACTATATTAAATCATCCAAAAATAAATAAAATAAGATGGCTAAAACATTTTTTTTTTCATTTGAGTGTATTATTTTTATGAATATATTTATTTGGGTAAATTACGGTAAACTACCTTTTGAGAAAATACCAAACATCTACAACTTGTTCAAAATGTCAATTTAGTCTTTCAACACAAACAATATAAATATCTACCGTTAATAATAAAGTTTTCTATAAAAAAAAAAAAAAAAAAAAATTAAAACTCAAATCTCACTCACACTCTCTCTCTCTCTCTCTCTCTCTCTCTCTCTCTCTCTCCTTTTCTATTTCCTAATCTTACTGTCTCTCTCACAAGTCACAAAATTCTTTTTCTTTGCTTATCCAAATCTTAACATTTTGAATAGTCCGTTTATGGACCAAAGATTCATTCTCTGAAATTTCCCTCCTTTTTCTTCTTAAAATCAACAACAAAGAGTGCTTCTTCTTCTTTTTTTTTTTTTTTTTTTGGGTTCTTTTTTCTTCAAAAAAATAATTAACAAAAAAGGTAATTATTTTGCTACTTTGTGTTTGGTAGCCAAGAAAATCAAAGAGAAAAGCTAAAAAAAATCAAAAGGAAAAGCCTTAGAAAAAGACTCATCTCCTCCATATAGTGTTTGGAAGCAAAGAAAATCAAAAGAAAAAGAAAAAGCTCCTTAAAAACACTAGCCAAGGTCCTAACTCCACCACAAAATTGTCGTCAACCACCAAGCAAACATCAAAACTGCTGATACCCATGTCAGCCAAACCCAAATCCAATCCCACCACCGCAAGATCTCCACACCAAAATAGAGAGATGAGACAGAAATAGGATCCATCGTCCATCATCGACAAGATTTAGACAACCAAAGGCAAAAGAAATTGAGAAAGAAAGAGAGTGTTAGATGAGATTGTGAAAAAGAAAAGAGAGAGAGAGTCAGATTTGGAAAGAACAAAAATTGAGAGAGAGAGAGAGAGAGAGAGAGAGAGAAAGAGTACGGTGAGATTAAGAAAAAGAAAAAGTGAGAAAGGGAGAGAGAAAGAGTCAAACTTTGTTATTAACGGCAGATGTTAACACCAATTGTGTTAAAGGATGAAATTGGCCATTTTTAACAAGTTATGGATGTATTTGGTATTTCTCAAACCTCAATAGTTTACTATAATTTACCCTATTTATTTCTTCTTTCTTTTTTCTTCATTTTTTCCATTCTCTTGGCTTTCACGCTTATAGTATCCTTTTGAGTCCTAAATTTCTCCTTCAATTTTCAAATTCATTAATATTCTCCCTAAAACTTTCTCTATTCTATGGTAATCCATCCTTCAATAATTACTTCTTTAAATTTAAGTGAAGGGAAGTATATGTAAGAGTTAAGTGAGAGTCATGAACGGTGCACTTGACTACTATAAGAAAATTAAATTGTTAATTTTCAATAACAAATCTTGAGATTTTGGCCAATGCCAATCAGGTTCAAGACTTTTCAAAACTGATCAATTTTGTCCATAAAGCTAAATTAGTTCCTAAACACTATTAGGCCAATTAGTCAATTTTCTCAACTGTCTTTGGGATTAAGTTGGTTTTTGGGACCAAATTGATCAGTTTTTTAAAAAATTTTGAACATGATTGGTATTAACCGAAACCTCAAAGTATGTTAATGGAAATTACTTAATTTTTAAATACATACTACCAAATAAATATATGAATTTTATTCTTGATACTCAGGTAGGTTGTAAAGGTTGAAACTTTCAAAGGATTGTTAAGCCTAGCCAAAGAGTGTTAGCTTCGATGGCAATGAACTTTCAAATTCATCAATTAGATATTTTAAAATTGTTCATCTTAACAATTTAGAAAACGATATCTCTCTCACAAGCGTACATCCAATCTAAGGGGATATTTGGTTCATGTAATGTTAGATTTCTAGAATCTTAATCTATGAAATTACATTTTAAGTTTTTAACAATATAAGATTACAGTGTTTGAGTCATTAGTAACATTCACATCATATTTCAAGGATTTAACATTCTTATAATTGGTGGGTTCTAGTTAGGTAAAATCTCTTGTAGTCAAATAAGAGATCCAAGATTTGATCTCCATCTACAAAAAAAAAAAAAAAAAAAAAAATGATATCTTAGCTTGTTGATAAAGAGCTATCATTAGGAGTGAACATTATAGATTAAAACCATAGTTATTAAAGCCAAGCCAACTTGGCCAATCACACCAAAAACTTGATTACCTGGCACCTAAACTGATTCAAGTGTTAAAATGGACTGTTTATGCATAAAACCTAGTCAAACTCGACAAGTTTGTGGCGACTCAAGTAACTCTGATGGGTTTATAACTCGATTGGGTTTGTGAAATTTGTAAAATTACATCAATAGGTCCACTTTATTGAATTCTTTACTGTTTAATGTGTTATAATATGGTAATTTGAAGAGGAGAAAACATAAAGAATTTATATTAAAAAAATGCACTTATCTATCTATCTACCTACCTCCAAGACTCTCATCTCCTATTAAAAGTCTACTCTATTATTGTGAAATCTTGATTTTGAATTATAATTGCCAATTTAATTTAGGATATGCCTTTTTTTTTAATTTACATATTTATGTTATGATTTCTCAAACTTATATATATATATATATATATATATAATTAATTGACCCTACGATTCAATCAATAACTCACTAGTTGAACCAATAACCCAATGACCTGACTCATAGACTGGGTCAATGTCTGAACTGGGTTTAATAAATAATTTTGAAACTGTCTCTCAAAAAAAAAAAATCCTATAATTGGTTAATAACATTTTCATGAATAATTTCAAATTTTAAGGGTGGTTTGGTCATTTTAGATGTTTTGTGATTTTTTGTGTTTTTTTTTTTTTTTTTTTTTTTTGTGTGTGTGTTTTTTGTCCTTCTAGGCTTCTAGTGCTTTAGGGGTATTTTGGTTACATTAGACACTTTGCTGCAATTATTTTAAAGATTTGGGGTTTAATTTGGTCATTTTGGTAGTTTTAATGGTATTTTAATTACATTAGAGATTTTCTAGTTATTTAAGTCATTCCATTAGTAAAAAATAAATATAAGATTTTCGTCATTTAATAAATTAATCCATTACAGTGATATATATAATCCATATTACTGTAATATTGTTGTAAATTGTAATGTTTGTCGCATTACAATGAATCGATCACCCCGCAATTTAACATGAGCTTGGGGCTGGACTACCATTATAAATAATTAGCCAGTTCTTGTTTCAAATTCTTAGAAACTAGTCGCTAACCCGTGCGATGCACGGGATAGTTAAATAAAAGGACATATGAAAGCAAATAAAAAAGACAAAACCTACTTTTTTTTTTTTTAGTTGAGTCTCACTCCTTATTTTTTCAATTTTAAAGTGAAGTTAAGTTTAGGGTTTTGAGATGGTAATTGCTAGGGTCTTAAGGAGAGAAGAGATAGTCTTACCAGGAGTCTAAATAATATAAACAATTCAAAACATGAAACATTATCAAATTTATAACACCTAATTCTATTATCTTTTACGTTGAATCCAAACAAATAATTAATTGAAATTAATTCAAACAAATAATTAATCAACTAAAAATCAAAGCATTAATAAAAAAAAAAATCACATGAACCCAAATAAAAATTTTCAATAAAGTAAGAATATATAAAAATTTACCACACCTTGGGCTGGAAGACATATGTTGCAGTTTTTATTTTTCTCCAAAAAATAGAGATGCTTCATCTGCCATATGCAATATAAAATAATTATTAGAATTTCAACTCAAAAACCAAACCCATAAAAACACTATCAAAATATAGAGATTAACCCAAATGCTTATAAGAAAATCAATTCTAAACATAATAAAACAATAAAATAGAATAAAAATTTCAGGCACATATGAAAGTAAATAAAAAAAGACAAAATCTACGTTTTTTTTTTTTTTTTTTACGTGAGTCTCTCTCCTTATTTTTTTAATCTTAAAGTGAAGTTGAGTTTAGGGTTTTGAGATGGTAATTGCTAGGGTTTTAAGAAGAGAAGAGATTTTGGTATTTTTATGCAAAAAAACGTTATTTTAGGTCTAGTTGATTTATTTCCTTGTTTTTAGGCTCTTTTAATGTTTTTTTAGGTCAAATTTTGTTCCTATTATGTTTAGGTATTAAGTAGGGCTTATTTTAGAATATATTTTCTTGTCCATCAAGTTTTATGGAGCCCTTAAATAGGCCTCCAAGTTTGTATACGTTTTTCAATATTATTGTTATAAGATATAAAATCTAAAATAAAAAGAATCAAAAATAAAAAGTAAAAGAAAATAGTGATGATGTGGAAAATTGTGAGAGCTTCAAAAGTTTCGGTTTTATATATATATATATATATATATATATATATATATATATATATATAAATTAATGGTTACACAATATCCACACTATCATACCCAATGTCCATATTTTACACCTAACGTGAAAGAGTGTGAAGACAATTACCATTGGAATACTTGCGAAGATTTCTGACCGAAGAAGGAAATTGAGCGCTGCGGTGTTTGTAAGACTGAGCCGAGGAGTAACGTGATTTCTATCTGTAAACATCACAATAAAACTGTCAGAAAACTTGAAATGTGATAGAAAGAGAAGGCCGAATCATTGAAAGCAAAAACCCTTAATCTATTGTTAGGAAACCTAAATAGGGGATATCCCACCTGACTCTCCTGGCTGGGTTAGGCAATGAAGTCCATCATGCCATGCGCCCGAGATGATCAGACAGTTGTCTTTCATCCCTTTGTTAGATTTGGGGAGACAGGAGATGAGCCTGACGATATCGGATCGGGATCTAAGATAGTATCCCGATCCTTGTTTGGTACGACACTCGTACATGTGTACCACATCGAGCCAGGTGAGTCCCAACCCTAGATGTTGGTTTAGATCGTCGACTGCTCCTAAAATTCTAAACATGTTAGGTGTGCACTGCTCAGGGCTAAGTCTATGGCCTCAGAGATAGTCTCTGGTGACGGGACCCATTGGGATGGTCATTCCTCCCTCTAGGAAGGCGATAATGGGGATTATAACTTCGCCCACTTCTCGGTTTGTTAATAACTCTTCCGGAGAGCAATACCTCAAGCCCACATCCTGGGGAATGCAATACGTCGCCCTAAACTTCTCCATCTGGGAAGGACTACTCACTAGATATTTAAATCTACCCATTTTTAGTTAGGATAGAGGGGAAAGGTGCAAAACAGAGACTGGGGAGCGACTATCCAAAGGCCGAAGAGGCAAGCCGAAAAGAATATGAAAGTCTTGAGTGAGGAACTTACGCGGAATTAAATTGAAGAATGACCTTTATGTTCGTAGAAAGATCGTAGTTGATTCTGGGGTGAGTTGGAGTTGATGACAGGAAAGGCGTTGTGAGCGTGGATGCCTGAGTTCACTGAGAGTCTGGAATTTGCAAAGTAAAGGGGAAAATAACCCCCTTTTGGGGCTTTATATAGGGGCAGGCAAAATGATGGGATTTATCCCGCCCAAATTTTGAGAAAAATCACGTCCGTTGGATCAGTAGCCCACCATTGGATTCCATAGACAAGACGCCGCCTGGAGCAATTAATGGCGCCTTGGAAACGGTGCAACAACAGCAGCAATAATGAAGCGCCTAAATTTATGCGCATACACGTGTGGATTCAGAGATTCAATGATTTCAAAGCTTTTATTTCGCAACAGATCAAAATCCTATTTTTTCTCCTCGGATGCGTGGGAAAAACTAGAATTTTGAGGGGCTATTGTGGGTGAAAGCCCAACGCTACGTATTGGGCCTGGGGCCCAATTTGAATATCCTTATTTGTCCGAAGAGGTAAAAGGGATCAGGGCTGAGTCCGTTTGGTGGAAATGCACTTGAAAAGGAATGATGGGATACGTCCGAAGACGATCCTGTTGGTCCGAAGAGGTCCCCATCATCGGATCATTAGAGAGCTTGATCAAGCAAACATACTGAAGGCCTGAGCGACCTTCCCAACTGATTCCACGGTAAAGAGCAAACTCTGGGCATGCCTAGGGATAAGAAGAACATAAAAATATCTTAAAGGAAAAGCTGCTACCACCGCATTTAATGCACTGCAGTAACTTTCCTGGCCGCATTTATGTGGAGAAGACACCTGAACAGTTCAGCCTCAGCTACTACCACTCACGGCAGACTAAAGCAAACGTCTGATGTGACATGTACTCAAGTGAATACTTGGATGAAGAACAAGTGTACGGTGAGGATGAGGAAGAAGGAGGATATATAAAGGGAATAGGTCTCTGAAAAGGGAGGGAGAAAAAATGGTATTCATTGTCTATAAATATTAAGCCTCTTCGGATTTAAGGGAGATCCACTCGATGACAGTCTGAACATTGTTTTATCCTGACTTGCATAAATGAATCGTTGCTAAATCCATAACCAGCCCAGCTATTTTACTCATTTCTCTACAAATTTATTGTTCGGGGTTCATTGGGCTCACAACCTGCAAAGCCTGGGCTTAGCCTACCAAATTTGGACCCTACAATTGGCGCCGTCTGTGGGAAGTAGCTTGAGCAAAGGTGGAAGCAAAACCTCATAAATGGCTGAACCAAGGCAACGTCCAGTAGAGTCCAGGGCATCTCAACACACCGATCCTTTCCTTAATCTGGAACGGAGGCAGGATCGTGAAGGTAGCGTACACACCGCACATGACGATCGAGGCCAGTCGCATGGAGAGAGCCACATGTCCCATGCAGAGAAAAACCAAAGCATGCAGTTAGAAATTGAAAGGCTAAAGAGGGAGCTGCGCCATTCAAAGAGGAAACGCATTTCCTCGTACTCTGATGAAGATTCTGAGGACGAACAGGACGTTGTCTACAAGCAGAAACTTCGAACACCAGTCAGCGAGTCCTTTCCCTATGAGGAGATGCACCATCGTGAGAGGAATCCTCGGAGCCCCTTACCTAGGGGCGTAGGGAACGATGCTATGAGTAAAGCCCTGGATCAGATTTCCAGGTCTCCTTTTACACGTAACATCGAGAATGCAAAACTTCCTCGACATTTTTACTAGCCCGCATTCACCATCTACAACGGTCGGATAGACCCTGTGGAACATGTGAGTCATTTCAACCAGAGGATGGCCGTTCACTCTAGAGATGAGGCTCTAATGTGCAAGGTCTTCCCATCCAGCTTGGGACCGATCGCCATGAGATGGTTTGATAGTCTGAAAGCGGACTCCATAAGCTCTTTCCAAGAGCTAACTCAGGCATTTGGGACGCGTTTTGTCACATGTCGAAGGGTTCCGCAGTCCATAGCCTCCTTATTGTCCGTCAGCATGAGAGAGGGTGAAACTTTGAAGTCATATTCAGACAGATTCTGGGAAACGTATAACGAGATGGAGGAAGATTGTGACCTAGTGGCCATCAGCTCCTTTAAGCCAGGCCTTCCCACTGAACATGGCTTGAGGACGTCCATAACGGGCAAACCTACTACCAGTGTACGCCAGTTGATGGATAGGATTGACAAGTATAAAAGAGTTGAGGAAGACCAACAGCAGGGTAAGAGAAAGGATAAGGTTATCCCTCAGGAGATGAGGGATTTCAGGTCGGACCGGCAGAACCATAACAGGTCGAGAAAGGATTAGGTTGGACAGGGTTCAGCGAACCTTCAGACAGTCAATGCTGTATTTCGTGAGCCAGTGCACCAAGTCCTGGAGAGAATCAAGAATGAACCTTTCTTTAAGAGGCCAAACAAGATGGTCGGAAACCCTGAAAGGCGCAACCACAATCTTTACTGCCAATACCATCTTGATCATGGGCATACTACGGAGGACTGTAGGAGCCTGTGGGACCATCTGGATCAACTTGTCAGCGAGGGCAAGTTAAAACAACTTTTACACCACTCCTATGGTCAGGAAAATCAGGCAAACGCAGGGTCTCGGAGAGGTGATTCTGTAAAACCCCCTTTGGGCACGATAAATGTTATCTTTGCCGCACCAAGGAGGACAGGGTCTTGCTCATCAAGAATATTATCAGTCGCTCGGCTGCCCTCAGAGAGTGTTAACAGAGAGCCGAAGAGGCCTAGGATGGAGGTTCAACCAGTTTTGGGATTTTCGGACGAGGACAAAATCGGGATTTGGGGTTTAATTTGACACTTTGCTGCAATTATTTTAAAGATTTGGGGTTTAATTTGGTCATTTTGGTAGTTTTAATGGTATTTTAATTACATTAGACATTTTCTAGTTATTGAAGTCATTCCATTAGTAAAAAATAAATATAAGATTTTCGTCATCTAATAAATTAATCCATTACAGTGATATATATAATCCATATTACTGTAATATTGTTGTAAATTGTAATGTTTGTCGCATTACAATGAATCGATCATCCCGCAATTTAACATGAGCTTGGGGCTGGACTACCATTATAAATAATTAGCCAGTTCTTGTTTCAAATTCTTAGAAATTAATGGTTACACAATATCCACGCTATCATACCAAATGTCCATATTTTACACCTAATGTGAAAGAGTGTGAAGACAATTACCATTAGAATACATAGAAAATCGTTGTTTTTGGATGAATGTCAACGTGGCTTTTTGAGTTTTGTTCCTCAATGTTCTAATGCTATGTTTCATGTTTGTCATTACAATTTACATGTCAGATATTAACGAATGCATAGAAAAATCCGCACCGTGTTTGAATAGCTCTTCGGGGGACTGGAATACGGATAACTATTCGAACCTCCGCTGCGTAAATACTTATGGGTCATACTATTGTGTAGAAGCTTCTCCTCCTCCTCCGACCAAAGCGATCACAATAGGTATGTCTTTTTAGTTTTTACACTCAGAGATCTACAACAATAATTGCAAGAAAGATTTTTGCCTTTTAAATATTTATAATAATAATTATAAAAAAAAAAAAAGGCTTTCTAAAATATCTTAAACGTGACTCACTGCTTCATTTTTACTATTCTGGACTATTTCTTCTTATTGGATTTTTGTCTTGAGAGAATTCATGTCTGAATTAAGGGAACTTTATCAAATTGCACTCGATAAAACAAATAAACACAAGTCTAAAAATAAAAAAGATCATGAGAAAATTACTAGTTTAAATGTTCCAATCAGTACAATGGGAATCCATGATTGTCCTCAATTGAACTACAAACAGATAATAAAGAGACAACTACTGAATAAAACTACTGTCACGTTATGCCCACTCTAAATCCTATCATTTATTCCCACGTTTGGGAGATTATGAATGAATGAAATGAAAAGTAATAGAGAGAATGAGAGATCATAATGGAATAAAATATGATGTATTTTTTCTTAATGTATTTGGGAGTTTATAAAAGAAGAAATAAAATAAAAAGAAATATACAATTTTATCTTCTTCTTCTTCTTTTATTTTTTCTTTTTTTTTATACGAGATAAAATTTCTAGCCCTTGCCCCCCACACCCCACAAGCATTTATACTTGTGAAGTGACCATTGCACCAAGGGTGTACGGTGGTAACAATTTTATCAATGTATCGTTTACAATATATTTGCATTTTATTTTAATTAGGGATAAAATCGGTAATTCATCACAGTTCATTAAAAGAATAAGTATTATTTACAATTTTGGGAGGAATAGTGTTTCCTAATAAAAATATTTGGAAAAATTACACTTTCCCCCCATAAACTATACCGCATTTTACACTTACCTTCTTCATCAACCTGAATTAGTGTAAAAGGGAGTATAGTTTAGGAAATAAAGTGTAATTTCCCATAATCTTTTCCCTTCATCAACACGAATTAGTGTTTCCTTCTCTCCTATAGTTTACCTAGTTTTTTTTAGCATTAAGAGAAGATGTGTCTCTGCTTTACACAAAATTGTTATAACCTTTACTACAATGAGTAATCCTTTTCCATTTAATTGTGTTATGCAGCTATTAGCACAAGCCTTGGGCTACTATTTTTGCTAATAGGTGGATGGTGGTCCCACAAAGCAATAAAGAAAAGGAAGAACATTAAACGTAAGGAGAAGTTCTTCAAACGAAATGGTGGCTTATTGTTACAACAACAGTTATCTTCAAGTGAAGCCAATGTTGAGAAAACCAAATTGTTTAATTCAAAGGATTTGGAAAAAGCTACTGACCATTTTAATGTGAATAGAATACTTGGTCAAGGAGGACAAGGCACTGTTTACAAAGGAATGTTGGTAGATGGGAAAATCGTTGCAATAAAGAAGTCCAAGGTAATTGATGAAGAAAAACAACTTAAAGAATTCATTAATGAAGTTGTCATTCTTTCACAAATTAATCATAGGCATGTGGTTAAACTACTTGGTTGTTGTTTGGAGACAGAAGTTCCTTTGCTAGTTTATGAATTCATTCCTAATGGAACTCTATCCCAATATCTTCATGTCCAAAATGAGGAGTTTCCAGCAACATGGGATATGCGTTTACGAATTGCCACAGAAGTTGCAGGAGCTCTTTTCTACTTACACTCAGTGGCTTCCTCGCCCATTTACCACCGAGACATTAAGAGTACAAACATACTCTTAGATGATAAGTACAGAGCAAAAGTAGCAGACTTTGGGACTTCAAGATCCATTGGTGTTGATCAAACTCACTTAACCACAGTAGTACGGGGCACTTTTGGATACTTGGACCCTGAGTATTTCCAGTCAAATCAATTTACAGAAAAGAGTGATGTTTATAGTTTTGGTGTTGTTCTTGTTGAGCTTTTAACCGGAGAAAAAGTGATCTCTTCTACAAGGACAACAGAAAGTAAAAGTTTAGCCACATATTTCATTCACTCAATAGAGGAGAACAATTTGTTTGATATTATCGATGCTCAAGTGATGAAGGATTCTAAAAAAGAAGAGATCATATCAGTTGCAAACCTTGCAAAAATGTGCCTAAACTTGAATGGGAAGAAAAGACCTACAATGAAAGAAGTTGCAATGCAATTGGAAGCAGTTCAAACATTGCGGAAAGCTTCTAATGTTCAACAAAACCTTGAAGAGGTTGAATGTGTTAGAAGTGAAATGTATGAGCAATGGGATGTCATTTCTACATCAACAATGTTAGGTGTAGACAATAGTGTAGCCTCATCTTCAAACACTCACCCATTGTTATCTTCATGGTAATGGCAAATGATTAAAGCATTATTATGCCTAAGAAACATTATGTAGTTGTTCCTTTCTCGTGTTTTGTTTTCTTTCTTTCCTCTAAGTGACCACCTTTGTAAGGGATAATGTCACAAGAAAGTGTCGTAGTGTGCTTTCATTTGTAGAAAGTAATGAAGACTATGGAGTATTAACAAAACATATTGTATCATGATTATAGTATAGCTATAGCAAATGTAGCATAATAGATCACAAACCCAAAATACATAAGTCATGTTAGACTTATCAAATAAGTGCTAGACAAATAAAGAAGTGTACTGGGCAGGGAGAAAGTGGAAAGAAAATAAACATAGAGGAAGGAAACAAAAAAAAATACATAATATAACAATTTAATCAAAGGCTTGAAATAAGGGTCTGATCTTCAAAGCGACTAAGGCCAGCGACGCCAGAAAGGAGATGCTCACGATGTGCCTCTAGATCTGCCACCTCCTTCTTCAAAACCTTAAGGCAAGCATCTATGGCGTCCACAACAAGCTAAAAATCTTCATAAAGAAGGCTTGAGCAATCTCTCGCAAGTAATCCAACATGAACTCCACAGCAAAGCCAACTCTGATCAACTCTTGAACTGCGGCCCTCTATTGCAGAATCCTCTTAGTAGACACAGTATCTATGAAGTTATGCTTAATGTTGTTCATCACGCTTCCCAATAGCTTAAGGAAATGCTCCCTCATGAATCGGCCAAAGAGAAACCCTTGCATGAAATCCCCACGGTTGTTGAAGACTGCTTCCAAGTGGGTGATGCACTCCCCAAGAACTCGAAAACCATGGAAGTCAACATAAGGAGCTCTAGCACCCTAGAAGTCTGTAGGATCAAGATCGTTGGCCTCGAGTTGGTCAAATCGGATAAAGAAGGCAGTAGCCTCACTTGCTAGATTATGAACAGTGGCAGAACTGTTGCTAACCTGAAACCAAGAAGATGGAGCCACCTTAACAGGAGTCGGATCTGGAAAGAAGTATGAGATAAAGCATAAGTTCACAAGAAATAGACGAAGTAAAGGGATGAGTCCAATAATAAAGATCAAAGAAGGTACAAGATAAGGAAATTACTAGAACCCATAGGAGTAGGGACTACGGGTGTGGTAGAAGCAAGAGCTGTAGGTATCGCGATGCCTGCTGTAGCCTTGGGATCCTCAAGAATGTTGTTGATGCTCATTTTTTGGGAAGCCTAGTAGAAGAAAGAGCCCAGCAACATGGGCAAAAAAGAGTTAGTAAGTGGATAGAAAAAAACCAATAAACCCAAGTGGCAAGAATAATAGATCATAGGCCTATAAAATGAATAAATGGGCCTTAAGGAAGCAAACAGGCCTAAAAGAGCCCAAAAAGAGATGAGTAGCAAACCCATGGGTAGTATGTGATGTAGAAAAGTGAGAATGGGCCATAGCAAGCCCAAAGTAATGCAAGTAAAGAAAGTAAGGGGCTGATGGCAAGCCTATAAGCCCCAAGGATGAAGGATAAGGTAATTGGGCCAAGGAAGCCCAAAGGAGTTAGTAAAAACTCATGGGAATGCAGAGTTAGAAAAAGGGCCAAGGAAGCCTTAGAAAAGCAAATGAGCCTAGGATACCCAAGGGGAAAATGGGACAAAGGAGCCCACAAGCAATGTAATAAAAAGCCCAAATGACCATATTGGGTCATTGAGAGAAGAATAAGCAGCAGGCCCAAAAAGGCCCAACAAGCTTGGGTCAAATAACAACACAGCAAGAATAGCAAAGCGGTATGGCAGAAAAAGGTAGCAAGACTGCAGAAAAGAGCAAAAGAGTGGGCTAAAGGAAGAAAAGCCCACAATCAAGCAAAGCCCAGCCCCCAAAGGGAGCAGGCCATAAAGAATGGGAAGTCAGAACACAGCTCACACCATAAGAAGTCAAGGATGAGCGGTAGAATGTGCAAACAAGCCTTCAGACCACGACAAATGCAGCGGGCAAGTTTTGGACACACACAGAAGTAGAGCACTCGCAAGGCCCAGACTTCACCAGCCTGTACCCAACTAATACAGGAGGTGGTGGGTCATGGGTTAGAGGTAAAAGAGTATGGTTAGGAGATAGGGAGAGGGGAAAACCTATTCTGGGGTTTCTGTTCAGGCTCTTTTCGGGAAATGTCCTGCTGGGATGACATACCACCCAAAAGAAGGATGAGTTGGAACCACTAGGTGCATGCCATGAAGGATGGAGAGAGAGAGCACCCATACCGTAGTAGGTAAGAGTGCCATGGCAAACAAACGACCAAAATAGTCCTCTTTGTCTGGTGATAGGGATTGGCATAACCAGCACAGGTAAGTGGTACTGGCTGAGCGCTTGACAAACCAGTGCTGGTCGGCAAGAACACCCAGACTAGACAAAGGTAGTTAAAGACTAAAATGGTAAAAGCCAATCACGGCAAGCATTATATAAGGGACCCTTGCCGAGCACAGGAGGGATCACGATCACGGTAATAGTAACCTCTAGGAACGAATCATAATACAGAAGTAAGTACTGAGAAAAGAAGAAAAAAAAAAGAAAGAGAAAAGAAAAGTTAGAAATAAAGAAAGAAAAATAAAGAGATAGAATGGCAGGCATGCACCAATAGGTTGAGCCCCTCTCTCCCTTTAAAAGCCTTGCTCTCTATCAAAGGCAAAGGACTCTTTTGGGCACAAGCCATTCAGGTCTGTTTCCCTCAAAGTGATTAATTTCTATGGTAGGATTTTCCTGAGAGATTATTCACATTGAGGAAAACGGTTCCCTCCTTAGTCTTGGTCCTGTGACGTAACTTAGCATGGTAGATTGATCTTTTTCTTTCTTTCGATAACTCATGTCTTACTTATTTATTTCCACCATTTTCTTTACAAGGTGTTTCTTACCATTGTGATTATCATTTTAATCGGGGATCATTTGTTCACTTTGTCTAATGGCAGAATTACTTTCTTTTATTATTATTATCATGTCTGCTTGGTATGACTCATCCGAAGTAGCTCCGCCTACCATGGGCATGTGAACGAAGTTCTTGGCAAACGAGGCATAGTTTGTGCACAAGCCGAACCAAAATGAGTTGCAATTGGACCGGTCTCAACTCCCTTACCCAGAAAAAACTTGGGCCCAGTACAACAGAAGGCAGCCCAGCCCAACATTGCAAAAAAGCCCACCACATTTAAATTGGTGACTCCACTGGGGAGTTGGGAAGCAGATAGGGACAGAAGCCCTCGCAAACAAATGCCCCCGAAATTCAGGACAACGCAAAACATAAGCATCGTGCCCTCACATGCAGAGTCAAGGCTAACAACGCCTCACCAACAGCAACCTAACCAGAGTCAAGGTGTTAACCGAATGGGGGCTAAACCCCAACCACAGCCAAGAATCCCCACTGACAATGCCAACGTCTTTATTGAGGTGTTGTAGTCGCTGCAGCACTCACAGCAGCAAATAATGGAAGAAATCCGTCAACTGAAAACAGACAAAACGAAGGAGAAGGGGAGCCAACATGACCCGAAGCATGTAGTAGACAAAGATGAGAGACCAACAAGAGGTGTCCCACAGAATGCAGAACAACGTTTCATCACTATGGCCGAAGTAGCGGCTCTCCTGGAGCAAGAAAGGGTTAGAGCACCTAAGGAAAGATTCTATGCATGAAGACATCCTTACCCACTAAAGGTACTCAGCAAACCGTACCCTGAGAGATATGAACCACAAGCCTTTGCACAGTACGATGGCAGGAAGGGACGTGAAATTGAGCACGTGAGCAAGTTTATTGATACTCTTGGCCCTTATACAGTAGACGAGGACTGATGTCTTCAGGAGTTTTCCAAATCACTATGTGATCGGGCATACACCTAGTACATCGGCTTAAAGCCATGATCAATCTCAACTTGGGATGACATGGTGGATGTATTTTGCACTAAATACTTTCATGGAGAAGAAACAGTAACACTTGCGACCCTGCAAGCAACCAAGCAAAGTGGTGAGGATTTAATGGAATATATCAAAAGGTTCAGGAACATAGCACTCGATTGCTATGATCATTGTGAAGAAAGAATATTGGTAGAAATGTGTATGACAAATATGATCAGGGAGTACAGGGCAGTCTTGGAAAACTTAGAAATCTCCCAGTTTGCGCAGTTGTTGCAAAAGCCCAGGAAGATTGCCCAATCGGTGAAACAAAGTTCCGACAAGAGAAACGCTATGCAGGTTATGGCAGTATCCACTGGTGAACGAAGAAGGAAAATTGATGAAAGGGAATACGATACTCCCCCACCAATACCATCTACCCCAAAGGAGTTAGATGTACTCCTAAACAAGTGGATAGTATACGGATTCTTTAAGCCTAATCAAGTTTCTAGAGAGCCCACAGAAGAAGAGCAGAAGGACCCACGCTTCTGCCGTTTGCACAACTACGTGCAACATCCTACTGCAGAATGTTGGGCGCTCCACAGACTGGTACACCACAAGATCAAAGAAGGAACTCTAAAACTATCTTAACAGGAAGTTTAAAGAAACCCACTCCCAAACCACAAAAGGAATGGTGTAGCAACGATAGTAATCTGTGTAGATCCAGGGGAAGACGAGGAGGAGAATCCAGCCCTACCGCCGCAGCAATTACCACCTTACATAGGAGCTCCAAATTCAAAAATTGGTCTAACCAATTGGGGCTTATGGCGAAAGAGCGAAAGATAGCCACAGAGGCCCTGGCGAGCATTACCTCCGGGGCAGGAACAGAATGTTTATCAGTGAAAGTTATAGATGACAGGCCCTCCTATAAGAGTTGAGTGAAATCACTTTTAGTAATGAGGATATAGAGGTCGAGTACCCAAACCACAGGAGGCCCCTTTACTTAGCAGTATCCATAAATCAAATCTACGTCAAGAGAGCCTTGGTGGATACAGGTGCTTCTGTAAACCTCATTCCATTAAGCACTCTACAAGCGATAGGAATTTCAGAAAGAAAGATTCAGGGGTGCCCAATGGAAGTGATAGGGTTCAGAGGAAGGGGCGAATACACTGCAGGCCACATCCAACTGTGGTTAAAGGTGGGCCCTATAGCTTCCTTAGCTCAGTTCCATGTGGTAAAGATGGAGGTCTCATCTCATGTGCTTTTGGGGAGGCCATGGTTACACAAACACCGATTAGTCTCACCCACCTATCACTAGTGTGTGAAGGGAAGGTTGAGTGGCAGAATGATACGCATAGCAGGAAATCCCTTGCCATTTGAGCAGGTGAAGGCTTATTTTGTAGAAACTTTGTTCTACAACCAATGGGCACCACCTAAGGAAAACTCAGTATTAAAACCACGAGACACCTTCGTACCTAAGTAGGAAGACATCCATAGTGACCCAGAACCTAATCTAAGGGAGTTGCTATCAGGAAAAAAGAAAAGGAAGGAAGCACCGGCCGCAAAGCCAGATGACACACCACAATGTGTTAGAGTCCAGTGCCTTAATGGAAAGATTGTATACAAATTATGAAGGTGCGCGGGGCTCACGAGTGAGATCCAAGTGGGCCCCAGACAAGAGTAGCACCATAAGAGCCTAGTGTGTTGCGTGGCTCAAGAAAGCTCAGAGGAAGCAAGTAGTAAAAAGAATGATAAGGAAGTCAAGGCAGAAAAGGATGTACAGGTTGTGGCAAAAGAAAAGTTGGAAGAGATTAACCTGGGGTCCGACTCGCAGAACCAAGGCTCATTTCAATTAGTTCACGGTTGTCAAAAAAGGAAAAGTCAGAATTGATATTGTTGCTGAAGGAATACAAAGATGTCTTTGCATGAGACTATAATGAAATGCCAGGGTTGGATCCAGGGCTAGTAGTGCATACGCTGAATGTGGATCCCAAAGCTAAGCCAGTGGCCCAGCCTGCCAGAATATTCCACACTGAGATAGAAGGACAAATAGTCAATGAGGTACACAAATTGCTAGCCGCAGAATTCATTAAGCCCATTCAGCACCCACATTGGTTATTCAACGTAGTTCCAGTAAAGAAGAAGAACGGGCAGATAAGGTGTTGTGTAGATTTCAAAAATCTCAACAGGGTCTACTCGAAGGACGAATTGCCACTACCAAACATGGATTTACTGATAGATTCTGCGGCAGGAAGCGCCATGTTTTCATTCATTGACGGATTTAGTGGGTACAATCAGATTAGAATGGCGCTAAAGGATGTGAAGAAAATTGCCTTCAAAACACCTATAGGCAACTTCTACTACACAATGATGCCATTTGGGTTGAAAAATGCAGGCGCAACTTATCAATGGATAATGATGACTATATTTCATGACATGATGGGAAACTAGAGGACTATGTGGATGGCATAATGGTAAAATCAATGAAGCGAGAAGAACATGTCCAAGTGTTGAGAAAGGTATTTGAGAGATGTAGAACTTTCAAACTGAGAATGAACCCTCTCAAGTGCGCGTTTGGAGTGTCCTCAAGGAAATTCTTGGGTTTCCTGGTTCCCAACAGAGGAATAGGTGTGGATCTGGCCAAAGCTACGGCCATAGCAACCATGAAACCTCTAGCCACAATAAAGGAATTGAAAAGCTTCTTGGGGAAGGTCTCATATATCCGAGTATTCATTCTTGGATTGGCATCAATTACTTCTACTTTTGGCAAATTACTCAAAAAGGGGTGACGCTTTAAGTGGGGAGAAGCACAGCAGACGGCCTTCAAAAGGCTACACTAGATTATAATGAACCTCCCTACCGTGTAAGCCCTAATCCGCAAGAAGCCATTGTTGCTCTAGCTAGCCACCAACCCGTATGCCATAAGTGCATTGATTGCCTAAGAGGATGGAGGTGGCATTGAGCAACCAGTTTACTACATCAGTTGTGCTCTAAAAGATACAGAAAGTCGTTACCCAAGGGCAGAAATAGCATGCTTGGCTATCGTATATGCCTCGCAAAGGTTACGCCATTATTTTTTGGCTTACGAGGTGTGGCTGATGACTAAGTCCCATGCAATCAAAGCTTTGTTGCGGCAACCGATTCTCTTTGGCAAAATATCCCAGTTGTTGTTACAATTGTCACAGTATGACCTGAAAGCGGGAATGCCCAAGGCAGTAAAGAGCCAGGCTATAACAGATTTGCTAGCACAGTTTCCAGGAGAAGAAGAATTCCTGCTGGATGATGAAGTCCCAAGAGAAGTAGCCATGGCAAAAGAAGTCAGAAAGTGATGGGTAATGAAACTTGATGGGTCTTCTACCACCCAATCAGGAGGAGTGGGAGTAGTTTTGTATCATGAAGAAGACCAGGCTGTGGCACTATCATTCAAATTAGAATTCCCCTGTTTGAACAACACAGCAGAATATGAAGTCTATCTAACCGGGCTAGCCACAGCCCTCGAAATGGGAATCAAGCATTTAAGAGTAATGAGTGATTCGAACCTAGTGGTAGGCCAAACCAAAGGGAGCTTCTCCTTAAAAGAACCCAGCCTAGCCCCATACAGAGCAATGGCCTAGAAGATGAAGGAAAAGTTTTCAACCTTTGAAATAGAACATACACCAAGGAACGAAAACCAGTTTGTGGATGTGTTGGCCGCATTAGGCTCACATATAATTTTCGAAGAGGATAGCACCAGGATAGAAGTCAACAAGACGAAAGAGTCTATTATTGAGATGTTGAAGGCAAGGTTCTAGGAGGAACAATGTGAAGGAGATTGGCGGATTCCCATAAGGGAAGCCTTGATGAAAGAAGAAGACACTACAGAACTAAAAGTGCTAAAAGACTACGCACTGGTAAGAGAAGAATTGTATCGTTGGATGCCAAGAGGAGTCTTGTCTAGATGTGTAGGGTAGGAGGAGGCCCAAAGAAAGTTAAAGGAAGTACATGACAAGACTTGCGGATCCTACGGAGAGGTCAAACTTTACCGCAGACTTCAAAGGGCAGGCTTCTATTGGCCAAGTATGGGTAAAGATGCAGATCAAATCCAAACCCAATGCGAGACCTGCCAACTTATAGCAAACAAAGAGGAAAGTTACATTGTGTTCACCAGCGAAGACTAGGGAAGTCCATTCACGCAGTACTTAACAGAAAGTATCCTGCCACAAAAGCACAGTGAAAGATACAAGCTTAAGAGGTTGGCAACACGTTACTTTTTACATAACGCAATCCTTTTCAAGAAAGGGTATGATGGAGATCCCTTAAGGTGTCTAGGTCCCAAGGAAGTAAAAGGGATGATAAAAGAAGTGCACTCAAGAGAGTGTGGGGAACACCAGGGGAAGAAAAAGCTATACAAATGCCTACTGCAAATAAGTTACTACTGGTCTACCATGAAGAAAGATACAGCAAAATTTGTGAAAAAAAAGCCATAGCTGCAAAGTACAAGCCAACCTGATTTACACTCATCCACAGAAAGGTATCAAGACCTCAAAGGGCTTGATGAAAGGAGGGAAGAGGCCCAAGAGCGCAACCGTAGATATAGGCAAAGGATGACTAAAGCCTATGGCAGAATGACTAAAGAGAGAGTGTTCGCGGAAGGGCAACTCATGTTAAAGGTAGCAGACTACGTTAGGTGAGGTATGGTAGGACCATCTAAGTTTGTGCCAAAATGGAAAGGACCCTTTGTGATAAGAGAGGCCCATCCGAGTAGGTATTACCGTCTGGCCCAGATGGATGGCAAGGACCTGATAGATCCCATCAATGGGAAGTGGCTGAAGCGTTATTATGCTTAAGAAAAAAAAAAAGGTTATGTAGTTATCCCTTTTATTTAATGAGTGTTATGTTTCCTTTTCCTTCAAATGACTATGTCACAAGACTAGTTTGTAACGTGCTTTGTAATTAATGAAAAGTTACGAAGTATTATAAAAGCGTTCTATGTCATGGCAATAGCAAAAGCAGAAAAAAAAAAAGTGTAGAATTGTAATTACAAACCCAAATTATGGCAGTCATATCAAATTTGCCAAATAAGTGCTATAGGAAATATAAAGTGTACTACATAGGGAATAAATGAATGCTAGAAAGAAGGCACTCACGACGACCCTCCAAGTTTGCCACCTCTTTCCTCAGAGCCTCAATGCATGTATCAATGGCATCAACAGCAGGCTGAACCCTCCTTATAAAAAAGGCTCAGGCAATCTCATGGAGATGGTCCAGAACGAACTCCACAGCAAAGCCCACGTTAACAAGCTCCTAAACTGCAACCCTCCACTGCAAGATCCTCTCGGAAGAAACAGTGTCAAAAAAGTTATGCTTAATGTCATCATCACGCTCCCCAGCATCTTCAAAAAGTGCTCTCTGGCAGAACAGCCAAGACAAAATCCTTGCATGAAGTCACCACGGCTACTATAGACAGCCTCAAAATGAAAAGCACAATCCTTGGGAACTCTAAAGCCATGGAAGTCTACATAAGGAGGCAAGAGGCCTAGAACCCCAGAAGTTAGCAAGATCGAGGTCATTAACCTCAGGCTGATCAAAACGAACAAAGAAGGCTGCGGCCTCGCTCACAGGATCTGGAACTTTGGCAAAACTGCTGCCCACCTCAAACTGAAGAGGGGTAGTAGGGAGTGGACCTATCAAGAAAACATAAAGCATAGTGTGAGAAATCATGAGCTAAAAAGGAATGAACTCACAATGAAGAAGTGAAGAAAGAGATGAGGGAAGGAAACACACTAAGACCCATAAGAGTAGGGGCTGTGGAGATAGCAGAAACTGGTACTGTGGGAATGGCAGAAATTGATACCGTAGGTACGACAGAAATTGGTGCTGAAGGTATGGCAAAAATGGGTGCTACAGGTTCAGTAGGAGAAGTGGCTGTAGGCATATCTGTGTCTGCTGCAACTCCTGGCTCCTCAAAGGTCTCTGCAATAAGAAGAATGGACATGCAAAATAAAGGGAGACCGCAGCAAAGGAGTGACACAGATATATATGTACAAAAAGTAGATAACAAAAAAAAAAAACAAAACAAAACAAAAAAAAGGGAGGAAGGAATTGAACAAGATAAGTAGACACATACCCATGAATTCAGCTTCATGCTCAGTACTTTCCTCCTCCTCAGAATCAAAAACCCTCTTCTTCATGGTAGGTCCGTCATCAGGATCCTCAAGAACATCCTTAGATCCCTTAAAGGACAAGTCTGCATCGAGTCCACGTGTAGTGGAGCTTGGGATGGAAGAAGGGGTAACCACCAAAGAGGAGCCATCCTTCACAGCTTGAGATAGAGCCACGAAGGGATCACTGGTAGAGATAATGAGAGGTGCGGCAGAAGAAGTAACCTCGGTCTGAGCAACAATAGGAGGAATGACTACCTCTTGGAGAGTAAGTGTCTCGGCAGGAATAGGAGCAGCCTTACTAACCCTCTCCATATAAGTACCCTCACCTATGGGCACCAGCTCAGTAAAAAGGATAGGAGCCTCAGTAGGAACTCCCTGTGTAGCAACAGGAGGGGCAAGAGTTGCGGCCTCAAACATCACATCAGCCCCATCAAAGAAACCTCCCATGGGTGTGCCCATGGAGGACGAAATCTCCTCAGTCGTGGGGTGGTATATGGAGATAGGCTCGGGCTCATCCTGGAAGACAAAAAAAAAAAAAAAAAAAAAGGAGGGAAGAATGAGGAACAAAGGAATCCATAACTTATGATGATGCTGAAAAGGAGATGAGACAACCAATAGCATATGGCAGAGGAAATATGTGCAAAAGAGAAGAAAAAGAAGGAAGAAAGGAAGGAGACATAACTCAGACTCGGCTCATCAAGTAATATAGGATGGGTTGCAGGTGCATCCTCCTTATGCTTATACTGCAAAAGAAAAGAAAGTAGAAGACAAAGATAAAGAGATGAGTTAACAAGTGAATGAGGGTTAACCGTAGGAAAGCTATATAAATAACAAATAAAAAATAAAAAAACAATGCAAGATTAGAGATAACATATTCTCCTCTCAGTGGTGGTGGACGCAAAAGGAGGAGACGACTTTCTCTTACTGCCTCGTGTCCTGCTGGAAGGGGGAGCATCAGTAGATGGCCGTAGAGTAGTAAACATAGACTTGTTAGCAATGGGACGCACGCTAGGACAAGTATGGACGGAAGGAGGAGGAGTGCTCCTTAAAACTATATTGCCTATGGGAGGGAGGCCACTCTCAAAAGGTACAACGTCTGAGCAAGCCTCAGAAAAATCATCACCCTTTTTGGTGGACTTAGGCTTGGCAGAACCCTTCTTACCTGGCACAAGAATGTTTATCACCTTTATTTTCTTCTCCTAACCCGTGGGATAATCACCGGCATGCCATAACCACCCTCTATCCTCCTCAACCCACTCAAAAATGGCAGACCGATTCTGCTTCCTAGCATATGCCAACACAGATTTAGAAGGTAGAAGCAACCAAGGGTTGGCTGAAATGACCACACTAAGCTCGTCAGGAGGAATAAGAGAAAAACCATGGCTACATATCAATTCCTGCTCAAATGAGTCATCACAGCCTACCCGTATCCGTGCATAGCAAAAGTACAAATGCCCTCTCTCTGTGAGTCTAGAATAGTAACCGCAGTGAAACGCTTACTACAGAACTCAAAGGCAACATGTCGCAAGAATGGTCGAATGGAAGTGGGAGACTCCATAAGGGAAGAAAGATCATTAGGAATATCCTGATCTAGCTCAAATTGTCTTCTCACCCTGTTAGCAGGATAGTGCACAAACCTAATGCCCTCGTCAGCCAGATAAGGCAACCACCCAGCATTAGTGGCTGCCAAGTAAGTAACCCCCCTCTCCTCGAAACTGGTCAATGGGGTGGTGGTCCTGGCAGTATCAACAAATGGACCCATAACAAAATAGGCGCATGTGTAACTTGTACCTAAGTTCCTGTATGCTCTCCAAGAAAATCCAACTCCTTTTTCAAAAAACTCAACAGCAAGATGATTAATTGGCTTTAAACCAACCCAATGAAAAGCCAATGAAAAGTTAAACTCAAATCTTCCATAGAAATCGGTAATGACTCTCGAACACAATTGATATTTCTCCTTAGCAAAATGGACGAGCCTACACTTCGCTGAGTGCCTGGCATAACGCTCATATAACAAGTGCTGCAAAATAGTACTGTGAATGGAAGTAATGATTATATGGCAAGAGCTTGCCTAATTCTCATCGCTCCGCAAAATGTGAAACTGAATATACAAATGTCCTAAAAACATGGGAGCCAATGGCAGGCTTACCCTAGCAGATATCTTGATAGCTAATAAAAAATATAAAGGCTTCACAGCATAGTGGGGATGAGAGCCAAAGATAAACTTACAAAGCCAGAACGTGATAAAGGCCGCATGACGAGCAGCAACGGAGATCTTAAAGGTGGAACTAACCCAAAAAGACAACTTTGCATTGCCACTCATCCTTTTCTTTAACTCGGCCTCCACGGCCTCTTCCTCTAGACGTAGTAAAAGGACTATCAGGCCCCCAGTTAGACTCACTTTGTTAAATGAGATTTATCTAATGGAGTCAGAGAAGCATGATAATGATCCTTCTACTTATCAAGAAGCAATGACTAATAAGGACGTTGAGAATTGGAAAAGGGCCATGGAATCAGAGATGTACTCAATGTATACCAACTAGGTCTGGACCTTAGTAGACAAACTAGAAGGTATTAAGTCTATTGGTTGTAAATAGGTCTACAAAAGGAAGATAGGACCTAGTGGTAAGGTGAAGACTTATAAAGCTAGGCTAGTGGCAAAAGGGTATAATCAAAAGGCTGGAATTGATTATGAGGAAACCTTTTCACCAGTAGCCATGCTAAAGTCCATAAGGATTCTATTGTTAATTGCTACACATTATGATTATGAAATATAGCAAATGGATGTTAAAATAGCTTTCTTAAATGGACACATTCAAGAATAAATTTTTATTAACCAACCTGAAGGTTTCATATCTCATGGTCAAGAATCAAAAGTGTGCAAGTTGATGAGATCTATATACGACCTAAAGCAAGCATCACACAGTTGGAACATCCGTTTTGATGAGGCAATCAAATCGTTTGGTTTCTCACAAAATATGGATGAACCTTGTGTTTACAAAAAGGTTAGTGGGAGCACTATTACATTTTTAGTTCTTTATGTAGATGACATACTACTCATTGGCAATGATGTAGGAGCAATGTCATCTATAAAAGTATGGTTATCTAGTCACTTTGCAATGAAAGATCTTGGTGAAGCATCCTATATACTCGGAATCAAATTGTTTAGAGACCGAAAGAAAAGGTTATTGGGACTTTCACAGGTCAATTATATTGACAAGATATTGGCTAGGTTTAGCATGCAAGATTCCAAGAAAGGGTTTTCACCTTTTAGACATGAAATTCATCTCTCTAATCAAATGTGTCCTAAAACACAAGAAGAGAGAGAGAAAATGAGAAATTGTCCTTATGCTTCGACTGTAGGAAATCTCATGTATGCAATGCTTTGCACTAGGCCAGACATTTGTTATGCAGTGAGCATTGTGAGTAGATATCAATCTAATCTAGGTTCTGAGCATTGGACAGCAGTGAAACATATCCTCAAATATTTAAATAGGACCAAACATTATTTCTTCGTGTTTGGTGGTGAGGACCTGACTATCCAAGGGTATACAGATTCAGATTTTCACTCTTGGCAAGGGAGCAATAAGTTGGAGAAGTTGGAAGCAAGATACTACTGCAGACTCTACTACAGAAGTAGAGTATATAGCTGCAAGTAAAGTTGCAAAGGAAGCTGTGTGGATTCGCAAGTTCATTCAAGAATTTGAAGTTGTTCCTTCTATTAAGTCACCCATTACTATCTATTGTGACAATAGTGGGGCTGTTGCAAATGCAGTAGAACCAAGGGCTCATCAAAGGACAAAACATATTACATGTAATATCACTTGATACGTGATATCATACATAGAGGTGGTTTAGCAATAAAAAAGATTGCCTATGCCAATAATGTTGCAGATCCACTCACAAAGGCATTGTCTCAAAAGGTGTTTAAGAAACATTTGGTAGCAATGGGTATTAAATACATGTATGATTGGTTTTGAGTGCAAGTGGGAGATTGTTAGAATTATGTGCCCTCAAAAACAATACTATGCATTTTTATTTGATAATAAAATTTTATTTTCACATTCATAATTTTTATAGGTATATTTTATTGTTTAAATGTGGCATGTGATGTCACCTCTGTAGAAAATTCATGTTAATGGTTAAGGAACCAAAGACAGGGAATAATGATTTTTCATAGATTATTAAATTATTCTAGGCTGTGGATATTAATTGAATATTACCACTAAAGCCTACATTTGTTGTGCTGCTATATGATAGGATGATTTACTCCATCATTGAGGTAGTGACTTTAAGAATACAAATGGGTGTAATGTAACAAGTACAAACACTGAATTGGATCCAATCAAGGACACCTTATGGAGTAATCACTGTTAATTAAAAGGTTATTCTATCACAATTTTTCTATTGTCCTCAAACATGAGGGGTTTGTGTATATTTATTTATTATGCACATGACTGGTGATGCCAATTTTAAAGGCTATATATAAACACGTTGGGTTATGTGTGTAATGAGTAATATATAAATGCTCAACAATGAATCCACCAGACTCTAAAGAAGATAGTATATTCAGTTGATTTTCATATTGAAGTTGGACTTAAAACAAAACCGGCCAGTGACATTTTTCAAAAATGTTTTTCTTATATATAATACTGTATATATATATTTAAAGAGTTTTTTAAAGATATATTGGAGTCCAATAGAAATTATGAAATCAAGAAATTAAGGGTTACATAAGCTAGGGACATGACAATGATATTAATCCAATCCTAGTGGCTTGTGGGAATATAGTATGGTGGAAGGACATAAATATAAAATTGTAAGTAATGGGACCTCATTTGTAATTCTCTAATCTTTAGGGGTCAATTGCAATGTGTTGATGGACATTATTGCAATTTGTAGAAGTTCAAATATTTTCTTGATATGGTTGAGAAATTAAGGAATAATTTTGAAAGAGTTTCAAGATAAGTCAATAACGTTCAAAAAGTTATTGATGAATCCTACAGTTGAAGATTAGTATCCCTAAGAATCCCACGTCCAATCTCTCCCTTAGATTTTAGAAGTCTAAAATAAAAATAAGATTTTAAAAATATCATATTAGTAGTTGGCCATCAGAACTACTAAGTGATATTACAGTCTTCTGAAAACTCAAAAACAAATAGAGAGAGAGACATGAATACCTTGGGAGGCAACACGCTTGGGTTGCTAAAAGAGGTACGCAATTTTGTTCTATTTAGAATCCATGGTTGTGTGTTACAATGATCTTTAAATGAAAATATAAAGTTTTGTTTTATATTGCTTCCTCAAAACTATCAGAGCCATCCTTCACAGCTGTAGACACTCGATTTTGCACCCATAATTTAATCTTGAAAGATGACTAGAGTGACCATTCATTTACCCAAAAATTTAGAGTTGCATTACATGCATTAATTCATTCGTTACATATCATAAAAATGATCTTGAGATTCTAATAATCGCGACGATATGTCAAATTCCCAAATTAGATCGTCAGATTGAAAGATATCATGAGATAAAGTTTTCAAGGTCTGCATGCGTTGTATAGGGTGGAATCAACCACGCATGATTAATTTAAATTAATTCTGATTGGCTAGACAATTAAAATTAATTAAATAATTTTATAATTGGTTGTTAGTTAGTGGACAATCAGATAACAAAGGAATTGTGGATAATCAAGACTTTTTGGGATATTTATCTACAAGATAATCATCACTTTAAAAACCTGAATATCCAGAAAAGGGGTTTAATTTTTAGAACACAGATTAAGAATGCGTCTAAGTGCAAGTCCTGGCTTAAAAAACCTCAAAAAAGGAGTCCAAAATGGACCAAAACTCAAACGCAGGTCCGGCACCCAAAAGGGCCATTCCCAAGTGCCGATTGGCACAAATTCGAAGCTCGGCCCAAGGACTCCTAGATTGAGATAAACCTTACCCTTTTCGATTTTTTAAAAATAAGGACACGTCCCAATTCGTATCTGATCATTCAACTAATTTTTTGAAGCATTCCAACCTCTATAAATAGAGGATGCCTCTCAAAATTCAAGACACTTTACACTTTCTGACCCCCCCCCCCCCTCTTTCTAGCTCTTCTCTTCTTTTCAATTCCCCCTTACGTTAAAGACATTCTAGAGGCTTTTGCCTTTGGAAATTCTTTTTTGTAAGCAAAGTATTTTAGGCTTTGTTGAGGGTCATTTTTTTTTGGAATTCGAATAGAAGGAAGAAAGCCCAACCTAGCAACACGGGCAGCAAAGGGATGGCAAACATAGAACAAAACCATTAAGCCCAAGCGGCAGGAATAATGGATCACAGGCCCATAATGTAAACAAATGGGTCTTGAAGGGGCAAATGGGCTTAAAGAGGCCCGGAAAGAGAGAAATAGCATCCATGGGCAGTATATGATATGGAAAAGTGAAAATGTGCTACTATAGGCACAAAGTAATGCAAACAAAGAAAGTAAGGGGTTAATGGCAAGCCCCTGAGCTTCAGGGATGAGAATAAGGTAATTGGGCCAAGGAAGCCCAATGAGGTTAGTAAAAGCCCATGGGAACACAGAGTTAGTAAAGGGGCCAAGGAAGTCCAAGGAAAGTAAATGGACCAAGGATGCCCAAAGAAAAGGGACACAAAAGCCCATGAGTAGGAACACCAGTAGCCATGCTAAGCCACTGGGGGAAAGAGTAAACGGCAGGCCTAAAAAGGCCCAGCAGGAGTAAGTCATTACAGCAGGAATGACAACTGGTGCAGCAGGAGATCAGAGCAATCAAGAAATAGGCTGAAAGAAATGCAAAGCCCTGTATCAGATAAAGCCCAGTCCTTAAGGGAGCGGGAAATCAAAAGCAGCTCACATAAAGGGTCAAGAACGGGCGGCAGACTGTGCAGATAAAGCCTCCAAACCACGGCGGACGCATGAGCAGCAAACAGATTTTGGACACATATGAAGAAAGGCACGCACAAGACCTAGACACCACCAGCCTATACCTAGCCAATATGGGACATGGTAAGGTCATGGGTCAGAGGTAAGAGGGCATGGTTTAGGGGTGGAGAGAGGGGAGAACTTATTTTGGGTTTCTTGCTCAAAACTCTTTTGGGGGATATGTCCTGCTGGGATGACATACCTCCCAAAAGAAGCAAAGCTGAGTTAGAACCACTAAGTGCATGCCATGAGAGAGAGAGAGAGAGAGAGTACCCACACCGTGGCAGGAAAGAGTGCCACGACAGACTAACAAACAAAATAGTACTCTTTGTTTAGTGGTGGGGAGTGGCACACAGACGATCTAGTGGTGGTCGGCAAGTACACCCAGACCAGAAAAAGGTGGTTAAGGGCTAAAACAGTAAAATCTGGCCACGGCAGGCGCTATAAATGGAGGCCTTGCCATGCGCAATAAAGGGGGGAACAACACGGGGGAATCATAGCAGAAACAGAAAGAAATCACAAAGTAGAAAACAAAAAAGAAAAAGAAAAGGAAGGAAAGATAAGAGGAAAACTAAAAACGAAGAAAGAAAGAAAGAAAGAGGAAAAACAGAGAGTTAGTTCGGCAGGCATGCACCAATAGGTTTTTTCCCTCTCTCCCTCTCAAAATCCTGCTCTCTGTCAAAAGCAAAAGGATTTCTTCGAGGTACCAACCATTCAGGCCCGCTTCCCTTAAGGTGATTAATTTCCATGGTAGGATTTTCCTGGGAGATTAGTTGCGTTGAGAAGAAACGTTCTTCCCTCTCTAGTTTCGTTCCTACGGACTAGACTCATTCTAATTTACTTTCTTCTTGTTCTTTGATCGACCCATATACTGACCCTTTATTCTCTTGCTTTATTTACAAAAGTAATTGTTGCTATTGTGATTATTCCACTTGATTAAGGACTAATTGATTATATTAATCAAGAAATAGAAGTATTCTCTTTTGTTTTATTATTATCATGTCTATCTGTTACAATTCACCCAGAATGGCTCTGCCTGTCGTAAGTATGTTCCTGGCAGACGAGGCATAGTTTTGCACACAAGCCGGACCAAGTTGAATTACAGTTGGACCAGTCTCAACTCCCTTACTCAAAACATTCAGGCTTAGCACAGCAGGAGGCAACCCAGCTTAGTATAACAATAGTACCACAGGAGGTAGCCTAGCATAACACACAAAAAGCCCACTACAGGCTTCAAAGAGTTGAATAAATTTCTTTGAATCCTAAAATATTCTTTCATTAGAAGAGCACGCTCATGCAAGAGATATTCTATTTTTTTCTGTTCTTCTCTATTAATTTTGGTTGATGATGCATGAATAGGTTTAATATGTTTTATTATTTCTTGTTCTTGATATATAATTACAATGTTTTGTTTGAAATTTTTCTTTAATATGTTCTTAGATGATTGTTAGTTGTGATTTCTTTAGTAAATCTCAAAATCTGTTAACTATCAAAGATTTCTTTAAACACAAAAACTTATATGTATTTTCATTAAATATAGATCTAATTTTTTTAACACAAAACTGATTTGTATTTTCATTAAATACATATATGATTTTTTTAACTCTCAAAACTGATCTGTATTTTCATTAAATACAGATCTGATTTTTTTTTAATTCTAAAAACTGATCTGTATTTTCATTATATATAGATTTGATTTTTTTAACTCTTAAAACTAATCTGCATTTTCATTAAATATAGATCTAATTTTTGTTACACAATTGCAGATTTTGAAATTTAAAAGAAGGGATTGAAAATTAGGTTGAAGTCTTTTCTTTTTCTTAATATGTGATGCATGCAAAATGAATTTATCTCATGAATGCAAATCCTCTTTCAAAAGTCTTTTTTATTTTATGTCGAACAACAGATCTGATTTTTTTTAAAACCAAAAATCATTTTTTTTTTTTTTTTTACTTTTCAAAACAGATCTGATTTTTCTTAATAAAATCACTTTTTTTTTACTCACTTTTTTTTTACTTTACACAAAAACAAGTCTAATTTTTTCTTGATAAAATCTTTCATTCTTTTTCTTTTATAAAAACATATCTGATTTTTTTTTTTTACAAACCAAGTCTTATTCTTTTTTACCCTCAAAACAGATCTAGTTTTTCCTTTAAAAAGAAGACATATTATGAGGTAAATTTATTTAGATTAATTCTTGTCAAGTTTTTGTCAGTGTATTCAACATATCATTCAACATTATGCAAAAGAGGGTATATTGGTCATTAGAGTCTAGAAGAACACTCTATCTAGGCAGAATGGGTGGCAAACACTTTCCTATTCCGTATCCTAGCCCCCTAGCTTAGGATTTTTGGATAGGTAGATTAGTGTCTTGTTTTTTTAATTTTGGTAGATTGTAACTAGAACCAAAGTTTTGTATTCTTTTGCATAGATTGTAACTAGAACCCAAAGCCTTGTAAGGTTTTATTTACCAAAATTGTACTGTTCTCTATTCAATCAATGACATTCAAAGTATTCTAAATATGTATTTTGTATTTAGTTTTTTTTTTTTCTTTTTTTTTTTGTATAAAAAAATAAGTGGAAACTCCACACCACTTACCCAAAAAGAGAGGTGCCCTTCAAAGCACCCAAATCTCTTTTTTGAGAGTACCCCAAAGTTTTGCGGTCTCTCACAACAGCCTGGGAGAGGGCAACAAAAAGATTACTAGCGAAGATGACAAAAGGGGTAGCAGGAGAAGCACTCCCAATCTGAGATGCACCTGTATGAGTGACCTCCTTCTGGGGAGTAGGAATCTCAGCAAGAGTAGGAACAAACTCACAAACCCTCTCGGTCTAGGTACTCTCCTCAACAGGAATAGGCTTGGGTGGACGAATCAGAACCTCAACAGGAGCCCCCTGTTCAGCAACAAAAGCAGAGGCCATGGCCTCAACCATGATATCTGCCTCATTAAAAAAGCCCTCTATGGGCATGCCCATAGAAGTAGGAAATTTCCTACTCATGGGGTGATAAATAGAAAGGAGCTCAGGATCAACCTTTTAAATAAATTTTTTTTTTTTTTAAAAAAAAGGAGAAGAAGAAGAAGAAAAGGAAGGAAGAGGGCATGTATTAATACAAAAGGAAGGAATAAATAAACATGCAAAAGAGAAAAAAGAGCACACAACAACACGTGGCAACGCAAATGCATGCAAGGGAAAAGAATGTATCTCAAACTCGGGCTCATCAAGCAATATGGGGCGAGTGGTAGAAGTGTCGTCCTTGTGCTTAGACTGCCAAGGAAGAAAAAAAAAGGGAAGGGAGAGAGATGAATGAGTATACATGTGGAGTTAGCCGCATGGAAGTCCCATAAATAAGTAAAATAAAGAAAGAGGTGAAGTTTAGAGATAATTTACTCTCCTCTCGGTAGTGGCAGATGGGGGTGGTGGAGATGTCTTTCTCTTGTTGCCACAGGTCCTGCTAGAAGGAGGAGCATCCGTGGTCAGCCTTGGAGCCGAGGGCTTGCACTTGCTTGCAATAGAGCACCTGCTGGAATGGGTGAAGGCAGAAGGAAGAGAAGAGCTCTCAATAACTATGTTGCCAATAAGGGGAAGGTCACCCTCATAAGGAACGATGTCAAAACAAGTCTCAGAAGAATCATCCCCTCTCTTGGCAAATTTGGGCTTAGTGGTCTGAGACACTGAGCCCTTCTTCGCAAGCGCAAGAAGGTTCAACACCCTCACCTTCTTCTCCCAACCTGCAGGATACCCACTAGCATACAGATACCACCTTTTCTCCTTCTCTTTCCACTCAAATATTCCAAACTTGCTCTGTTTCCTAGCATATGCCACCACGAACTTGGTAGGAAGTAATAACCATGGGTTGGCAGAAATAATAGCACGAAGACCTTCGGGAGGAATAAGAGAAAACCCGCGGCCACCCAACAACTCCTACATAAAGGAAGTCATCACGGCTTGCCAATACCCATGCATTGCAGATGTACAAAGACCCTCTCTCTGTGAACCCGTAATTGTGACAGCCGTGAAGTGCTTGCTCTAAAACTTAAAAGCACTAGGATGCAGAAATGGTTGAACAGAAGTAGTGGAATCATCAGGTATGTCCTGATCCAACCTAATCTGTCTCCTCACTCTGTTCGCAGAATAGTGCACTAAGCGTATGTCCTCATCAGTAAGGTAAGGCAACCACCCAGCATTAGTGGCTGCTAAATATGTAACCCCCTTTCATCAAAGGCAGTCAACTAGGTTGTGGTCCCAGTAGTGTCTGTAAAGGGGCCCATAACCAAATCAACACACATGAAGCCAATGCCTAAGTTTATGTACGCTCTCCAACAAAAGCCAACTCCCTTATCAAAGAACTCAATGGTAGGATGCCCAAACAGCTTTAAACCAACCCAGTGGTAAGCCGACAGAAAATCAGATACTAAATGACCACAGAAAATAGTAATAACTTTTGGACAAGAAAGGTACTTCTCTTTGGCAAAACGGACAGGCTTGCACTTAGCCAAATGCCTGGCACAACACTCCCATAGCAGATGTTACAATATGGTACTGTGGACAAAAGTAGTAACTATGTGGTAGGAGCCTGCTTGCCTCTCATCACTCTGCAAAATATCCAACTGCATATACAAATGACCCAGAAACATAGGGACCAAAGGCAAACTCACCCCAGCAGAAATCTTTATGGCTAAGCGAAAGTAAAAAAGTTTTACAGCATAATAAGGGTGAGAGCCAAAGATAAACTTACAAAGCCAGAATGCAACAAAGGCCGCATGACGGACAACATCGGAAGCCTTAGAAAAGGCCCCAACCCAATGCAACAACTTCACATTGCCACTCATCCCTTTCCTCAACTCGACCTCCACGGCCTCCTCCTTGACGGAAAGTTCAATCTTACTTAGGTCCGCATCGCCAAGGATAGGCAACAGTAGTTGGTTTGCCACATCCTCCAAGGTCATAGTGATCTTGCCGCAAGAAAGAAAAAAGGTATAGGTGGCACTGCACTATCGACGAACCAAATGGCAGAGATTAAACAAATCAATGTAGTTGGACAAGCAACGGGACAAAACAATGGCCTTCAACACACCGGCCTGCTACAACACCGCCATGAAACCCGCGTCGAACAACTCTTCATCTACCCACTCCTTCCAACCCAAAGAGGTACCTGAACCAAATTCGAAGAGAATGGGCATGGAAATGATGTCTCTTGATGTATATCAAGTTCAAGAATGGAGGAAGCCAAAGGGGCCCAAGACACCTCCATATCATGGCAGCAAATGAAGAGCCACACACGGCTGGGCAGTAAAGGCAAATAATCATCTAGCACCACAGGAAAGTGAATGTGGGTACTGTACCACGGATCGATAAGGGGAAGGCACTTGCTGTTTGGGTCGCGACCCCCTTCCTCCTCCTCGAAACGATCCGATTTGGAGAAGGGAACCTTTTTGCCCATGGTCTTGGCAGGAGGATCATTAGCAACAACTTCTTTCCCCTTACAACAAGAAGAACCTTCATCTTTTGCCTACGACATGACGGGTATTTGAACGAGGAAGATTGATGGTGAGGTTTTGAGAAAGAAGACACAGTGAAGAGAAAGAATGAGAAAATGTTTTTGAATGAATGATGAGAAAGGGAATAGTTTAAGTACTAATGACAATAAAGGTGATGTGAAAGGATGCAATGGGTTAGCCATCAAAAGAAGCATTGTATTAATGACGCAGGGGCTGTGTTTCAAAATAATTGCTAAACTAGGAAATTCAAAGAGACAACACTATTCACAACAAGAAAGAAAATAAGGTGGGGCCCACTGTTCAAAAAACCAGCGAAAAAAGGGGGAGAAAAAGGAGAAAGGAAATTTCTTTTTTATTCGCATATGAACCACAGGAGCAGTTCATATGCTCAAAGGGCTGAATGTTGATGCCCATTTAGACAAAAGGGCCCAATGGCAGAAGAAACCCAATAATATGAAAAAGGAAAGTAGTAAAGTAAAGACCATTGGGCTAGAATGGCAGGAATAATGGTCCACAAACCCACAAGATAATAAGTGGCCTTAAAGAAAGCAAAACGGGCCGAGGAAGCTCCAAAAGATGAGGTAGTAAGCCCATAGAAATTATAAGAAATAGAAAGAAAGCAAAAAGGGGCCGAAGGAGCCCAAAGCAAGGAAGTAGTAAATGGGATTGGTTCAAAGGCCAATAAACCCAAAGGCAAAGGATGTGGTAAATGGGTCAAGAAAGCCCAAAGGATTTAGCAAAAGCCCATGGGAATGTAAAAGGTAGGAAAGAATGAAATGGGTCAAGGATACCTAAAGAATAAAATGGGCCGAGGAAGCCCGAGGCGTTGAATGGACTGGCCTAGCAGGAATACTGGGCAGTAAAGACTAAAAGAATGAGTACTATGAGAAATTAGTACGCAGACACTACAACCCGCAAGCCCAGAAGAAATAACAAGGCAAAAAGAGATGAATGATATCATAGCAGGAACAATGCAGTGGTGTGGCAAGAGCACGAGCCAACCCACGGACAAAGGGTAAAAAAAAGGGGACATGGACCAAATTAAGAAGAGAAAGCCCAAACCCAAGTAGTACCCATCCCGAAGAAGAAATGGGATGTAGAGAATGAAGACCCAAGAACTTATTTATGCCATAAGAGTTAAACAAATACCAGAGCGTGCAACAGGATCAGACAAGCCTGAAGGCAATGGCAAATGCGCGAGAGCCAAAAAAGCAATGGACTCATATGGAAGTGGGGCATGCACACAAGGCTCAGACACTGTTTACCTGTACCTAGCCAATACAGGAGAGATAGGCCACGGGTCAAAGGCAAGAGAGGGTGTGGTTTGGTGGTGGGGAGAAGAGGGAGCCTATGTTAGGGTTCATACTCAAGTTCTATTGGGAGAAATTTCCTGCTGGGATGGCATTTCATCCAAAAGAGGTAAATATCAGCTGGAGCCACTAGATGCATGCTATAGGGGTTGGTAAGGGAGAGGATTAACCCTTATCCGATGGAAACACCAAAGGAGAGTAAAAAACAAAAGAAAACTACTTTTGTCTAGGAATGAGGTGTGGCACAACCAACACAATATAAAGGTGGTGGCTGGGCAGCCGGCAAACCAATGGGCAGTCCTGGAAGGACACCCACAATGGGCCAAAAATGGTTAAAAGGCTAAAAGTGGTAAATCGTATCACGGCAGGCAGTATAAAAAAGACATAGACGTGCACAGTACAACAACAACAACAGAAGGAGAATAAAAAAAGAAAGAAAAATAGAAAAGCAAGAGTAATGAAAAAAACGTATGAGTAATAAGAGTAAAAGCATGCATCAGTAGGCTACCCAGTTTTCTCCCTCTCAATAGCCCACTCTCTAACAAGTCAAGACTTTAAGACTAAGTCATCTAGGTCTATTTTCCAAAGTGAGTAACTTCTACAGCAGGATCCCCCTTTGAGGTTACCCACATTAGAGATTGGTTCCCTTTTAAACTTGAATCTATTAAAGGATCAAGTTCATTCCTTTAGCAAACTACTCCTCTTTTCCTTTGCCATGGTTAAGTAATGATTAACATAACACCTCATTATTAACCTATTCCTACCATAATTGCGTACTAATACTTCTTCCTTTGTGAAACTATTCACATATTATTGTTGTTAGCGAAGAGAGATAATTTAGTTAAAGTGTTTTAGCTATCCTGCTGTATTTTATTTTCTTGCTATAATACTTGTAACAATTATTCCTGCCGTGGGCACGTGAATACGCTCAAGATTTCGGTCAGGATGCATCAACACAAGGAGGGCCCAACTTCTGCACAAGTTGGCCTAAGTTGCGTCTTAATTAGGCCAGTCCCGACTTTCCTACCCCAAAATCATAGGATCGTGGTACAGCAGGAGCAATCAACCCAAGACATAAAAAAGGGCCACCACACCATTTAAATTTCGAATGGCAACTAGGGTACAAGTATCTTATTTTAAAAGTACATTCAAAGCATGTTTATTAACGGCTAACAACCTGGTGCATTGGCACAGAATATTTCTGTTTTGATTTAACACTTTGTTTGCACGCAATTGGATTGTCCATCCTACTCTAATGCCAACGGATGTGTAAATGGACTAGCAAAGATCGGAAAAGAGCAAACGAGCAGCATAGAAGAATTTGATAGATGCCTATCTTTTGTTTAACTGTTTTGTATGGGATTTGATGAAAATGAGCATAGAGGGGATGAGAGCAAATGAGCAGCATAGAAGAATTTGATAAATGCCCATCTTTTTTTTTTTTTCTTTTTCTTTCTTTCTTTCTTTTTTTTTTTTTTTTTTTTTTTTTTTTTTTTTTAGGAATAGATGCCTATCTTTTGTTTAACTATTTTGAATGAGATTTGATGAAAATGCGAACACGTAGGGTTTGTTTGGTTTGGTGGATTTTAGGGAGGATGGGAAAAAAAATGGGCTGAAATGTTTTCTCCTCAAAATGGGGAGAAAACTGGGTGGGGATGCACATGGGTAGAAATGTTGCTTTTCTTTTTTTTTTTCTGGCAATAATGTTGCCTCTTTTTTTTTTTTTTTTCTTTTGATTTTCTAGGGCCTGGGCATGATAGTTGCCTCTCCTTTTTTTTTTTTTTTTTTTTTTTTCTTTTGATTTTCTAGGGCTTGGGCATGATAATTACTTTTTTTTTTTTAACTAGACTTTTTTTTTTTTGACATGATTTTTATTAATAAATTGGGTGATTGCTTTTTTTTTTTAGTTATTTGTCACGTTTTAGTTTTAATTGGGCATCGTTCTTTAACAAGGGTATATGAGTAAATTTATTCAAACTCATTTTTTCTATCCCTTCATTTTTCCACTCCTAACCAAAAAAAAATGAAAGAAATTAAAATATTTTCTACCTTCCCACTTTTCCATCCTCTCACCATTTTCTATCTTTCTATTAGGACATATGTGAATCATGTTAGGAACATATGTCAATATAAAACTGGCTAATCCTTTGACAAAATGCACTTTACTTGTAATTGGGTAGATTTAGGATGTGTTTAATGCTTCAAGGAACAAGGTTTCAAGTTCAAGCGTTAAAGCCATGCAAGTCTGTCGATGTTTAAAAAGTTGTTTCAGCCCGAGGTTCGACAGCTACTCGATAGATAGGATATTTGTCGAGGTTTATGAAAATCAATTTTTCAGATCTGATTTCACTCCAATCCGTGAATAGATGTTGGGAATTTCTTTTCTCACAACCCTAAACATATATAAGGATTGTTTTAAGAGCCGTCACGGTTGATGGAAACTCAATGCAAAAGTTTTTCACAAGCATGTTGTGAACCGGAGACATATGCCCTAGTTCATCTTTCTATTCAAGAAGCTGCTGTGTTTGTACACTGTAGGGTTTTGTAACCAAGGAGTTTCGTGATCTTCATCGTGTTGATGAACTAAAGAACTTTACAGCCAACATCTTTCTCAATTTGGTGAGTAAGCCACATACTGGGATCTGCTCATCGATTGGTTAGTCACGTACTAGGAGCCGTGCATTAAAAGGAGAGATTGTCACTACAAAACAAATCCAATTAGGTATTGGGGTAAGGGTTCAACTGTAGGTTGGTACAAGGTACTGGAATTCCTTTACTTTTAACCGCTTGTTGTGATAATAGTGGATTCTCGGGAGTGGTTACCTTAAAATCACCCGATGGGGTTTTTGCAATGTAGGTTTTCCCCATTCGTAAACAAATCACCATGTCAATTTATTTTCCACTGCACTTTAACTTAGTTGGTGATTTGTTTGTGCCATCATGCTTATTGCATGCTAATTGAATTAATTAATTAACTTGGCTAATTAATTTGTTAATTCATCACAAGGGGTCAATACATTCTTGACCTATCAAGTGGTATCAAAGCAGGCACACTCTGATTAGATTTTAATCTTTGCTGTGTGATCCATTGAACCCTGAATGTTATGAATAAAGGACAGTTTCTTATTATACCTCCTTTATTTGATGGCACTAACTATGCTTGCTGGAAAGTACGCATGAGAGATTTCTTGCAGTCTTTAGATAAGAAAGTGTGGCAAGCTATAGAGATAGGCTAGACCAAGCCTACGGAAGCGCCAGCCGATTAGGATGATGCTAAGATCAAGGCTGCAAACTTCAACAGCAGAGCATTGAATGCGTTATTTAGTGCAGTCACGAATGAGGAATTTAAGAATATATCCTCTACTGAAACTTCAAAGGAAGCATAGACCATTCTCTAGACAACCTATGAAGGAACCATGGCTGTCAAGGATTCAAAGTTTCAGAGGCTTACCACGAGCTTTGAAGAGATTAAGATGGAGAAGGATAAGTCATTTGATGAGTTCTATGCCAAGCTCAAGGGCATAGTGAACTCAACCTTTAATCTTGGGGAAACCAATCACGAACCCGAGATTGTTAGAAAGGTGCTTAGATCTCTACCCGAGAGATTTCATGCCAAGATCACCGCGATTGAGGAATCGAAGGATATTGACAAAATTCCTTTGACAGAGTTAGTTGGAAATCTTCGAACCTATGAGTTGGGTTTGACAAGAATAGGGAAATCTAGTAAGGGAAAGAGCATGGCATTGAAGGCCAAAAGTAGTGACACTGATGAGTCTTCAGACGATGAAGATTCTAAGATGAAATCCTATATCACCTGGCAATTCAAAAAGTTTATGAAGAATGCCAATGCTAAAGGATTTGACAAAGACCGCAAGTAGTCTAACTCGTCTTAGTTCAAGAACTAGGACAAAGGAAAGAAGGATGTTAGGGATGGCAGTCAGTACACTGTTCCCTCAAGACTAAAATGCTTTGGATGTCAAGGTTTCAGACACATAAAACAAGAATGCCCTACGTATCTCAAGACCATTGGGAAAAGCAAGGCACTTGCTACTACTTTGAGCGACACCGAGCCTGAAGATGATACCGATAATGAGGATGATGGATCCTAAATGCCTTCACTGCCACTGTAAATCCTATTGAAGGGATTGTTGAAGATGTGGATGATGAAGAAGACTTGGTGGACTCTAAGTTCGAGAAAATGGATAATCAAGATGATATCCATATAGCCTATGAAAAGTTGTATAAGGTTTCTAAGAAGCATGAGAAACTATATAGGCTAGCCACTAAGAAGCTGAGTGATTTGTAACTTGATCGAGAAGAGCTTTCCACGAAGTTTGATGAAGCCAATCAAACCATTGAAGCACTGAGATTTGAGAATAATTTCATGGCTGAGAAGACCAAGAAGCTTGAGGCAGAATTGTTCCAAGTCAGAGCTTAGTTGGAAAGGACTTTAAATGCAAAGCTTTATGAGATGCTCAGTCTTCAGAAATCTGCTTCCGATCAAACCGATTTAAGGTATGATTTCTCTTCTCCTAGTATTGCTTCTACTAGTACTACTGTTTTTGTTTCTCCTACTAACAATGTTGAATCTAAGAACATTAATGTGAAAAATGTGTTAGCTAGTGAGAACATAAACAATGGTAAATCTATCTTAGAGCACCCCCTAAGCTTGATAAGAAAGAGATTAAGAACCCTAAGGCTAAGAAGGGAAACTCTCAAAAGCCTAAACAGAAGAAGCAACATCTCTGTCATCACTGTGGAGCAACTGGACATACTCGACCTAATTGTTTTAAGTGGTTAGCCACTCAACAGAGCAACAGTATGATCTTATCGGGAAACCAGAATCAGTTTCCATCCTCCCTTGCTCATCTTAAAGATCTACTCAAAACCCTCATGTTCCTTTCGAACTTGAATGATTTAAATTCTTCCCCCTCACCGCCGAATCATGGGTTTGCAAAACGGAAAGGTTCTTCCTAGGTGTGGAAAGAAAAAGGCTCCAAGTGATTTGTCACTTTTTCTCTCTCTCCCCTTCTTGTTTTTGATTTTGCATTAATTATGTGTTTTGCTTTCTTGTTTTGAGTCAGTCTAGTTTTATGCTTTGCTTTGCTTAACATGTTTTTGTTTATTTAGTTTTTTGTTTTACTTTATTTTTTTTTTTCATATAAAAAAATTTGAAAAATCAGATAAATACAAAAACAATGTGTGTTTTGTGTACATTGGTACTTGTGTACCTCGGATGGCCTTTGAAACAAAATTTTCTAAACTTTGTATATTTTATAACTTAGATGAGCATCTCTATGCACAACTAAGCAAGTGAGCTTTGTGGCTCGTGTTTGTGATGAGTAAGATTAAGTAATCTCTTGTACTTAACACTCGTATCACTCTTTTTGACAGGAATGAGTAGAAAATCCTAAGAGAAATGCATAAATAACCATCTCACTATTGTTGTCTGATAATCATGGAATGACATCTGTATGCTTCGGCATAGTAAAAGTGCAATGTCAAAAGCTTAACATATTTGGATATTTTTTTTCTCTCTCTTATATGCTCATGCATGATATGCTTATTGAAAGAATAATATGCAAAGAAAAGAAAAAGCAAGAAGAATCAAAATGCTTTATATATAATTGTAAGCATGTCTTCTAGGAAATGTGGGAGTTATAGGATGTACCTCAAAGGTGATAGTCCCCATCGAACAGTTATGATTGTGTGTGAGTTAAAGTGATTTTCTCATATTTCAAATCATCATAACATGTAGACACTCATGCAATCTTGCGATATTTTTCACACACACCATGCAATATTCTTTGCTACTTTTGATACATGTGCAGGTACAATGTGATTTGGACATCACAAGGAATACATGTATTAATGTATGCTCACTAAACTTTTTTAACTTGTTTTTGAAATATAAAATTGGTTAGACTTGTTGTGTGTGTGTGTGTGTGTGTTTTGGATCTATGTGCTTGACATTTTTCTTGTTGGGCGAGCTTAAAATGTTGTTTGGATCTTTGGTTGTGAAGCATGCTTGATTGCATTCATATCTGTGTTTTTGTCTTCTTGAAAAACTGTTTTTAAGCAATCTTGACAGCTGTTCGACATCTCTCGACAACTAGGGTATCTATCGAGCCGTTTCAGCTTCTTTTTATCGCATTCTCGATAGCTTCTTGATAGCTGCTCGATCCATCGAGGAACTTTCTGGATGCTCGATAGATGCTCGATAACTTCACAATCCATCGAGCCCCTTTTGTTGTGGACACCTCTCGACAGATCCTTGATAGCTCTTCGACAGATAATTCACACATTTTAAAGCTCGACACCTCTCAACAGCTCTCGATCCATCGAGCTTTATGTTTTTCTTTATATAGGGTTCGTGCGAATTTTCTTCATTTCTCCTCGATCTCTCTCAATAGTTTTTGTCTTCTCATCTTCCCAAACCTCTCTCTCATACTCCAATCCTCTAACCCAAGTGTTTTTCGGTCTTAAAGAGCATTTTCTTCCTCTAGTATGTCTCTTTTTCATTCATTCATCATGCATTTCATGCATTCTGACCTAACTTTTGGGGTTTTTCAAAATTGATGAAGTGTTGGTGAAATTTTTGGGTTGGGTTATGTTTAAATGATCCTAAATGTTCATGCATTGCATCACATTTGCATTATAACTATATTTTCATGCATTATAAATGTGTGATATATATATATATATATATATATATGTTGAATGACTGTGTGCTGTTAAGTTTGAATTGGGCTGAGCCCATGATGTATTTAAGTTTGCATGTCACATTTTCATGCATTTTTCATGCATATGTACCTTTAATTCTTTATATTCTTATATATTGATGTTGTTTGGTGCTTTTCTGTGTTTCTCTCTCTCTCTCTCTCTCGTGTTAACTTGTTCTATGGCACCTAAACGCAAATCTACTCCGTCCCAGAACCCTCTTCGTTCCGGGGCATCCTCTTCTTCTCCCTCTGACCCCACTCATTCTCACGTACAGTTCCGTAATGATAAAGCCCATAAGGACTTTCCGGAGAACTTCTCTCAGCGAGGCATTCATTCGAAATGCCAAGTCATTCTATTGGAATTTTCTAATATTGACCTTCCTACTATCATCTACAGTCAGGGTTGGGAGTCACTATGTGGCATCCTGGTCATGTGCCCCTCTGTGATCATATGGGAGTTTTACTGCAACATGCACGGAGTTGATACTTCAGTACCTTAGTTTGTCACTTACGTTCGAGGTACGTGCACGGTAGTTACTCCAGATCTTATATGCGAGGTACTACATGTTCCTAGGGTAGCGCATCCTGGCTACCCTAGTTGCGATCATCTTAAGACTGTGAGACACCTTCATTTTGGGGTGACCGTCAAAACACCCCTTGCTCGGGCTTTGCAAAAGGTCTGAGATTCCTTAACATGGTGATGACATTCATTCTTCATCCTTTGTTTCACTATAACTGCATCACAGAGTCTCATGCTCGATTTTTGTTATCCCTCTTAAAGGACATTTCTATTGACTTCCCTTCTCACTTTATTCTATCCCTTATAGATGTCTATAGGAATACGGCGACCCGTGATAAGCTCATTTTTCCTTCGGCTATCACGCGGATCCTTCGCCATTTTTCCGTCTCCTATCTAGAGTCTACACACTTCTCCATTGTGTATGCCATAGACGCTACTATCGTACAACGGAGTGAGGCTTGGCTTCGACCAAGGCGGCCACAGACCGAGATGGCGACTCCTTCAGCTTCTTTTGCTCCTTCCACATCCGCACCTTCTTCATCGACGAGTGGTGTGACCCTCAAGGCGGTCATGGTGCAGTTGCAACGCATGGATGCTCGCCTTGACACACTCAGTGATGAGTTGTGTCAGGTGAACACCTGTGTCGATCGTATTGCTCAATGGCAAGCTCATCTTGGTGGCTTCGTAGAGTCTCCCTCTCCTTCTCTAGAGGCATCTAAGGACGAGGACGATGATGGTGACTTCGACGGCGATGATGATGATAAGGATGAGAATGAGGATGCTAGCTCGCCCAGTGATGATGAGATGTCTACTTGATGTACTTACTCTTTGTCACTCGTGACAAAAAGGGGGGAGTAGTTTTGATATGAGAGTAGTCATATACATAGGGGGAGAGTTAGCATAGGATGTTTTTGTTAAGGGGAGTGTCTATATTTTTTTTTAGGGATGTAGTGATGACTTATGTATTTTTTTTCTTTTCTTCTTTTAGAGATACATTGTTTTTACATTGTGATAGCAAACCTTGTACTTATGATGTTATATATATTATGAGATTGTTATTACAGTTCTTTCACCTATTTTTACATGTGTTGTTTCTTTTCTCTCTTTATGCACATAATTCTTTTTAATTGTATGAAATCTTTTGTATTTCTATTTCGCACTGTCATGATGAGTTTTATTTAAAGTGTTTCAAAAATACAGGTTGTCAAAGTCTTCTTTCCATAAACTCTCTTCTTGCAAAATTTTTCGAGAGTTTTTGTTAGAATAGATTTTATTGTATTCAACAAGTGAGTATAAGTTGAGTGATTTATGACTTCTCTCATATGTTCATTTGTTTATTGTGGTTTTGTCATGGATTGCCAAAGGGGGAGATTGTTAGGACATATGTGAATCATGTTAGGAATATATGTCAATTATAGAATTGGCTAATCCTTTGACAAAATGCACTTTACTTGTAATTGGGTAGATCTAGGATGTGTTTAATGCTTCAAGGAATAAGGTTTCAAGTTCAAGTGTTAGAGTCATGCAAGTCTGTCAAAAAAAAAACAAGTGAAGAAGGGCTAAATTTTAAAACTCAACAGCTAGTATCTATCGAGGTTTAAAAAGCTGTTTCAGCCCGAGGCTCGACAGCTGCTCGATAGATAGGGTATCTGTTAAGGTTTATGAAAATCAGTTTTTCAGATCTGATTTCACTCCAATCCGTGAATAGATGTTTGGGCTTTCTTTTCTCACAACCCTAAACATATATAAGAATTGTTTTAAGGGCCGTCATAGCTAATGGAAACTCAATGCAAAAATTTTTCACAAGCATATTGTGAACCGGAGACATATGCCCTAGTTCATCTTTCTATTCAAGAAGCTGCTGTGTTTGTATACCGTAAGGTTTTGTAACCAAAGAGTTTCGTGATCTTCATCGTGTTGATGAACTGAAGAACTTTGCAGCCAACATCCTTCTCAAGTTGGTGAGTAAACCGCGTACTAGGATCTGCGCATCGATTGGTTAGTCACGTACTGGGAGCCGTGCATCAAAAGGAGAGATTGTCACTACAGAATAAGTCCAATTGGGTATTGGGGTAAGGGTTCAACTATTGGTTGGTATAAGGTACTAGGATTCCTTTACTTGTAACTATTTGTTGTGATAATAGTGTATTCTTGGGAATGGTGACCTTAAAATCACTCGATGGGATTTTTACCGTGTAAGTTTTCCCCATTCATAAACAAATCATCGTATCAATTTATTTTCCACTGCACTTTAACTTAGTTGGTGATTTGTTTGTGCTACCACGCGTATTGCATGCTAATTGAATTAATTAATTAACTTAGCTAATTAATTTGTTAATTCATCACAAGAGGTCAATACATTCTTGGCCTATCACTTTCCACTTTTTAACCCCTCCGACCAACGGACTCTTAGGTTGTATTTCGTGATGGGTTCTAGTTAGCTCAATTGATAAAATCTCTGATTGTTGAATAAAAGAACTGGAGTTCAATTTCTACCTATATCAAAAACTTATTGATGTTTTAGTCTGATGATAAAAAACTATCACAAAAAACAGACGCTATAAGTTAAAACTCTATAATAATAAAATTTTATATAAGTAATACCCCCTTTTCTACCCCGTAAATAAATAAATAAGTAATTCTTCGTGTATGGGATTGAGCCTTGAGGGCTTAGGCTTAGTGATCGAAAAGTACATAAGAGTCTGCACTACGCAGAAACTAGCATCTCTGTGAAGAAGATAAGGTGGAATGGAGAGTGTAAGGTTAACAGTTTATTGGAAGAAGAGAAATGTGTGATTAAGAGGGTGTAACTGTGGGAATCCATATAACGGCAACCAAGCTGTTTCAAAGAAAGAAAGAAAAAATAAATAAATAAAGTGCAGGAGTAATCCTCCCTTTTTATATGTAGTTATAGGTTTTGATGAGCAGAGTGGAGCAAATGTCATTGCTTGGTAAGTTTTGGAAATGGGCTGCTAAATTCAATTCTTATCACAAAATCTTTGGCAAACTCAATTTATTCTCTATGGACCTTGTTTTCGACAAATAACTCTCACTCCATGTGATGGTTACCATCTTTACCATACATAGTTACATACGCTATAGACATTATCTTCCCAGCCATCTGATCCATTACCTTAATCTGGAAAACCACTATTTTAGGGAAGAAAAAGTTGAAGTGGAAAAATCTGAGATAAATTACCACAAGACATAACAAATCAGATGCTTTATTTAGTTACAAGTCATAATAGCACATAGATTCTTCTGTTTTACATGAAGCTAGAAGAATTTCGTCATTGTCAGGCGGCCACAGCCTATTTCTGCTGAGACTTGAGTTCCTTCACCCTCTCTTCGGTAGCCTTCAATGCTTTCCCGTATTTGCTTATTAACTGAAAATGATTGAAATTTAGAACTTCAGGATTTAATGAACAAGAGGCTCCAAACCCCCCATCATAGTGGATAGCGGAAACATTAGCATTTCTCCAAAAATAATAATGCACTTTATACAAACTCTCAAGAAGAATTTGCGATAATGCTACAGACCCAACAAATTTCACAACGTTGTTCACACCATTTGATGCAATAGATTGTGATTAGTGCTACATCACTTTAGCATTTATGAAAAAAAAAATTTGTGAAATTTGTTGAGTATATAGACTTGTTATTGAATATGCATTTTACATAATCCATAGATGAATTTTCCTTTTTTTTTCATCTATGGAAATCTTTATTAATCGCCAATTTCTACAAGTCTTATGTAAGAAAACAGGCAATATGTGTCGCGATGCAATGGCTACTCAGCAACTGCAAAATATATATATAAATTAAAAAGTGAAAAGTACAGTTGTTTAGGAAAACTTTAGCAATATTATTGGAATTCCAAGATGTACTAGAAGCATGGCTCATAACCTAGCCCGGTGGGCTTCTGATTGTAATGCTACTGATCGCATCTCTATTGGCTTCCTCCAGTCTTTAGCTCTATCAGCTGATAATCGGGGAGGTGCCACAGTTTGTCTCATCTTAGTTTAAAAAAGAAATATATATATATATATATATATTTAAAAAACTAAGTATATCCATAGTTTTGCTTGAAAATCATATAAACCAAGTGGGACCACAAAAAATTTTAGAAAATTCTTAAACCACGAGAACCAATCTTCTAAGCTTCTTAATTATACACCTGTTAATAATATATATCCATGGTGTTCATTTTGTAGTATTAGTATTAGCTTATTGTCTAAATAAATTAATGCTTGTGTTGATATTTATAATTTATTAACTATTTACCATTTTAATATATTTTTAAAGACAAAGTTTGAATCCAACCACCAATAAGAAAATGACATCAACAGTCCTTGTCAGGTGCAATAATGCACACGACTAACTTAACCCGACCTACCAAGTGAGTCAAATGCTTACACGTATTATCTTCATATTGATAGTTGGAGCCCAAGGATCCAAACATGTTTGGAGCAAAAAAATTTCCTATTTTTAATACCTTCTTTAATTTGTTTAAAAATTAAAATTTGGAATGCTTACACTTCTCACTTTGATGCTTACACCTTGCCATACAGGGGACAAAATGCCTGGCCTAACATTTCACTTTTAAAACCTAAGTGGTCCATGACCATTAGTAAACTTTCTTCTCTCTAAATCAGTCTTAAATTAGCATAAATATATTACTTTCCTTATTTGTTATAAATAGTCTAATAAGATCAACAAAAGTTCTGGATCCTACCTCATCAATTTCTTTCGGGGTAATAATAAATGGAGGAGACATCATTATATTATCTCCTGCCACACGTACTAACATTCCATGCTTCTCACACTGTGCTCCAAAATAAGCGCCTATCCCTGAGATATGCAACATCAAAGAGTACTATATTAGGGGGACAAAAGAAATATTAGGCAACACAAAACAGATGCACGCTAGTCTATCTCAACCATATATGCAAAACTCCAGTCAGGTCCTGAGGACCATCACACGCAAGAAAGATTTCATGTTCAAATCAACTAAATGCTTCTGATCTAGTTGATGATAGGAACAATATAGTCTAAACAATTTATCCCCCTGAAAAACCAAATATATCCATACAGTCAACTTTATGAAACAAAAGGAATATAGAACTTGCCCCACTCAGGAGGGAACGGATCATTAGGTGATTTGTTATCTACAAACTCTGTACCAAGTATTAAGCCAGTTCCCCGTATCTGTGGAATCAAATGAGCTATACAAAGTCAATATCTAATAAATTCTCACATTGACCATACCATTAAAATACTCAAGATACAACATGTACCTCCCCAATTATGGGACTGTCTGAGAATGCTTTTAATCCATCTTGAAATTTAGGGGAAATGCTCTTTACTTGCTCAACAATATTTCTTTCCCTGCAAAGAAGTTAGATAACTTTCACTCTCTACCAAATATAATCCACAATCTGTGTGGTTGGGGACATTGACCACTATGTGATACAGGACAATCAAGAGGAAAGTTAAAAGAACGGAAAATCAAAAGATAACCCTAAGAATCAGCACCAAGCAAAAAAACTTAGGCATCAATACCTAAGGTGTTAGGAATCAACACCCAAAATTTTGGAAAATCTCCAATTTGAAATTTCATTAATCAATCGTCTTTACAAAATGCAACTATCTAGCACCATTTTATAGAGTTTTTAGGAATAAAATATAATTCTATCTAAAACTGGAGCCAATCTAAAACTAATCCTACCTAAAAGATAATCACTATCTGAACTCAAATCTAAAAGTTTAAAATAATCCAATCTTCCATGAGATGAATACAAAAATCTAAAAAATGAATTCTAAAATATTTTGGCTGTGCTCCCGCATCACTATGGACTGTTGAGACAGAAATATGTGGATAAATATCACTAGTATATCTGCATATACAAGTCATGACCCACCACTTGGAGGAACATTAAGGATAATTATATGACCAAGATGGAACTCCATCCGATGTATCTCAGTCCATCTTCGAGGACTTTCCACTGCAATATCTAATCAGAATTAAGAACTAAACCTTTAAACAGGGTAAATTAGGTGATAAGTAATCAGCTAACACCTTTGTCTTTTGCCTTTAAATATCTTAAAGAATTACTCATATGTTCGGTCATTATAACAAGCATGAAATCAATTTTTCTGAGAAAAAGAAAAAATGATCTTTTATGTTTGAATAATTATAGCCAAGACATGCAATTCTATTCTTAGACTTTCCAGACATAAGAAGAAAGGAACAAACTTGTAGATCTTAAGAGCTTCAATTGCAACTGCACAAGATACGGGGTGTCCAGAATAAGTAAATCCATGAGAAAAAGTACCTGAGAGAAAGGATATCAGGTTAGAATACTAAATAAGTATTAATTCAAGATACTTATTTAAGAGTGTTAACCAACATACCAAGTTTGCTGCTTTGAGAATGTATGACATCTGATATTTCAGGGCTCACAAGTACAGCTCCAATGGGCAAATAAGCAGAAGAAAGGGCCTGAAAAGTTTGACACATACCAAGGAAGAATGCACTTTGTATCAAGATGTGAAGACGCTTGAAATCAAAAGAGATGAAGAAGCAATCCATGAGTTTAATATAGTCCAACTTTACCTTTGCAACAGACACAAGGTCTGGTTTTATGTTGTACTTGTCACACCCATACATTGTGCCCAGCCTTCCAAATGCACAAATTACCTAAGATAAACAAATATGAAGAAAGCAAGCCTTATATATTAGAATACAAACAACGAATACCATGCTCATCACATAAATGGAAATAAGAAAGACAGAAAGTACCTCATCTGCTATAAAAAGAATGTCATATTTCTTCACAACAGCTTGAATCTGCATCAAATAGGAAAATGTTCTATTATTAAATGTGTCTTTCTTCTTCCCCCACCCCCAAAAGGGGGGGAGAGAGAGAGAGAGTAAGAGGGGTAGAGGTTTTTGTGTAATACTCCACAGTATAAAAACGCATAATACCAAACATAGGTGGCATGTAGCATCAACATGAAACTGGAATACCAAAATTTAAGTACAGACTATAGTAGCACAAAACATTTTAACTGACACCAAACAGAAACACTCATGTTTTTAATGGAACTGCATCATACTTGAATTCATTCATGTGGCCATATCACTGGTCACTAGTTCAACCAAGAGGAGTAATTTTATCAAGTACATCTAGAAACAAATAAGAATTATAGGACAAGATAAAGTTTCCATAAACAGACCCATCCTGGCTAGTGGTAAAGAAAGCTAACAGAATGACTTATCAATATTTGAGATTATATGAGTTTCCACAACAAAATGCATACAAAATGACAGAATTGAAGAAACTCAGTGAATCAATTTGAGTTGATTTCATAAATAGTTCAACTGATGGGACTGGATCAGGTCCGATGTCCAAACATTGTACGGAACAAGTACGTCAGTCAGAAACTCTGTGCTGGTCATTATATGTACTGGTAGAATTCTTTTGCAAATGCAAAGATATTATTAGGTGCAAAGGCATTCAATTTCAAGACTTTATTTCAGATGCTTGGCAAATGCCAGTCTCCAACTTAGAGGCTGTTTGGTTAGCTGAAAAAAGTAGTGTTTTTTGTTTTCATTTTCAGTTTTCAGTGGGATCCACCACCCAAAAAAAAAAACTTGTTTAGTTTAAGAATTTGTACTCAGTTTTCATTTTTAGTATCCAAAAAGTTGGATTTTGAATACAAAAAATGAAAACACCTTTTCATAGTTTTCATTTTCATAGAAAATGAATACAGTGGCAAATTCGTAAATATTGTGAAAACACAAAGGGCTCCACCTGATTGATGTGAGTGTGTGTAAGGCTGTGTTTGGCAACATGTAAAACATTTTCCAAGTGTAAAATATTTTTAGGTGAAAATATTTTTAGGAAAGGAAAATATTTTCAAGTGTTTGGTTGCATTCTGAAATTTGCTTTTGGAAAATGTTTTCAAGTGCTTGGTTGCATTCTGAAAATGCTCTTTTTCTACTATTTTTTCACATTTTCTCAGCTTCCAAACAAATTTTATAATAAAAAATTTCAATATATAAACTTCAAAAAACAAAACTCAAAACAAAACTATTCGTTAAACATCGTCATCCTCAATCAAACTAGGAGAGGGAGGAAGAAAGAGTGAGTGATTGAGAAAAAAAGTGAGATAGATCGAGAAAGAGATAGCAGCGATCGGTCATGGGTGGGTCAATCTAAAGGTGGAGGCAACGAGATCGAGAGGAAAAAACGACGGGATCGGTCATGGGTGGTGGCCACGAGATCGTGAGGAGACGATCTGACCCAAATCGTGACAAGGACGACGATCTAGGCTTCGCCCGCGGCCAATCTCTCCGTGCTTCGACTTGGGCTTGGCGTGACTCGTGAGTGATGCGTGGAGGGGAATGGGGGCGGCATGATCTGACCAGATTCGGGTTGGGTGGTTGGAGTTTGTGACTTTCCCTTCTAGCGGTCTCTCTCTCTCTTCAGGTGTGAGAGTCCAGAAAATGGATTTTGAAGGTAAATGAGATCTGTAAATGGATTTACGGGTGAAGGGGCTATATTTTACAATCAAAGGAAATAATTTTCAGTTTAACTATATTTTACGTGTGCACCCAAACACATGCCAAGGTGTAAAATATTTTCCCAATTCCATTTACACCCGAAACAAACACAGCCTAAATGAAAAAAGTTCTTTTTTTTCAAATAGAAAACAATGTCAAACCTATGTATGATGTATTTTATACCCAAATTATGTATTCAAAACAACTGACCAAACACCCTCAAATGTGAAAATGGGTCCCTTTTTCTATATTCAATTTCAGGACTTGAACACAGAAAAGAGAAAATGAAAAGTGAATACACCACTTTTTGGAACCAAACAGGGCCTTTAGACTCTGACATTTGCCAAGCATTTCATGATACAAACAACTTACCTTGTCAAAATAAGTAGCAGGGGGAGGTATCACACCTCCTGCCCCCATGACAGGCTCAGCAATGAATGCAGCAATCTGAAATGAGCACCTATATAAGGTCAGCAACCCAAAAATAATCCTCTTATGGAAGCAGAATCATTTCCCAAACAAGTTGGATGATGTTAGAATAAATTACCGTCTCTGGTCCTTCTTTGAGGATAAGATTCTCCAAATTAACGGCTAATCTGGTTGAGAACTCTTCCTCCGTTTCACCTGGAATATGAAAGTTTAATAATAACAGAAAAAAGCTAACAAAATATTTTGAGCATCAGACCAGTAAGATGACAACCTGGTAGATGAAAGCGCCAGTAATGAGGGCAGTCAGTATGCAATACAAATGGAGCTGGCAGATCAAATTTTTGATGCAAAGCTGGAAGGCTGCAATAAAACCAGTTAAAGGGTGATTGGATTCACATCAAAAAAAAAAAAAAAAAAAGCTTATAGACTAGGCCTACCCAGAAAGACTAGCTGATATCAAAGTTGAACCATGGTACCTGTCAGAATGAATGAAAGAATAAGCTACTTGAAGCACAATGTCAAGAAATCTAAAGAAAAACATTGAGTGTTGAATATACGATTTTGATCGAGCAATAAATTTCTTTTTAGCTGGTCTTCCAAGAGCGTTATTATAATACCAAACCAGCTTCACCTACAAGAAAAATAATACAAGAAGTCGCAAAGACATTATTCCTTGAATTTTAACACCAAGTGTATGAACATGAAATTGGCATAAGATCCAAAATGAGTACTTATCTCATAAACATTCACCAGAAAGATGTTCTCAATTTACTTAGGATTCTCAGAATTGCTTATATAGAGAGTGTCTGGGACACTGAGTGATCTTTTAGGTTTAGGTGTCTATTATTTAATTCTTTTGGTTATTTGTTTAATATCCACTTGTTGTCATCTAACTGAGAACTATAATTTCTAAATCAAGTAACCTGTTAGTTCCTAATATAAAATATTATCTTTCTTTCTTTCCCTTATTGTAACTTGTAATTAATGATTAACTTATTTCTGTAAAGAACTATAGCTCATATGCATCAATGACAAGTCTGAAAACTGTATCTATACGATTAAAGAATTTATGAGATTGAGTTGGTTGCATCCCAATTCTATTATGGAATAACATTTTTTTATTGAAAATGAAGGGTGAAAAAATAGACTCAACACGAAATATTTTGAATTTAAGATAGAGGCTATTTATCTGATTTCTCTCCCATAACTCCATGTCTCAAGGGCTAGTAAGTTGGAAATGGAACATGTGATCATATGAACTTTTAAAAAATCAAGAATATTGTTAAATCAAAATGCTTCCATAAACAAAGCAAACCTGAGTATCATTGGCTTCTGATCCACTATTTACAAAGAAGGCTTTAGCCATTTTTTTTGCCGTAAAAGTTTCTAGAAGTTCCTTTGCTAGATCCTGTAAAAAAAAAAAAAAAAAAATTGAATATTTGAATATCAATAAATCCTGTATAAGTCATATAGCAGAAAAAGGCTAATTCATAAGCACAAAGTGAGGCAAGATGTTCTAGACAATTAAATATGATGTTACAGAAATTTAACAGCAGCTAGAAATTTAAGAAAATATGCATGTACCAGAGAAGGTTTTGTAGTACGATTCCAAAAGGAATGGTAAAACGGCAACTTATTCAACTGTTCAGTTGCAGCAGCAACAAGTCGAGGTTCATTTCCCCCTGCAAAACTTCAATTTTAGATAACTGTAAACGAAAATTAGAATCAAAGTAGTTTCTTGTAAAAAAACTTGGACGGAATTAGGTACGAATGAGGGATGACTGTATGTCCTGATGTAAGAAGCAAAATGGCTATGGGCATGGGATATTTATCACATATATTCAATTTCCAGTGTGAGACCTGGGTTTTTTCATTTTCCAAGAGGAATTTGGGGAGGGACATCATGAAATAGGAGCAAAATGAGGAAAAACCTTATTACTATTTTACAAAAAAAATGCAATAATATTGCACAGCCCTAAACAAGTAAAGCAATTTTAGAATTAGTATTTGTTGGATGAACTTTATGTTTACTCAATTGTATACTAAAACAACTGCCTAAAATTTATTCTTAGTAAAAATCTTTTCCTTTCTTTCATTTTCCTTTCTTTTACTCAAACTTTGAAGAATAATTTTCAGGCCATGATATGGGCAGAAATGTCTTTATTTACCTAAAACTTAGAGTGATATCAGCAAAGTTATTACTTAATAGCAACAAGGGAATTCTGATGGAAATAACAGGAGGGTGATGATGAAGGTCTCTAAATGGTATGAAACTAGCATAAGTTAATTCCTAACTATAAGCAGGGTGAGCAAGGAAGATGTGGAGTAAGGGTACTCAATTACCATGCTTACCTAGAGGGAGGAGAGAAGCCCTCTCCGCACCTATTATGCAACTCTTTCCTATCATTTCCTATCATATCCATCTTGGGATTCCCACTCATCCATCTAAATACTCAATTTGACTAAGTTCATTTTACAAATATGTTGCTTCTTAAAAGCCAAAAATTCCATCCCCTCAACTTAATCAGTATTTTATGATCATATAATACCCCCAATGCACTTCACCACTTCATGCACCTTGCGACTACTTTGTTACATCATTACAATGAATAACCTTGTTCAACATGCTTTGTTACACAAAAATTTCACTTCTACTAATGTAGAACTAAACATTTCAGCAATTTACCTATCTTTCCTTAACTTTGTCGTGAAATGGTAATATATGAATGAACTGTCAAAGAAGCACTGTTAAACACATTTTGGGTTCTTATTATGACCCATTATCACTTTTTCAGTATTAAAATCATTGCAACATCTTAAAACCATATGAAAATGTCTTCAACACATGCAATTGGGGGGAGAGGGAGAAACAATGACTTGAAACATATTATGTTTACCTAATGCAGTGCACCACAGACCAGCAAGAGAATCAAGATATTTTTTCCCATTGATGTCATAAACATAGCAACCCTGAAACCACCAATCAAGTTGATCATATAGATGAGGAATAACACGTGTATATAAATATTTTTATGTGCATGCCTAGAATTAGGTGTCTCAACTCTTTTTACACATCAAACTTTTCTTCATTGTTAACCAGAAAAAATTATATTAGAAAGTGCCAAAATGGGGGCACAACCCATGTACACAGGAAGTATACAGAAGGGAACAAACTAAAAAGGAAGAAAGAAAAATGAAGTGGAATACAAATCAATTTCGAAGTTTTAAACATCAATACAAACTTTTAGAGAAGGATAACAAAAAACCCATTTATACAAATTTTTAAGAGACTCAGTTTAATCTTGCCAATACACCTCTTTCCCTGCTAAAGCCCTAATGATTCTCTCCAACCAAAATCCCCAAGAAATACAAGACAAATAATGCTTTCCGCCCCCACCCCTCCCCCCCCCCCCCCCCCCACCCCCCCTCTTTTTTTTCCCCTTCTTTCTTTCCCAATTTTTGACCCCGAGAAAGTAACAATTAACAACTGAAATGGACATGACCAACTCGCTTCAAACAGTGAAAAGACTAACCACCAAAATGCAGGAGCAACAGATTAACTGAAGTGCAAATTAAGAACACAGTACTTATTAATAGCTTAGGCAAATAGTTGACAATACCTCGGACCTTTCTATAACCAAAGGATGCAAATCAGTGGACTGCCACCCAGCTGTGAAAGGTGCAAGCATATCATGCCCCTTAAACCTGAGATAGTTAAGATATCTTAGTACCTAAATACATTGTATGCATGCCCATATAAACAATGACTACTCTGCAAACACATTGAAGAAGTAGATGTAGATGTTCATGTACAAAATTGCACATTGAGAGAGAGAGAGAGAGAGAGATTTATAAATACAAGTTATTAACATAAAAACACCATATACCCCTGATTATTTTTCAAATCACTAGTTGAATCTTCCTTTTGCAAAGATGCCCCCGTACTACTTAATCTGGCCAGTATGGGAACCCAAAGTAGAGGCTCCTGCAAACTTGTTGAAGCAGTGACATGTTTTACATATGAACCAAGCTGTAAATAAAGAAGAAATAAATATCATTAGAGTAGAGAAAGAATGGATGGTGTTAGCAACTAGGCATAAGAACTACACAAGACATTCAGGTGACATCCCATGGATGAAGCTTTTTTCCTTAAGTAGAGAAGGTAGACAGCATCACGTATAATAATGCAACACAAATCAGGAAAAGAAATGTTCTAATACTATAACTGACAATGCACCACAAGTGATATAATGGCACACAGTATTCTCAATGACCTTTTCAAACGCATAGTATTCACCTTCAAAATTTATCTAATAACTATTAACTAAAGATGGCAGAAAACATCACATAGGATAATGCAAGAAAACTCAGTAACATATTTCATTGTGGCAAATTGTTACTGCACCACCCAGTGAGATAATGGTACAAATTATCTTCAAGGGTCCCATTAAAATTGATAATATTCACCTACTGTGAGCGCCAGCGCCCATGTGACGGGTATTGTTTGGTTACATATGTATCCTTATATGAATTTATTTACAAATATATCCTTAATATTCATGAACATTATTCTGAAAGAGTCGTCTGGCTGGGTATTGTTTGTTTAAAATGAAAATGAATGGATAATTTCATAATTGCATTTTCTACAACCATAGTTGTTCCTTCGGGTTTCTCCTTGTTTATCATGCAACCATATATAATTGCACTTGCTTAGTTACCTCAAATTCTGACAATGAGGAATAACTACTTCATGGAAACTTTTAGACTCTCTGAAGCGCAAGTGAGATGCAATGCCTCTGCATCCGTATTTATATACTGTTTCTGAAGATAGAATAAAAGCTAATGCAATAGTATTACCTCTTTCTCTAAATGCAGAACATATACTTAGTACATGTGTTACTTTTAAAACTTATACAGTGTTAGCATTGAAGCTCTTTCTTTTTTTTTTCCAGTAGCTTGTATTGCCATTTGAAGCTTGTTGTTTTGATCTCTGAATATAACTAAAGTGCAAAAGGAAGAACAATCCTTCAAATTCTCTACCCACTATTAAGACATAATATGCAAATCACAACCAAATCATGAAGAGATAACTAGAAAAACATATTCTTAAAATGAACATCAAGATATAATCCCCTCAAGCCATAAGAAAAGAATGTGATGCATTAATACTGATCCTAACCAGTTGATTGCTGAAAATTATTATTATAATAATTCAAAATTATCCACCTAGAAGAAAAACAATAAAATAAATTCAAACCTATAGATTTTCATTAAAATTCTTAAGTTAATTATCCACCTAGAAGAAAAACAATAAAATAAAAACAACAAAGAGAGAGGTGAATATTTCAACCATTGAAACAGAATTAAAAAGAAAAAAAAAAATCCAAGGACCGAGACATTTCACATAGGGATAAAGTCGCATTGTTTTTAGTGGTGTGCCCATTAACATATATTACAGTGATTACACTAGCATCATTCATTTTCAAAGAACTGGGTTTGACAATGTTCACCAATCCATATAGTATCCTTCACCTCTTGATTTTTAACTGCTGAAAAGTGAAAACACATCAAACTGACCGGAGAGAATGGAAATGTCTTCAAAATCATTGCCTAAGACCACCAACCAAAGAGGGTGGTCTGTTAATCTCCTGAATTAAACCTATTGGAGATCATGTGAAATGTGCCGAAATTCTTATCCATAACATTCACAAAAATGGGTTATCTAGTATCTGAGAAAACAAATAGCTGATGAAACACACGCACACAATTCTGGATCATGTTTCTCCGAGACTAACATTTATCTGAAAATATAAATTTGAAAATTCAAAATTCTTTATCTCTTCTCTTTGTGGCATGTATAGCAACCAAAAGGTGCCTTGAGGACTGTACATACATATTGAAAGCAAACAAGTAAACAGATAATTGAAGATGATGCAAATTTATGTAAATTCATGAGAACAAGAAATAAATATTACTAATAAGTAACTTCATAAATGATCCAAAATTCTAGGATAAAAAACAGGAGATTTTGTAACAAATCTATGCCAGTAGTCTATGGACCAAGTGGAATCCCCTTGTCCCATAAACTAGGAGTGAAGGGGTGAAGTCATGGGCTCAAATACAATACAGATGAGGCGACTACTATTTTCCCATACAAGGAGTCACAACAACCAAGCCTCAGTTCCAAAATTTTAGTAGTCAGGAATTAGACCAACATCATTCACAACAACCAAACAGAGTCTATATATAATATACAGACACATACAATTTGCAATTTGCAAGTGAACTGGAAGTTAGGAAAACAAAAGTAGATTCAAGAGAAACATAAATAAATAAATAAATGAAAACACAACAAGAAATAAGAAAAGTCGAAAACAGTGCTCCACAAAGCATGAAAATGACATAACATGAGGCTAATTGAATTCTTTATCTCTTCCAACATTTTCTCTATGAAAAAAAAAATTCCAACAAAGTGATTGAAGCACCCAAAAAAAAAAATTTTTTTGAAATGATGAATTTTTTTTTGTCATCAAATGTTAAGAACCAAACATGACTGAACAAAATTATCAAACAGCACCAACTGATACACAAAGCAAAGAAAAAACACAAGAAGATAGAACTTGATGTAAAAAACGAAATGGGTATTGAAGAATTTAAAACCTGGGTTCTGAAAGTGGATCGAAAGAGGTGGTTGATGCCCATTTGGTTTTTTTTTCCTCGTTATCAGAACCAAACATGCAGAGGAGAAAAAGAGGATCTTTTTTTGTTACAAGTGACTAAGTGAGAGAGGCTTATTAAGGAGACACACTGACTAGACATATTAGACAGCCAGCTTTGGATTATTGCTCTTTTTATTTTATTTTATTTTTTTTATTGCTCATTGATAAATGATAATAATTGAAAATTGTTCAATACGACAATATAGCTGACTGGACAAACCTGTCCCCAAGAGTATTTTATAATATTAACCAAAAAAAAAACTACCTCTAATATCCAAATTGAGAATATAAAAGGAGATTACAAACATTCACCGAATTTCACCCATTAAAGAACTCCACAAACACACAACCACAATATTATTATTATTATTATTATTATTATTATTATTATTATGTAAAAGTAAAAGTAAAATATTTAAATTTAAGAATTATTTGTTATTATAATTTTTTTTTTAAATAATACTACGAATACAGATTATTTTACAATATTTTTACAAAATATTACATGGCAACTCAGTAAAGAAAGGATCACCTACATATAAGCTCGTGAGTAAAATATAAGAGGTAAGAGAAGTAGTAAAGTAATGAAACAAGGAGAGGTTTGAGCAGACTCATACAAGAATCAAGGAGTTTAAAACGAAGATAGAAGATATTCAATTTTTAGAACCTTCAACCGAAAATACTCAAAATTTTGGAGAGCTTATACTTGGAACTGGATGAATGGCTATTAAGACAAGAAATGAATTTGAAGCAAAAGTTAAAAAAGCCCTGGATTGAGAAGGAAGATAAAAACTCATAACAGTTCGTGGACTTTAAGGAGTTACTGTCTTGGATTATACAACAACAGAAAAATCCAAAGTTATTCGTCATGATAGCTTGGTCAGTCTAGACACAGCAGAACCAAATTCAGACATCTAGGCCACAATGCAGTTTTCAGCAGCCTTCTCAAGTCTCGAAGGACAGGTTGGAGGAATTTTTGGTGGTGCAACCCTCCCAAAAATTCTGCTTGCCTTGCACTTATATTTCTAGGCAGCTTCCCCACATAATGGCGGCTCCAGTAATTTTTTTCAAGATGGTCATTATGAAACATAAATTATACAATTTAATGAACAGATAAATTCATATATTGACAACAACAACCAAAAAAATAAAAAACACACGCAAATATATAAAGTTTACAATTGCCTTCTACAAGTTTTCATATTTTAAAATCGTTACATGATAGTCTCATTATCAATGCTACAAATTACATCTCTTTCAATATACCCAACCAAGTAATCATTCATCCACTAAATGTAGAACAAATTGTGGAGTAAAATTTAATTTTATTGGTAAAAAAAAAAAAAAAACTAAAGGTGTTCCCAATTTTTTTTTTTTTTTTGTAGGGTAGACAAATAAAAAATTTTAAATTATTATATATAAAAAAAAAAAAAATTCAGATCAGGGTGGTCCTGGGACCACCCTAGCCTTAAGGTGGCACCGCCCCTACCCCTACATGGTTTGTTCAAAATCAACTTCGATAGTGCCACTTTCAAAGCAAAGAAAAAATTTGGTATAGGTGTGGTTATTAGAAACAATCAAGGATTGGTTATGGCCTCTCTATCTCAACAACTTCACCACGCTTATCAAGCTAAGAAAATTAAGGCTCTAGCGGGAGCTAGAGCCTTGCTGTTTGCACTCGAGGTTGGGGTTGATAAGGCTATTTTGGAAGACAACTCTCAATTGTTAATGAAAGCTTCGACTAATGATGGTGGTTCTCTAATGCCATCTGGGTTTTGTTTTTTGTTTTTTGTTTAGAAGATAGATTTCTATTATAGCCTAATCTAAGTGTATATATATGTGAAGCTCTCTCTTATAGACTTAAACCCCAACCCTTGCCCCTCCACCTCATAAGAACTTTGTACTTACGGAATGATTATAACACCAAAGGTGCACAATGATCTAATGCCATCTAGTTTATTGGTTGAAAATGTGAAGATTTGTTCTCAATTTTTTGTTCAATTACATTACTCTCATACTAGGAGAGAAAGTAATAAAATAGCTCATAGTCTAGCTATGAATGCAATAAATGTTCTAGATTATGCTATGTAAATGGAGTATGTTCCTCTGCATTTCATTATTGTACTTTAGATTGATATAGTCAGTTGTTCTTAATATAAGCATTACTGTCTTTTCCCTAAAAAAAAGTAATTTTTCCCTCCAAAAAAATTTAACTAAAAGTGATTTAACAATGATTATGAAAAAAATGATTAATAATAAAACATACTAATTGATAATTCATGCAATACACGGAAATGTTTAACATGATATGAATTTTTTTTTCTATTTTATTTGTTTAATGTAAATGTAAAATTTAATCATTATAATAGTTAATAATAAACATTTGTATATAAAAATATATATTTTAGTATTAAGAATTTATTATGATTGTGTATATATTTGAAAATATATATACATTTTAAAATATATATATATGATATGTGAAGTTTTTTTTTAAATGATATGCCAAGAAATTAAGAAATGTTTTATTATAGAATATAATTTTAAATCAATTAAAAATATATATTAAAAAATAGGTTGTAATATTGTAAAGTCTCAAAATTTATGTGGCGCAATATTGTAAGGTCAACCAAAAATTAAACATTTTTTATTTTATATATATACTAGTTTTGAACATATGCTTTGCATCGAATTTGGTTTAAAAATGAAAGAAATACTATACCAAAGAAGTAATCTTGGAAATTTATAATTAATCCAAAATTGTGTTATAATTAATCCAAAATTGAATAAAATCATACAAAATTTATATCTGTCATTGATCAAATGTTTAACTTTAATGCTAAATTTTGTTTCAATCAAAAGTTATTTATTATTTGATCTAAAGAGTGTGTGTGAGAGAGAGATTGAGGTGATATTCCTAAACTGTAATTAATATATAAACGTTGTTCAATTTGCTACATAAAACAACAACAACAAAATCCAAAAAGAAAAAAGTATCTCCTATTGAAGAAGTTAATGTGATTTTTTTTATAAATCTCCCATATTTAGAATACTAAAAATAAAATCACCACTATTTTAATGCAATTTTTTTCTTCTAAATCCCTCATATTACTTCAAACAATATTATCCCATAACCTTAAATCTCTCCCATATTTAACTATTCACTTTAAGCAATATACTAAACTTAGCAATTTTGAGCCTCACTCAAATTTTGACAAACAATTGAAGACTGTTGAGGTCTAAAAAAAAGTTACAATATTGCACTAAGGCCCAAAATGGCACAGTGAGTTGAACTCCATAAAAAATAATAAAAGACTTGAGCTCACAATAAGGAAAAAAGATTTAAACCGAAGACCCACGAATGGATAGGCCTTAGGGCCCATGAAACGAAGGGAAGAATGAAAAAAGCTCAGCCTGCCAAGATCAGAAAATTACTAGGGGGTCCAGGGGTAAGAACTAGGCCAGGATACCCAGGGACTGCCAGGAACTTAGGGTCCTCGGGACGTGCAGCAAAACTAGGATGAGATTAAAACAACTCAAAAGGAGTGCCAAGAAATACAAGGAACGAAGAACAGATAAGTCCTTATCAGCCACCCAATGTTGCAAAAAGGAATCAAAAGGCTTGGATACAATCAATTCATGAACAAATGGCTGGTACTTCGGGGAACCCAGAAAGAAGAACTATTAAGAGAAGTAGTTGGGAAAACTTTCAACCTAGCAGGGATGGAATTGGCTCACTCTGGAAAAATGACAAAAGGAAAGGCAGTCAAAAAGCTGAGTCTGAAAATGTAAGGTTTAGAAACCTTGAAGGAAGAGAGATTAGGGGTCAGCTCTCTAGGAACACCCAAAAACAGAAAGTCAGTAAGAGACTTTTGGGGAAAAAGTACCAAAAGAAGAAAATTATGAGAAATAAAGAAGGGGCCAGCCACCAAAGTTACTGGCACAACATTGGCTCTGGTACCCAGGGGAGCAAAGAAGGGGAATCAGAGGTACCCCGGAACTCCAAAATGACACTATAAAAGGGGGAAGTAGCCAACAGTGAAGGGGCATTCAGCAACAATGAATCAAAATAGAATCATTGAGAAAATTTTGTCAAAAACTCAAAGAAAGGAAAATATCGCTCAGTATCCTCAAACAACAACTATAGAACATACTTGGATTCAAAGGGATTCAAACTTTGCAAGTCTTAGAGGCTTAGAGAGCCATCTAAGTCTGTAATTTTGGAACTTATTTGAACCGTGTAACATGTCTTAGTGAGCACGTTGTAATACACAATTAAGAAAAGTAATGAAATATCTCACATTTTTTTAAGGATCCTTAACAATTATTCTATGTCTTTTGTTTATCACATTGCTCCTCTATTGTTTCTTGTTGTTCCATGCATATATATTTCTTGCTTGTTAATATGTATGCATTGTAGGATTCCTGCTCTATGCACCACTTGGTTTGTAATCAGCCCATTTAGCTACGGTGAACCAAGCCCAGTCTCTTAAAACAACAACTATAAGGTCCAGGGTCCTTACTTCTACTTGGGCCTGGACATTGTCCAAAAAGGACCCTCACAAAGATAAATAGATATAACCTCTATCTCTCTCTATATTAAGGAATTATCTTATGTGCTAGTCAAAGTGGCCATGGGCTAGGTTTGGATTGGGTATATCCAAACTCAACCCAAAAAATTTAATCGTGAATACTCGGACCCCAGAATTCGATTATTGCCTATACCCAATGTCCACCAAATTTTTCTTACCTGTGGATTCCCGTACCGACCCAAACCTTGTTTTTTTTAAGCACTTAAAAATATGACAAAATACACAAATCATTTCATTGTTCTTTGTTACTCTTTTAATTATAAAATTATTTTACTGGACTTGTATGCTTGTATATAAGCTAAATAAACTTGCAATATAAATAATATTTAAAGTTGTTTTAAACATTATTAATCAATTTTCTTTTTTATGATTTTGATTATCAGCTCAATGAAAAATGTTATATTTACAACAATTTCACAACAAATCTTAAGTGGTAGGCCGTTACTGGTGGACAAAAAAGTAATTTTAGTGATGGATTCAAATTCAAATTAGAACCAGTAACAACTTACCACATAAGATTTGTTGTAAAAATACAGTAAATATAACACTTTCTCAAATCAAATGGATAGTATAAATAGCCTATAATCGGTAAGGTATAGTTAATCATGATAACAAATCTATATATATAATAATAGGTGAAGCAGAGAGAGTGTAAAATTAAATTCCAAATTAAAACTCTAATTGTGTGCCACGTGTAAACACCAAATTAGAAATCCTAATTAAAGTCCTAATTTTGTGCCATGTGTCTAGAATCTGAAATTGAAAATGAATTTTGTATCATGTGGCTAAATGTATGTGGACTCATTCTCATTAAAACCACTTCTATGTATCGGGTCAAGTGAGTTACTGTACTAATTAAGTTTTTTCTTAATTTTGCAGTCAAACATGAAAACCAAAGAGATTAATATTGGTGAAATTGAAGTTGAATTTTGTATCATGTGGTTAAATGTATGTGGGCTCATTCTCATTAAAACCACTTCTATGTATCGGGTCAAGTGAGTTACTGTACTAATTAAGTTTTTTCTTGATTTTGCAGTCAAACGTGAAAACGAAAGAGATTAATATCGGTGATAAGAACTTGGTTTGGGTACATTGCATAATTTCCAAAAAGATAGCAAAGCCAGAGTTTGCATCTTTGTTATAAAGTGCTTACAAAGTTTGCATCTTTACATTTGCACTGAGTTTTGGATTAAAGTGCTTTCTTCTTGGTTCTGACACTGAGTTTTATTTATTATTCACTTACAAAGTTTGCATCTTTACATTTGTTATAAATTGCTAATATGTGATTAGATCCACATTATGCCTAAAATTCACTATCCTTATATTTGGCTTTTTGTTCAGGTTTGGCACCTATAACAATGAAGAAAGCACTGCTGTGGACCGATGGATGATACTTTTTGCAGGCTGCAAAGGAACTTAGTGATCAATGGAATCTCACGTGAATTGTAGAGGACCCGGCTGTAGATGTTTGAATGGCAGATGTGAGTCACTATGTTTTTAAATTTTTCAGTGAAGGTAAAGGTTATGAATAATATAAATTTTCCGGAGAGAGATTTATTATTCTATATTTACGTAAGTTTGGTCGCCTTCTTGGAGTGGATCACTCCACCCTGTCTTTCTACTAGAATTTTTTATTCAGATTGTTACAATTTAATCCGAAATTTTATTTGAATTTTCCTATTATTGTTACTATCATATATTATCATTCCAATTGTTCAATTAGAATCTGTAATTAGAGTCCAATTTTACTATACACGTGTACAATCTAATTATTTTTAATTTTGCTATCATGTGTAGAAGCTAATGAGATGAAATTAATAACACATTAAACACTCATGCTTTGGGAATCGGTAGTACTAATCTAAATCCATTGGACTTGCTTTGTGATAATACAACTATAAAGGATGTATAAAAACACGTACAAACTCATCTTTCTATAAAAAGAGACTGGAGAGAATTTTTTTTATCAATCATGGAACTTCAGAGGTTTTTTCTTCACACAAATGCCCATCATGTTACAAAATGACCCATCATAAAACTACAAAATGAGTACAACTCTGAGGGTTTTTTTTTTTTTTTTTTAATTTTAAATTTTTTAAGCTATGAAAATTTCAATCACCAATAGAGATTGAAGATTCAAAAGCGTGAATGGATCTTTTGGATAAACATTGTCATCAAGGTTCATCTTTCTGTGTAAAATATATATACTGCTAAGTTTTGTTAATTAAATTTTCTAGTTAATAATATGAATTTAGACTTAACTGAGCCTTTTAAACATGAATAAACTTATGATTAATAATATATCCATTCCCGTGCGGTAGCACGAGGCTACATACTAGTTGTAATTTAATCGGTAACCTATTAAAGGAATTTAAAAGTAAATGTCTCTTTTTTTTTCTTTTCTTTTTTTTTTCTTTTTTTGATGAGATAAAAGTAAACGTTGATAACATGTTTTCTAGTAATATGGCTATTAACATATGGCAATCAATTAAGCCACTCATAAGGTAAAGCTTTTCAAATGACAGGTCTGAAATTAAGAAAGAAAGCATTAAATCATTAACACTGTATTTGAATTCCAATTTGTATTTCGTGGGGTGAAACAGATTATGCCATAAATGAAAATAAAATTAATTTTATTTTGGATAAAATTTGACTACAAACTTGATTGCAGTATAAGGCTATAATTCCCACTAAAAAAATTGACATGACTTCTTATTATGAAAATATAACCGTTAAATTATAGGGATAAAACTCATTTTAGTCTCTACATTTTCACGCGATTCTCACTTTGGTCCCTCACTTTTTTTTTCACCGATTTTAGTCTCTATCTTGGAAAACGCGTCTTGTTTTAGGCCCTGACGTTACATCAGAGATGGAAATTGCACAGTTGGCAAACGGAAAAAATTAAAAATATTAAAATAATGCCCACTATGTACACGTGGCTTTCCACGTTAGCCTCTAAATTAAAAAAATTAATTTATTAATTTTAACTAAATAAAAAAATAAAAACAAAAATAAAAATCAATCCCAGCAAGAACAACAATTTTATTTTTTTTTTAAACTGCAAGAACAGCAAATTTAAAACCCAGCAAGAACAAGATCAACAAAACACAAACCCAGCAAATTTAAAACCCAAAAAATTAAATTCAAACCCATATTTCAAACACACAAATCTAACACACTTCTTCATCATCAAATTCAACCATGCCGCTGCTCTTTCTTCTATTACTCTTTCTCAACGCCACCGCCATATCCGTCAGAGACCTCCCTCGCTGGACAACCCGTCGTTGATCCACATTGCAATGACACTAGACGAGACCTACCTGCGTGGCTCCGTCGCCAGAGTATTCTCCGTCCTCCAACACAACTCCTATCCGAAAAACATCATCTTCCACTTCATCGCCTCTCGCCTATACAGCCACAACAACAACCTCCGCCATGTCATCACTTCAATGTTTCCATACCTGAGTTTCCACCTCTACCTCTTCGACTCCAAGATCTCCTACTCCATTTGACGCACTCTCGATCAACCTCTCAACTACGCTCGGATCTACCTAGCGGATCTGGTTCCTTTCGCCGTTCGCCGAATCATCTACTTTGATTCCGATCTCATCATCGTAGATGACGTGGCTAAGCTTTGGAACATCAATTTAAGTAACAATGAGAGAGAGAGAGAGAGAGAGAGAGAGAGAGAGAGAGAGAGACATGGTGGTGGCTAGGATTGTGGGTTACGATGGGTGGTTGGCCGGCTGTTTTTTCTTTTTTCCGTCTCCAACGTGTGGATTTGTGTGGTCGATGGAGTGGAGGTGGGTGGTTTTGTTCTGATCTGTTGGTGGTGTACGGGGTCAGTGGAGTGGTGGTGGGTTGGGTTTTGACAATTTGTTGGTGGTTGCTTGGGTTTGCTGGGATGTGAGATTTGGATGCTCAAATTTCATTTTAATGGGTTTGAATTTAATTTTTTGGGTTTTAAATTTGCTGGGTTTTAAATTTGTTGTTCTTGCTAGGTTTGGTTTTTATTTCTATTTTTTATTTTTTTATTTAGTTAAAATTAATAAATTAATTTTTTTTAATTTAGAGGCTGATGTGGAAAGCTACGTGGACATAGTGGGCATTATTTTAATTTTTTTAATTTTTTCCGTTTGCCAGCTGTGCAATTTCTGTTTCTGATGTATCGTTAGGGACAAAAATGAGATGTGTTTTCCAGGATAGGGACTAAAATCGGTGAAAAAAAAATTAGGGACCAAAGTGGAAATCGCGTGAAAATGTAGGGACTAAAATGGGTTTAATCCCTAAATTATATGTTTTTTTTGTTCACTAACACACATGTCAAATTTCGTGTCAATTAAATGTTATTTACTATTCGATCAATAAACTTACCTTCTATGCATTATTTTAGACTACAAAAACTTGAAATTTAAACATTTGATTGATGACATAGTTATTAATCTTTCATCTTTTGAAAATTTTGCAAACATGGAGGATATAAGAAGAAAATGTATTCCAATGATGAATTTTTCAAAACTCACATCTAATAAAAAGATATTGAGTGGAGTTATAGCATTTGGCTATAATCAAGTTTGGGCTAAACTTTGCCTTTTATTTGTATTCACTTAAATGACCATTAAAATAAAATAAGGTAAAATACTATTTTAGTCCTTAAATTTTACCAAAAGTTTGTTTTTCATCCATAAGTTTTAAAAAATTCTTTTTTCATCCTTAAACTTTGTAAAAAGTTTTTTTTTTTAATAGTTTAGAGACAAAAGTAAGGATGAAAAAAATTATTTTTTCAATAAATTAGGGACAAAAAACAAAACTTTTGATAAAATTTAAAAGCAAAGAGCAAAACATTTACAATAGTTTAGGGACGAAAAATAAATTCAATAGCTTAGGGACAAAAAAACCAAACTTATTAAAGTTCAAGAATGAACAACAAGTTTTTCGTAAAGTTTAGGGACCAAAATAGTATTTTGGCCAATAAAATATGGACAAAATTTAGGTACAAAATTGCTACAATCTTACTTAATTAAATAAACATTACTACATATTTTGAAAATCTAACCGTTGAATTGCATGTTTTTTACGCTCTTAATACATATGTTAAGTTTTGTGTCAATCGGATATTATTTACTATATAATCTATTAGCTTATATTTTATGCATAATTTTAAATTACAAAAACTTACAATTTAAACAATTTATTGATGACATAGCTATTGATCTTCAATTTTCTAAAAATTTTGCAAGCATGGAGGATATGAGAAGAAGATATAATTCAATGGTGGATTTGCGAAACTCACCTCCAATAAGAAGATATTGAATAAAGTTATAGTTTTAGGCTACAACTAATTTTATAGCTAAACTTTGTCCATAAAACATAATAAGTTTTAGGACAAAGTTAGCTAAAAAATTGGTTGTAACCTAAGGTTATAATATTACTCAATAAAATAAATATTACTACATATTTTGAAAATCTAACCATTAAATTGTATGTTCTTTACGCTCTTAATACACATGTTAAATTTTGTATCAGTTGGATATTATTTACTATATGATTTATAAGTTTATATTTTATACATAATTTTAAACTATAAAAACTTGCAATTTAAACAATTTATTGATGACATAGCTATTAATCTTTAATTTTTTATAAATTTTGCAAGTATGGAGGATATAAGAAGAAGATGTAATCCAAATGTGTGGGTTCTAGTTAGCTCAACTTGTAAAATCTCTAATGGTTGAATAAGAAATCTGGAATTCGATTCCCGCATGTTGAAACTTTCTCTATAAAAAAAAAAAAAAAAAAAAGGATATAATTCAAATGTGAATTTGTCAAAATTCACCTTCAATAAAAAGATATTGAGGTTACAATCAATTTTATACCTAAATTTTGCCCTAATTTTTATAAATTTGAGTGCAAATATTAAATTACAAAATCTATTCTATATATACATATCAGTTTAAATTCCTCAGTTGACTTTTGTAATCTTGTAACACTAGGAATTTGCCTTATATATAATTGTAGAAGTTTTTTAAAAAGATAGGGGTTGATCCGGAAAATTAGGGCATGCAAGGAAACCCGCATCCAATACCTAAATTCCCTGCCAAATTGGGTAAATCCCGCATAATTGGGTCAGGTGAGGTACACATTGTCAAACCCCGCATATTTGGATCAGGTCAGGGGTACACATTATCCAATGAATTTTGGCCATAGACTGCGCCCATAAAAATAATTAATGTTAGGGGCACATGATTTAGTACAATTTTATGTTACAACTCACCGTATGATAAGTTGTAATTGATTAAGATATGATAATGAATTATGTAGGAACACATTTTTATTAATCACAACTCATAACGTGTAAATTATGACGCAAAATTGTACAAAATTATGTATCCCTAGCATTAAATACCTTCTCCTCCCATTTCAACTAGTTTTTTATTTATTTATTTATTTTTTAAGTTTTCTGTAGAGTTTTTCCATAAAGTTTATGTCTTTTGTACGTTATCAAGAATAAACTCAGGTCTGTCACTTTTTATTTTATTTTTTATTTTTTTCTGAAAATCCACCCAGATGTTGACCCAATTTGATGATGCAAGAGAAGCCGATATATTTGAAAAAGAGGATACTACATTTTGTTCATCAAAAAAAAAAAAAAGAGGATACTACATTTTATGAAATCCTTTTTTTTTTTCTTTTTTCTTTTCTTTTTTGGCTGAGAACATTTTATGAAATCCTTACGTTGATGCATTATCAAAAAGTTAGACATTAAGATAAACTAAAAAGACTTTAAGCATTCCAGTTAAACTGATGACTGGATATTACTCATTGTCAACATTCAATTGATAAAATAATTGGAGAAATAAATAAGTTGTTACAGTTGTAGGCCCACTTACGTGTTTGAAAAATCCTGCAATTATTTCATAAATGCATTTGATTACGCCTAAGTTATTGAAAAAGTTGCGCTTAAAAAATTATATACTACTATTGCTACGTGTCTTCTCCAAAAAAAAAAAAAAAAACTATTGCTATGTGACTGTTATGTATAATAAAAAAGTCATTCTTGAATAATTAAAGAAAAATGCTAAGGACATATAAAATTACACAATTCTTACCACAACTCGTCAATTACACAATTCTTACCACAACTCGTCATGTGACGATGTGACGAGTTGTGAATAGTAGATGTGTGATGGCAGGCTCATGTGAGTCAACACCTCTGCTACTCACAACTCATTATATAGTAAATTATGGTAAAAATTGTATAACTTTATTTGATCCTAACATTGCTCATAATACCATCGCACTCTTTGGTGCGATGATCACTTCACAAATATAAGTGCTTGTGGGACGTGAAGAGTAAAGACCGAGATTCAAGTCTTTAAGAACGAGTTTCATACACATATACACTTAAAATTTTTAGAGTAAAATTTCTATATTATATATATATATATATATATATATATATATAACATTGCTCATAATTAAATTCACATTAATTTCTATTGTTGCTTTCTGTCTTTCTAGTAAAAGACCTAAGGTTATCCAATGTATAATTGAATGCATATTGTGAGGTGGATGAGTTCATGCTAAAGACTCCCTCCACCTTTATATTAAAAAAATTATAAAAAAAAAAAAAAAAATCATGTGCACACATGTTAGCTGTATTCATTTTCAACCCACAGATATCATGAAAATTAAAATTGCATGCAAATCGTACGGATCCTATCAAATCTATAAAATAAAATGGTAAAAAATATTGAATGACGGATCAGAGATCGTTTTTTTATTTTATAATAATTGACGAGATTATTCTAGTTTCCTAAGATAATATTTGTTCACTATGAAATTATTTCAAACAAAGATTTGATTTGTTGATTGTTTTTGTTAAAGAAAATTGGCCAATCTTTTTTTTTTTTTTTCTTTTTTGAGGAATGATTCTTTAATCTTTATATAATGGTAATTTACAAATTTCCTTTTTAAGTCACAAATTTATTAAGAGACGCAATTAATTTATTTTATTGTGAAATACTATATCTATAACATTTTTACAATAAATCCTAAGTTGTATGTTATTTAAAATATTTTTACAATAAATCCTAAGTAGTATGTTATAATTGATTGGTATGAGTGGACAAAAAAGTAATTTAAGTTGTGGATTTAAATTAGAACCAATAATAACTTACCACATTTGATTTGTTGTGAAAATATTGTGGATGTATCACTTCTTTATTTTATTACTTTATAGGCTACAACATGAATTAGGGAAAAAAATATTATGTTTACAATATTTTCATAACACTTTTATGACATAGGGGTGTAATTTTTAGATACTTTTAGAGTAAGAAGAATAGTGCCCCCTCCTATCACTATTTCATAGTTGGATCCACCATGAATGTGAGAGGTGGGAGTACTATTTCTATGTACTTCAAGAGTACATAAGAATTTTCCAATTATAGGTGATAAGTTGTTATTGGTTCTAATTTAAACTCATTACCTGAAATTACTTTTTCAATTTTTTACCTACCAATAACAACTCATTTAAAATTTATTGTAAAAATGTTATAAAAATATAGCATTTTAAAAAAATAATGTGTTAACTAAGAAATGAAAATAATTTTCAATTTTCCTTTATTTTCTCCCTAATTTAGAAAGATAAAATTTTGGTAGCGAAAAAGCACTTGCCCATTCATTTTTCATTCTCTTCTTTCTCTCTATTTTTCTCTGCTACATTTTCTGACTATGAATGTAGTGTCAGATCTCACTTGGTTGCTAGTAAATGATAATAACGGATTGAAATCAGGTGCAATACCTAGGATATTGCACCTAATGCAATACCTAGGATATTGCACCTAATGCAATTTCTTTGAATGGTTGAGATTGATAATTGCAAAAAAAAAAATTTCAATCTCATCCATTGATTCAAAAAAAATTAAAAAAAAAAAAGTTTATAGAAGTATAAAGTAAAAAAAAAAAAAAAGGTAAAAAGGTAAAAAAAAAAAATTGTAAGTAAAAATGGTGAATTGCATAGGTACAATTACCAAAGACTTGCACCGAATCCTAATCAGATAAGGACAACTGGTAGATCTAAATATGTGGAATGCTACAACTTTACAGAGCAATGGATCCTTTGAACCAGGTCCCTACTCTACATATATAAAAATAAATATAATAGGGGTCCACGCACTTTTGAAGGCCACGTCTTAAATGCCAATACTGGAACTGGAAGTCCGGAACTGTTGTTGTCTCCTTCTCGCAACATTATTTAATTGTGGTCTCACCTTTGAATTTTAAAACGTCAACAGTTTTGTGATATAATAATTGTTCGGCTTTTGTGATGAGAATTTGGGTTTGAATTCTCTATCCTTCACTTATTTAAAAAAAAAAAAAAAATATATATATATATATATATATATATATAATAGTCAGAATAATGTGACTAAAAAGATAGAAGACATTATTTGGATTTTGGTGTGGCAACTCAAACACATGTTTTCAATTTTTCAATAATATTACACGTATTTTTACACATTTTTTCACCTACACGTATTTTTACACTTGTTTTTAAACAACAAAACATATGTTTTTAAGTGCATATATTAAACACCCCCAAATATTTGTAAGTTAATTAAAAATAGTTAAAGTACTTAATTTGAAGATGAAAATCATATTCCCTCCATCTACTTTGAAATGTACATAAACCATTCTATAGAAAAAAATTTTACATGGGTTCTTGATAAGCTCAATTGGTAAAAAAAAATTTATTATTGAATAAGAGATTAAGAGTTTAAATCTTACTTATATCAAAAACTAATTGATATCTTAACCTGACGATAAGAGTGATTATTATTGAGTAAACGACATAGGTTTAATTATAATGTCAACTAATTAAACTGCAAGGCTTTGGAAAAATTTAACCATTACTCGTTAACAACTTTATAGATGAATATATTATTTCATGAAGAATTATTAGGCCTGTATCCTTAAATACAATAATGTCCTACTCACTTTTCTCATGTAAATGATGGATTCCATCAAGAATATAATTAGTGGTACTCACTATTATCAAAGATATGTAGTAGGGATGGCAATGGGGTGGGGCGGGAACGAAGACGCCAAAGGATGGGGTCTTCGTTCCCGCCCCACTTGATTTTGTTTTACCCCATCCCTGCCCCGCCCCGTATGACGAAGAAAACTTTCCCACCCCATCTCCGCCCCTTGGGGCTCTACGAAGCCCCGCCCCACCCCGTAAAACTCAACTTTTTGTTAATTTGCCTTACAACTAGTACAATTTTTTTAATGAAACCTATTTCATTAATAAAAATATACTTGAAATTACAACTAAATTTATTCCATCAAATCAAATCAATTTTTAGAAAAAATTGAACAATATATCCAAGTGTTTAACAAGACAATCACAAAAAAAAAAAAAAAAAACTCATAGTATAACATAATACAAAATAAAAGCAGAGAACCACATTAAGTAGAATAAAATATGCTAATATTGATATGTTTGTTTAAATAGTAGGGTTTTAGAATATGAAAAATTTACAATTATAATCCTTAACAACGCGAGGCGGGGCGGGGACAGGGACGAGGAGGAGCGGGGCGGGGTAAAGTCTAAACCCATCCCCACCCCACCCCGCCTCATGGTTCGGGGCTAAAACCTTGCTCTATCCCCACCCCACCACTTTTGTGGGGCGGGAAAAATCCGTGCAGGGCGAAGGTAGGGAAGGGAGGGTTAAACAGGGCAGGGCAAAATTGTCATCCCTAATATGTAGCACAACGTTATTTTATTCCTAAAATATTGTATAATTACTCTCATTACATTTTTTTTTATAAAAATTTAAATCTTGGTTAGAAACTATACAAATAACCCCACCCCAATTACTCTCACTATTAGTTAAATAAGTTATCATTTTTAATAAATGTTGGTTAGAAACTATACAAATAACCCCACTCCAATTACTCTCACTACATTAGTTAAATAAGTTTTAACTAAGTTATCATTTTTAATAAATCTTGGTTAGAAACTATACAAATAACACCACCCCAATTACTCTCACTACATTAGTTAAATAAGTTTTCATTTTTCTTTTCTTTTCTTTTTTTTTTTGAGAAGGGTTATCATTTTTCATTTAGTAAAACTGAATGTTAAATGGCTATATTTGAATAATAAATTAGATCATTTCCCCTTTGAGAAACCCTTTTTTTTTAGTTAAGGAATGAAGAAATTTAGTGGGTGAGCCTTATAGTGCTTTTTTTTAATTTTAATTTTTTTTATTATAAAATGTTGGCTACAGACTTAATTGTAGGTTAAAAGACTACAACTCTCACTCAAAAAATTAACATTCTGAATTATATATTCTTTATGTTCTTAATAAACATGTCAAATTTCGTATCATTCGAATGTTATTTACTATTCAATTTATAAACTTATTTTTTTATACATAATTTAATCCTTAAAAACTTAAAATTTAAACATTTGATTGATGATATAGCTATTGATTTTTGATCTTTTACAAAATTCATAAGCATGAATGATTTAAGAAGAAAATATAATCCAATAGTGAATTTGTCAAAATTCACATCCAATAAAAAGATATTAAGTAAAGTTGTAACTTTAATCCTTAAGTTGCAACTAAGTTTATTACCAAATTGTCTTCTTCTTTTTTTTCTCTCTCTTTTTTTTAAAGGAAAAAATGAAGGTTGCAGGTGGGCCTTATAAGTCAATGGCAGTTCTTCCATGATTTTTTTTTTTCAGATGGGTTATTATGAAACTTAAATTATACAAAATTTAATAAAAAGATAGTTTTATATATTGACAAAAAAAACACACACACACAAATTACATAAAGTCTTAAAATTTCATTCAACATAATTGTGTTTTAAAAAAATTGAGACTATAAAAAGGAGTACATAAAATAAGCTAAATAAACTAAAAGGAAATACCAGTGTCAAAACATTTTTTTAATGGTCATCTCAATTCTTAAGGACTCCATTTGGAAGGATCCTCGTACATTTATCTTCTTTATTCCTTTGCTTAAAGAAAAAAAAATTGCTGATCATATCAGATGCTCCACCTAAGATAAAATCAACAAAGCCTTCTTCGGAAATATGCGTGTGTTTAAAGCTGACTTGGATAATGCATTAATGCCCTGTTTAATTTTCTTTTCTTTTCTTATCTTTTTTTTCTTGAGAAACTTTCTTTTTCTTTTTTTAGTTGAGAGAATAAGAAAGTGATGCTTGTCCTTAATGTTTTTTCATTCTACTTGAAATCCTATAATATAATACATGATATAATTATGAGTTTGTTTGATTGTTGATTTGTTTCATCAATTGTGGTGGGTTAGGATTCTCAAAATAATGGAGTTTTGAGATGAGCTCTACACAAGAACCAGGTCTCATCCACTTATCCTTTTATTTCTCAATTCTGACACAAGGTACTTATTAGATCTAATAAAGGATTCTCAAAATGAAAATTGTCAATTTCATTGTTCAAATTTAGAAAATCTTTGAAATTCATAATATTTTGAGATGAGCTTGATAGTTGATATTAATACTACCAAACAATGTCTATTTATCTTCTTCATTCCTTTACTAAAAGTACATATATCCTATCACCGATTCACCATTATTGATTTTGAAGATAAAATAGGAATATTTATTTGTATGTCCGAAATGCTGATCATATTCAGATGCTCCCCCTAAAATAAAAATCAACGAATGCGTGTTCGGTAATAAAGATGTGTTTATTTATCAAAAAGAAGAAGATGTGTTTAAAGGAAATTTGGAGAACGCGGGTTTTTGGTATTGTATACTATTTTGTGGTAGAAAGAATGTGAAAGTGATTGATCAATGATCATTGGTCTCATTTGTCAATCTCTTTCTACGGTCTCCACCACATTTATTGTAAGATATTTTATTGATTGGTCTATGCGTTACATAGAAAGTTCCTTCCCATCTAAATGGAAATATTTCTTAAAAGTTTTGAAGTTTGTGCTATAGATATATAAATGGAGAAAGGCAGAAAACCCAGAGGGAAAACAGGGGGTGTAAAAAGATTATAGAAACTGGTAAATAACGTAGCCTACCAAAAAAGTATAGAAAATAGTATGAACATAAGGAATGGAACACAGAACAAGATACAGCAAACTGAAAGATATTATTAGATTAAACAACTTTTTTACATCAGACATGTGAGACTCAGAAGGACTTATCATAGCTCTCTCTAATTCTCTCTTGTCTTCTGAGGTTTACACCCCTTCTATTTATAGACAATACAATTCATTTCAAAGGATGTAGGGGCCAATTTTATGGCTTTACAGATGGCAAAAAAGATAGGAACCCGTGACTGAAGGACTGAATACAGCTGGATAGGGTTCTGAAGAGTGATCATCTTGGATTTTGAATGCTGGATTTGATTCTACATGTGTCATCTTCAGTAGGGGTCTGGTTGCATGCGTAGAGTACCTTAGATATGGATTTGACAGAGGCATGGATTGTGAACAGTAAAAGATAAAGGATTACGTCTGAAGACGTTTCTGGGACCTTTTTTTTTTTTTTTTTTTTTTTGTTAAAGATGTCTAGTCCCATCCATCTCTTCCTTGGAACCATTCTTCATCAACATCATTGTCCGGATCATGGTTATGATAGTGGGAGTCATCATATCCCATTAGAGGATTGGGCATTTCCCAATGATCTTCATGTGGCCATTGTTCTCTGCAAACATCTGGATCAGTTGGTATTATCTTAGGGAAGATTCCTTTATTAAGAGATTCTGCCATTGTAAGAGCATGGAAACAGGATACCCAATGAACATCCGAATGAGTATGGAGAGTGCCATCAGGATTAGTAACCCAATGCATTTCTGCAGGGTGGAAAATTCCATCTGCCCGGATGTCATTTTTGGAATTGAGCTTGGCAACTACGCACCCTGAAATAAGTTTATGACCAAATCTTCGGTGTTCTATTTTTGGATATTTTACCCATTCACCATTATGAGAATCATTTTTCAAAATTTCAAACCAAAATTTGTGAAAATATTTGTTCCCATGAGGGAAAATGTATCTGTAGAACTCTGGTTCAAAATGGAGACAAATAATATTCGTTGAGTAAATACCACATGTAGAGGTAGTGCACCACATTCCAATTGGTTATCCAAAAGGCAAAAGGGGTCTTCCATGGTTGGTCTATGTCAGGGAAAACAGCAAGAAAATGACACTGGTGCTTTTTAAGGTATTCATGAAGGGCTCTAATGATTCTTTTGGATCTGGCTTCAAGGGCCAGGGTCTTTATCTGGTCTTTATTTCTGGAGGGAGGGTTTCTATCATAGTAAGGATATCATCAGGGTCTTTCAGGGGAGGGTTTGAAGATGAAGATGAGGATGGATCAGTAACAGGGTATACACACAAGGGTGGAGGAATAATAGTGGTATTAAGTGCTAGAGGTTTTCTGGACAAGTAGTCAGTAACAAGATTATCTTTGCCTTTAATGTGTTTTACCTGAAAAGACCATTGTGAAAACCAGTTTGACCATCTGAGTAACTGAGGGTGTGGGAGCATTTTTCTTTTGAACTGGAGTATTTTGGGAAAGGAAGACATATCCATTTCTACTAAAAAAGTATACCCAAGGAGGTGGAACTAGAATTTTTCAATCCCATGTTTGACTGCTAGAATTTCTTTGAAAGTGGAATGGTAATGGAGTTCTGAAAGCTTGAATGCACCACTTTTATATCCACAAATGCTTCTTTTGCCATTAACTTCTTCGAAGAGAGCTGCTGCCCAATATTCATCACTTGCATCTGTCTGCAGTATCCTTTTTCCTGATCCTGGAATCTGCAAAGGAGGAAGCTTTTCTGCTAATTTTTTCAACTGTTGCACTGCTTCTGTATGAACAGACTTCCATTCTGGAGGTGATTTCTTTAGTAATTGAGCAAGACAATTCCTGTATTTGGATATTTTTGGGATGAAATCTGCCATGTAATTAACAATTCCAAGGAACTGTTGTATCTGCTTGGCATTTGTAAGCTTGTCAGGAAATTCACGAAGGGAAACAGCTATGTGAGGCTGCAAAATATACTTTCCATCTGAAATGTTAACCCCCAAGAAGTCTATGGAAGACTGCCCTATGACCATTTTCTTTTCTGAAAGCATTATCCCTTGAGATTTTACCAAATTATAAAATTTAGTAAGTAACTTTTCATGGGACTCTTCATCTTTTGAGAATAAGAGAATATCATCCACATAAATTAATGCATTAGTCAAGAGAGGCTGAAACAATGTTACCATCATTTTCTGGAATTGGGATGGAGCATTTTTAAGGCCAAAAGGCATGACAGTCCATTGATAATGGTGGTCCGGGATGCAGAATGCCGTCTTGTATCTTTCTTCTAGGTGGATCCCTAATTGCCAAAATCCTGCTTTAAGATCAAACTTTGAGAAAACTCTGGCATTTGAAAGATGTTGGAAAAGAACACTCTTATTTGGCAAAGGAAATTTGTCATCCGCAAGGAAATGATTGAGATCCTGGTAATTAATCACTAATCTGAGTTTTCCTCGTACTTGCTCAACATGCTTGTTGACATAAAAGGCTTCACACGCCCATGGAGACGTTGTAGGTTCAATGAGACCTTCTGAAAGGAGGGTAGATAGTTCTTGTTTGGCTAAGGTTAGGTGTTCTGGGTTCATTCCTCTGTGGCTGGCTTTGGTGGGGTTAACATCTTCATTCTTTTTTAAGGGTAAATGGATGAAGAAGTTTGGGTTTTTCCACAAAGGATTGGGGTTCTTGATGAGGAATTCAGAGTGACTATTTGCACAACAGTCATTGATAATCTGGAACCTTAAAGGGTCAAAGGGAATGATGGTGAATAAATGAGGAACTTGGGTCCAGGTGAGAATGTGCTGTTTATGCATGAGTCCTTTTGAAGACCATCTAAGGCTAGGTATTTGATGAAGGAGATCAAATCCTATAAGAAGGTCTCTGCCTGTAAGAGGGGATCCTATGACTTGGTGTTTGATAGTGAGTGTTGAAAAAATTCTGATGAGAATAGGCTTACTTTTCAAGGTGATCAAAAATGTTTCTCCATTTGCTACTCTGAACATCTGATGATGAGGTAGCCAACATTCTTTGGGTAATATTTTGGGATGAAGAATTGTTGCTGCTGCTCCTATGTCAAACAAGGCTATTATTGGAATGGGTCTGGCATACGTATCAAGGAGGATATTTACTTGGGCTATGGGTGTGGGGCTGGTTAGGGGGACTATGATGGGCTGCGATGTATAGATGGTTTGGATTTCTGGATCTGAATCTTCTTCACTATCTAGATTTGAATCTTCTTCAGATGTAGAATAGGCTAGGACTGCTAAAACTTGAGGAGAATAATCATCATCCAGCGAAAAGAGTGATTCTACGTCTGAGAAAGGAGTATCTTTTGCATGAATCTGTGCTTGCTCAAGGAGTTTTGCTGCCTTTTCTTTCCTTGGACAGTTTTTTGCAAAGTGGCTAGGTTTTCTGCATACGAAACAGACTTTTGAAGTTTTTCCTTTGAACTGCTTTCTTCTAAGGAATTTTCATTTTTTCTTTCTGAAGGATTTCTTCTTTTGGCTTGCATAGTGCTTTTTCTTCCAAGAATATTTTTTAAAATGAGCTTTTCTTTTTGTTGAACATGCACAATTCTTGTCATAACATTTAATCTACAAGTCTTTCCTTTTACAATTATCCTTGAGTCTGTTATGAATTTTGTCAATTTCTGAAAGAAACTTCCTTTGATTGCAGAGCTTTTCTAGGGTAATAAGCACATGCTGATAAATTTCTCCCAAAGAGGCCTGCTGCAACGTTATTTTCTGGAGATTTATCATGCGAAGGGTTTCATCGCCCAACGGTTCTGGGAGAGAATTAAGAAAAGTGTGCTTGGAATTGACATCATCCATGCCATTAAAAGAGTAGTATCTCCTTGACATTCTGTCAAAATGTTTTTCCAGATCTTTTCTTTCAAATGAGCAACATTTCATCAATAGAAATTCTTCTCGTGCTACCTCTGTGTAATGAGTCACAGAGCCAAGGAATTCATTATGGATCACCGTGAAAAAGTCTTCCAGTGTGTTGCACTGAGCTGCCTGTCTTTGCCTGTATTCTCCCAAATTAATCCACCATTCTCTTAATCTTCCTGTAATCCTTGCAACAAATTTGGCAATAATCTAAGGAACAGTAGCATTTGGAGATTGGAGTTCTGCTATGCACCAAGAGTACATGTTAAAAATCTTCTCATGCCATCTAGAGGGAGGAACATTATCAAGAGTAAACAAGTGTTTAGAGTCAGTGATTGATGAGTAGGTCAATCTTGTTTGATATTCTGGAATAAAAGGTGGTGGAGGAAATATTGGTGGTGGTGGAGGTGGGGACTGTCTGGGTCGGAGGACATCATCTTCTTCTTCCACCTTTGGTTCTGTATTTGTCATAAACACCTCCTCTAAACCAAGATCAGATAAATCCAACTCAGAATCCTCAATTACAGGAAGCACGAAGGGTTCCATTGAATCATCAAGGGTGAGGGTTTTGAGAAATGATGAAATTGGGTTTGGAGGGTCTGGATCTAAGAGTCCTCAAATTATTTCATTTGGTAAGTGGTTTATGCGATTGTCCTAGTAATTGATAATGAATATCGTATTACTCATTACCGTCACGTGTATGGATGGAGCTATCATTGGACTAGGGGGTAATGGTCCTCCAAATTTTTTAAAATAATATTATTTTATGTATGTGGACTAATTTTAACAATTTTGTTCTATAAAATTACAATTTATTTTCCTTAAACAACATTATTAATTCTTTTAAGAGTAATACTATACGCACAAACTTTTTTATAAATTGATTTGGTAGCAAATTTTTATTAGTTCGCATATGAGCCAACTGCTCACATCATTTTTTTACTTACCAGTAACTACTTATCACATCAATAATTTATAAAAAAGTTTTTAGCTCTATCATTTTCCTCATTTTAGTGACTATAAAAAAATTTATAGATCTAAAATTTAAAACAAAATATACAAGCCCAAAAAAATAGCTTAACAACAAAAATTACCAATTGTAAAACTAAAAAAAAAAAAACTTGGCTCAATTAATCAATTTTATCCAAAATAAACAACCTGCCCTTTAAAAAATTCTAAACAAAAATAATTTTTTTCTTACCCATACAAAAAAAAAAAAATCTTAGCAGCTAAGTAGTAGCTGAGTCAGAGATTGAAACTACCGTACACAGCCAATAATAAAGCTGCCTCCTTAATTCAAAGTTCTAACTAGTACTCCATCCCTGGAGTTAATAAGTTCAAACCGGAAAACCTCTTTTTTATTTAACAAAATAATAATAATAAAGTCCCTTCTTCTTCCAAGTAACTGTTATTCACATGTGCCGGGAATACAATCCACCTTACCATGAGAATCAATACTTGGGCAGCGTGTGAGTGCAGTCTAGCGGCTAGACTGCACTCACACGCTGCCTAGACTCTAGCCAAGAGAATTCTTAATTATTTTTTATATTAGAATTAGAAATTATTCATACCAACTCATATCTTATGGGAATTTTTTCATTTCATTTTGTTTTGTTAAAAAAAAAAAATCTTGGGGAAGAAATTATAGTTGAACTTACTTGAATATATATATATATATATATATATATTATTTTGTGGTGAAATTGGAAATGCATCAACACAAAATGAGAGGAGAAACAGACATAGATACACACTATTTTTTTGTTGCAGTCTTCCCCTATTTGCCAAAATCTCTACGCATTGGTTTTCCTCGCGGTACACATGTCGAGAGACCAATGACCATGATAGGATGACAATTTTTTTCAATATATATATATTTAATTCATAGTTAGGCGAGAGGGATGTGAACCCTAAACATCCTTGTTAAAAAAAATTAAAAAATACTAGTTGAACTACTAGACTCTTGGCAAAATAGGATGACAAACTTGGTTAGTTTTAAAAATTTGAAGCCCATTAGCCAGGCCATAATGGTATTAATTGGACGCTTGTGGTGACCCCAAGATCTGAGTGAGAAACCTCTAATCCAAATTCCCTTTGGATTTGGGCTATAAATTTGGATTTGAAGGGCCCAAATCCAATTCTATATTTGGATAACTTACAAACCATAGAATTTGGAAAATCCTCCCGCAGTCACTCACTTCTTTTCTGCCCTGAGCTTGAAGTTGAAACCACAATGGCGTTCGGGTTTGTATCTCTCTCACTCTCTCACCCACAGCATACAACCTTGGTGATCTCCAGTGAGTAGAAACCCTCCTACGCCTGCTTTGATTGAATTTCGTCTGTGTTTAGTGTCATTTACGAGATTAGAAATTAGTGTCTCAAGTTCAGCCCACACTTATTAGGCCCAAATAAAGTCTCTTAGTAATAGAAATGATCTTAGCCAGCCCACTTGTATTTCGTAATCTAGAAAAATACTTCCAAACAGACAAGACAACGACGTAAGCTGAAACGGCCCATAACTAAATTCATAATCTACTTTGGAATGAGAGAAATGGATAACACTACTCTAATACCATACCCTCCTATCCTATCCTATCCTATCCTATGCTATGCTATATATGTGTATTTATATGTTGTTACAAAGATGTACCAATACATCTTTTGGTATATACATTCGGAGAGAGATGTCAGGGTCATTTGTGAGAGGTGCACAGACTATGAACATGTTTCTCAAGTAAGGTCTTTATTTCCGAAGTCTCACTTTATTTCATAATGATAATTTAAGTTTTTTATAGTTCATTGCAACAATTAATACAAACTATCCTTCCTTTGGTTATTTATAAATGAAGCACACAATGTGTGTAAATGCTTTTTGTCATTAATTTTTGTTTACGGGAAAATCAATTTAAACTATATAATATGGATAATTTTGGAAATAATTAAAAGTACATGTCAAAGAGCATTATTCCAATTTCATTTGACTTTTTTTTTTTTTTTTTTGAAAATAGGTTAAATATATTTGAACTTGAAAAAGAAAAATTTATAAAATTTTACATGAACGAAATAAGCTAAAAATTGTGGGTTTCAGTTAGCCTAACTGATAAAATTTTTGACAGTTGATTAAGAAATCTGGGATTCAATTCTCACTTACACTAAAAACTAATTGGTATTTTAGTCTGATGATGAAAAAGATATCATCAGGAGCGAACGCCATAAATTAAAACTATCTCCAAAAAAAAAAAAAAAACCTCAATGAAAAAAACTCGTGACAAATAGACATTAGGGCTTAAATTATCTGCTCCTTCAAGTTATCCTCACATAACATTGGTTAACAAATATTTTTCTTTTATCAAACAGGCCAGTGACACGCAAAACGTACCATAAGAAAAGCTGTTCTCCAGATATGATACGTGAGAGCAAGAAAATGGAGGGTGAAGAAGTGAAGAACAAGAGGTATATGGGAGAGAGTGATGTTCATGTGTGGATTCCCCATGAAAAGACAGGAATCTATTGCCCCAAAGGGCAAGAGAAAGTAATAGACGATGTTCCTGCGGTGGCTGGAAAGGATTTCCAAGTTAATTGGTTTTCATAAGATTTTAGTGTGTTTGTGTGTGTCTTGATTGCAACTTCAACAATGTATCAGGCTATATAGCGGCCTTTATATTTCAAAAATCTTTCTATCACTAATATCCAATTCAGCAAAAATTAAATGGATAAAAATCATTGAAACCATTGAAGAAAAAAAGTTTTATTGGAATGGTGCATTTCTCATTACACTGCATTTCTCATTACACTGCATTTTTAAAACTCGGCTATAGCCTATAGGTTAAGTCTATGGCTGCACTTCTAAGTGTTTTTAGCCAGTATTTTTGGTTAGGGCCTAGTGCTGCGTTCAAGAAGCGTGGCTAAAGGTCCAGCTGAATTTTTTTTTTTTTTTTTTAATAGGACTTATAGCCGCTTTTAAAAATTACGGCTATATAGAAAGCACTTGCTTAAATATTGTTTTGAATTTGTTTTTGCCTAGCTCATAATCAAGATTCACATTCCAGTCTCTTTACACTTTCTGCAAATTATGTTACTAAAAATTAGTATAGTATATATAAATTGTGACAGCAAAAGTTCTAATACCATTAAATTAAAAAAATAATAAGAAGAAGAAGGAAAGAATGACTAACTAACCGACTTTATGGGCCTGAACATTCAAGCCACACGTCATTTAGTATTTTAGAGATAAATACTCATTATTGGAATCCTATAGAATATTAGAGATACATGCACCTTGTATCCACTTTCAGCTGCTTATTGAAGCATGACAGATCAAATGGGTATTGCTTCTTATCCATTCACTCTAGTTGTTGGCTAATAATAATATATACTAACATGTTGCTCCAGTAGGCAGTAGCCACACTCTTAGATCGAGTTGACTTTCAAGCATATCTACTCCTCTTCTTATCCCTACGTGATCAAGTCATTTCCAAAATCTTATAAGAAAATTCAACTTCTTATTGTTCTGAGCTCGGCACAATTCAATTATGCATTTCATTAATGTAAATTAAATAAAAGCGTGCATGCATATGACAATAATGAAAAATCTTGATCACACAAAATCAATCACCAGTCTATCTCTCAAGTCTCACCTCCTTTTTTCACTACCTTCATTATTTTGTTTTTTGTTTTTTTGGGTGGTAAATCCCAAATTTAGCTTCTGGGATCTTTAACAATTGCTTTTATTTATGTTAGAAATATTGGGCTCACCAAACTCAAATAAAGTATGCCAAATAATGGGTCTAGTTCAGCCCATTGCCAAAGAGTTGTGCCCATTGCTAAAGGGGTTGTATCTCTTGGTTTTGTACCCTTTGATTGTCTATATAAAAGGGGTAAGGGCTCATTTGTGCAATTGATAAAATTTTTAGGGTAATTATACTTTACTACCCTAAATTTAATTTCATAATGTACAATTATTACCCTAAACTATAATCCATGTTTCACATTGCACCCTACAATCAATTGGGCTATTAACTTGGACAAAAAACCATGTCACTTACATGTAACCTCTGCATACATGATACCACATGAAAAGACCAAATAGCCACTCTCAATCACTTAAAACAAAAGGTTACTTGGCACCACAAGAGTTAAATTTGTTAAACAAAGAAATTGTAAATCTTTCACAAAGATGATGACTGTCAATGGTAGAGCACATGGACGGTAAAGATCAGTGTGGCCAAGATATTGATAACCAACAGAGTCAAAGCGAATGGACAAAGCCATTGTTGCTAGTCTCCATGAGCAGTGCAAGGAGTCCATGTGGGGGCGTTGTGACGCTATGAGGCTGGGAACCATTGTGTTAATGGCTATAGCGATTCGAACTAGAACCCTTAAATCTATATGAGAGCAGCTCCAAAAGTCTTCTTGAACATGTATTAGTAGAGGCTTTTAAAAGCAGAAGGTGGCATAACCTTTAAATTTATATGAGAGCAGCTTCAAAAGTCTTCTTGGACATGTATTAGCGTTCACTTATATACTAGGTCGGGTAGAATTAAAACCCTAAACACTTAATGGCCTAACAGGCTGAAATTGCAGTTAAGTGAAAACGCAATTTGATCAGTCGAGATTTAGATTCAATCGGTTGAGACTGTAAGTATTTGATCGGTTGAGAATGAATCAAAATTTCCTCACTTGCACCCTGATTTGCAGAACTTTGAGCACCTGTGACAAACTTATAGACTCTAAAGAGCTATATAACAAGACATGTTTTGATCATGTGTCCGCCAACACAACCTAAGATTCCTAAATCCTAACAACTATCAACAAGTTCTGGGTACATAGGAAGTGAGTACTGTGTAGATTTAGTGTTGGGTAAACCTTAGGTTGCTTAGGTTTGTGCTTTTTTGTTTATTAGATTAGATTGTTGAATCAAATTCAAACACATTATTGTATTGAATTTAATTGTCCCTAATCAAACTTATGTTCCTCAGGTGTAGTCTATTAATTAAATTAGGATGCAAACACTCCACCCCCATCTAGTTTGTATTCTACATAGATTAAAGAATTTCCAACCCTAAAACGAAAGGCAAGCATACTCTCATACTATTATTAGACCACATGCTATTAACATGCTGATTCATCCAACATCTTTATCTGTAAATTGCTTAACATGACATTACATTCTTCTTGTCTGCACAAAATAAAAATTATTCTCTTAGAGCAAGGCTTGTATACTAGCACCAGTCTCATCTTACTTTTCAATTTCAATTAAGGCTAAATTATAAATTACTTCCTTTTAACTTTTCCCAAAATTTAATCCAGTTTAGTAGCATCCAATCTATTGATTTTAGTCCTATAATTTTGACCTTCATTCAATGTAGTCATTCCATTCAATCTCTTAAGTGGGTTGTCATTAAGTGTCCGTAAAACAATGTCGTTTTGTTATTTTGAAATTCTTAAATTAAAAAATTCAATAAAAATAAATAAATTGGAGGTGAGTGAATTTGAATCTTGGAAGTCTAAAAACCCTTAAATCTATATGAGAGGAACTCCAAAAGTCTTCTTGAACATGTACCAGTGGAGGCTTTTAAGAGCAGAAGATACATAACCCTTAAATTTGTATGAGAGCAGCTCTAAAAATCTTTTTGGATGTATATTAGTGTTTACTTTTATGATAGGTCAAGTAGAAATGAAACCCTAAACACTTGATGGGCTAATGGGCTGAAATTACAGTTAAGTGAAAACGCAATTGTAGACACTCGATTTTGCACTCATAATTTAATCAAGGAAGATGACTGGAGTGACCATCCATATACCAAAAAAAAAAAAAAAAATCATTCTTGCATCACGAGCATCATTTTATTCTTACATCATGTTGGGAAATTTAGACCCCGGTTGATAGAATTAACAAGTTTTAAATCCAAATTGTTAATTAGATTTATTATAAATAAAACTTGTTAAAACAAACAAACATCAATATTATGTTAAAATCATGCAATGGAAAAAATAAATAAAACAAGATATGATGACATAGGAAAACCAATGAAACAAATTAGCTCCACAGTAAAAAACCTGGGGGAAAACCTTCCCGAAAAGCAATCTACTATAGTAAAGAGAAATTTCAGATCTAGTACAAAACCTTTGTCCCTAAACTCTACAATCCCTACAGATGAATTTACAGCAGAAACCTTCTACCGCTTTAGAACCTCTAAACTCTTCAATATATGAACGCTAACCTTTTGCACGGCTCCCAGTACGTGACTAACACACCAACTAGAAGAAAATGTTAGCGGCAAAGTTCTTCACTTTATCAACAATGAAGATCAAGAAACACTTAGTTACAAAACTCTAAGGCGCAAAGACGCAGTAACTTCTTTCAGAGAGAATAAGACATCGGTCACCTTTTGCATATGTTCTCCTTGTATTCTCATATGTGACGGCTTCTAAAATAAGTCTTATATATGTCTAAGGTTGTGAAAAAAGAAACCCTACACAAATATATAAGCATGGTCTGAAAATCATATCTAAAAAACTGATTTCCGTAATTCTCGATAGATACCTCGATAGATAGTATCTGTTGAACCTTATTAAACCTCGATAGATAGCTATCTATCGAGCAACTGTCGAGTTTTAATGAATCAGCATTTCTTCACTTGTTTCTTGGACAGATTTGCATGGCTTCAATACTAGACTTGAACTCTTGTTCTTTGAAGTATTGAACACATCCTAAATCTACCCAATTACAAGTAAAGTGCATTTTGTCAAAAGATTAGCCAATTACATAAAATATGTTCTTAACAATCTCCCCATTTGACAATCCGTGACAAAACCACAACAAACAAATGAACATATGAGAGAAGTCATAAATCACTCAACTCGTACTCACTTATTGAATACAATAAAATCTATCCTAACATAAACTCTTGAAAAACTTTGCAAGAAGAGAGTTAATGGCAAGGAAGACTTTGACAACTTATATTTCTGAAACACTTTAAACAAAATTCATCGAGGTATCTTAGTGTGAGACAGAAATAAAATATTCCATACAAATAAAGAAACATGTGTATAAAGAGAAAAAAGAAACAACACATGTAGAAGTAGGTGAAAAAACATACATCATTATATATATATCAAAGATAAGCACAATGTATGTAAACATGGTCACAAGACCGGTGTACAAGAAGAAGGAGGTAAGTACTCCCCCTAACAAGATGAAACACATCTCCCCCTTACAGAAGCATGTATTTCTCCTCCTAATATGTAGAATCTTTAAAAAAAGAAATCACGAAGTCTCCACAATTTCTCCCCATTTTTGTCATGATTGACAAAAGGTATAAGAAATTATAAAACTTCACCCGAGAAACATAAAGATGATCAAGGGGGCACAAGAAATCCATATAAATGCATGAATGTAATGAAACAATATGCTATGGATGACAAGATAAAAGAAAGATGCAAAACATGTGAAAACAATGCATGCAAGAGGATCTCGATAGATCGAGAGATATCGAGAAGCTATCGAGCATACATCAATGGATCAAATAGCTATCGAGGAGACAAAAAATTTCTCGATGGATCGAGAAGCTGTCAAGAAGCTATCGAGGTTGCGATAAAGAGAAGATGAAAAATCTCGATAGATAGCCTAGCTGTCTGGAGGTGTCGAGGAGCTATTGATATTGCTTAAAAACAATTTTTTAAGAAGAGAAAAACACAGACATGAATGCAATCAAATATGCAACTCAACCAAGGATCCAAACATCATTTTAATCTCTCAAAAACATTTCTTAATCAAGAAAAATGTGAGCACAAAGATCCCAAAACACACACACATACTAAACAAGTCTAACCAATTTTATATTTCAAAAACAAGTCAAGACAATTTAGTGAGCATACATTAAAACATATAAAACCTTGTGATGGCCAAATCACATTGTACCTGCACATGTATCAAAAGTAGCAAAGAATATTGCGGGTTGTATGTGAAAAACATCGCAAGATTGCATAAGTGTATACATGTTATGACAATTTGAGATATGAGAAAATCATTTTAACTCACACACAATCATAACTGTTTGATGGGGACTATTACTTTCGAGGTACATCCTATAAGTCCTACATCTCCTAGAATACACGCTTGCAATCATATTTAAAAGCATTTTGATCTTTTTGCTTTTTATTTTTCTTTGTATATTTTTCTTTTAAGCAAATCATGCATGAGCATATAAGAGATAAAAAAGAAATACCCAATTATGTTAAGCATTTGACATTCCAATTTTGCTATGCCGAAGCACACAAATGTCATTGACATTGCATTTTTGCTATGTCGAAGTATACATATGTCATTTCATGTCTGGCGGGTAACAATGATGAGATGGTTATTTATACATTTCTCTTAGGATTTTCTAGTCCTTCCTGTTAAAAAGAGTGATACGAGTGTTAAGTACAAGAGATTACTTAATCTTACTCATCACAAACACGAGCCACAAAACTCACTTGCTTAGTTGTGCATAGAGATACTCATCAAAACTACAAAAGATACAAAGTTTAAAAAATTTTGTTTCAATTGCCATCCAAGGTATACAAGTACCAATGTACACATAACACACACTGTTTTTATATTTTTCTGATTTTTCATTTTTTTTGAAAAACAAAACAAAATAAAAACTAAACAACCAAACAAAAACAGATAAACAACATGAAAGCATGAAAGAAAGATACAAATGCACGAAAGCATGATTCCGAAAGCAGATAAGAAATCAAGTAAAAAGAGTCCTACTTTAGATAGAAAGAATTAAAGTAGATGACAAACAGAAAAGGCAATTAAGTCTTAGGCTCCTTTCTCACCCACACAGCACGAGTCTTTGGCCGTGAAGATGAAAAGGCACGTGTCCTAGTATGTCTACTAAAGAACATAGAAGAATTAGAATTCTCCTGGAATTGAGTTAAAAAGTTCAAAACTTTTAATAACTCTCCAAACAAAGGTGTAGGTCCTTGAGAGAAAACCTGTGACCGTTTGGACACTTGTTTTTGAGGATACAACTTAAAGCAATTAGGACGAATGTGTCTAGAAACACCACAATAATGACAAACATGAGCAGCTTTAGAGCTATTCGGCTTCCTAGAAGGAGGTCTAACCTTAAAGGTTGACAGAGACCTCAATTTAGGACAATTTGGCATAATATAACCAACAATATGACAATGATGACAAGTGGGACAAATTAAGAATTTTTATTCAATCTAGGAGGAGTTTTAGACATAGATTTAGAAACTTCAGCATTAACATCAGAATTTTTACCTTTGTCTATCCTAGCAATATTAGCCTTCAACTCTTTATTATTCCTTTTAAATAGGGGAATATAAAAATCTTTTTCTTTTGAGTTAGGCTCAACAACAAGTTTGGCACTAGTTAAATTTTCAACTTCAGTTTTAAATTCAACTAGTTGCTCTTCCAAACTCTTAATTTTGTCCACCTGAGATGAAATTTGATTTTTAAAATTATCATTCAAATTATTAGCTTCATCTAATTTTGCAATCAAATTATCTTTTTCAAGTTTGACCTTTTTAAATTTAACTTTTAATTTTGTAGAACATTCAAGAGATTTCATACAAAAATTACAAAACTTGCAATAGGCATCTTGAATATCATCATCATCATTCAACACAAAATCATGCAAATCAAAACAATCAAGAGTTTCCATAACTACAGGGGTCAATGGATCATACAGCAAAGATTAAAACTTAATCAGAGTGTGCCTGCTCTGATACCACTTGTTGGAAAATTTAGACCCTAGTTAATAGAATTAACAAGTTTTAAATCCAAGTTGTTAATAAGATTTATTATGAATAAAACTTGTTAAAACAAACAAACATCAATATCATGTCAAAATCATGTAGCGGAAAAAATAAATAAGACAAGATATAATGACTCAAGAAAACCAATAAAACAAACTAGTTTCACAGTAAAAAACCTGGGGGGAAACCTTCCCGAAAAGTAATCCACTATAGTAAAGAGAAGTTTCAAATCTAGTACAAAACATTTGTCCCTAGACTCTACAATCCTCGTAGATGAACTTACAGCAGAAACCTTCTACCGCTTCAGAACCTCTGAACTCTTCAATATATGAACGCCACCCTTTTGCACGGATCCTAGTACGTGACTAACCAAAGATGCACGACTCCCAGTAGGTGACTAACACACCAACTAGAAGAAGATGTTGGCTACAAAGTTTTTTACTTCATCAATAATGAAGATCAAGAAGTACTTGATTACAAAACCCTAAGGCGCAAAGACGCAGTAGCTTCTTTCAGAGAGAATAAGGCATCGGTCACCTTTTGCATATGTTCTCCTTGTATTCTCTTATGTGACGGCCTCTAAAATAAGCCTTATATATGTCTAGGGTTGTGAAAAAATAAACCCTACACAAATACATAAGCATGGGCCGAAAATCATATCTGAAAAACTGATTTCCATAATTCTCGATAGATACCTCAATAGATAGTATCTGTCAAGCCTCATTAAATCTCGATAGATAGCTATTTGTCGAACAGTTGTTGAGTTTTAATGAATCAACACTTCTTCACTTGTTTCTTAGACAAATTTGTATGACTTTAATACTAGACTTGAACTCTTGTTTTTTGAAGTATTAAACACATCCTAGATCTACCCAATTATAAGTGAAGTGCGTTTTGTCAAAGGATTAGCCAATTACATAAAATATGTCCCTAACACATCACATGCATCATTTTGCCTTTGCATTACATGCATTAATTCACTCACTGCATATCATCAAAATGATCTTGAGATTCTAACAGTCGCAACGGTGTTTCTTGTTTCCAAATCAGACCATCGGATCGAAAGATATTGCATGATCAAGTTTACACGGTCATCATGCATTGTGTCTAGGAAGAATCGACCACACATGATCAATTTAAATTAATTCTGATTAGTTAAACAACTAAAAGTAATTAAATAATTTTGTGATTGATTGATAATTAGAGTTTAAAATAGCAATGCATGCATGGGAATAAAAGGGATGATTGGATAACAATAAAACTATGGATAATCTGAACTTTATCAAGATTTATTTTAAGGTATTTATGTTCAAGATAATTACTCTTTAAAAAGCCTAAATTATCCAGAAAAGAGACAAAAAATCATAAACGGAGGTTGAAAACACGTCAAGATACAAGGACTGGCCAAAAAACCCTAGAAGGAGAGACCAAATGGCACCTAAACACGAAAGCGCGTTTGGCCTCCAAGAGCCAATTCAGCACTTTTGGAGTGTCAAAAGACACTCTAAAAATGCCGAATTCCCATCATGTGGGCTTTGGCCCAACGGCCTTCGAGTGACGATAAGGCACACCATTTTCAACATTTTCGCAAAAGGATGCATCTGGATTCAAACCCTAATCGTTCGTACCTATTTTTTAAAGTCCTCTGAGCTCTATAAATAAAGACTGAACCTCATAATTTAGCACCTTGTTTTTACGCTCTGAAAGGCATATGTTTTTGACACTCAAACCACACATATTTTCTAATCCTCTCTATGAGTGTTGTTGCAAAATTAGGGTTTTTAGGTTTCAAAGAGAATTGAATAAATTTCTTTGAACCCTAAAACATCCTCTCAAGAACAAAGTGTGTTCATGCAAGAGATTGTTTCCTTCACCCTTCTCTTGTGATGTGATGATGCATATTATATATCTTTCTTTTTCAAATATCTATGAATTGTTAATTGTCCTTTGGTTTAAAGCATGATATTTTTTATATGATTTTTATAATATTTTTCTTGAATGTCAATAAATTTGCATGTGAACAATTATTTTTCTTAAAACAAAACAGATCTACATCTTTATAAGATGAAGATCTGAATTTTTCTTAAAACAAAACAGATTTGCATCTTTATGAGATGTAGATATGAATTTTCCTTAAAACAAAACAAATCTTCATCTTTATAAGATGTAGATCTGAATTTGTTCTCACTACAAAAACTGATTTGCATCTTTCTTAAGATGTAGATCTGAGTTTTCTCAAACAAAAAGAGATCTGCATCTCATAAATTTTTCTCAAATCTTATTTTCTTAATACATGCAAATTGTTGAAATAAAAAAAGAGATTATGTATTGATGTGTTTGTGTTTATTTTAATTCATGATTGCATAATTTTAGATTATGAGTGAAGTTTTCTTCTTAGAAAATCTTTTTTTTTAAATAGATAATAAAACAGATCTGAATTTTTGTAATAAAAAATCACTTTTTTTTTTATTACAAAACAAATCTAAATTTTTGTCACCACAAAAAACTTTTTTTTACATCCCACAAAGCAAATCTGATATTTTGACAAATCAAAATCATTTTTTTTAACAATAAAAACAGGTATGATTTTTTCAACAAAAGAAGAGATTTCATCCATACATAAATTTGTGTGATTTAATTTTTCATTCACATGTTCAACATATCATGCATGACATGCATAGCATAGCATAGTACATTGGTCACAAGAGTCTAGAAGAGCAGACTTTGTCTGGGCGGAATGGGTGCCTAACACCTTCCTATTCCGTAACCTAGCCTCCGGATTTAGGTTTTTGGTTTAGTAGATCTAGTCTTGTCTTCATTTGTTTTCGGTAGAATGTAACTAGGACAACAAGCCATGTAAATATTTGGTAGATTGTAACTAGGACCCAAAGCTATGTAACTTTTCAATTTTCTAGATACGTAATTTTTATTCAATCAATGAATGGAACTATTCAATCATGTATTTTGTAATTAGTATTTTTTTTTTCTTATTTTTTTGTATAAAGAAAAATAAGTGGCGACTCCATGCCACTTACCCAAAAAGAGAGGTGCCCCAAAAGGTACCCAAATCTCTTTTTTGAGGGACACGTCTCTCACAACAATTTGATCAATCGAGATTTAGATTTAATCGATTGAGTTTGTAAGAATTTGATCAGTTAAGAATGAATCAAAATTCCTTTTTTTTTAAGAGAAATTATAGAAATTGTATTGATCAGATAAAAAAACGTACACAATAGTCCAATAAATATCTAGGACATGGGGGGACCAGCCAAAAGCCAATATTAGTCCTCAGTAGAAAAACTTAAAACATTAGTTACATTATATTAGGCTACACTTTAGGCCAGCAATAGGTACATTAGATTATGCTACATGTTGGGTATCTACCAATCGTTGGTACTCCTTAAACAAACCTCCAGCGCTATCCAATATCAGCTTCATGTGGTATTGGGTCTTCTCAAAATAGTATTTATTCCGTGCATTCCAAATAGCCCAAGCTGTGACCGCCCATCTCTCAAGTTTCACTTTGTTCAACTTTGATTGCATCTGCTTGAAGAAGAGGAAAAAAATCACAAGCTTCATTACTGCATTTTTGTGTTCTTCCCTTAAACAAAGCCCAGGCATTTCTTGTAAACGAGCATGTCCACAGCAGGTGACTGGGCGTCTCAGGTTGTTGTCTACACAACTCACATGTTGGTTCCACTTTCACGTGTCTCCGGTGTAGATTATCTCGAGTAGGTAGGCAATTTGAGCAAGCTTTCCACATGAAATTTCAGACTTTTGGTAGCACCTTGAGGATCCAAAGTTCCTTCCACGTAGCCCCATGTATCCAAGCTATTGAGTGTTCAGCCCTTGGTTGGTCCTTTAGGCGCAACACAACTTGATAGGCTGTTCTGACTGTGAATCATTGTGCTCTGTTTTCCTTCCAAATCAAAGAGTCCTCTGAGTTTATGTTATTAAGTGGTACTACCAAGATCTCAGTCCAGGTTTGATGAGCAAAGGTGGAGTAGATTTTTCCCCGATCCCATTGTCTAGTGTCTTGGTCAATAAGGTCACAAACTCGCATATTTAGTGAGGCTTCATTCAAAGGCACAGGAGAGTGGGATAACTAGTCATGTGTGAACAGTGGCGGAGCCAGAATTTTAGTTCAGAGAGGGCAAAATTAAAAAATATTATTTAAAGTGAAATTGATCTAAAAAATATTAATCGATAATAATAATAATAATAACAAAATAAATAAACAATTGTAAGAAAATAAATATATTTCATATCATTAAAATAAATTTAAAAAAAAATAATCAATTCATACTACAAAATTTACAACAAAATGTTTACAAATTGATATGGTAAAAATGTTATTAGAGTTACTTAAACAATATATAATAAATAAATGTTTGAAATTACTTTTTGTAATTTTTGACATATCAATTTATAAGATATAAGTAGTAAAATTTGTAGTATCTCTAGCATCAATCGACAATAAAATATTGTAAAGAGTATCATTAATAGTGAAAATGGTGAAAAAAATAATAGAAAAGAAAAAAAAATTGTGAAACAGGTGTCAAACTTGGGACAAGATAAAAGCTACCTACAAGGACAGTAAAATAGGTGACAAGGTGGAAGATTTGATGTTTGAGAAAACTTTTTTTTGCTTTCTTTTTTCTTGTGTCAGAGCCACTTTGTTTCAACCAAGTGGGAGTCGCTTTTTTTGTTTTTTTCTCTATGCGTGGAACTACTTCTTAAGGTTACATATACATGAAAAATTTAGGAGTCAGGGGGGGCAGGTGCCCCCCCTCGCCCCCCCCTGCCTCCGCCCCTGTGTGTGAAGACCCTAATGCTTCTACCATTTCCAACCTTCCACCGTGCACCTTCTTTGATGATTTCCCTTGCTACAAGGAGACTACGCCATACAAAGGATGAATTGTTGCCTAGTTCAGCCTCCATGAAAGAGCATTTTGGGAAGTAACGCACCTTGTACACCCTGTAGAATAGAGACTGATTATCCTATACTAACCACCATGCTTGCTTAGCTAGCATTGCTAAGTTAAACACGTGAAGGTCGCGGAACCCCATTCCACCCTCCTTCTTTGTCGTACACAATTTCTTCCAATAAATTCAAAGGATCTTATGTTCCTCTTGCTTTTGACCCCACCAATATTTGGTTAGGAGGGAGTTTATATTATCGCATATGGAGTTTGGCAACTTGAAGAGACTTATTGAGTATGTGGGGATTACTTGTGCCACTGTTTGGATAAGTATCTCACGCCTTGCCTTTGAGAAGAATTTTTTCTTCCACCCCCTTACTCTCTTGGTAATCTTTTCCTACAGGTCTTTGAAGGTGTTAACCTTTGACTTGCCATTAGCCATAGGCAAACTAAGGTACCTATCACAATTTGTCATCACCCTCGCACCTAGCAACTTTTGTATTGTTTGTCTAATCTCTGGTCTCGTGTTCTTGCTTAAAAATAATGAGGTTTTATGTCAATTGATGGCTTGGCTCGAGGCAGCTTCATACTGTCCCAAAAGGTGTAATAGTCTCTATCATTCACCTACTGTTGCAAAGCAGAATAAGAGGCTGTCATCAGCAAATAGGAGATGAGAGACACTCACCCCATGTTGGCTAGACTTGATCCTCTTAATCACCCTTGTCTCCTCAGCTATTCTCAAAAGGGCAGATAAGCCTTCTGCATACAATAGAAAAAGATATGGAAATAAAGGGTCCCCTTGCCTTATCCCCTGTGAAGGATTGATGAAGCCCTTTGGCTCCCCATTGATAAGCACCGAGTAAGAAACTGTAGTAACTGTCTCCATAGCCAACCAGACCCATCTTGAATCAAAGCCTAGTTTCTCCATCATTTTTTTCAAGAATGACCACTCCATCCAATCATATACTTTGCTGATATCCAGTTTGATTGCCAGATGCCCCACATTTCCTTTCCTTTTGTTAGGCATCCTATAGAGCAACTCATATGCTACAGTAGTGTTATCAGTAATTAAACGGCCTGGAATAAATGCACTCTGAGCATCATAAATGACAATAACCCTAGATAAAATGCAAGAAACAACGTTACCCAAACTAATACGTCTATAGTCAACCATGTGCTTTGGGTCATTTTTCTTTGGGATTAATACAATATAAGTGTAATTCATTTTTTTCAGCATGTGGCCAGAATTCAAGACTGATAAAATAGTTGCTGTAACATCGATCCCTACTATGTGCCAAAAATTTTTGGAAGAAAAAATGGGACATACCATCAGGTCCTGTTGATTTGGATGGGTGCATTTGAAATAATGCAAGTCTGACCTCCTCTGATGTGTACCTTTGGAGTAGGATGTCATTCATTCTGGAAGTGACTAATTTGTCCACTGAGTCCAGCACCACATTTGCGTTGACCGGGTTTGCTGAAGTGAATAGGTGTTGAAAATATGATTCTGGGCAATACTCTCCTTAGTGGTGCCCCAACACACCCTCATTATCAAACACCCCTCAGATGTGATTTTTGCATCAACATTGGCCAGCCCTCTAATTGAAGAACTTGGTATTTTTGTCTCCTGCAAGTAACCATTTAGAGTGAGATCGCTGTCGCCAAAAAATTTCATCCTAATGTTATATATTTTTGTCTCCACTCGATTGACCAAGCTTCTTGTATAATAGTCCTACTTCTCTTCAAACCTGCTTTTTTTTCTCCTTTCTTGCTGTGTTGTGTTTTCTGTAGTAATGAGGATCAAGACATGATCCGAGTGTGAGGCTTGGATGTTTGTTACTTGGCAGTATGGGAACATTTCTCTCCATTCAGTTGTAGTGCACGCTCTAATAAGTCGTTCCTGCACAAAGACCTCCCCATGTCTTCCATTGTTCCACGTAAACATATTTCCTCAGAAACCCAAGTCCACCAAACCATAGTGTAATAGGGAAGCCCGAAATGCATGCATGAGATTCAAGGGTTTTTGTAGTCCCCCTTGTTTCTCTTCGGATGTCAGAATTTCATTGAAGTCGCCAAGACATAACCAAGGAATTGAGTGTTGGGAGTGAAGGTGTCGCAACAATTGCCAAGACTCGTTCTTTCTCTACTCCTCCAGCCAACCATAGAAGCCAGTCAATCTCCATGGGGTATTGGGGTCATTGAGTATGAGAGCATCAATATGGTTTAGTGTGAAAGTTTGGATGTATAGGTCTACCTCCTCCATCCACAACAGAGAGAGTCTACCGCTTCTTTGAATACTCGAAACGGCCAACATACAGCGGTATGGTAATCCTTCTTGAATTCGTCACGTCTCGTCTATGGATTGCTTTATCTCCATAAGAAACAAAACTTTGGGAGCTTTTTCTCTCACCAATTGAAAGAAGACTTCTATTGCACGTTGGTTCCCAAGCCCCCGGCAGTTTCAGGTTAAGATGATCATTGGGCTCGGCGGGGCTGGACCTCAGCCTCCGCCATTTGAATCGTTTTTTCCTGAACACCATCCACGGTTTTGCTTTTCTTTCTCTCCAGTTTTTCTGTTTTCCTGTCATCCTCAAGTTGTCCTTGCTTTAAGCCCGTCTTGGTAGGGCTTTGTGAACTGTTAGGCTTGAGAGAGTCACTTTTACGTTAAAAAAAAATTTCAATATGGTTATTTTCCCAATCTGGTGTGGCCCTTTTGTTTTAATAAGGTCATGTGCTTCCTCATGTGCAAGTGTGCTCTGGTTGAGTGGTTCAGTGTTTTGTGGAGTCTGAGTGGGCCATACGTATTCAACTTGAACATTGTATAAGTTTGCGGCTTGATTAGTGGAGTTGTATAATTCATTATACGTTACTTCCATGCCCGTGTCCTCAATCCCATTCGTACAAGTTGTTTTGGTACGTGGAGTGTCCTTGTGATCATATACTAGTTCCGTAGAATCTGCTTCGTTAATTCCAGTATCTTTAATTCCCTGATTCAACTCTGCTTTTCAAATTGTCCCATCATTGTCGTCATTAATTCTGTGATTTTCTCCAAATCCATCATTTGGCGTTACTGTATTGCTTCGAGGCAGAACCCTAGGCCTGAGATCTTGTTTCGGCCTTACTTCCGACGTAGTATCTCTTTCCAGTGGACTATTCGACTCTCTGCTCCTGCCATCATCCTTCCGCCAATATCTTGCTTTCAACCAATCCCCATAGGGTGTGGCTGTCTGGTCTGGATCTTTTGGTTTCTGGCATTCTTTTACATCATGGCCGAAGATACCACACTAGAAACAGAGACCAACTAATCTCTCATATTTGAAACTGATCTGTATTTGGTCGCCTTTCTATTGGAAGTTTTTTATTAAAAAAAGTAGAAATTGATTTTTTTTTTTTTTTCAAAATTGAAGCAAGAAAAAGAAAAGAAGGGATTTTTTTAATTAAAAAAAAATATCTTCTTCTATAAAAAGAATTTGCTGTGACTACATAATTTCAACGGAAATTTTATATTAATACAAAAATTTTCCAAAATTTTATATGGTTTTGCAGAGAATTGAGGATTTAACCCAAAATTTATATAAAAAAAAAAACTTTTTGAGAAATGGGGATTTAATCAAAAACTTTTCCCCAAAGAAAATTTTGGATAAGGATTATTCTAGAAAGGGAATTACATAAATTCAACCAAAAAAGCTCAATCGATACAAAATCTCTCTATGCACGGCGGCATGGATTTGAATCTCCTTCTTCTACCACTTGCCAAAAAGTCTTATAATTCAATGACAATAACTATTCTCCTTAATGAGTTTTGAATCCCCGCCCTATTATTTAAACTATTAATTGGGGAGGGGGAGGGGGAGGGGGGGGGGGAATCAACCCGGTTAATGTGGGATTATTGATACAGATATATATTTTTTGGTTGGTAAAAGGGATTATTGATATGTTGTATCTTTGGGAAGCATCATATCAAATGCAAAACGCAAGGGCCAATTAAGAATCTTAGTCATGGGCTAATGATGAGAAGCAAAATATTTTATTATTTAAAGCTAGTTGCACTCCAGTTGGGATATCACGCTGGATATGGGGGTATGTATCACTATCAACAAAGCAAGGATTAATTTATTTATAAATAAAATTACTTTCGGCCTTCATCTAATCATCTCTCACCACTAAAATTCTTAGTTTTTATTAGTATTGAAATGCAGCAGGGGAATTATATAAAACTTTGTTGGGAGCTGTGAATATAGCAAGATGCATGGAAGACCAACAACTATCCTTAATTATTATATTTTTATAAACATCCTTAATTTGATTTGACATAATTTTCTTTCCTTTTCTTTTCTTTTTAAAGATAACTTAGATCATTATCCTCATATTTTGTAATGTGAAACTTTTGTTTTTGGTTGAGCATAAAGTAAAACTGCTAGATTACCTCTTTTTTTTCTTTTCTTTTTTCTCTGATAATTTGAAGGCTTGTGCCGTATTAGGCTCTATAGCTTCGTACGTACAATTCCTGCTCTTTTTTTTAGAGTTAATTATAATATGTTGTGAACATCACAGTTTGAACCATTTCCTTTCTAAAACACCATGTACTTGGTACAATTCCTACTCCTCGTACTAAAGATTAGTTTACCTCTGGCTATGTGTAATTGTGTGTATGAAAGCTAGCAAAGTTTTTGACACATTTCAAACAAAACAATTGAACACACACAAAGGAACAGTTGTATTATTTTCACAATTATAAATCAACGTGGCTTTTATTTACACCCTTCTTACAGCCAAACGACTGTTTGGCCAATGCGAGGGATCTTGCACTTATTAATAATAATAATAATAATACTAATAAATTAAAATAAACTTGCAACCAAACTGGATGGCCTGTCAGAGTGTTCGTGGATCTTTTCGTCAACTCCGGTTTTCTTTTCTAGAAATTTTTGCTCGAAATTACATTCTTGGAATGTAATGAGAATGTAACTAATAAAGCAAACATTGTAATTTTATATCCTTGTAATGAGATTCCATAAATCCAAGATTCCAAGAATGTAATGTCACATGCAAACCAGATTACCCCTAAGAGGAAAGAAAGAAAGGGGAGATTGAAATTAGTTACCTCCACACTTCATGTGCAATCTGCCACCGCTTAGGATTATCTCACAAACCTATTCATAATAATTGTATTTGACATGCTCTTACGAACTCTTAAGCAGAAGATTCATTGGAAAGTTTAATGTACTATTTGAACTCAACAGCCATGTACCTCATATTTCTATCTGTAGGATTCAACCATGTTCAAGTCATTCAAAAACATCACATATTAATCAAAATTGAGAGCTGTAAACAGAGCAAATTGAAAAATAATCATATCAACAAGATTAACATAAAAAGTGGAATAGAAAATTTCGACAAATTTTCTAAAACCTATCAATGAAGCTCAGTTGTAGAGTTAGAAAGGACTGAAGTGATATTGTTTGGAAACGTTGTTTAGTGAGCGTGAGAGTGATATTTCTATGAATTGCCCTCTCATTTACAAACTTCACCTAATGCCGATGTGTAAAATCAAACAAGCAGTTAATCGCTCGAACATCCTGATACAATCGTGGTTGCAACAGTTTCGAAACATAAGGCTTCAGGGGTCTCAGAGCAGCTCCTGTCAAAGGTTTCCCAGCTTCCATAGGTCAATCAATAACCAAATTGGAGGAAAATTGTGCATTCGTTTTGTTAGAAGTCCAATGATAAGCTTGAAGCTACTTAAAACCGGGGCCAGATTGGGTTTTATGCTCGAAACTTGTTGGGACAAACACAGGAAGCTGATTTGATGTTGAGTCTCTTTTGAATCTAGACTCCCGTGACAAATTAAAGGCCACTCTCTCTTGGCTCTCTCTAGAACCCAAACCTCGATCATTCTTCAAACTATCCCTTACCGGGACACTCAAGAGTGGACCACCAAAGAAAATTGAGTCTCCTGTGTAGAGCAGCTTCTCTGCTTGTGGAACTGGAGCCTTTGCTGCAGAAGATGAAGGCTCATGTGGCGGAATAACTGGCCTTCTGCCATGACTGCTAGTTTCAGCAGTAGAACTTGGCAATCCAATTTGCATGGATGATCGGTTTCTAGCTTCTGAAGCTGATACAGGAACTGATACATATCTCCCAGCTTCTTGGTCCCAAACAACAGATGTCCTTTTAACGTCTCTGAGAAGAGAAGTAGCTGGAGCTGAAAACATTAAAGGATCAGTACTTCCCTTCTGCATGATCTTTTCATCAAACGCCGAAGGATGCGATGTAGAGGTCTTGACATTTGGAAAAGTTGCCTTAGAAGTTAATGGACGATCATGAACAAAACTAGGGACAGAGGTAGCTGCACTAAAACGACCCAGACCATGACCTTGCGGTAGAGGGCTGAGTGTGACAGCTTCATGAACATGGCTGGGACTGCTGAAGCTGCTCACACTTTGAGTCCCAGTTTCATACTCATCCCGGCTACCTTGGCTTGGAGCAAAAGAGGCTCTCAGGGGAGATAATCGTAAATCATTCTTTATCTCTTTATTTGCCCCCGTGTCAGTGCTCACACTACTTCTGATGCTCATGTTGCCACTGGAGCTTAATTCAGGATCCTGTAAACGGCGGTTATCAACTGGTCGCAGAACAGAGGATGATGCCCTAGCCTTGGCTGCCGCTCTCATGGCTTCATTAGAATCTAACCTCGCTAGCTTCCAAGCACTAATACGAACAGGCCTTTTCGGTACCTTTTGTCCTCTTTCTGCATTTTCAGCTGCGTCTGGATCGACAGTTGATGGAACCATCCCAGGCTCCAAGTGAGGTACCACTTCATCCTATTGTAGAATGTTTAAAACAAGTACCCATGAATCAGGTCAGAAGCTTGTTTCAAGTTCAAAACAAGGATTACATTATTTATTTTGCAAGATAAAAAAAAATAGAACTAAACCTGTCCACTTGCAGTCAATTCTCGCACCCACTTTTACATGCATGATCACCAATAGATTTCAAAATTTTCAAGAATTAATGGGAACAAAAAAGGCAAAATAAATTGGAGAATTGTAAGGATATTTGATAGAAAAATTTCTATGTATCCCTTCTCTAGAACATTAGGAATTCAAGTTAGAATCAATATATTAGAAAAGAATCCCATAGCTTCAATTTAAGCTTCTCTTAACTTCTTGAATAATTACCCAATCTCTACTAGGATATTAAAATATATCAAAAGCCATCATTTGGATAATGCAATGAAAATAAATAGAACCTTGTTTACTTTGTTGTCAACATTGATACGAAGAAAAGAGAAAATGGATTAAACAAAAGAAAAAAAAAATTGACAATTAGATAAGACTGCCTACCAATCACCTCTCTTAAACTCCAAAAAGTGGGAATTTTGTGCACTGGTTACAACCTTTTCATATTCATCTAACATTTCTATTCATTTGGTAGTTAGTTTATCCTCTTTTTTTTTAATCTATTTTCTTTAGGAACATGGCCAAGAATGCAGAAGATAAGGGCAAATAGGGAATAATATAACTTTAGAAGCAAAAGCCAAAACAACCAGCACCTTGCCAGCCTAATTGCGGTTTATACAACAGATGTATGTAGTGGGTTTTCCATGCTCTTTATCCTATGGTTATCTCAAAAGCCAGAAGAATAATTGGGAGAAATTGAAGTGGAGGAAAAAAGTTTTTTTTTTGGGGGGGGGGGGGGGGGGGGGGGCGCGGCTGCACTTGGTAAGTATATGTCTATGTTGGGAAGTGGTCCCAACTAGAGCAAGATTATTTAGGTAATCATGCAGATGACCCTAATATACTAGGGATATGGTTTCACTGATGTCTTCCCCTTGGGCCTTGGCATTTTCAATAAAGTGGTTTACTTAATGAGAGATTTTTTGGCTGAGACTTTTTTCTTTGGGGTCTGTTTCCTTGCCCTTTAGCAATTGCTTATAATTTATAAAACTAAGAACAAAAAATTCTTCCTTTCCTTTTCTTTCTTGGCTTCTTTTTTCTTTCTTCCTTACATCAGATGATATTGAGCACGGTGGAGCAATTAAACTCGTCCGCCCACTACAAGTGTATTTTATCATTTGGTTGGTAATCTAGGGAATGAAATATTCAAACTGCATATGTTGGGGCATAAATAATATATTTTGATGGATACTTTAAGATTTCCCCAAAATGAAAATAAAGTAAATAGTAAATACCTGATAGTCCACAAATACCCTGGGAGGGGTACACCATGCCCCCTTGTATTGTAGACCCAGGGAACTACCACCACTCAAACCAGTTGTAGCAGACCCTGATGGGGAGTACATTATATTTGGCAGTTCCTCATCCATAGATGCCCCTGCAGGTGCCTCACTCATGGCTCTCATTGCCACAACATACTCATAGGTTGTGATACCCTGATTCAATATAGAAACATAAAGGATAATGAGGACATTTATATAGCTAAGGAAATTCCCTCTCCTGAGTCCCGGTCCCCAATAATTTACTTATGTTTAATCTCTAGTTTCTACACTTGGTTAATTGCCAAAATGGATTACACTGTACAACTAGCATTCCAAACCCAATTATAGTTATCTCCAAATATTAAGATCTCTCCCTCCAACTTCTCTGTGACAAACCTAAACACCATAGAAGGCAAAATATACACAAAATTTCTCGACCACTGACCTTTCTAATTAGTATCATGTGGAAAAAGAATAGTTCACCCAAAGGTATACATGCCAGCATGGAAACTACCGTACATACAGCCTACATAAAATCAGATCTACCATTAGTACAAGATTCTTATTAATTAGTATATTTGAGCAAATAAATTATATGTCAACATTGGGTAAAGCATTTTGGATAAGAGAGTACCACAACTGTTGCAAAGGGGGGACGAGTGAAACCATTTCCAAGCGTATCAAAAATTTCAGCTTCCATGCCTTTCTTATTAACAAAGCAACGCACTAGAACAGCAATTCCAACTCCAGCTTCAATAACAAGCTGAACCAAAGAAGGAGGGGAGAGGGGAGGGATATTAGCGACCAAGAAAATATTTTCTTTAGAAATAGTTATCAGATGGCAATACATACCCAAACAAGACTTATGGCCATGAGAGAAATAAAAGTCACATAATTTTTGTGCCCTACACAATTGTTAAGCCACTGCAGCCATATAATATATAGAGGTTAGTCTCAAAAGAAAACCAAGTATTTTACAATCACACAATACTTCATGACGCGTTCGTAAGGAACGCTTTTGGAGCAATATGAAGATATACCCGGCAGTGGTGATCAAAACCATCAACACATTTATCACAACTTCTACAGTGTTTGCTGAATTTGCGAACCTGCAAAATGAAAAGCATCCATGGTTACTATACAAAAACAAATTGTAGTAATGTTTTACTGTACAGATAATTTTTTTCCATGTGCTTTTCTTGCACCAGAGTGTGCCATGACATGAGTCTACCGTGGCCAGAAACCAAGAGAGATTAAATTTAAGACGACTCTATAATCCCAAATGAATTTCCCTAGATGTAGGGTCCTTGGTAGCTTACAAGACGTGAATAAAGATTGGCACATATCTAATATATTACTAAACAAACATGACTTCAGAATCCAGGAGAAGTTAAAGAGATATAAGCACCATTTTTTATATCAAGAAGCACGGTGACCTAAAATACGCAGAGAAATTAAATCACCTCATCAATCTAATTAGGAAAGTTCAAGTACTGGGAATATCAGCGTTAGAATCATGGAGCATGTTGTAAGTCCGTCTAAAAATAATTCAAAATCTAAACAGAGTATCTATTTTGAAAAAATAACAATTCCTCACCTAAGCAATGACTATTTTTCACAAGGCAAGATATTTGATAACCATCTCCATGAATGGGGTTTAAATGTCTGAGCTCTGAGGCCTAGGGAATTCCCCTTACTGGAAGTAAAATGACTTAATTAAAGGAGCAATGGAGATAGGTTCCTTACGTTATCAAAAAAATAAAAATAAATAAGGAGCCATAGATACAACATAACCATTAATGATTCTGATTTCTAGGTACCATACCTAAACTGTATCAAAGTTTTCTGAAGTAGACATACCCTACTCCAATGTAACCAGCTATTCCCAAAACCTTTACTTTCCATAACATAATTATAGAATGGCAACCCATGACCACTAGCCTTTTCCAAGACCAATCTAAATTGCTAGGCAACTAAAAATAAAATTAAAAATAACATCCGCTGAACCATCAGAATTCCACCATTGATATGGTCTACTAACCAAGAGAGAGATTTTAAAAGGACCAAAAGATAGTGAAGAATAAATGAAAAAAAAAAAAAAATTGATTCCAACCAAAATTTTGCTCCTGGAGATTGAGAAATGGTCAGATCCACAATCCTAATTGGACATAAATATTCTTAACAAATGAATGCACCCTACTGAACTAAAAATTATAGATCCATTTAGGCTAACAAAGCCTTTGACCATTGCAATCAAAGAATTGAGCATTACGTGAAAAAATTTCTGCTCTCAATCAGATTGAATAGAAATCCTCCGAAGCTAGCATAATCATCCTCGACACTATATCGGTAAATTATTGGATTTCATGAGCTTTCCCTAAGTTTAAGGTTGAAAACATACATGATTTGCCCAGCTAACACGGTTGCTGAAGCTCCGAGTATTATCATCTCAACTCAATATATTGTTTCGGTCTCTCTCTTTATGTGTCTCTGTGTATGATAGTAAAAACTTAAAATAGTACAGTAAAAAGTAGGAATATACATCGCATGAGTACAAGGGCAATAGACACAAGATGACACCTGAAATTATAACCTACTACAAACTTTAAAATCAAATAAAGAAGAGTTTAAAAGTCAATTCAACTTGGGTAGAGTCAAGATGCCATCAAAAGTTCTAGAATTTCTCTTCCCACACCACATGAGACATAAAGGAATTGCATTACACACGTTGCTATCCATCGTAAAACAAGAATGCAACAAATGTATGAGGAAATAAAATTGCTAGGTGACAAGTATTGACCATAACAAAATACATCACTCTTATTAAAAAAAACATCATACTTTTCATGATGTTATACCTCAGCATTACACAATGTGCAGAACAAAGCCTCTTCACCAGCGCCCTGCTCCTCAGCTGCCCCTTCCTGTTTGCGGCAATCTTCATGCACAAACAATGCACAGAAGATTCCTCCCATGTTAGAACAGGATTTTGAGCTCGTTGGTTCCAAGGGAATATTTACTCCCCCAACTTCACCTACTGAGCCTTTCCTACTAGAGTTAGCCCCTGCTATAGAACTTTTGGAAGCTGATGACGGAGAAGAATGCTCCCTGCTAGCAGTTTCATCAAATTTTCTAGGCAGGTCATTTGCTGATAACCCATGATTTGTATTGAGAATATTAGTTGTCCCACCATAAAATTTGGACATAATTCCAGGATCCGCTGGGTTAATTGCAGTACAGCGAACATAAAGAATGAAAACAAGGAGTGCCTGTGGTGAAATGATAGGGGAATAAAATTAGACATAAGTTCTATATTTGATAGAAGAAAATGAATCTAGGAAAATTCTAATGCCATGATATTATAATTAAGACAATGCATAATATGAGGTGAATGAGATATTTATGGTCATCTCCTTCTTCACTTAGCAAAAGGACACTAAAGTTATTTACCAACAGTTATCATCATCCACTCATCTCCTTCTTCACTTAGCAAAAGGACACTAAAGTTTTTTACTAACAGTTATCATCATCCACTCATCTCCTTCTTCACTTAGCAAAACATGTATCAAATATTAATTTTGTTTTGCTTCGAAGCTGAGATTACTCAAAATTCTCTGTAATTGTGTTCCAGTCAATTTATCCAGTTAGAAAGAGCATCCTAAAACAATGAGATAATGAAATTTTCAAAAACTCCCAGGAAGTGAAAGAAAGACAGCACCCAGAGAGGGGGTGGGGGGGAACATAATTGCATAGAAATCAAATGAACTCACATACCACTGGGGAGTAAGTGCCAACCAGAATGTACTCCCAGGTACGGCCTCCAAGGAAAGGAGCAAAGAAAGCATAGAATGCAACCACTAACAAGCAGAATACAGTGATTGCAACAACCTATCCAAGTAAGAAATTTGAAAATATTTTAGAATACCTGAAATTATAGACGCAGGTATTTATAACAAAACAAGAATAAAAAGAAAATCTACTGTCCAAAAAATGGATATAAGAAATGCCACCTTTATAGATGCTATTAATGCATAACTGCAAAGCATTAAGCAATTATTCAACACTCAACAGTAAACCATAAACCAAAAAGTCCACAAAAGATTATAACCAGTTGTGCGATATTATAAAAACTGATGATTCATTGATAGCAACAACACATTCTTTTTATAAGTAATGGTAATAGAATAAATGATAAATCATACCAACCACCAGCATATTGACCATTTCCAGCTTCTGTTGATACAAATAAATGTCCCACAAAACACAGACCTTTGTTTTAACCATTTAACACCAGAAAACCCACAAACCATTGAAACAGGAGCAGTTTAATACTATCAAGGTTGATTGAGGACTCAATACGGCAGTCCTTCCCACCAAAAAAATGAAGTCTACAGTCCTAATTCAACACCGCCCAGTTAGTAAACAAGAACAACTCTGATGCTTTTTTTTTTTTTTTTGGCTTCCTTTACCTGATACTATAGGCTGTAGCATATTTAGCAATACTGATTAAAATATATAAATAAATAACTTTTTAAAATTATTCTTTAATTTGTTTTCCTCGAGAACTAAAAAGAGCACAAGTTAAATTCAATCTTATCAAAAGAACAAGAACTAGGGTGATAAAGAAACAATTAAACTGTAAACCATAGAAGTACTTTTCTAAAAGTGAATTGCCACTCAGAGAACAGAAAATAGAAATTGACTAATAACATATACTGAACACACCAATAAATGTTAGAACACTGACACTTCCTCTCCTCTTAAAAACCGACTGGAGGGTAAGGTCACACTACACAATCCAAAAATCAAAAACAAATAGTAAAAGATAACAAAGGACCAAGTCTACCCAGGTCTAACCAATTACTTTAAAAATACAAAACATGCACTCAGGAACTCAAAATTATACTTTTGTTCCTTGACTCCCAAAACTAATATAGCTCCTGATTGATCTTAAAAGTTTCTCCTCACATGAATAAAAAAAAATTACTCAGAAACAAGTGCATACTTGAGAAAATCGTAGAACAATGCTGGCAAAAGAAAGCACCACCATACACATGAATTGAGCATCACAATACAGACAAAAAATAAAATTTACATACCAAAAATGGATCATATTCTAAACATATAGCATTTCAGAGAAAACCCCACATGAAAAAATCAGTGCTTTAACAAAACCCTAATGAAAAAAAAAAATTTGAAAAAGTGAGCACAGGAAGTGAGTTAAACAGAGTTGATATGTACACATACCTGAAAGGTGTGAGCAGGTAGTTGCCATCCATGTTTTCTCACCATAACTGCCTCAATTCAGACCCCAAAAACCCCACACCCTACAAAGAATCCAAAGCCCTAATACTCACAGACACACCCACTTAGAGACAGAAACACAAACCAGATGAAAAGATGAAGTTTTGAAGAGAGCAAAAAAGAGGTTTCCTTCTCTGTAACCAAACTATGTGTAAACAAAAATTAGTTCCTTTATAAAAGAACCCAACAAAAAGAAAGTGCCAATTTTTTTAAATTTTTTATTTATTTTGCTAGCTCTCACTCCTACCCAATACTCACCTCAAAAAAGATTTTTCTTCTTTTTTTTTTTTTAATTTAGTGGAAAATAAATACCATATAAGAGACAAATAAATGATGATAAAAAATAAATAAAGAAATAGAAACCCAGTTCAGAAAGAAACTTCAATGAGTCCAAAGAGAGAGAGAGAGACAAGCTGAGTTGAAACGGTGAATGAGAATGAATGTGAGATATGACAAAAGCAAACTTACAGTGACCAAAATAAAAAGACAAACACAACAAACACAAAAAGCGTAAAAGCGTTGACACTAGTACAGAATTTGCTTTGCGCTTTGACAGGCTATTGTATTGTTGTTTGTGATCATATTGGTGTTACTACGATGTACTATATTTTGTTAGATGTGTCTCTCTACTCACTCTACTATTAGGTAAAGCCTTTGCTGCAAAGCATTGGCAATGTATGTATTGTATTATTGTTTTCTTTTATTTTTTCCTAGTGGTCCCCGCTGCTTTTATTATTTTATTTTTTTCGGTTTTTAGGGATATGACCCACCAATAACAATTTATTTATATATCAATAATAGTTATTTTTTTTATACAAAAGAAAAAGACCAATGGAATTTCTTTTTAAGAACATGGTCTTTGTCTCCTCCTCCTTGTTTTTCTTTCTTTCATTCATTTCACAATTTAATGAAATTATTTTTTTTGGTCATTTCATTTTCTCTATCGTTGTGGTCTTTTTTTTTTCTTTTTGGAATGGTATGCAGTATGAACATTCCATATAATCTTACATTCCTTGTTGCCGTGTGTGTCCAGTTGCATGGAAAAAGATAGGGGACCCCATGCTAAGGGCTTCCTATCTAAAAATATTTGTTAGTTAGTATAAGAGGAAGCCTTTTTATGGCTGTATTGCACTATAAGCAAATGTTAGCAATCAGTGCCAAGTCAAACACATGTCCTGATGCATCATCCCTGAGAGGATTTTGTCATTCATGACGTTCCATTTGATAATATTGTTTTTTACTTGTTAATAATTTGTCTAATGTATCTGCTATAAAAATTTATTTGTCTAATGTGTGTGTGTATATATATATATATATATTTATTTAATGGTTTGTAATTGGTCTGCTTCCCTCTATACTTAAAAAATAAAGAACATAATAAACAAATTAAAAATTTGTTATAAAAACCAAACCCACAAAGTCACGAACGGTTTGGGTCATTTTCATACATGTCGCTTTTTATAGTTTCAAACTTTCAATTATGTACTCACCATCCATGCGGGTTTGTGATCTATTATCTTATGTGATATTGCATACACATCTTCTCTCAAAATGGATTTAGATCCTACAAGTGTGTGGGACATGTCTGATATGAGAAGAATGTTATTGTAAGAGGTGAAAATTTATTTTAACCAATTACAAATTATCACGTCAAAATATAGTTATAAATATCAAATTTATTTATCACTAAATTAATTAAAGAAAATAAATCTAATGATGCCATATGTCATCCAAGTTGATAACATATTAACAAATCAAAAATTTTGTCATTCACTTGGGTCCACAACACAAAGACAAATTTTCTAATCAAAGTAGTTGATAATTATCTTTATTAAAAGAAATAAAAAGTTTAAGAAAGTATCAACAAACATCAAGTCTTAGTAAAGCTCCCTAATTTTGGGTTAATCATATTCCACTACTTATCTTCAAGGACACCAATTTAAAGTAGGACTCATCCTAAGAGGCCACTTTAACTAGAAGCACCACATAACTCATTTAATATATTTTTCTTTTTCTTGTTTAAAGTGTGGAAACTCTGCCTCAAGAACATCTGAAGAGGACTCATTCGAATCTTTCTTCCAAGACTCGAAGTTCCACTGGAATTAAGTTCTAAAAGCCTCTAAAAACATTAAAAACCTCCAAATAATCGAAGCTCTATGAATTCAAGCATCTAAACCTCGAAGAACTTTCACCCAAAAGCCTTTAAATTCAAAGAACCTTCAAAGGACATTCGAAGAATACAAAAAACATTCAAAGAATGCAAAGAACAAGGAATTTCTAACAAGCGTTAGGGTTTGTGTTCTAAAATCCAATTTATTGTCACGTTTTAAGTAATTAAAATATTTAATTATAATTTATAAGAGACTTTTTGTACATGAACTAATTAAACATTATCATATAGTTCTTGAGATGCATTGAATGTGATTTACTTACAAAAAATATAAATCACAACTTCTTTGTAAATTGAAAAGCGTAATTCATAGTTGGTGATGGGATTGAGCTTTTCATCTACAAAAACTATAACATGTCAACAAAGATGGTTTGTTTTGATCATGGAAGTGGAGACTTCTAGTTGATATATTAGTGTGTTTTAAATGTATAAGAAATATTAAACTGGACCGCAATGAGATTAATTATTCAATTAACAATCGTCACCTGAATAATAAATTTCACAACTTCTAGACTCTCAATCCTAAGAGAATTGTGAACTGGGGACTCAAAGAAAGAGTTACTAAAGTTTATATTTAATGAAATTAGATTTCATTAAATATATGAGTAATTAAAAAATTAAACCAAGGACTCAAGAAATAAAGTAGTGATTTCGAAAGTAGCAGTTAATTATGACTTTATTTACTATGGAAGTTTTATGAAAGGTTCAAATGATATTATATTAGAGTCTTGAGATATGATTTATTAATAAGGCATAGAATACAATTATATTTTCATAGTGATACTTGTTATATAATTAATGATAATTTTGGTTTTGTCAAGAGTTGATAAAAAGTTCGAAACCCATTGGAGCTAAAACTTTGTTTGTCCCTTTGGTCTCATCCCAAGCCACATACTAAAGACCAAATAGGTTAACCTGATAAGCTCAATTAGATAATTAATTGATTATTTAATAAGAGTTACTAAATGAAATAATTGTCTAGGCAATTTTTTTTTTTTTTAGAAGGTCTAGGCAGTTAAAAGTATGTACGATTAAAAGGGGAGAAAAATAATTTCTCTGTAACATCTCTTCAACATACTTTTTTCATAACAAAAGAAAGAGAACGTATGAATAACTTATTGAGAGACCAATGCTCTTCAGGAGGAGAGAGAGGGCACACGAAAGTGGTGTGTTCTCCCCTAGAGTTTTTCCACATTGGATGCTTGGCAACATGTTTATGTGTGCATGTGTTACTACGGTGATTTGTGTGTGTGTGTGTGTGAGCCTCTTTTTTTATTTTATTTTTAGGAGTTGCCACCAATCATTGGTTTTATTTTAGGTGCAATTAGTCACATATTTTTCTAATTCAACTTACCTAATTAACTAAAAAAAACCAATTCAAGGGTCTTTAAAAATTAATTAAGGCAAACCAAAGTCTCGAACCAAAAATTTTTGGACTCAAAAGTTTGATTACATGTAAGGAAGGTGTTAAGCACCCAGCCTTGCCTATCCAAAAGATAATACATCATTTTAACTTAATCACAACATTCACTTTTTATTTTTATTTTTATTTTTTTGATCCGACAACATTCACATTTTAGAAAAGCAAATTAAATACTTGGCATTTTGGTTTTGAAAGAGTTTTGTATACACAATATACATATACTTAACATATGAATATCTATTTCCATATTAAAGTAGCATATGAATATTATTTACAATGAATGTATACAAAGAGCATATGGATATTATATATACATACCATGTGAAATTATATTGCACGAATGTATATATATGTAATTAGCGTGTGATGCATGTGGTTATTGTATCTACTATGTATTCATCATATGAATACATTGCTGTGGGGGAAAAGGCCCAGTGCCATATGTTGGGCCTAAGGCCCAGTCCAGATGCGACTCTCTATCCGAAGAGGATGAAAGTACCGATGCTCTGCCATCCTGGTGGAGAAGCAGCCACTAAGGGACAGACGCACCATCCGAAGATAATCTAATCTGGCCGAAGGGACATACCCAACGGAGCTGCCCAGATCCTCGATCAAGTGGATATGCCGAAGAATCCCATGTCAGAGCCGAGCTTCGAGCACGTCCCAGAGGCATCGCTATCATGAAATGCCTTACCAATAAAGCTGCCACCGCCACATTTAATGCACTGCAGCAACTTTCCTGGCCGCATTTATGTGGAGAAGACACCTGAACAGTGTATCTTCACCCACCACCACTCGCTGGGGGTTAAAGCAAACGGCTGATGTGACTGGCACTCAAGTAGGCGCTTAGATGGAGGGCAAGTGTGCGGTGAAGATGAGAGGAGAGGATATATATAAAGGAAGGAAGTCTCACAGAAGGGGGGGAGAAAAAATGGTATTCACTAAGTTTTTACATACTGATCCTCTTCGGACCAAAGAGTTTTTTCTGTTATAAAAGCCAGACTCAATCCTTTTTCTTTCAGATGGTTTCTGCTTGTATGACCCGTTGCTAAATCCGTCTTAGCCCAGTTGTTTGACCCATTCTCTACAAATTTATTGTTGGGAATTTGTTGGGCTCACAATATAGGGAGTTGGTGTAAGGCCCAACAAAATTAGACCCTACAATTGGCGCCGTCTGTGGGAAACAGCTTGAGCGAAGGTGGAAGCAACACCTCAAAAGATGACTGAACCAAGGCAACGACCGGCTGAGTCCAGGTCATCTAAGCACACCGATCCCTTTCTTCATTTGGAACGGAGGCAGGATCGTGAGGGGAGCGTACACACCGCACATGACGATCAAAACCAGTCATATGGGGAGAGCCACATGTCTCATGCAGAGAAGAACAAAGACATGCAGAAGGAGATAGACAGGCTAAAAAGGGAGTTACGCCATGCAAAGAGGAAACGCAGTCCCTCATATTCTGACGAAGATTTTGAGGATGAACAGGATGTGGGCTATAAACAGAAGCGTCGAACGCCAGTCAGCGAATCCTTTACATATGAGGAAATGCGGCATGACAAGAGGAACCCTCAGAATCCCTTACCAGGGGGCGCAGGGAATGATGCTATGAGCAAAACTCTAGATCAGATCTCCAGGTCTCCTTTTACACGTAACATCGAGGGTGCCAGACTTCCCAGGCGTTTCCACCAACCTACATTCACCATCTACAATGGCCGGACCGATCCAGTGGAACACGTGAGTCATTTTAACCAGCGGATGGCAGTCCACTCTAGGGACGAAGCCCTGATGTGCAAAGTTTTTCCCTCTAGTTTGGGACCAATAGCCATGAGATGGTTCGATGGTCTGAAAGCGAACACTATTAGCTCTTTCCAAGAACTAACCCAGGCCTTTGGGTCTCGTTTCGTCACCTGCCGAAGGGTTCCTCAGTCCGTGGCCTCGCTGTTGTCCGTTAGCATGAAAGGGAACGAGACTCTGAAGTCGTACTCAGATAGGTTTTGGGAAACATACAATGAGGTAGAGGAAGACTGTGAGTCGATGGCTGTCAGCTCTTTCAAATTGGGCCTCCCCACTGAACATCCCCTGAGAACATCCTTGACGCGCAACCCTGCCACCAGTATACGCTAGTTGATGGACAGGATCGATAAGTACAAAAGGGTGGAAGAAGATCAGCAGCAGAGTAAGGGGAAGGAGAAGGTTATCCCTCAGGAGGGGAGGGATTTCAGGTCGGACAGGCAAAATCACAACAGGCCAAGGAAGGACTGGAATGGACAGAGCACAGCAAACTTCCAGGCGGTCAATGCGGTTTTTCGCGAACCGGTACACCAAGTCCTGGACAAGATAAAAAACGAACCCTTCTTCAAGAGGCCGAACAAGATGGTAGGAAACCCTGAAAGGCGCAATCACAATCTTTACTGCCAGTACCACCTGGATCATGGACATACTACCGAGGATTGCAGGAGCCTTTGGGATCATTTGGATCAGTTAGTCAGTGAGGGTAAACTAAAGCACCTCCTGCACCATTCATACGGACAGGGCAATCAGACAAGCACGGGGCCCAGGAGAGGCAACTCGGTGAAACCTCCCTTGGGGACAATCAATGTCATTTTTGCTGCACCTGGGAGGACAGGGTCCCACCCATCCAGGGTGCTATCAGTAGCCCGAGTACCTATGGAAAGTGTTAACAGAGAGCCGAGGAGGCACAGGGTGGATATTCCAATTCTGGGATTTTCGGAGGAGGACAAAGTAGGGACTATCCAGCCGCATGACGATGCCCTAGTAGTTACTCTAAGAATAGGCGGATACGATGTCAAGAGGGTAATGGTAGATCAGGGTAGCGCAGCAGAGATTATGTACCCAGACCTATACAAGGGGTTGAACTTGTCCCCCGAGGATTTGACTCCATACAGTTCTCCTTTGGTCAGTTTCGACGGCAAAGTGATCATTTCGAAGGGGCAGATTAGATTGCCTATTCAAACTGGTCCTGAAACGGTGGAAGTGGATTTCATAGTAGTGGACGCCTATTCACCCTACACCGCTATAGTAGGCAGACCTTGGCTTCATACCCTTGGGGCGGTGTCCTCCACATTACACCAGAAAATTAAGTATCCGTCCGAAGGGGCAGTCGAAGAAATCCACGGAGACCAGTCTACGTCCAGACAATGTCTCGTAGCGGCTATCCAGCACCATCCTCAGTCTGAGGCCTCGGGCTGTAATGAAGGGAACTTGTAGCAATTAAAGTCGTCGGTGCTGGGCACCGAAGCTTCGGCCGAAGAGGCAGAGTGCGAAGGCCTAGTAAGGGTGGTTATCGGTAACGACCCAGAGAAGTTCTTTCAAGTTGGATCCATGCTGCCCCCTCAGGAGAAGGAGGGGTTGATAGAGTTCCTCAGAGCCAACGTTGATGTGTTCGCATGGGACCCTGCGGAAGCCCCAGGAGTAAGTCCAGAATTCATCTGCCACCACCTAAACGTTAATCCTTCCATTATTCCTAAAAAACAACCACTCCGACGACCGTCAAGGGAACACGCTGACGCAGTCAGGGATGAAGTGATGAAGCTCAAGCAGGCAGGGGCCATCAAGGAGATCTTCTACCCCGAATGGCTGGCTAACACGGTGGTGGTAAAAAAGAAAAGTGGGAAGTGGCGGGTGTGTGTGGACTTCACGGATCTTAATAGAGCTTGTCCGAAGGATCCGTTTCCGATGCCGAAGATAGACCAATTAGTTGATGCCACTGTCGGACATCCTCGAATGAGTTTCTTAGATGCCTTTCAAGGTTATCATCAGATACCATTGGCTCTCGTCGACCAAGAGAAGACATCCTTCGCGACCCCGGTAGGAAATTATCACTACAAGGTGATGTCGTTCGGCTTAAAAAACGCAGGGGCTACCTACCAGAGGATGATGACGAGGATGTTTGAGCCACAGCTGGGCAAAAGCATGGAGGTGTATATTGACGACATGGTGGTTAAAAGCAAAATTATTGCCGAGCACATTGGGGATCTCAGGGATATCTTCGAAATTCTGAGGGAACACAGACTGCGCTTGAATGCCTCCAAGTGTTCGTTCGGTGTTGGATCAGGCAAATTCCTTGGGTATATGGTCACACAGAGGGGAATCGAAGTTAACCCCGATCAAATAAGGGCCATCAAAAATTTGCGAGCTCCTCGGAATCCCAAAGAAATTCAGAAGCTGACTGGGATGACCGCTGCCCTTAATCGGTTCATTTCCAGATCAGCAGACAGGTGCAGGCCTTTCTTCTCGTTAATCAATAAGTGGAAGGATTTTGAATGGACAGAGGAATGTGCTATTGCCTTCCAACAACTAAAGGACTACCTGGCTAAACCCCCCATCATGTCCAGTCCCCAGCCAGACGAAGTCTTGTTTGCTTACATTGCCGTGGCCCCCAACGCTGTAAGTTTGGTGCTGGTCCGAACAGACTGCGGAGTGCAAAAGCCAGTCTACTACGTAAGCAAGTCGCTACAAGAAGCTGAAACCCGCTATTTGCCACTAGAGAAAGCTATTCTGGCCGTTGTGCTGGGTACAAAGAAGTTGCCCCATTATTTTCAAGCTCACACCGTTATAGTCCTTACTCAACTCCCACTCAGGACTGTACTCCGAAGCGCCGACTACACTGGAAGAATTGCCAAATGGGGAACGATGCTAGGGGCTTTTGATATCAAGTACATGCCGCGCACATCAGTGAAGGGTCAGGTCCTTGCGGACTTGGTCGCCGAGTTCACAGAGCCCCATTTAGAGGAAGCATCACAAACTCTCGGCGCGGGAGGAAGGCAAGTCAGCACAATCGCGTCACAAAACGCCTTGCCCTGGAAAGTGTATGTAGACGGAGCATCGAATCAGAGGGGCTCAGGCGTAGGTTTAGTGTTGATATCCCCCGAGAAGATCATCATTGAAAAAGCCTTAAGGCTAAACTTCTCAGCAACGAATAACGAGGCAGAATATGAGGCTTTATTGATGGGGATGGAGATGGTGCGAAGGATGGGAGGAAAGGCCGTTGAGATATCCTCAGACTCAAAGTTGATCGTCGGCCAAGTGCTTGGAGAATTTGAGGCGAAAGACGAGAGGATGCAGGGATATCTGAATCTAGTCAAGTCCCTACAGTCGGAGTTTGAATGCTTTACCCTTCGGCACGTCCCTAGAAGTGGCAACACGCATGCCGATTCTCTAGCAACACTCGCCACCTCTGCGGCACAGGAATTACCAAGGGTCATCCTGATTGAGGATGTACAGAGGCCTACGGAGCTAAGAAAAAAGGTACTCCAAGTTCACTACGTCGGAACCAACCCATGCTGGATGGATCCCATCGTCAAATTCTTGAGGGACGAGGTGTTGCCGGAAGAAAGGGTGGAAGCAGACAAAATACGGAGAAAAGCTACAAGGTTCTAGCTATCCGAAGACCATAAACTGTACAAACGATCCTACTCGGGCCCGTATCTGTTGTGCATGGCCCCCGAAGCGGCTGAATTAATGTTAGAAGAACTGCATGAAGGAATCTGTGGGAGCCACACTGGAGGGAGATCTTTAGCTCATCGAGCTATTACTCAGGGTTATTGGTGGCCAAACATGCAGAGGGAGGCTCATGAATACGTGAAAAAGTGCGACCAGTGCCAGCGGTTTGCGCCGAGCATACACCAACCTGGTGGAACCCTTAATCCGCTATCCAGTCCATGGCCTTTTGCAAAATGGGGCCTGGACATCGTAGGCCCTTTTCCTAAGGCAGCAGGAAACAGGAAATTCTTGCTGGTCGGAACGGACTACTTTACCAAATGAGTAGAAGCTGAGCCTCTAGCAAATATCAGAGACGTGGACGTAAAGAAGTTCATCTGGAAAAACATCATCACCAGATTTGGAGTCCTACATACTCTCATCTCGGACAACGGGCTTCAGTTCGACAGCAAAGCTTTCAGAAGCTATTGCAGTGAGCTGGGAATCACAAATAGATATTCTACCCCCGCCTACCCCCAGGGGAATGGGCAGGCTGAAGCCACCAATAAAGTCATAGTGAATGGGCTAAAGAAGAGGCTGGATGATGCGAAGGGTAGATGGGTAGAGGAACTACCCCACGTATTGTGGGCGTATAGAACCACGCCTCGAAGGTCCACTGGGGAGACCCCTTTTTCGATGTCCTATGGGGCTGAGGCTGTTATACCTCTCGAGACTGGTTTCCCCACCTACAAGATTAGCTCTTTTGACCCAACCAACAACGATAGGCAGCTGGAGAAGAGTCTGGATCTGATCGAAGAACGAAGGGAAAGCGCGATGGTCCGATTGGCGCACTACCAGCAGAAACTTAAACAGGGATATGACGTCAATGTGAGGTTGAGGCCCCTTGAGCCTGGTGATCTTGTTCTAAGGAAGGTGGTAGGGAATGCAAAGAATCCAGCATGGGGAAAGTTGGGGCCGAATTGGGAAGGGCCGTATCGTATCACTTCGAGGGCGGGCATTGGAGCGTATTTCCTAGAAGACCTAGATAGTCATGTGGTGCCCCGGCCATGGAATGTAAATAACCTCAAAAGGTACTACTATTAAGAGAATTTTTCTTCGTCATGTTTACACTTGTTACGCTAGTTTTATTTCTCAAGTGTTTAAACTTAAATCCAAGCATGCCTGTAGTCCTCGGACCAGATGATTTGGGTTAGTTAACACTCCCTTACGATTTCTCAAGTGTTTAAACTTAAATCCAGTCATGCCTGTAGTCCTCGGACCAGATGATTTGGGTTAGTTAACACTCCCTTACGATTTCTCAAGTGTTTAAACTTAAATCCAGTCATGCCTGTAGTCCTTGGACCAGATGATTTGGGTTAGTTAACACTCCCTTACGATTTATCTCTCAAGTGTTTAAACTTAAATCCAGTCATGCCTGTAGTCCTCGGACCAGATGATTTGGGTTAGTTAACACTCCCTTACGATTTATCTCTCAAGTGTTTAAACTTAAATCCAGTCATGCCTGTAGTCCTCGGACCAGATGATTTGGGTTAGTTAACACTCCCTTACGATTTCTCAAGTGTTTAAACTTAAATCCAGTCATGCTTGTAGTCCTCGGACCAGATGATTTGGGTTAGTTAACACTCCCTTACGATTTATCTCTCAAGTGTTTAAACTTAAATCCAGTCATGCCTGTAGTCCTCGGACCAGATGATTTGGGTTAGTTAACACTCCCTTACGATTTATCTCTCAAGTGTTTAAACTTAAATCCAGTCATGCCTGTAGTCCTCGGACCAGATGATTTGGGTTAGTTAACACTCCCTTACGATTTCTCAAGTGTTTAAACTTAAATCCAGTCATGCTTGTAGTCCTCGGACCAGATGATTTGGGTTAGTTAACACTCCCTTACGATTTATCTCTCAAGTGTTTAAACTTAAATCCAGTCATGCCTGTAATCCTCGGACCAGATGATTTGGGTTAGTTAACACTCCCTTACAATTTATCTCTCAAGTGTTTAAACTTAAATCCAGTCATGCCTGTAGTCCTCGGACCAGATGATTTGGGTTAGTTAACACTCCCTTACGATTTCTTAAGCGTTTAAACTTAAATCAAGTCATGTCTTAATCCTCGGACCAGATAATTTGGGTTAACATCTTTACGTTGTTAGATGTGCATCTCATTAAATGCGCACACATTAGTAACCTAGTCTAATGCTTGGCGTAATGCGCAGACTCTGGCTAAATTACATCATCTGTTATTGCTATAAGACACCGTTTAAGTCATGCATGGAAGAAAACCATGGTTTTGATTTATCCTCAATTATCACTGTCATTTTTAGCCGAAATAACAACTTAACAAACACCAGAAAAGCAACGAAGAACAAAAAGAATCCATTTCATTCATTAAAAAGGTAATTTCGTTACAGAATGAATGACAAAGGGTCCTAGCAGCTACTAAAGCTAAACACCCTAAACCTTGTCTTGAGGCTCTGGATTAAGCTTTGGTAGTTCACCCGCATCTCCAGTCTGAAGAGGCGCCTGGCTTGTTTCAGCTGGGGCTGAAGGATCCTGACCGGCTGAGGGAGCTTCCGAGGCATCTGGTAGATCGCTTATGTCAGGATGATAATAGACGCTCTCGGGTTGCCTTAGGGCAGACTCCACGGGGACTTCAGCCGCATCAAGGCATTTGCCCCATGTTATTTCGCAGTAGTCTCTGCACACTTTGGCAAACTCCTCGGTCAGCCTTGATTGGGTCTCTTGCACCCCCAGCACGTAAGCAGCCTGTTTCTCGGCCTCAACTGCTTCTTTGGCCAACTGAGCGTCCTCCTTAGCCACTTTAGCAGCATCCCTGGCTTTGTTTAGCTCAGCCCGCAACTCTTTTACCAACACCCTCTCTGTTTCCAGATTGGTTTGGGTAACAAATAGTTGCTGTTGCTGATCCTCGGCCTGCTTCTCAGCATTCTTCAGGCCCGCCTCTACATTCCTCCTCGCCTTCCCCTCCTCCTTCAGTTCCTCGGAGACGCGGGCGTAGTCGTCCTTCGCCCTGCCCAATGCCTTCTCCACCTCCTCCCTGGAACGAGCCTCAGCTTGCACTTTAATGTCCTTGTCCTTTACCCATTCTTCGGCTACAAAAATTTGCTGGGCGATCTGCATGGCAAACAAAAAATTTTTTCCTTTGCGTTAAGTCACGAAAGCACACGAAGATTACAAGATGATTACTTATCTCACCATGCCTAAATCCCTTTTAAGGGACAAAAAGAGCTCCTGTTCGGTGAAGCGCCGATAGGATTCCATGTCCTTCGGTAGGAGAAGAGGCTTCTCCAACGCTTCTGCTATGCGCCCTGCTTTCCCACCAGCCTAATTTCGCAGAGACGCATCGTGTGGGATGGCGACACCATCCAGGGTAAGCTTCGGAGACCAATCCCGAGTCTTCCGCCGCACGTCTGCGGCCAAATTCTCTTCTCGGCTCTCCGTAGAAGACGCACGTTTGCTCCTATTGTCATGGGTCGTCTTCTGTTGCTTTGGGCCTTTCGGAGGGACCACTTCCCCCTCCTCAACATCTGTCACCTCCGTCACCACCCTTTTTTTCTTCAAATCAGGTAGCGCCTTTAGCCCAAGGTCTTTTGGGGCTGGAGGGGGAGGGGGTGGTGGGGGAAGATTGGCCTTAGGCTGGGAAGTGCCAGTGCCTTTGGCCACCTCCTTCGGCTTTCGGTTTTTCAGCAAGTTCGATAGACTCTGCATGTCTTCTTCCTCAGAATCGTCTGGCAGAGCTAGATTTAAGAGCGGAGCAGCCGAGTGCCTATCGAGCACCTCTTCGGCAGACAAAATCTCGACTTCCCCGGAGGTATCCTCTTCGAACTTAAACTGGTCTATCTGCTGATCAAGCGAAGGGGTAGAAGAGACTCTTTCCTCCTCTACTGCCGGTTCAAGGGGAACTTGTTGAACGGGCTGAACTAACACCGGGATGCCTTGCGGATTAGGATGGGGCACGGGGGCAAGGTCGAAGGGAGCCAGAAAGGTTTTTCTTGCCACGTCAATGCGGTTTAGGCGTCTATCCCCGAGTGTTATGGCGTTGCCTCTCGGCTGGAGTTCTGACTTCGGAGTATAGCCGAGAATGAGGGGAACGAATCTGAGCTGTCCGTCTTCGCTCACAAAGATCTCCGACCGAAGAAGATAGTTCAGGGCCGCAGTGTTTGTAAGACTCAGCCGAGGAGACACGTTCCTCCTATCTGCAAACATGGCGATAGAACTGTCAGTAGGTTGCAACATGACAAAAGCAAGTTTGAACAGCTAGAAACAAGAAAGTTAGAAAAGCTCAAGGGGGAATGTCCCACCTGGCGTTCCTGGCGTGGTTGGGCAATGAACCCCATCATGCCAGGCACCCGAGACGATCAGGTAATCGTCCTTCATCCCCTTGTTGGACTTGGGAAGACCGGATAGGAGTCTGACGACATCGGATCGGGACCTTAAATAGTATCCCGCCCCTTCTTTGGTACGACATTCGTACATGCGTACCACGTCGTGCCAGGTTAACCCCAAGCCTAGGTGGCGGTTTAGGTCATCAATTGCACCTAAGATTCTAAAAGTGTTGGGTGCGCACTGGTCAGGACTCAGCCTATGGGCGGTAAGGTAATTTCTGGTGATTGGACCCATGGGAATGGTCATACCCCCTTCCAAGAAGGCGATGATGGGGATAATGACTTCGCCCACCTCCCGGTCCAATAGCAACCCCTCCGTGGAGCAATACCTCAGGCCTACTTCCTGAGGAATGCGATACGTCTCCCTAAACTTCTCTATCTGGGAAGGACTGTTCACTAGATATTCGAATCTACCCATTGTTAATGAGGACAAAGTGAGGGAAATACGGGACTGTGACTGGAGAAAATGTACAAATGGCCGAAGAGGCAGCTTGAATAGATTTCAAAAACCTCAAAGAAGGGAACTTACGTCGGACTGAATCAAAGAGTGTTTTCTGGCCTTGCGGGGAAATCACAGCGGATTCTGGGAGGAGTAGAAGCGGATGACCGGAATAGCTTTGAAATTCTGAAACGCTTGAGTTCGCCTGGGAGCTCTGAAGTTTGCAAAATGAGAAGACAGTCTTCTCTGGGACTTTATATAGGGGTAGGTAAAGTGGGGGAACTTACCCCGCCCAAAAATTTCGAGGAGAATCTCCTCCGTTGATTTGAAATGGACCGCTAGATTTCAGGGACAAGACACCGCCTGGATCAATTAATGACGCCTCGGAAACGGCGCGACAGCAGCGGTTATAAAGAAGGCCCCCACATTCATGCGCGCACACGTGTGGGGTCAGAATTCAGTGCCCTCATTTGTCGAAGATCAAAACCCCACCTTTTCCTCTTCGGATGCGAGGTAAAAAGTGGAATTTTGAGGGGCTATTGTGGGGGAAAAGGCCCAGTGCCATATGTTGGGCCTAAGGCCCAGTCCAGATGCGACTCTTTATCCGAAGAGGATGAAAGTACCGATGCTCTGCCATCCTGGTGGAGAAGCAGCCACTAAGGGACAGACGCACCATCCGAAGATAATCTAATCTGGCCGAAGGGACATACCCAACGGAGCTGCCCAGATCCTCGATCAAGTGGATATGCCGAAGAATCCCATGTTAGAGCCGAGCTTCGGGCACGTCCCAGAGGCATCGCTATCATGAAATGCCTTACCAATAAAGCTGCCACCGCCACATTTAATGCACTGCAGCAACTTTCCTGGCCGCATTTATGTGGAGAAGACACCTGAACAGTGTCTCTTCACCCACCACCACTCGCTGGGGGTTAAAGCAAACGGCTGATGTGACTGGCACTCAAGTAGGCGCTTAGATAGAGGGCAAGTGTGCGGTGAAGATGAGAGGAGAGGATATATATAAAGGAAGGAAGTCTCACAGAAGGGGGGGAGAAAAAATGGTATTCACTAAGTTTTTACATACTGATCCTCTTCGGACCAAAGAGTTTTTTCTGTTATAAAAGCCAGACTCAATCCTTTTTCTTTCAGATGGTTTCTGCTTGTATGACCCGTTGCTAAATCCGTCTTAGCCTAGTTGTTTGACCCATTCTCTACAAATTTATTGTTGGGAATTTGTTGGGCTCACAATATAGGGAGTTGGTGTAAGGCCCAACAAAATTAGACCCTACAATTACTTTACAATGTAAAATAAATAAATAAAAGAGAGAGGAAGGATGTTCCCTTAAGCATTTAAGCCAATTTTATTCTCCAAAGTTTCATTCAGATGTAAGATAGAATTTATTGTTTAATTTTGATATTTTTATGTAATTTTCATTATTTTAAGTTTAGGTTATTTATTTATTTGTTTTTAGGTGATTTTTAGGTTAAATTTGGTTTCTATTATGGTAAGGTATTAATTAGGATTTTTTTAAAATATATTTTTTAGTCTATCAAGTTTTACAAAAGCTTTAAATAGGCCCCTAAGTTTGTAAACATTTTTGAGAGTTTTTAGATTAATAAAAATACAGGCTTTTCTATTGTTTTTTCTAGTGGATTCCAGACCTATCACCTTATAGATTTAAGGAACTCCTCATGGATTCAAGGTTTATTACCAGAAACTAACAGTTTAGTTTTTGTTCCATCAAAGAGGGTATTGTGTGTACTTTCTTCAGACTTCCATTATATCAGTTAGTATCAGAGCTTTAACTTACCCTAGTTTGATGGCTAACTAGAGAAACAGTAACCGCCACAATGACGATGACAAATAACTTCGCAAGTATTACATGACTTACAACAAACACTCACAATATCTTTGCTAGGATGGCGTTATTGAAGCATGGAAACAATAGGGATAACTGCAGTGGAGATGTAACTTACGGGCAACCTATTAGTAAACAAATTTTATATAGACCTTATAAAAGAATTGCATGTTTAATTGGTTATTTTTATAAAGAAGATTTTCTTGATTGGTTACTTGATCAAGATGATTTATTTGACTTTAAGAGATTGCATGTTGAACAATATGTAGAAGTCAAAGAACAAAATATAGAGATTTCTGAGGAATTTCATGAAGGCCTTATTATAGATGAATATCCTGAAATCAAGATTAATGTGGAGGAGATTAATGAAGATCCTAGTATACATAAAGATCTTGAAGTCGGGATGGTAGAGACCATTAAAGAAGAAATTATAGAGGAAGTTGTCAACAATCTTGATGAAACTAAGTTAGATCATTGCAATGTTCAAGCTCCTATTATTTTGGTGGGAGACACCGAAACAAAGTTTATTGATTTTATTGGGGTGGAAAGGTTTGATTTGATCATTGACTTTTATTTGGTGAATATTGTCAATTGCATGAAGATCAAGGGACAAGAAGTTCAAGTTGTCCAATCGATGACTTTCAAGTTTGGCAAGAAGACAAAGAAGATGAAGTACTCAAAGTATTTGTTCTCTTGGCATAGAAGATTTCAGATCTCAACCATCAACTCAAGGACAAGTTTGTTTCAAGTGGAGGGGTCTGATGTTGGACAGAATCTACTATTTAATATTTGTAATTATTTAATTTTGATATATTTTTTATGTGATTTTGTTATTTTAGGTTTAGGTTAATTATTTCTTTGTTTTTAGGTGCTTTTTAGGTCAAATTTGGTTCCTATTATGGTTAAATATTAATTAGAATCTTTTTTAGAATATATATTATTATTTGTCAAGTTTTACAAAGCCTTTAAATAGGCCTCTAAGTTTGCAAACATCTTTGAGAATTTTCAAATTAATAAATTACAGACTTTTTCTATTGTTTTCTCTGGTGGATTCCAAACCTATCACCTTGTAAATTCAAGGAACCTCTTGTGGATTCGAGGTTTACAACTAGAAACTAACAGTTTAGTTTCATTTCCATCAAATAGAGTATCATGTGTGCTTTCTTCAGGCTTCCTAGACATCACATTCTCATGCACAAACACAACAAACCCAAATGGTTAGTGTAAGGGAAGGGAGGAATATGTTAGCTTGATTGTAATCTATTGATTCAATGGAAGTGAATCATAGACTTGTAACAAATCTCATTAAAATTATGCAATTAAGCGGAAAACAAAGTAAAAAAGAACACAATTTATTTACATTTGAAAAAAACAATGAGTATTTCCTTTCAGTAAACCTCATGAATTTTTGGGAAAAATGCTTATTTTGAAACCAAGGTTAAACTTTTTGGGAAATGAACTTTTAAAAAGCTTCTCCTGGTTTTTTTTTTTTTTTTTTTTAATGAGAAAACGTAAAGAGAGATCAATTTATAGGAAGAAGGGTTTTGAGAAAGAAATAAGAAAAATAGATTTTTATGCATCTTAAGAAAACAGAGTTTAAGATTTAAAACCATTTTTGAAAACTTATTTTTTAGGGAAAAGGGTTCTCATACCTTTTAGAAAACCATACCCAGGATTAAAATTTAATCAATTTAAGAAAAAAGAGTTTGTTTTAAGAAAAATGGTTTCCATAGTTTTCTTGAAAGATGATTTAGAAAATGAAAATTCATGATTTTTTTTTTCATCTTTTAAAGTAAAAAAAGTTCAATCTTAACTTCTTTTGAAAAAAGATTTTGAAAATGACATTGATTGATGGTTCAAAAGATGCCCCATTGGAAGGCTTTTTTTTGTTTAAAGATAAACTTAAAAGAAATGACCATTTTTATTCATTTGAAACACCCATTTTAAGAAAAGGGATGGCCTTTGGAACCATTTTTATCATATTTTAAGAGGCTTGTTTAATCAAGCTTCTCATTGTTTGGTGATTTAGGGTTCATGGTGCTAGCTAGAGAGCTAGTACATTTGAACCTTTGCACCGGTTAGAAGGTAACAAGGATAATAAAAATGCTAGTGTAAAGTCATAATTTAAAGACAAGGAGATGTAAATAAAGCAATAAAAGAATTTAAAGAAATTACATAAATTTATATGACAAAAAATAAAAGGTGTAAGGAAAGATAAATGACATAAAGTAAAGAGCTTAAAAATAAAAGACATAAATGTAAATGGCATGAAGTAAAGAACACAAATTAAAGGTGCATAAAAAGTAAAGATTTTTATAAATGGAGAGGGTATTTAAAACATAAAAGAGAAAGGGGAGTGAAGTTATGGTAGAAGTTACACTACCCTTGCTGTTAGAGCATTTTAATATTAATTAATTAAAATGTATAAATATGACAATACAATTGTAAAGATGTAGGAGTTAATATGGAAGATTAGAAATTAGTGAAAATGTTTAATCCCACATTGAAAATGAGAGAGACTTTATTATTCTTTTTAATTATGGTGATTAATAGGATGATATGTATTGTAGCAATTTGTGGACTAGATACATTCAGAATATTTTCCATATCTATTAGGGAGTAAATGACCTTTTTTATATGGAAAATGAAGAGTCATTCACCCACTTAATGGATTAGTTGTTGGGCCTATTTATTCTTCAGAAACTCCTTATTTAATCTATTTAATTGTGTAACTCCAGCCCATCAAATTTATGTCCAGCAATTAATCTTTTAACACCCTACATTAGAATAATAAACCTAATTAATCAGATTAATTTGGGTAATAATTTTGTGAGGCCCATTGAGCCTATAAATAGACTCATTCGAACTCATCCAAGTAACTACAATATAACAACGTTACACACCAAAAAATCCAGCAATTGCAAGCATTCTTATACACTAAAAAAATAGAGAGGTTCTTGGCAAAGAAGGGTGTTCTTTCTAGTGGAGTTTTGGGTTTGAACACTTTGTGCAGAGGTTGTTATAGCCATACAACATTTGTTGGGCTGTTGTATCCTAGGGGAGACAAGTCAAAGAAGGTCTACACTGATTACAAAGTTTAGCCAACTAAAGGCTTGAATTTCTTTAAAGAGAGCGAGTGTCGCACCTCAGTCCAAATAGTGTTGTGTATTTTCTAATCTCAAATAAATAATATTCAAAAATATTATTCAGTTTTTCTTTGTGTTATTTACATTGTTATTGTGTTTGCACCATCACTTGCTCTCTGAAGATTTTCTGTGGCTTACCTATAGGTTTTGGAGGGTGAAAATGGAAGAAGAGATGGGCTGAAATTTATGGTTTAGAGAGTTATTCTAGGGAGGAAGAGAGAGAAAATTGGAGTGATAGGGAATTTTAGGATTTTACTTCATGAATTTCTAAGATGAGGGGGGTATATATACAAAAACTTGGAGAGGAGAGAGAATCTAAGGGGGCTACTCCCGAGGGGGGGGGGTCCTCGCTACTTCACCCGGTTTGATCCTTATCTATTATTTTCCTATTTTTTTATTTTCCAATTTTTCCTCTTTTCCGACCTTGTATTTGAGCTACTTTATGTCAAACTTGGTGTTCCTTGAAAATTCTGGATGTCTAGTTTCCATAGGCTTTGATCTCATGCAATTTGGAGCTACAGTTATCATTAGGGGTGTCCAATAGACCCGACGACCCGCTCAACCCGGCCAACCCACCCGTGTCCAACCCGCCACCACCCGATCCGACAACTCCGGTGGTCGGACGCGGGTTCCGAACTTGCTAACCCGACCCCACGCGGGTCGGTTGTCGATTTTTCCTTTCGAAACCCGTGACACCCAACCCGAACCGTGGCCTTTCTCTTTTCGACAAGTTATTACGAATTTCTGACCATTTTCGGTGAAATCAGGTCCAGATCCTTCGAGATCCGGCAAGATGTCGCCGTTATCTGACAAAATCTGGGCCAGGTCTAAACGGATCCGGCCAAGTCTCGACGGATCCGGCTAGATTTCGACTTGATCTCATCGAATTCGGCCAGATTTCGACGCTGGAGATAAAACCCGAGACCGACCTGAATCAACCCAAAACCGACGAGACCCAAATCGAAAAATTCGACCAGATCTCCGGTCGGTTTCAGGTCAATTTTTTATCCACCCGCTTCATTCGGGTCGAGTCCCGGTTAGGCACAAACCCGACCCATGGACACCCCTAGTTATCATGATATCGCACTCGAAAAGGAGGTGAAGCAGTGTAAAATTTTCTGTAGCACTTTTCTTGAGAAATTAATTTCTCCTAACTTGGAATTTAAAGCAATAAAGGAATTTAAAGACATTACATAAATTTAAATGACATAAAATAAAAGGTGCAAGGAAAAATAAATAACATAAAGTAAAGGTGCATAAAAAACTAAAAGAACGTGAAAAGTAAAGATTCTTATAAATGGAGAAGGTATTTACAACATTAAAGAGAAAGGGGAGTGAAGCTATGGTAGAAGCTACACTACCCTTGCTCTATGAATGTTTTTTGTGGCTTACCTATGGGATTTGGAAGGTGAAAATGGAGGAAGAGATGAGCTGAAATTTCTGGCTTAGAGAGTTATTTTAGGGAAGAAGGGAGAGAAAATAGATCTAGAGAGAAACCTAGAGAAAATGGGAGAGATAGGGAACTTTAGGATTTTTCTTCATGAATTTCCAAGAGGGTGGGTATATATACAAAAACTTGGGAGGAGAGAGAATCCCAGAGCCTGTCGCCTAGGGGGGGATGTGCAGCTAAGGTTGTGGGTGGCGAGAGACAGAGAAGTGAGAGAGAAGAATTACGTAATAGATTGGCAGTGTGAGACTTGTGAGAAGAGCTTTTGCCCTATGTTGTATCTTGCAATGCATTTTTGGAGAGAGAAAAAGTGGCTTGGTTGATGTCTGAATATTGAAAGATAGAATCGTAGGATTTCATGTGAGTTTAGTCCTATTTGTTCACAAGAGATCCAAGGACCCTTTAAGGGACTTTGCTTGTCTATTTGTTTATTTAGGTCCATGATTCAATCCAATAGATCCATGGACACTATTCAAACCTACATCAATCCTACTAATATCTCACCCATTTGTTCTTTGCTTTGATGTCTATGTTGATTGTGTTTACTTTGGTGTTTGTGTTGATTGTGTTTGCATGCCATTGATGGAGCATACAATGGACTTTCAAGAGGCAAGCAATGGCATATGATCTGAATGTAAGGTTTTTCCCCCTCCATGAGGTTTATCCTTTCACTTATAACTTTTTCCATTAAAATCTATGCATATTAGCTTTCCTAGCTTATATTTGCCTATACCTATGCTTTGTATGCTTATATGTTGTGTGATGTGTATTAAAAGGTGAATTGTGCACTTTGGATAATGGATGTTTGTGATTAAGAGGCAACCCCTCAATCATGAATTTTCCTAACCTTGGGATGTGAGCATATTCAAGGCTTATGTTGTAGACATGTGTCCGTGTTTAATTGTTTGCATGATAAGCCTACTTATGTGATTGCCTCCATCTATGTCATCTATTGACACAAGGTCTCGACCAAACATATTAGTGCACATAGTACACACAGACACAAAACCCTGTAGTTGTGCCATGGCGCACCTAAACATGAAACTTTGTCAAATTTCATTGTGAAAATGAAGCAAAATACTGCCTAATTTTCATTGCAAAAGTTTGGCAAGGATCACGTTGTTTATGCCATGACACTCATGGTCTGAAACTTTGTTGCATTTTTATCATGAAAATAAGGTGAAATGCTACCGAATTTTCATCATATAAATCTGACAGAAATTTCAATAAGTTAGCGAAATATTGATGAATACCACACACCTTTCCAAAATAATTTCAAAAACCAAAGACATTTAGCCTTAAAAGCTACCGCCAATAATTTACTTTTTTTTGCCAACAACTAAAATTTAAGAACAAAACAAAACAAAAGACTGTCAAGTAGTAGGTGATGCGAGGTGCCTAACACCTTTCTCATGCGTAACCAAACTCCTGAATCCATGAATTTGATCAAGATTTTTTTTTATCATTCTTTAGATTAGGAAAAATGGCATTTTCTTAAACTAGGCTTGGTAACAAAATTAAATAGACATATATAAACATCTAATTCTGTATCCGTTAATAACCTTTGGTCCCTAACCCCAATAATGAGGTTCAAATATGTCAACCAAGGGTAATTCAATTGTTCTCCATAGTTCGAAGGTAATCACAACTCAAAAGTGCTTAAACCGCTTTGAAAATAATGCTGAAAAATGACATTTTCTCACTGTTTTTACCATAACTATTGAATCATAAAGAATTTTTGAATGCAAAGTAGACATCATGGGTTTCAATTTGAACATAAATTTTGCCCAATTTGGATTTAAAATGAGTGAATAATGGTTGTTTGAAGTCAGGCCATCAGTGCAATGAAAAATTAGGTTCTACATACCACCTTCGGGGCTACATGCACAACCTCAATTCCATAACTCTATATTTTCATATTTATGGCCCTAAAGCTTAAATCTTCAGGTTGGGCTGCCCCAAGACCATTATGAACATCCAAGAACCTTTAAAATGCCCCAAAAACCCTAGTTTACTCTTAGGGGTGACTCCACATTGGGTCCAGGGTGGTCACAGGACCACCCTAACCTAGAAAAAATAATAATTATTATATATAAATTTTAAAAAAATTATAATTTTTTTACCCTAAAAATAAACAGCGACCACCCTAAATTTTTTTAAGCCCAACATAATTAAACTTTAGACAAAATTTGAAAATAAACTTGGTTGTAGACTAAGACTACAAATCCACTTAATTTTTTTTATTGGACGTGAATTTTGACAAATCCACCTTTAGATTACATTTTCTTCTTATATCCTTCATACTTGCAAAATTTAAAAGAAGATCAAAATTTCATTCCTTCACATTGAAATGAACAAAACAAAGTTAGAGGAATGAAATGAATTATGGTGAAACTTAAAGGGTGAGTATAGCATTTTAGCCACAATTTTAATGGAAGTTGGAATGAGAGATCTTAATTGAATAAACTTGAAACTTAGATAATTGAAATGAACAAAAGCAAAGTTAGAGAATTGAAATGAATTTTGGTGAAACTTAAAGGGTGAGTATAGTATTTTAGTCAAAATTTTAATGGAAGTTGAATGAGAAATCTTAATTGAATAAAGGGTAAATTGCAAATTACACCCCTGAAGTTTGGGATGTTTGGATTTTACACCCTAAAGTTTCAAAATTTTGATTTTACACCCTAAAGTTTGGTTTCGTTAATAATTCACCCTCCTAGTTAGTTTCTGCTGTTAAGTGACACGTCATGTGCTTACGTGTTTATTTTTTGCCAAATCAACCCCAAATGACACCGTTTAAGTTAAAACTATGAGAAGAGTTGGCATTTGAAAACGACGCTATTTCGGCCCAAAGTTAAAACACAAGCCTCTTACTTAAACAACACTGTTTCAAGCCAAATATAAATAAATAAATAACTCACAAAAGCAAACCTTTAGCTAGGGTGAACTTGGATGGCGAGACCTTCTTAACCTAGCTCCTCAGCTTGTGTGAACCTAGATCCTCAGCTTGCATCGTGAACCCAGACCATTAGCTCCATCGTCGAAGGTTCCAAGCAACGCGACGATGAGTTATCTTTCTCTTATCTCCAACTTTCTTTCTCTCTCTTTTTGGATTTTACTTTTGTAGCTGGGTTTGGAAGTAAACAAAACCAAAGAGAACAATGAAAGAAATTAGTCAAATTACAACCGAAATATTTGAATAAGGGAGACAAATATCGATATTGGCATGGATTAGTACATACCAAATTAAAATTCAATAAAACGAAATATAAACAATAAAGAGCAAGGACATGCAAATAATTAACATTCTTCAATAAACTTTATGATTTCTCATTAAGCAGATTATACTTTGCAACAATCTCTATGATTAAGTTCATATACACTTTCCCCTCAAAAAAAAAAAAAAAAAAGTTCATATACACTTCATGCGTCAACAGTATTAAATAGAAGGGAAAGTAAGAGGACACAGATTTCCAATTTTAAATTTTAAATTCTTTCATATTAAATAATGATAATTTTACTTAACATATTTGGGATAATCATTATGTTCATCTAGCAACAAAAACCCCTGGTTTTGGACTTGATCTGGTCAGGCTAATGGGTTCACAATGAATCAATGGTTTTGGTGGATGGGTTCACGCTGCTCTGCGATTTGGGTTTTGAGCAGGGGCGTAGTCAGGAATTTTTACATGGGGGGCCGAGTCGAACCATGAAAGTTGAAATCAACGAAGATGAGTATCATCGTTGTATGGATAGTCTATATTTTTAGGTTGATATGGACCTTCTTTTAGATAAGCTCATCGGATTTCATTTTGTTTGTTGATAAGAATTCATATATTTGTTTACGTGATCCTGGATCACGATCTATCTCTTTAGATTGAATTCTTGAACATTTGGAGGGGTCAGGGTGTTCATCAGGTATTGAAGTATCAACATTTGTTTCTATAGCCACAGGTGTCCTAATTTCTGAATTACTAACATCTTTTTTCTTAAAGAATGCATCAATTGTTTTTCGTTTGCTCATAATTCTTTTAGCTTTAAGAATATGACTAAAAAATTAACTTGAAAAGAAGTTTAAAAAATAAAATTTTAATTAGAAATTTTTACTTAGTTATATGGATGTTATTCATACTCAAGAAAAAACAAAATTTTCACTATAATTTAAACATACAACCCATTTTTAATACGACTTTAATTAATAATAACCCCTCAAACAAAAACAAAAATTAAACACACAAATATTGGTACACAACATAAACCAAACAATTTAACAACACCTACAGCCACATCCACAGCCACAGCCACATGATATCTAACTAATCAAAAATAGGTAATAAATCAAAGCAATTTTACCTTAGAAACTTTGTCTTCACAAAGTGCAAAGATGGGTCACCCGTGTGGCAATGCCTACTGCCTTTGTTTGACTGCCTTCAACTTTAGATCTTCCCTTCAAGACTCATCACAAACAATTTCCCCATGCCTTTAATCATGTATTTCTCTAAAAATCTATGAAAATATAAAGAGTATGTGAATATTTAGGTGTAGATAGTTGAGAAAATAAAAAAAAAGACATTAAAAAGAGAAGAATGTCTAATGCTTAAGAAAGAAAAGAAAACTCACCAGTCACCAAGAAGTCATCAAGTTCCAAAACTAAAGCTAATGAAGAAAGAAAAAATTGGTCAGGATATTTTTTTTTTTTTCTTCGGATTGTGAGCATAGAGGACTGGAGTTTTGGGGGCTGGTAGGTAGGCAACGATACCAGTGCAAATGAAAGTGTATTAAGGAAGACAAAACAAAAGAATAAAAAGTAAAGAAAGGGATTCTATGGGTTAGTGGGTGGATTTTTTGAGATGAAGAGAAAGTGAAGTTTTGTTTTTAGTGTTTGGACTTGAGCGGGCCAGCTTGTTTTATTTGGAGTACATAAGGTGATAAGGCCTAAAACTAAAACTGGGCTTGGGAGAATATTTGAGTTGGGTTTGGGAGAATAGTTGAGAATTGGGCATGGGGGGGGTGGTTGTCCAATATTGGGGGGGCCCAAATTTTTTTTTTCTACCTACTCTAATGGAATTTTTTTTTTTTTTTTGCAGGGGCCGGGGCCCCCCCAAGCCACTACATGGCTCCGTCCCTGGTTTTGAGTTAGGCAGAAATGGTGTCGTATAACTACAGGTTTTGTGTTTTGATTTTTTGGGTGAAACGACATCATTTTTACTATGCAAGCTCTTCATTTTGTCTTAACTTAAACAGCATCATTTGAGGCTAAGGGGTGTAATTTATAATTTACTCTTAAACAAACCTAAAACTTAGAGAATTGAAATAAACGAAAAACAAGTTAGAAAACCAAAATGAATTCTAGTAAAACTTAGAGGATGTGTTTTGCATTTTAGCTTAAAAACTAACAACAAAAAAAATATATCTTTTAATAAATGCTATGTAAATAACTATCAGAAATTAGCGGCTTCCTAAATGGACACTAGAATTTTCCGACAAAAGGACAAAGTTTGGTTACAACTCTACGCAATGTATTTTTATTGGATGTGAATTTTGAGAAATCAACCATTAGATTACATTTTCTTCTTATATCTTCCATACTTGCAAAATTTCCTATAATTTCCTATGCCATCAATTAAATGTTTAAATTTCATGTTTTTGTAATCTAAAATTATGTATAAAAAATAAGTTTATGAATTAAATAGTAAATAATGTTTTATTGACACGAAATTTGACATGCAACAAACATAAAGAACATGCAATCCGATTGTTAGATTTTCAAAATATGTAGTTATATTAATTTTTTTAGTGAAAATTGTATTAATTGACTACATCCAAATTCCTAGCCAAACTTTGTGCTCAACGATATTACTCATATTAAGAGTCTTTATTTATTAATTTTAAGTAGTCATGTTAATTTTTTTAGTAGAAGTTGTAGTCATTGGCTACAAACTAGTTTGTAGCTTACGCTGTTTTTTTCCTTCAATAACTCATATTTTGTTTTCATTTTTATTTTTTGTATTTTTTTTTATTATCCATTTTCTGAATCTAAGAAGAATAAAACACTAGTACCCTATTTGTCATTTGATTCTTACATATGAAATAAAAACAACTTTTTTTTTTTATTGATAAGCTCACAATATTTTTCCACAATCTTCGGTTTTTTTTTTTTTTAATTTATAAAAATGTCACTAAACTCATTTTACCAAAAATAAAAATGCCAAAAAATTGTTTTCATTCTCACATTTTTTTTTGCTATTAAAAACGAATATGAGAACAAAAAAACAAATCCAAACCCCAACAAATTTTTTTTACTATGGGTCCCACAAAAAACATAATATACATTTTTAAAAGTAATGTTAGGGGCACATAAAATGACACAATTTGTACCACAATTTACCCACATGTGAATTGTGGTACAAATTATGTCATTTTATGTGTTCCTAACATTACTTCGCTTTTGAGTAAATTGTGGTACAAATTGTGTCATTTTCTGTGTCCCTAACATTACTCCGTTTTTAGAAAAACTAAACATAGTGTATAATTCAACTAATATTTCCTAGTGCCTTCCAAGTTCCAACCAGTTAAAATTATTATCTCTGAAAAAAAAAATTTATTTTTAAAAATACCTAAAAAAAACAGCAATATAATGATAATCCTAAAAAAAAAAAAAAATAAAAAAAAAAAGACAGAAAGAAACCGCATTTTGATTTAAAAAGGTGTTGGCTGCAGTTTGGTCCACTCGCTCCACCCCTCGCGTGACCAAAATTTTTCTTTCTTTCTTCAGTTTTCAGACGGTCAGACCCGCTAGCTCTTCTTCTTCTTCTTTTCTTCATCTTCAATCTTTGATCTTTCGCTCTTGCTCTACTCTAGTCTGATAATTATTATTATTATTATTATTTTTTTTGGTTTTGGGTTTATTAAAATTGTTTTTATTAGTTAATATAATTTTGAGTGAGCAAGTAAAAACTGAAAAAACCCCCAAAATTTTCCCCCAAACAAATCGCTACTCGCTGAGAGAGCGTGTAAGACCCCAAACCCTAAAAACATTTCTCTCTCTCTCTCTCACACACATTTCATTTCAAACCAAACGCTCTTTCCACACTCGCTTACACTCGCTCCTGCTTCTCCGATGCTATTCACAGGTCTGTTTCTCTCTCTCTCTCTCTGAAATTTTACTTTTTTTTTTTTTTTTTAGCCAATCCAATTTGTTTAATTTTCTTGCTTCTCTGTTTGGTTGCTCAGAAAGTATGGGAAACTGAAAAATAGAATAGTGCCTTGAGTTGTTGCAATTATGTGATTTGTGTATTGTTACTAACACTAGTCAGCTATTCAGAGCTGAGTAGTCATGTGTAGAGCAGAGAATGTGATTTTTTGAAGCATTAGGGATTAAATTCTCGTCCAATTCCCTTGTTTTTTTTTTTTTTTTTTTGAGTAAAAAAAAAATTAGGGGTGAATATTATGCAATGAGCAACCGTATCATTACTTTTATGCAAACTAGCTTGCCTTGTTGATTGCAATTAGATTGGGAATTGTGATTAAGGAATAGGAATTTTAACCTAGTTTTCTTGTATTAGCTTGTATTTATTGTCATTAATATAAAAGCATAGTATATGGTGATTGCCAAACTACGTGGGTGCATTGGCAATGCTCTTGAAGAATCTAGGATCATAACAGTTGATGGTTTTATGTTTAGGCCATATTTGTTAAAAATATTTTGAGTTACTATTGAAATTCTTTGGTTAGAATCTGGCCTTTACGTTTCTTAGATAATCTTACATTTTTGGGTTTCTGATTTTACAACTCTTGATTTTAATCTTGAATTTAATTCATGATATGCAGCTGGAATCCTTCTTCCAATTTGAAAATAAAAGGTTGAGGGTATCGGGTGAATGGGTCATTGTAGTTTTGTCTTTGTTTCTTACCAACCACTCTTTGGTGGGTTGGGGGAGACCTCGTTCTCGTAGTATGTGTGGGTCCCACAGCTGTAGGTCCCACATGCTGTGAGAGAATATTTTTATTTTTTTATGCTTATAATTCAGTAATCGGCAGAGGGGAGATTTGAACCCTGGATCTCTCCTTTGAGGAAAGATTAGGAGGTGCCAATCAATTGAGTTACAAGGTTCTTGACAAGAGAGAATTGTATTATAAGACCATCTCCTAAGATAATGTTCCCCGCACGAGGAGGGGGATTATGCAAGTCAAAAAAAGGGGGATTTTTTATGAATCCCTCTTGATAACAAGCTCAACCCCCCCCCCCCCCCCCCCCCTCCTTTTTTTTTTTTTTTTCTTCTTCTTATAGGTTGTGGTTTTGAACCCAAAACCTTACCCCTCCATCCCGATATTATGGAAAGAGAAAGTATCATTTGAGTTAAAACCCTTTGGCATTATGCCCTATGACGATTGGGACTAATATTATCTACCAAAATATAGTACAATAATAAATTTCAATAATTTTTATGTTTTGGTGAATTTTTAGTCATTCCTTTCCAAATTGGATGTTTTGTTTGTTCTGGCATTCCTCTCCCACCAAATGCACCACATTAAACAATGAGGAATTGCCTTCCAAATTTCTATGCACCCATATTGACCAAAACTACCTTGCCAACAAGCTAACAACTCCATGGCTCATTTAGGCATAACCCACTGAATCCCAAACATGCTAAAAACCATAGAGCATGCCTCTCTGGCAATATAACAATGAAGAAGTAAATGATCCATTGTTTCCCCACTCCTCTTGCACATACAGTGCCAATCTACCACAAGAATATGTCTTTTCTTCAAGTTTTCTATAGTTAAGATTTTCCCAAAAGGTGCAGTTCAAACAAAGAATGCTATTCTTGTTGGGCCCTTAGGCTTTCAAATGCTTTTCACCCCACCATTTGAGTTTTGTTTAGAAGGGGGCCAACAAAGTTTATCTGTGCCATTTCCTCTAACTGAATTAGTTAAATTAAGTCCAAGAAACCCGATATTGATTCCAATTCCTGATCTCCAACATAAATTCAAAGCTTAATGTACAAAACTATTCCGAAATTCCTTTCAACCCTACTGTTTTGCAACCTTTTTTTGAGGAAATTTTTCTCTGGGTCTGAAAATTTGAATTCAGATGAATGATCAGCCATACTTTCTTTTCAGCCCTTAAACAGTAGAGGCCCAGGGGATTTCTCCATTTAGAATATACAGTCTCAGGTTTTTGTGTGGGTTTGGGTAGAGTCAATATCTTAGTTATCCTTTCTTTTTTCTCCCCCGCTTTCAGTGTGCATGCCTTGCACCATGCAAGCATAACTGTGTCCCACTGTCCAATTACACTGAAATCATTTTTGCAACTAATTTCATTAATCATTTATTATTAAAGTAATTCCATATAAACATGTGATGTAATGATGGAAGATTTCCATCATTTTGTACCAAAATTTTCCTATAATTATTTGTATTTAAAATTTTAAAGCATCCATTGAAAGCAACAGATCATGGGTTTGATTCTGGGAATCAGCGTCTTCAAAAAATTGGGGGCAAGGTTGCCTTCCAATTGCCTCTCTTAGAACTCACAAAAGTGGGATTTTGTGTAATGGTATTTGATAGTAAGAAAATTTTATTGAAAATAGACTACTTCATGCAAAATGATATAAAGTAGCCTAAATAATTACAAAGAAAACAGAAAATTATATACAACGAGAAACTAGGAATAGAATCTCTATTTGTGAGTCCCCAAGCTCGAGACCAATCAACAAAGTCCCAACAAAATGAGCAAGAAGCTGGTCCCTAGAACTCTCCAAATCCTCAAACGTTCTCCTATTCTGTTCTCGCCACAAAGTCCAAATCAAACAAAGTGGAACCAAATTCCAAATATCCGATGAATTTTTTCCATATATATATCCATCAAATATTCAAATCTTAGAATTTCTCTTAGATGCTATGGCTGATTTTCAAAGATTATATTGGGTATCCAGTTTTAGTTGGTATCTGTCGGTGGATCACGTGTGGACCAATATCTAAAATGATGATCTAAATTTTAGCCCACAAGACTTGTAAAAAAACACCAAAGTTTGGGACACCAAGTAAAGATTATGAAAAAAAAAAACTTTTATATCTACTGGGAAAAAAAAAACTATAAAATTGGTTGTCTAGAAATTGATTAGCAGATAATGCAATTTAGAGTCTTAGTAACTGGGACCTGTTAAAATGTTAGGTCAAATACACATTAGATTTAGGTGCAGGGAATGCAAGTTTGATAGGAGTAATAATTAAAATGATGTGCCAAATTTTAATGCATTAGACTTGTAAGAGCAATGATCTCTAGCTCAAATGCCACCTCCACCCCTTGTAAGAGCAAAGTGAAGGTTGAGGTAGTGGGTTCAAGAAACACATTGTGCGTGTAACTTAATTTAAAAAATTCATGCAAGGAGACCTTTATTTCACTCTCTCAAACTGCTCAAGCCTATCAAGTGCGAAGAATAAAGCTCTTTGAAGAATCTTAGAAAATGAGAGAATTAGACACCTAAGATATTGGTTATGTGGTTGATTTTTACTGCTGACAGGATAAAATAGTGTGAAAAAGCCAAGTTAAAGAGAACCTGATCTTTAATTAAATCCTTTAGACAGTTAAAAGAGACACATAACTACCTAAAACCATAATGTAGTATTGCTTTTTGAGGGGAATTCTCCTTTCTGGTTTGAACTATGATTGTAGCTGAGATTTAGGATTGAATAAGGACTGTCCTTTTTCGCTCAGCGGATGCTAGTATTGACCTTTGTATGTATATTTCATAGTCTTACTATTACATAGTTTTATTATTGGCATTTTGGGAATTTCTATTTGTTGTACTTTAGAGGTCAAGCTTGGCCTTGGTGCAAAGGAAAGTGTCTTCCACCAAAAGCGACAGGTTGTGGATTTGAGTCTAGGAATCAGCCTCTCCAAGGAAAAAAAAAAAATGGGGTTAAGTCTAGCTACCATGACCTCTCCTAGATGTCGCAAAAATTGGAGCTTTATGCATTGGGTATGGCCTTTCTTTTTTCTTTGTCATATCCTTTTTGCATAGCTAGTCTCAAGCTTTGATAAAGGAGGATTGCAAGAGGTTGACAGCCTGTCTGAAACTTTTGTCATGTCTTATGAACATGGATCCTGTTGATCTGAATGTATTTGACTCTTGGGTTGAGGCAAATGCTTATGTAATCTATGATACTTTTTGAGAGTTATCTATTGTCTTTGGCAAAAAATTAAGAGTAATTTGGTTGCTTTAGATTGTTTGGGCATTGCCTGTGTAAAAATTAAAATTAATTACTATTTAGTCTTGGACTTTCTCATATAAAAAAAAATTAGTCTTGGACATTCCATTTACTTGTTATGGATGAAAAGATGCCACTTAGTAGTTTGGTTAAAAGTATTTCTGGTTGGCTTGTAATAGAAACCAAACCTTCAAAAGGTAGTTTGTGCCTTCAAAAATGAAAGAAACTTTTATTTTATTTTATTTTTGGGTTTTTCTTTTTAAGACATTAATTTGAAGGTTGTACAATCCACCTTGAGTGCCAATGTGAACAGGTAGAGAGGGCTTTTCTTTTGTAGTTTGATAATGGATTTAAAATGATCAAAATGATCTCTAGAAAACATTTTTTCTAAGCTACTTGGTATTGGGGATAACCTCATTGTGCTCTTAATTTAGCTTATTAATTTCCTGCTGCGGAATGTAGATGTATAAATTTTGACATTAATATCAACTTTCCTTTCAGCAAACATACCCTAAAGCATGGACAAAATTTAGATGCACGACGCAGGTCTTGGAATGTGAATTGGAGCAAGAAGGGACAAGCTGTGCAAGATTCAAGGTTTAGATTGTTGGAAGAGTCCTAAAACATTCTCTAATGTATGTTTTTTTTTTTTTTTTTTTTTTTATAAATTTTAATTTTAATTTTTTTTTTAAATATATGCATTTGTGTGTATATGTGCTTCACTTATATATCATCTGCATTATGACAAACCAATGAAATAAACATAAAAGGTGTAAAAAAATTTATTAATCAGTTACACACCCACTCATTGGATCTTGAACTCAAGACCTCACCCTCCACCTAGCACCTATAAGGGAGGAGGTGCCGGTTGGGCTAAAGCTCATTAGCATAAATGTGTCAAAACAATTTTCTCAGATAAATAGTGGTGCCTCATCTTCTGGAATGGATAACCTATGTAAAAGAGTAGTTATTATTTTATTTTTTATTTTTGTTGTTAATCTAAACAAGTTTCAGCTTTAGAAAAATGGATTGTATCTTTTACTGGCTCTGCTTGTCTTTTGGCTGTTGGTTTAGAAAGAAGTCCGGCCCTGTTAAAAGAAAATCTTGAATTGAAAACTTTGAATAATGATATTGATGTATATCGTCCATCAATATCATCAATATCACCTTGGATGATATTGAAGTATATTGTCAATCATGGCTCAGTGAGAAGTTATTGGTCTTTGGTGCTCTTAACTGGAGTTAATTGCCTTTGTTATTGTGAAATAACATGTTGTGCAATGCAAATTTCTATTACATGCTAGGTGTTCTTTGTATATTTGATTAACTGTGGTTTTAGATTAGTTTACAAATTTTTCTACCATTTTTATTTTGGAGGTTAGTGTTAATTTAAATAATATAGGCTCGAAATTCACTAATGAGTCAAGAAGAGTAGAAGAGCTTAATATTTTTATTTAATTGTCCGTTGTCATAATAGTCATGAGTATTAATGGTGCGATTTTATTTTGTAGTTGTCAAGTGGTTTGACACAAACATACTTATATAAAATAAAAAAAAGGTTTGATACAAACATGTTGTCTTTCCTCTTTTCAGCCTGGATAATCATTTGCCAGACGTAATTTACTGACATCATGGACATAGATCTTAGACTACCTTCTGGTGAGCATGACAAGGAAGATGAAGAGCCAAATGCGATTGATAATATCTTGAATGGTGATGAGAAACTGCATAATGGAGATATAGAGGGTGAAAATATGGTTGATATTGGAGTTGAGGTGCGTGTTGAAGATGGTGGGGATTTGAATTCTCCCACAGTGGATATGGGAGTGTTTAAAGAAGATACCAATCTTGAGCCACTTTCTGGTATGGAATTTGAATCTCATGGGGAAGCATACTCATTCTATCAAGAATATGCTCGGTCTATGGGATTCAATACTGCAATACAAAACAGCCGCCGTTCAAAGACTTCAAGAGAATTTATTGATGCAAAATTTGCTTGTTCTCGATATGGGACGAAGCGAGAGTATGACAAATCCTATAATCGACCACGTGCCAGGCAGAACAAGCCAGACTCTGAAAATGCAACGGGTCGACGGTCATGTTCAAAGACAGACTGCAAAGCAAGTATGCATGTGAAGAGAAGGCCGGATGGAAAATGGGTTATACATAGTTTTGTTAAGGAGCACAACCATGAGCTGTTACCAGCCCAGGCTGTAAGTGAACAAACAAGAAAGATGTATGCTGCAATGGCTAGACAATTTGCTGAATACAAAAATGTTGTTGGTCTTAAGAATGACCCCAAAAATCCATTTGATAAAGGTCGGAATTTGGCACTAGAGACAGGAGATGCTAAGATTTTGCTTGATTTTTTCTTACAGATGCAAAATATAAATTCAAACTTCTTTTATGCAATAGATCTGGGAGAAGATCAACGGCTAAAAAATTTGTTCTGGGTTGATGCTAAAAGTAGGCACGACTATAACACTTTCAGTGATGTAGTTTCATTTGATACTACGTATGTTAGAAACAAATATAAGATGCCACTTGCTCTATTTATTGGAGTGAATCAACACTATCAATTCATGTTGCTTGGATGTGCTCTGATATCAGATGAAAGCGTGACTACATTTTCTTGGCTAATGCAGACATGGCTGAAAGCAATGGGTGGGCAAGCTCCAAAAGTATTAATCACTGACCATGACAAAGCCATGAAATCAGCTGTTTTAGAGGTCTTTCCAGATACTCGCCATTGCTTTTGTTTGTGGCATATATTGGGGAAGGTTTCTGAAAATCTTGGTCACATAATGAAACGGCATGAAAGTTTTATGGCAAAATTTGAAAAATGCATCCACAGGTCATGGACAAATGAAGAGTTTGAAAAACGGTGGTGGAAAATTCTTGAAAGATTTGAGCTCAAAGAGGATGAATGGATGCAGTCACTATATGATGATCGTAAACTATGGGTGCCAACATACATGAAGGATGTTTGTTTGGCTGGAATGTCAACAGTTCAGCGATCAGAGAGTGTAAATTCCTTTTTTGATAAATTTGTGCACAAGAAAACCACAGTACAAGAATTTGTGAAACAGTATGAATTAATTCTACAGGATCGGTATGAAGAGGAAGCCAAGGCAGATTCTGATACTTGGAACAAACAGCCTACATTAAAATCTCCTTCACCGTTGGAGAAGAGTGTTTCTGTGGTATACACACATGCTGTGTTCAAGAAATTCCAAGCTGAGCTTCTTGGTGTAGTTGCTTGTCATCCTAAAAAAGAAAGACAAGATGAGGCAATCACTACTTTCCGAGTTCAAGAATTTGACAGGAGTCAAGACTTCATGGTTATATGGAATGAAATGAAATCAGAAATATCTTGTATATGCCGGTTATATGAATACAAAGGTTATCTTTGTAGACATGCAATGATTGTTCTTCAAATTTGTGGCCTTTCTGCCATCCCATCTCAATATATTTTGAAACGTTGGACAAAAGATGCAAAGAGTAGGCATTTATTGGGAGAAGTATCTGAACTGGTACAATCTAGGATGCAACGTTACAACGATATATGTCAACGGGCAATGAAACTGAGTGAAGAGGGATCCCTTTCTCAGGAGAGTTACAGTCTTGCAATCCGCACACTAGATGAAGCTTTTGGAAGCTGTGTGAGTATGAACAATTCTAGTAAGAGTCTCACAGAAGTTGGCACATCAGACACTCACGGTCTACTTTGCATTGAAGAAGATAACCAAAGTAGAAGCATGGGGAGGACAAATAAAAAAAAGAATCCGACCAAGAAAAGAAAGGTTAGCTGTTGATTGTGACTGGCTTGCTTATGTTTGTATTCAAGTGATATTCATTAAATATGACCTCCTTCATAAATTGCAGGTGAACTCCGAGTCAGATGTTATGACCGTTAGCACACAAGACAGCTTGCAGCAAATGGTTTGTCCCTTCTTATGAATAGTTAGCCTGAAAAGAAACACTTAATTTTTGGGTTATTACATTTTGTACTTTAAATTGTGTCATACTGGAAATAATGTTTTTGTGTGTATGTGGTTCAATTGTGCTCAGTAGAACTAACTCAGGAATGTCCGATGCTACTTTGTGGACTGTGCTAGAATTATTTTATTTTGTAAAAGAATAAAAATAACTAACATCGAGGAATTTTATTTGTAGGACAAATTAAGCTCAAGAGCAGTAACCCTTGATAGCTACTATGGCACACAACAGAGCATGCAAGGAATGGTATGATGAACTATAGCTCCATCATGTATCTTACAACTATGCAAAGAACATAATCTTTTTTTTTCCCCTTTTCAATTTATACTTTTAATATTTTTGCAGGTACAACTGAACCTAATGGCACCAACACGCGATACCTACTATGGGAATCAACAGACCATTCAGGGGCTGGTATATCATATATATATAACTGCAATGCATAAACTGGTGATACTGCACTAAAGATGTTAATACCTTAATATTGAAATCTGGGTTTCATGTGTGTAGGGTCAATTGAACTCAATAGCACCGAGCCATGATGGTTATTACAATGCTCAGCAAAGCATGCATGGGCTGGTATAGCACCCTATGATGTAATTTTCAGTCTATTACCTTGTTCAAATGGTGTCCTTTTATGATTTGGGGTTTTATATTTGCAGGGACAAATGGATTTTTTCCGAACGCCAACTGGTTTCACTTATGGCATTCGAGTAAGTTTGCGTGGTTATTCTGACAATTCTGCAGGATCATGTCATTTGTACCACAGGACTTATAATGGGTTTTTCTTCCTCATGGCAGGATGATCCCAATGTAAGAGCTGCACAGTTGCATGATGATGCATCAAGGCATGCATGAGACGTACCTTTCTCGCTAAGAAGGTAGTTCAGATTTGAAATGAATATTTATCTTTTGGTCCCCAAGCAATAATTATTATCTTGAATCCCGTTACTTTTGAAGTATAAACTGAATGCTTTACTTTGTTTGTAGGCAAATTGAAAACAATGTGTTGAAGCAAATGTCTCTGTAAAGAATGAATTGATCATGCTTTGTGGATGGAAGGATTATGATAGAGAACCTCTTCTTTGGCATATGTAAAATAAGATTAGATATAGGCTGTTGTTTTATCTTCACCATCTATTTTATAATAGAATCTCCCTAAGAGTTGGAATAGATTCTGAGGTAGGGATTATATCTTTTGTAAAGGTTGTTGTAATATTGTATCTGTGATTGTTAAATCTAGATAGGAGTAGTTGAAATCAGTAAAACAAATTCCAAGTTCATTACAATTGGCTAATATGCCATCTGTGTAGGCTGTAGTCCACAAGTTCTAACTGTAGAAAAGAATGTTGGAACTAGTTCTCTTTGATCCACCATTTCTACTTACCTTTGTCCTTTGTTATATTATTATTAATTATCATTTTCTGTTGGGTAGTGCTGGGGGGTTGCGATAGGATTTGAATATGGACTAGGCTACTCTTTTTAAGAGTGAACTATAGCACAGTTCTCTCCTTTTTCCTCCAGAAAGACTAAAAGCGGGGCACCAATAGGCTTTACTTTATTTCCCCCCTCAATGGGCAAGTTCCAGATTACATACTGATACCAGTCAGCTCTTGTTTATTTATAGTTTTTTTTTTTTAGTTTCACTTTTCTTTTTTTAAGGTAAAATTTGTTTATTTACCCAATTTATATTTTGAGATTTTTGTAATTACTGTCCTTGCTCCTTGGACGGAGATGTGATTATCAATTTGGTTCTTTAATTTTTATTATAACAATAAATCAAACCCTGCACTTTGGTTTATAATAAATTAACTAGGCTAACTTATAAATTGCATCCGTTAATTTTGCTTAAAATTCAATTTAGTCCTGTAACTTTTGATTTATTAATTTCAGTACTATAACTATTACATTTATTCAATGTCTCCATCAATTCTTTTACAATGTGTTGTTAGGTGTCTTAAAAATGATGCGTTGGAAATTCAAAAAAAAAAAAAAAAATTACGTTGCTTTGGGACGCTTAACTGTAATACTTTTAACATAAGATTGAAAATGAAAGTTAGTTATAAGATTGAAATTAATAAGTTAGAAGTTACCTGACTAAATTGAATTTTAGATAAGCTTACTGGGTACAATTTGTAACTTTACAAATTAATGTTTTGAAAGTTTTTCTATTAAAGCTTATGAGATTTTATAATATAATTTACACTTACGGGGTGTTTGGTTTGCTTGATAAGTTAAAAGTTACATGACTGAATTGAATTTTAAGTAAACTTATTGGGTGTAATTTGTAACTCTACAAATTCAAATTTTGAAATTTTTTCTATTAAAGCTTATGGGATTTTGTAATGTAATTTATACTTAGTAATGGTAGGTACTTCAAAAAATTAATGGTGTAACAAAAATCATTTTCAAATCATTGTATAGTTTTTAACGTAAAATATTAGTTGAAGGTGAGATTTTAGAATTGTTTAAATTAAATTGTTCAGATGGAAAGTTGAAAGAGCAAATAGATGCTAACTGTAAAATTCAAGGGTGATATTTGTGAACCCTTCTATTCTTAATTAAAATAACTAAGTGAAAATAACCTTAAATATTAGAAAGCCATGCGGTTTGGGTGATAATTTGACAATGAAATTGCGTTACAGCCTTGTAGGAGCTAATGAAAGTTACCGTTAGTACAACGAATCTTCTATTGCATAGTTCAATTGCTTTTTTTTTTTTTTTTTTTTTTATGAAGTTTACCACAATCATGTAACAGTTAAGTTGGTTTTCACGAGAAGAGAGAGAGAGTGTTTTGATACCCCAAATTTGAGGGTTCTGCCAAGCCCAAGAAAAAGGATAAAAAAGAGAGCCTATCCTGCCACAAATTGAAGATTCAACCCCAAAAGGGAGTCAACAAAGGAGAAAAAAGGTAAAATGGGAAATTGGCTATCCAACCTCAAGTATAAAAGGGAATGGCTTGGCTGGCCAAAGCAACATCAAGGCAAGAGGGAAGAATCAACATGATGAAATATGTAGTAGTTGTGATAGTAGCTAGTAGATGTTTCTCAAAACATTTATCTTCATCCCATTTTCCATAAATCCGAAAGGCCCTTGTAATAGAAAATTATTAGTGACATGCATTACTAGGAAACTTTCTTCTTTCGCTCAAGGCCTTTCTCACTTGAATCTTTTTGTAGAAAGAATCATTTGAGTGGGATCACTTTTATTCTAGTCTCAAACCTCACAGTTTTGTATACCTTGGGATTGAAATAACAAAGTTGTGGGAGTTGGGTCCTAAATATTTTTATGCATGCACTAACCTATGGCAACTAACATTAATTTAGTTTTATTTTTGGGTCTTGGGTTTATTGTTTGTGCACAGATTAGGTCTAGCAGATTAAGGTCATTCCACAGAAAGAGTCAGCCCCGACTCACCCCATAACTCATCTAGGCTAAAGGCTAGACTAGAAACAGTCCAACCACTTCAGGATACGTGTCTAGAGCATAAAAAAAAAAATAAAAAAAAAAAAAAAAGCCCATCACTACAAATGCGGCCATAGCTTTGCCCCAAAAAATGCGGCTGTAGCTCAAAAAAACGCGGCCTTAGACGCATTCTATGGCCCCGCGTTTAAAATGAGGCCTCGTGTTTTTATTTAAGCCACGTTTTATTAAAACACGGCTTTCTTGGGCCGCGTTTGAAACCCCCTACATTTTGTAGTGCATAGATTTTTAATTTGGAGTCAAAGTATAGTAATGATACACCATCTAAGATAGAATCATAATACATACATGCAAATACATACTCATACAGAAAAATGTTTCAATAATATAATTAAAATTAAACAATACAATATGTAGTAGAAATCAAACAACAAAAATTAATTTATTTTACGTGATGAATGCACATCATGCAAAATCCAAGTTTTTATAAGGAACCAAATATTATAATAGATTATAAAATAATTTAAAATAAATAAATAAAACTCCTTTTAAAATACATATTATGTATTTATTTTTTAAAATTTACAAATAAAGTTTCACTTAAAGTAGACTATGATTATAATTTTAATGTAATTTAAATGAGTCATATAGCAAAGTTTAACATCTTAATAAAATTTCATATGTAAACTAAATATAATATTTCAATAAAAGAACTAAGATTGGATAATAAAGCATAAATTAAAAATTAAAGAATAAAAATTACTTTAAGTTACATGACAAATGCACATTTTGTAAGTCCAATTTTTTATATTAACTAAAGATTATAATAGTTTATAAAATATTAAAATAAACAATGAAATTCCTTTAAAATATATTGAAACTGTTGATAATTAATTTTAATTTGAGTAGCACAAGAAAGCTATGCTAATAGAGTCACCAAAAGTAAATCATAATATTTTTAGTACACTTATATGACTCACATGAGATATTAGTCGTATAGCTTGTAATACTTACATTTGATCTCATATTGTAAGTACGACATATACGACCCAACTTATATTATTAAACAAACAAAATTTATTGTAGATTATTAAAATAACATAAAATAAATAATGATGCATTTTTTTTTAATTTATAGAAATTTTTGTAATATAATTTTAATAGGATTAGTTTTTTAAAAAAAATTGTGAATTGGGCAATAGAGTTTCACTTATAGCAATTATGTTAATTACTTTCTTTTAAAAGAGATTGTGTTAATTATTTTAATGTATGACGTAAGGAGAAAATTAAAACAAGAAAAAAAAAATAGAGGGATACACTTGGTGCAATCAAGCATATAGGATACAATATATTTTATATGTATGATATTTGTTTATATAATATATAATTTTATTGTAAACGTTTTGGTGACAATAACTAAATCAGTGTTGTTAAAAGCGTGTTAAAGCTCAAATCTAGAAATCCCAAGCTCTCAACGCTTTGCTAAGCAAAACTAAAAAAAAAAAAAAAAAAAAAAAAAAAAAAAAAAAAAAAAAAAGCTCGTTTAATGATGAGCACTTTAGGCATGCTTTTTTTGGAGCTTTTTGAAGAAGTATAAAGTATGCCTAGGCACACTTTTGTATTTTATTGCTAAAAAAGATATGGATCATCAAAATTAATTGTTTTATTTTGAAAGAAATGACATGGACCAATGGCTTATTACACAACCACTATCCTTAGGGTGGTGTATTACACAAACAATTTTTTTATTTACATGTCATAAGATACGAACAAGATTAATTTACAATTCTTGTGCTTTTTGGTCTTTGACTTTTAAATCTATGTTGATTGAACCATATACATCATTTGATCGTAACCATCATGGTTATGCACTTTTATAAAGTACTAGAGAATTATATAAAATATTTTGTTTAAACTTTCTATGACCAGATTATTATGATGTTAACCATTGATAATTATTTTCCATTTACTGTATAAAAATTTTAAGAATTGAAATAACTTAGGTACTTATCAAACATTATACAATTGAAACTGTAAGGGCTGGGCTTTTAACCTCTAGCGACGTAGGTTTTCAGGATTTTCACCCTACCAAGGGCTGACCTTGTAGTGTAAGGCTTGACACCTTAATCCCACGTCGGCAAGGAAAGTGCCCCAATACAATGAATTTGTAGATAGTGGGTAGAAGGACTAGGCATTAACGAGTATTACAACGGTTAGTGCGGGTTTACAAGATCATCAAATGGGATTTAGCTAAGTGTTCTAAGGGGAAATTCGTCCTCGACCCAGTCCGAAGAGCTCTTCCTCCATTACTAATGAATATAGGGGTTGTCCCCTCCGAACCTCCGAACCCCCAACCCCCATCTTCTCTGGGGATTCATTTCATTATATAGTCCTATTCAGCTAATCTCTGCCCTCCACTTGTTGATCATCTGAGCCTGTGTCTGAGGGCTTGTCCTATCAGCCGCCTTTCCAGACCTTCTGTTAGTTGAAGTAACCAAGGCATCACTACTTAGCAGTCAATTCTTTATTAATGTGGCCAGAGTGTCAGTTGCGTGCTTTTAATGTGGGGATGACAGCTCTTCTACGAATTACTCTTTCGCCATATTCCCCCGTCCGACCTTGGGTATTTGCCTTTTTCTTTGGTATGCTCTAGGAGGGTGCTTTAGGTGGGGCGCCGACCTTCCCCTCTTCAATGTCGGCCGGCCAAGGACATGGTCGTCCTCGGCGATGCTCCTTGACAGTTTGGGCCTTCCCCGCTCATCCTCAAATACTGCATTGTCCTCGGTATGGGCCTTGGGCTTGATACGAAGTGGGTCGGGGTTACCAAATCTTTGGGCCCCACAATAGCCCCTAAAAATTCTGCTGCCCGGCTCCTCGGGCGGGAAGGAGGATTTTGATGTCCTCGAGTCCTTGTCCTGGCCTGGCGAATCTTGTCTTCCTGTCATTACCAAAATTCTTCCAACTGCTCAGGGAATGCTCCTGGCGTTTCGGTACTTGGAGCACGCCTTCATTAAATTTTGGCAGTCCTGTGTCCTCCACGTTCAACGGTGTGATGATGAATGGACGGTAGGGATATTTTTGACTTAATGGGCGGGAAAGCTCGTGCGGTTACTTTTAACTGAGGGTATAAATACCCAATCGAACCGATTTGCCCCTTCACTTTTACATTCAAGAGCTCTTGCGCACATACGCTGAACTTGGTCAAGCCTCCAATCGACCTTATGCCTCTTTTCAACATAAAAGGCCTGTCCGAGGAGCCTTTCCTCATTTCTGTAAGTTCTCTTCTCTTTCCGGTTCATACTTTTCCGCCTGAGTTCCTTGCCTTCTTATTCCTCTTTCTCTTTCCTTCGTTTTCCCTGAGCCCCTTGTTAGTTCTTTAAGATGGATAGGTTTAAGAAGTTAGTTGAGTCTGAGGAGGGGATGGAAAAATTCATTGCTGATTATAAGATCCCCGATACAGTGGGTTTGAGGTACTGTGGAGAAGGGGAGTGGAGCATTAGGAGAGAAGAGGGTGAGGTGGCGATTTCTATAATCGCCTTTCTGGATGGTGGTATGAGGATCTCCATGGGGCCAGTGATGAGGGATTATCTCAGGCACTTCGGCTTATCTCCCACCTAGTGCGCCATCAATGTGTTTAGGATCTTAGGTTGTATGGATGTCCTGAATGAGAAGATGGGGCTAGGGTTAACCCACCAAGATGTAAACTGGTGCTACAATCTCCAGTGCCTTAGGGGGAAGTCTTATTACATGAAGACGAGGGACGATAGGGTCTGGCTCATCCAGTGCCTCCTTGAGTCTAGCAAGGGTTTGAACAAAGGCTTCCTCATTGTGTCCGGAGAGTGGCACGATGGCTTTCATTGTCTAACAGTGGAGGGTACACCAGGTGGGGCATTCAGACTAGGAGAGGGTCTAATTTCTTGTACCTTCGCGTTCTGCTTTGCTTGGTTTTTAACAGGAACTTGTTCTCTTTTATGCAGATCCGCGCGCTTTTGAGCGTAACTTCGCACGATGGCCTTCATTGTCCAACAGTAGAGGGTACATCAGGTGGGGCATTCAGACTAGGAGAGGGTCTAATTTCTTGTACCTTCGCGTTCTGCTTTGCTTGGTTTTTAACAAGAACTTGTTCTCTTTTATGCAGATCCGCGTGCTTTTGAGCGTAACTTCGGCTTGGTCAACAAGAAGGATTTGCAAACCGTACTAAGATCAGAGATCTTTGTGAATGAGGCCGACAACCAAGTTAGGGCTGCTCACAAGATCCTGGGGTACGGCCCGATTCAAAAATCGTTCTCGGCTCTAAAGTACATGATCCGAGCTAAAGATCCTCGGCTGCATAAGATCACTGTAGTCAAGCACGGATTTTAGATCCCCGAAGGATCTCCTGTTCCGGAAGGCGTATCGTTGGTGGGTCCCTTTTCATTATCTGAAGTTGCCGAGGCTGAAGGGGGAGAGCCAGGAGAAGAGGAAGTTGCTGACTCAGGTCCATTCGAGGATGAGTTTGACGTATTCAACCAATTCCTCTCGTCCGAGGACCCTCCTGGCAATTTGGGTGACCCCCGTTTATCTGAAGTGGACTTTTTATCCAAAGAAGCTTCTCCTCGGTCGAAGACAAGTTTCAAGAGACGACCCCAGACAAGCTTGCTGGCCCTAATTGAGGGGTAGCCGGGGAAGGATGCGCTGGAAAAGTCTCCTCCCAAGCTTCCTCCTTCTCTACCCTAACAGAGTTCTAACAGAGTTCGCCATCTGGATCCAAGCCCACTAGTCCACGGCAGAAGAAAGATAAAGGAAAGAGGCCTAGGGGGGGCAAAGAGTCTGATCCTTCCCAGGGCGATGACGAGGCTCGGCAGCCATCGAAGCAGCTAAGAGCGGGGCGCCGAGGTCAGGAAAAACAGGCCACTATCCAGCTCTGGGCCCAGGCTTGGCTCCCTGCCCCCATGCTCCATGAGAAGCCCTTGATGAACGATGCCTCCCTCAGGGACCTTCGAGGGGGCGAGGGTGTGCATGTGGCTAACGCATTGGGGAGGTCCTTGCTACTCCCCATGAATATGGCCCAGCTGGAGGTTCTGAGGAGTGAGGAGGTCTTCCTCGGCCTCAAACAATGTTTGGGCATGGTAAGTTTTCTGATCACTTGTGATTCTCTTGACTTCCTGCTTTTTGGCTCTTTACTTATCGTGCATTGGTTTTAATTGGCAGGATATCCAGAATACCTTTAGGTTGAAAGGTATAGCCAGTAGCCAAAGCAAGGCCGCAGGCTTGGAGCGTGACAAGCTGCTAGACGCTGTGCAGACCCTCAACGCCTCTAAGGCCGATCTTTCAAAGGCGAGGGAGGAGTTGGAAGAAATGAAGAAGGCTCGAGACATCGTTGAATCAGGCCTAGCTAGTGCCCAAAAGCAGGCCCTGGATCAAACGGAGCGCCTGCTTAAGGCAGAGGATCAGCTGAGGGTCACCAAAGAGGAGATCGCGACCTTGGAAAAGAGGGTGCTCGAGGTAGAAGGGGCCAGAGGCGTTGCGGAGTCCGCCAAGGATGAGGCCTTGCAAGCCAAGGAAAAGGCTGAGTCTGCCAGGGCCGAGGCTGAGGCTTCCAAAGATAAGGCCGCGCAGAAGGCCTACAAGTCAGGAGTGGCCGAGATAAAAGCCACCTTTAAAGCTCAAGTGCCTGGGGTATGCAGACTTTACTGTTCCAGGTATGGAATGAAGCCATGAAACAAGCAAGTGTTGAGGCTTCATCTGACCTATGGAAGGTAGAGAGTGTGTACTATCCTCCTACCATTCGCGAGGCTGCTCTCCCCAGCTCTGAGTCCGAGGTGACTCCTGAGGGAGTTGGGGCTGTTCCTGATGAACACGCCCCGGTTGCTACCACTTCGGATGAGCCCGCAAAAGAAGCTGATCCTTTTGGGGCCGTTGAGACAAGCAAAAGCCCCACTGTGAATGCGCCCTAGGAGGCTGCGGACCCCTTAGCTAATGTACAAGCCCCTCACGTTGAGGAGGTCTCTCCTTTAGCTGACCTTCCCCAGGCTGCAGTCCCAAGCGAGGGTTGCAAGGACCTTGAGACCTCTTCTGCCCAGCCCCCTGAGAGAGGAATTGAGATGAAGCTGCAGGAATGATCCTCTATGGCGCCTTCGCTTTGTTCTTTTTTTTTTAGCATTGTAATGACACTTTTGCCTTGTGTAACTCTTAAAGATTTAACGAAGTGCATACTTTATTTTCTCTTATTCGTCCTGTTTGTATTATCATTGTTATTATATATATATATATATATATATATTTTTTTTTTTTTGCTTGCACAATCCTGGCTTCAATTACTTGCAATGATCACCACGGTCATTAAAGTAATTAGTCAAGTCGGACTAACCTGTTCATGGGCTTTTTTTGACACCCAGGCAGACTTTGTATGGTGTAAATTTTACCAAGGCCGATGATTCAAGGATCAGGCACGGCTCTGATTCTACCCCGCAATTAGGTTATTCTTGAAGTAGTTAGTTTCCCCACAGGCTTAAGTCCGATGACCATGCAAGGTCTTGGTTCTGTCTAACACTTAACTTTTTTGAAGTACCTAGTTTCCCCACAGGTTTGAGTCCGAGGACTATGCAATACCTTGGTTTTGTCTAGGACCTAGTTCTTGAAGTAGTTAATTTCCCCACAGGCTTGAGTCCGAGGACTATGCAAAGCCTTGGTTCTGTCTAACACTTAGCTTTTCTGAAATACTTAGTTTCCCCACAGGTTTGGGTCCGAAGACCATGCAATACCTTGGTTCTGTCTAGGACCTAGTTATTGAAGTAGTTAGTTTCCCCACAAGTTTGAGTCCGAAGACCATGCAAGGTCTTGGTTCTGTCTAACACTTGGTTCTTCTTGAGTGACTAGTTTCCCCATAGTTTTGGGTCCGAGAACCATGCAAGACCTTGGTTCTGTCTAGCACTTGGCTTTTGAAGTAGTTAGTTTCCCTATAGGCTTGAGTTTGAGGACCATGCAAGGTCTTTGTTCTGTCTAACACTTGATTCTTCTTGAGTGACTAATTTTCCCATAGGTTTGGGTCCGAGGACCATGCAAGACCTTGGTTCTGTCTAGCACTTGGCTTTTGAAGTAGTTAGTTTCCCTATAGGCTTGAGTCCGAGGACCATGCAAGGTCTTGATTCTGTCTAACACTTGATTCTTCTTGAGTAACTAGTTTCCCCATAGGTTTGGGTCCGAGGACCATGCAAAACCTTGGTTCTGTCTAACACTTGGCTTTTGAAGTAGTTAGTTTCCCCATAGGCTTGAGTCCGAGGAACATGCAAGGCCTTAGTTCTGTCTAACACTTGGTTCTTCTTGAGTGACTAGTTTCCCCATAGGTTTGGGTCCAAGGACCATGCAAGACCTTGGTGTTGTCTAACACTTAGCTTTTGAAGTAGTTAGTTTCCCCATAGGCTTGAGTCCGAAGACCATGCAAGGCCTTGGTTCTGTCTAACACTTGATTCTTCTTGAGTAACTAGTTTCCCTATAGGTTTGGGTCTGAGGACCATGCAAGGTCTTGGTTCTGTCTAACACTTGATTCTTCTTGAGTGACTAGTTTCCCCATAGGTTTGGGTCTGAGGACCATGCAAGACCTTGGTTCTGTCTAGCACTTGGCTTTTGAAGTAGTTAGTTTCCCCATAGGCTTGAGTTTGGAACCATGCAAGGCCTTGGTTCTATCTAACACTTGATTCTTCTTCAGTAACTAGTTTCCCCATAGGTTTGGGTCCGAGGATCATGCAAGACCTTAGTTCTGTCTAGCACTTGGCTTTTGAAGTAGTTAGTTTCCCCATAGGCTTGAGTCCGAGGACCATGCAAGGCCTTGATTCTGTCTAACACTTGATTCTTCTTGAGTGACTAGTTTCCCCATAGGTTTGGGTTTGAGGACCATGCAAGATCTTGGTTCTGTCTAACACTTGGAGTTTTCTTTACTGCTTGGAGTGAGGGAGCTCATCCTCATCGTTGGGGAGCCTACCCTTAGAGTGATAACGACCTTGAGCTTGCTCCGCCGATGGGTCTTTTGGGCTATTCGAGTAACGCGCTTGATGCTTAGGTGCACGAGGCGCATCCTCATTAATATCCTTGCGGATTTATGAGGATCCAGCAGCTGGTAAGCTCTTTAGAAATTGGACGGATTTAATACCTCCAGTAATTCCTCCTTAGGATTCTGCGCAGTCTGGTTTTCATCAGCTCTTGCCTTTTATATAAGGCATTTTGGGGTAGTTTTTTCTTCAAATTTCACAAACACTTGGGTTCAATAGGGGCTCAAGGCTCTTCGATTTTTGGGCATTTTCAAGGGCCTTGCCAAAATAGTGACTTGTGCTTGAGGAGATGAAGTGGCCCTGGAAAAGGGCAGGGACAAGGAAGCCGAGCCCCTTTCAGGAGCCAAGAATGCCACCCCGATCCTAGACGACACAATGGAGGCGAAATAAGCAGAGGCCAAAGGTCCTTCTTCTTTTCAACCTAACTAGAGAAAGGACTCCCCTTGCAATTAAGAGAGGAATCAGAAAGGAACATAATGTCTCTCCTCCGCGCGCGGGCCTACCGGCCTTCCAAGCTGATAGTGATTCGCCAGCGCCCGGTCGTCGTGGGACTGTGAGAGAATCAAGGGGAAACCTTGAGATGGGACCGTCAGGCGCCGCGACTTCTTCTTCCTTCTCCTTCTCAGTGCCGTCCATGCTGGTTGAGGAGCTGTGGACGGTCTTAGAACAGGCTTGTCTCCGCCTCTCCCTCCATGCTTGGCTTGGCTTGGCTTTAAAACAAGCCTGCCTAGGCCCTTTTTTTTTTCTTTTTTTTTTTTTAGCTTCAGCACAAGCCTGCCTAAGCATTTACCTTCGTAGTTAGCTTTAGAACAAGCCTGCCTAAGCATTTATTGTATAATGTAACTTTTCTTTACTTAATAAAGAAATAGCCACATTTGTTTACTTTACTTCTTGAATCTTTCATTTCTTTATAATAATTGCCTTCTGAATGAGTGCGTTGCTATTGTTTATGTTTTTTTTTTTTTTTTTTTTTTTTTTTTGAACTTGGAAGAAGTGTTGTTATTGATCCTTTCACGCCAATTGTAATACTCGTTAATCCTCAAGTCCTCCCCACAGACGGCGCCAATTGTAGGGGCTGGGCTTTTAATCTCTAGCGGCGCGGGTTTTCAAGATTTTCACTCCACCAAGGGCTGACTTTGTAGTGTAAGGCTTGACACCTTAATCCTACGTCGGTAAGGGAAGTGCCCCAATGCAATGAATTTGTAGAGAGTGGGTAGAAGGACTAGGCATTAGCGAATATTACAACGGTTGGTGTGGGTTTACAAGATCATCAAATGGGATTTAGCTAAGTGTTCTAAGGGGAAATTCGTCCTCGGCCTAGTCCGAGGAGCTCTTCCTCCATTACTAATGAATATAGGGGTTGTCACCTCCAAACTTCCGAACCCCCAACTTCATTCCATTATATAGTCCTATTCAGCTGATCTCTGCCCTTCACTTGTTGATCATCTGAGCCTGTGTCTGAGGGTTTGTCCTATCAGCCGCCTTTCCAGACCTTTTGTTAGTTGAAGTAACCAAGGCATTACTGCTCAGCGGTCAATTCTTTATTAATGCGGCCAGAGTGTCAGTTGCGTGCTTTTAATGTGGGGATGACAGCTCCTCTACGAATTACTCTTTCGCCATATTCTCCCGTTCGACCTTGGGTATTTGTCTTTTTCTTTGGTATGCTCTGAGAGGATGCTTTTGGTGGGGCGCCGACCTTCCCCTCTTCAATGTCGGCCGGCCGAGGACATGGTTGTCCTCGGCGATGCTCCTTGACAGTTTGGGGCTTCCCCGCTCATCTTCGGATACTGCATTATCCTTGGCATGGGCCTTGGGCCCGATATGGAGTGGGCCGGGGTTGCCAAATCTTTGGGCCCCATAGAAACATTATACAATTGAACTTACAAAAATGATATAATTGCACTTACCTAATAGGTAAAATATAAAATTTTGAGTTATTATTATTATTTTTTAATTATATGCTACAGATATTTCTATTAGAAATTGTGTGCTATACTTCAATTAGATGCGCACTTGCATTTTGCGCCTAGGCTCCAACATAACTTTGTATTTAAGTGTGCTCGACGCTTTTACCAACATTTATTTGAATGATTATTATATAAGTTCACAATTCTAATACTGTATATTAGAGGTCTTATAATTTCAAATGTAAGGATTTTTTTTGGTCTTTAAATAGATTTAGTCAAAACTTATGAATTTCTATTACTTTTATCTAGTAGAGACTTATTTAGAGTGTGAATTGAAATGATTTAAAAAATTCATAATTTTAATTAAAAAAATTAACAATTAAGGTTTTGTGAGGAGGGATCCAAGAGTAACACCTTTATTGGGCTAGGCCCGAGGAATATGCAAGCCCGATCTATAATTTCCTTGACTTGTGTGATCTGAGGCTACTTAGAAGAGGAAGCTTGGTAGACAACTTCGGATAGACCGATGGAGGCACTTGGACATAAATCACCAGAAGAGGATGGGATGAAGTCCACACTGGGCTGGAAAGTAGGAACAAAGGAAAGTAATAGTGACAAGTATGGATACGGAAGAGAAGAAAGCTTCTTAAGAAAGCATCTATCAACTCCGCATTGAATGCGCTGCAACAACTATGTCAGCCACATTAATGGCTGAATGACACTTGGACAGTGCCAAGACAGCCTGTAGTTCGCTCAACACATCCTCCCAAGGGAAAGACGAGACAAGTATCCAGTGAGAGATCAACCACCCTCCATGTGGAGGGTCAGGATGAAATGGAAACCATCATAAAAGGAGGAAGGATCCCTATGAATAGGGATTGGGACCTAGAGATTAGAGAGAGAATCATATTTAAGTTTGTAATGCTTCAAGTATAGTAAGGTTCCTCGGTTGATCGAGGAAACATCAATATACACATTTATACTCATTTTTACTTATAAATTCTACTTCTTTTATCTGGACCCGTTTCTTGACTTCGACCCATTAGATTAAAAGCCCAAGTATTAGTCCGCTTTCCCTCTCTACAAATTAATTGAGGTGGGCTCACTTCCCAACCCAATTTTCCTTTTGGGCCCTGGTTATTTTCGCCCCATACAGGCTTAATATAAAACCACCCAAAATTATAGGAGAATTATATAGTCTTCCCAATTGTTTAAATAAAGCTGGACACTATATACTCACCCATTTACATCATATTTTTTTAATAGAAAATATAATCATTTTAAATTCTAATAAGTTCATAAAATTTGTAAATTTTACTATAAAAATGTACAAAAAATATTTGAAAAATTATTAACTTATGAAAAATTTCACAAACCTCCCACCTTGAGGTTTTATAGAATGACATTTGACACTTTCCTTGAGGTTTTATAAATGTGAAAGAAAAGTCTAAGTTTGACTTATATGAGATTATGGATAAAAGATACTCCTTTTGAGGTTTGTATAAATGAATAACAGCCATGTTAAAAAATGAAATATTTTGTTTAGGAAGTCATTGTGTGAGATGATATAAACTTATATATTACATTTATACAAACCTCAAAGGGGAGCGTCATTCCTCCATCATTAGAGTGTTATTTCATCCGTAGTTTATAGTATTAGCATTGGACTGACCAAATGGCTAATTCACCTAAAATATGCCTAACAAGCCCATAAAATAACCCACATTGGATTATCAACCCAATTAGCCAAAGAGCATTTTAGTTTCTTGGTTTTTTAAAGATAGACAACATTGGAGCTTAGGCATTTTAATATTATATATATATAAAATCGAGCTCCTCATCCCGCTCTCTTTTCTTCCTTACTCTCATTCTTCCCAAAATTGCTTTCCCTCTCAGTGAACTCTCTCTTCTCCACAATACAAAGGTAAATATGGTGAAAGTCACAAGAGGGACTTCATAAATAGTTTTAGGATGCCCATGGGTTGAGTGGAGTCAAGTTGAGGCTTAACTTGTCAGTTGTCACTTGACACAAACACATTGGGTAGGGGAGGATGAAACCTGCTATCAAATGCATAGAGATGTTGGCTCGACCATTCAAATGTCCCTAAGTGGCAACCAATGATGGGGCCAAGGGGGAGGGGTCTCCAAATCTCCACTTGATTTAAGTATAAATCTTTAGATTTTTGATCTCTGTCAAATCTAGATAGAGATCTATAGATTCTGGCTCCCTTTCTTGGATCTAGAACCCCTTTGATGCCTTTATCAAGTAGGTTGGATGTTTCGAATTTTTATGTGGATAACTCAATACTTAACCTAAATGTATCATAATTCAAAGAGTTCCACTCGTCCCTAAGTATTACTGATATTGTCGGATTTGGCCAAATCAAGTAGATGGGTCGAATTTCACGGGTGGTTGGATAGTCCCAAAAAATAGTTTTAAAGGAATGTCATTATTTTACAAAATCTGTACGCTTTGTTTGTTTCGATAGAAAACAATGTGTAAAGATAGTATTCCATATTTCTAATGTTTGGTAGCATCATAAAAAATGAGTTAAAGAAAAACTATATTTAGTTAACATAAAATTTTGACTTATTTTTAGAGATTATTTTCTACACATTTTTTTTGAAAACAATTCTATCTCACAGCAAACTAAATAAGAGAAATTAAGAGATTTTCAACTTATTTAAAGTTGCTACTAAATATAGAAAAGTGAAATAATTTTATAAAAAAATATTTTTTAAAAAATAACTCATTTTTTAGAAAATATAATTGATAAAACAACAGAACTAAGTGTAATAATTTAGCCAAAATTTTATCAATAACCATTACAATATGTTAAAAAAAAAAAGTTATTAAAAGTTACATACAAACACGCGCCACGAATGTGTGAGAAAGCACGGTACACGCACGCACGCGTGAGCAAATGACATGGTATTTTGTGTCCCTATAAAACCAAAACGAGGAACGCATAGGTTGTTTACCAAATAAAGAAACCGACACATCCCTTTGGTCTCTTCCATGGCCGACGCGCCGAGATAGCAGAACAATATAGATTAGTCCCAGAAAAAAAAAAGCCTCTTTTAAACCCAAAAGCGAGTGACACAAAAAAAGCGAGTGACGTTAATTTATTGATAATTATAGTCCCTCGCTTCTCTTCTCTTCTATTCTCTCTCACAGTCTCAGTCTCAGCAGCTACATCTACATCTTCGACCTCTCGCGAGTGAGATTTACTCCCAAAAAACCTAAAACTCACATTTTTCCCATTTTCCGAAACGCTCTTCCTCTACTCGCGCTTACAGCTTACAACCCCCACTCGCTCTCGCCCTGTTTTTTTGAGGTCTGAACTTTAAATTCTCTTTTACCTCCTTTTATTTTTTTTTGCTGTTACTTTCATTTTTGTTTCTGTTTTGTTTGATAATATTGCCATGATGAAGACACCCCCTTTTTTTTTTTGTTAAATTATATTGTGGTTGGTTGCTGAGAAAGTGTGGGAAAGGAAAGAAAGTGGGTAATTCAAATTTTTTTTTTGTTATAATGTATTGTTTTCATTTGAACCTGAGAGAGGTGGAAGCAACCACCTCCACCAGTGGAGAGCTATTGAAAGCTTTGGTTTTAATGGGTTTTGGGTGATATTTAATTTTGTGAAGCATTCATTGGTTTTGTTGGGAAACAAGCAGAGGGTTTAGAAGTTCTAGAGATGTGAACTGGGCATCTATCTATTTGCTTGTTGATTTTTACTTGGAAGTCCAATAAGAAATTTATCACTTAAAAATTAGATTGGCAATGCAAAAATTACTATGCAATGACTATGTTATTAATGTTATAGCTCTGAGATCTTAGTTCCTACATTTTCAAACTATACGAACAATTTGAACCGGTCCATTGTGCTGGGGGATACCATGTAGGGTCCATTTGTACAACTCCAACATTACTTTGTAAGAAGCATTGTCTTTGGCGGTCTTAGAGACACAAACTAGTCATCATCTGTTGGGGATATGGCTTCTATGAAGCATGGACACTTTCTTGAAAATTTAAGACACGGTAATAAATTAATGAATTAATATCTTTTGGTCTTGTAACTCCCTAACTCTTCATTGGGAAGATATTGTCCTCTTTGGGAGTGATACGAGTCTCTCTCTCAAGGTTTTAAAAGGTCTGTTGCTAATTAGAGTCCAAGGCCCTCCATATAAGGCTTAGGACACTCCCTACCTAAGCAGTGTGGGACTTAGTCAAGATTTGGTTCTCCCTCACCTTACCCTACTTAAGAGGCCTTTTAAAACCTTGAGGGAGAGACTTGTGTCACTCCCAAAGAGGACAGTATCTTGCCAATGAAGAGTTGGGGCGTTACATGTCTAACATGGACAAGCCAAGGGTTTGGAGTGTCTGCGCTTCTTAGTTTGCAAATAGAGTTCAAGTGATAAAGTTTTTCATAAAGAAGGAATAAAGCTTTTCTTCTCTGTGTGCATGCGTTGTTCTCTGATCATAAATTTAGAATATTTCCTATTATATTTTTACCATATTGGACTATGTGCAAAAATATGTGAGATTGATTGTTTATGGTATTTTCCTTGATTAATTTGTTTAGGATTCATAGCTGACCCCATGGTTTTGGGACAGCCTTCGTTGTTGTTGTTGATGATGATGATGTATGTATGGTATATTTTGATGAATATCATCTTATAAAAAAAAAAATTTTTTTTTTTTTTTGATGAATACCATATGCAACACGGCATTGCATATAGTTTATCTGTTTATGAGGTTGTTTTGTTTAGTAAATGCAGTTTTAGCTTATATAATAATTTCTTACGTGGTATAAATCTTTATTAAGAGGAGAATGATTGTGCTGCACTGGTGTTGCATTTGTAAAAAAATCTGGTGTCTTGGACCTCTTGGTTGATGATGGTCTTCTGTTTCAGTGTCCAATAACAGCAAATATTTGGTCATATTACTTGGTCTGTTTGGGTTCATTATGTGATTCTGGAAAGGACAGTTTAGTTTTCATAGTAGTGGTGAAATTTGGAATGCTATTCCACATTCTCTTATGAGGTCTATTTGGAGAGAACAGATTAGTTGGACATTTGATAGTATCGAACATTCTCTAGTATCCCTTAAGTCTTCTTTCTTGATATTATTGCTTAACTAGATGTCGGCTTAGGCAGTGTCCCTTTTTTGTTCTACTCTTGTCTTTATTAATTGAATTGCATAAAATTTTGATTATTATTTTTTCAGGGACTCTTTTGTACACATCCTGTGTGCTTTGAGCCTTTGATATCTCTCTTTTTGATAAAGCATGTACTTTTTTCTGAATCTGATAAAGCATTTACTTATCATAAAAAAAACCCTTTTAATTGAACCAGTTTGTTTTTTTAACATATCTAGTAAGACAGGAGTTAGGAATTACCAAGAGTCTTGTAGCTCAATTGACAACTTTTAGTGTTTCCAATGGAGACGTCTAGGGCTCAAATCCCCCCTCCCCCAAATATTGAATTATCCATAAAAAAAAGAAAAAAAAGAAAAGAAAAGAAAAAAAAGATGGGGGTTAGGAAGTGTGATTGGAGATTGAAATGTTGGGTAAATTATCGAAGGGTATAGAAGCAAATTTTGAAGGCAGCACTTGGTTGATCAGCCATGAAAAAGCCATAAGCATGGGGTTGGGCAATTTTCCAAATGGAGACAGTCGTTGGCCTTAGGATTCACTTTTTGCACTTCTTTGTTTTTAGATTGTGGTAAGGCTATGCTTAGGTAATTTTAGCATAGAGATCCTAGTGTTCTGTATATATGTGGTCTCAACACTTATAAACCCTTCAGAAATGATGAAATTACAAACTTATTTCATTCTGTCAATAGTTCTGGCTCAAATGGCACTTTCTCCTCCCCCAAGACTGGGTAGAGGGTGAGGTTGCGGGTTCATAACTCATTGGCTGTGTCTGTAACTTACCAATGAAACAACTTCTTTCATCCCATATATATATATATATATATATGTTCAAGTTACACCATTTTTAAACCATTGATTTGAATGAGATCTAATGGTAAATAAGACACTACTTGACATGTCATCAATATTAAATTATTAATTTCTACCTACCTTGACCTCATTTATTTTTTTATTTTCTTTTATTTTTTTGATAGGTAATAAAGATTATATTCAAAAACACTACCTTATGCAGAAAAACATAAGGCAGAGAGAAACATACAAAGGGAAAAGAAATAGTGTAAAGAAAAAGAAAAGGAAAGATACTAAGTACGTAGGAGGGAGCTAAGGAACATAGGGAGAGAATCACTAGAGGTGAGTCTCCATGCCCTAGACCAATCAAACAAAGTGCCACTGAAGGAGGCCAAAAGCTGGTCATCCGAACTATCCATGTCCTCAAACGTCCTCCTATTTCGCTTCCTCCAAAGACACCACATCAAGCATAAAGGAGCTAAATTCCAAATGCTAGATGAATGCTTTCCAAGCCAATTCCACCAACCAAAAAGAGTATCCACAACCGATCTTGGCAAGGCCCAAGAGAACCCAAAGGATTTGAACACCAAAGACCATAACCGATAAGCCTTTCCACAATGTAGTAACGAATGATCCACCGTCTCCCCATTACTACGGCATATGATACACCAGTCGACAAAATCAAGCCTTCTACCCCTCAAATTATCACCTGTGAGGATTCTATCCCATACAGCAGTCCACACAAAGAAGGAAACACGCCGAGGAGCCTTAACCTTCCAAACACCTTTCCACGGAAAAATAATGGGCAAGGGACTTCTTAACTTATTATAGAATGATCGAATATTAAAGTCCCCATTCGTTGTCAACTTCCATCGCATACGATCTTCGTTCTCAGTAGGAGGTAGATTTGAGCCCAAGGTACGGAGAAAATCATCCACACCGCCCATTTCCCAATCATTTGGTCTTCGAGTAAAATGAACATCCCAGCTTCTCCGCTCCTCTATCCCCAACCGTTCAAGAGAAGAGGCCACCGATGCCCTTTTATTGGAGACCATCTCATATACATACGGAAAAGTCAATTGAAGAGGAGAATCCCCACACCATAGATCTGTCCAAAGTTTCACTCTATCCCCCACCCCTACCTCAAAGCGAATATTCTTGCTAAAATCCTCCCATCCCCTGCGGATACTTCTCCACAAGCCACACCCATGTACCCCTCTGCCTAGCTTGGAAGTCCATCCCCCCCATTCTTCCCCAAACTTAAGAGCTACTACCATTCTCCAAAGCCTTGTCTCCTCAATCCCAAACCTCCATAACCACTTCCCTAGTAAGGCTTTATTAAATGTAGTTAATTTCCTTACTCCTAACCCACCATTTTTCAAAGGTGCACACATCTTATCCCATCCCACCAAATGAAGCTTGGAGTCCCCCCACAAGAAATCCATTTGCAACCTCTCAATTTTATTAGCCACATGTCTAGGGATGGTAAAAAGAGACAAGAAATAAGTGGGGAGACTAGATAATGTGCTTTTAAGCAACGTTAGTCTTCCACCTTTTGACAAGTACATCTTCTTCCAACCGTCCAACTTGCACTCAATTTTCTCCAAGATAGGATTCCAAATAGTAGGAGACTTGTGAGACGCCCCCAGTGGCATACCAAGATAGGTAATAAGAAAAGACCCAATCCGGCATCCCAAAAACTCTGCCAGGACATGGACATTAAGAACCTCCCCAATGGGAACCATCTCACTCTTCAGCACATTAACCTTTAAACCTGTCACTGCCTGAAAACAAAGAAGAAGCATCCTAACATGTAGAATCTGCTCCTCATCAGCATCGCAGAACAGAATTGTATCATCCGCAAACAAAAGATGCGAGACACAAACCCCTCCACCCCGTCTACCATCAACCCTAAAGCCTCGAAGCAAACCAGCCCCTTCAGCTCTTTTCATCATCTTACTGAAAACCTCCATCATAACCAGAAATAACAAGGGGGGTAGCGGATCCCCTTGTCTCAAACCCCTCGAGCTCCCAAAAAAATCAGCTGGAGACCCATTAAACAAGACAGAGAATTGGGCTGTAGAAATACAAGTGCGGATCCACCTACACCACCTCACCCCAAAACCCATTCTCTTCAGCAAATTAAGAAGGGCCTCCCAGTTCACATGGTCATATGTTCTAAAACTCTATGTCCTCCCTAATTCCGAAGTTCTTCATCTTCTCTCTCTAAACTCTCCTCCTTCTCATCCACTGCTCCCAGCTTGGTTGTGTTGGCCATAAACCAACTGTGTCCAGCATAATAGAATCATTCGGCCTTCAATTCTGATGCCATCGGCTCCAGTGTTGGTTTCTGCTTAGCTCCATTGGTGACCTTGACAGCCACATAGGATGGGAAATCAATTCAGCCGATATAATAGGTGACTCTTATTAAACACGCAGCATGCGACACTGATCCAGTCATATATAAACTATTCAAATGCCCCCATCACAGATATTTGAGTGCGGCATGAATGTGCTAAAGGACTACCAACAAGCACAGGAGTCAGGACTGCATGACAATCACTGCTCATGAAGAACCAGCACCTGGCAGCTAGAATTGGATGACATTTTAATGGGTTTACTTGTAGGAAAGTCAGTTTTGCAAGATGTGATATGCAAAAAGCATACCCATCAGTTATTGGTTCTCATTGCAAACAATTGTAACAACAAAACCATGGTAGTATACCTCACTTGTATTCATACATATTTTTCTCATAAATGAAAATTTATATATTTTTACTTAAAAAAAGTGAGCCTTATAAAAATATGTGGTCAGCTGAATTGTAAAAGAAAAAGACCGAATAGAAAAAAAACCCCTTCTAATCAATCTTTGAAGTACTGTGAACTGAAGTGGTAAAAATTCTGCAGTGTAGGGCAGTTAGCTTCTGATCAGCAGGGGCAGTGGAGAAGGAGGAGGAGGTGAGTCTAGAGGGAAAAAAAATGAAAGAACTTCAAGAATAGGGAGAGATAGAATTTTGGAAAATATAGAAATAAATGAGGTGAAGGTAGGTAGAAATTAATCATATTAATGACATGTCAAGTAGTGTCTTATTACCGTTAGATCTCATTCAAATCTACAATTTAAAAAGGGTATAACTCTTGTGATGTTACATCAGGTGTAACTTGAACTCATCTTTTATACATATATAACATTGATAAAAATGGAAAAACTTGTTCTAGATTAATTTGAGTACTTTGGAATCATGTAATTTGAAGAAAAAAGAGTATGATAATGAATGGAAGGTATGGATGTTCAGTTGTTTAAACATGATATGCATGTTTATGACCATGTGTCAATGCCATATATCACAGATAAGCTTTATGGACCATGAGTTGAACTAATTTATCATGTTACATGCACGAAGGCATGCATTTTCTCATTTCATTTTGATGTTGTTTCTAATCCCATATATATATATATATATATATATATAAGCTTTTAGATTATTTTTGTGTCATTGTGTTTTGGATGATATTGACTCTTTTCAGTTTTCAGCTGTAAGGTTTTTTTTTTTTTTTTTTTTTTTTTTTTGGGGGGGGGGGGGGGGAATCTTTATCTATGGCGATCTTTGTCAAACTAAGAGTTTGAGTGGGAGTTCAAAGCTTCAAACCATTGTTCATGTTCAGAAGCCTAGTTTATCTTGGCTAAATGATAATTTTGGTCACTATCATAAATATAGATCCTGAAATTAATTGTGTGCATGAATAAAACTTTACATAAGGAATTCATGTTTAAATTAAATTTCAAATTATGTTTTAGAAGAACCATTTCCATGTAATGTTGGAGGCAGATTGTATCTCATTGGGTAAAGGACACTTTAAAATGTTTGCCTTGTGCTTTGACCTCTTCATCGACCTAAATAACAACATTAGTGCCCTTAGGGTGGGCATCCTTTTCTTCTGGCTTGCTAATGGTTTTCTAGTAATGAATGACAATTGGGTTTGACAAGCATGCAGGGTTTGTCTATAAACCCTGGAATAAAAATATCTACTGATGGGTCTAGTTTTGCATTTGGCTTTAAGGTCGCAGAATTGCCATCACAAATTTCGTCCTGTTTCTTTGGTGCTCTATTCAATAAAATTATAGTTTATATTGCTACAAAAACCACCACAAACTTCTATGAAGCATAATAGATGGTGAGTGTCACTTTATATAGGTGCAGTGGCAGTGCTTCTGAAGAAGCTTGGGATTGTAACATTGGATTAGATGTTAAGGGCCTTAAGGCCATATTGTTAATATTCCTTGAGTTACTATTGTAATTCTTTCAATTGAATATGGCCTTTAATTTTAAACTCTGGAGCCTTTTCTTGACAAGTCTTACAATTTCCTGTTTTGGATTTTACAACCACTGATTGGAATCTTGATTTCAATTCTGTATATGCACCTGAAGTCCTATTTTGAATAGAATATAAATGATTTTCAGGAAAGTTTATCAGTTAAAACAGTGCACTATAGTTTTCTCTTTTGTTTTTAACCACCTTTTAAAAAAATAAAAAATAAAACGAAAAGGTGGAAAGATGTACAAGGGAGGTGTAGGTTATAGAAAACAAAGAATTGATAGGGAAAAGAATGATTAAAAAAAAGGAATTATTGATTGGATCATGACTCAAATTTAGATTTGGTATGGATAAAAGACCTTCCTATGTTATATTGTGATCATTAGGAAATCATTCTCATGTTTATATGGTAATGTTCATAAAAAAAAATGTTTATATGGTAACGAGGAAAAGAAAATATCAAATCTGAAATTTAGTGGTGGGAGTGGGATGTTGTTTAGAGGAATCCAACCTTGGAGGTTTTACCAGAGTTATTTCATAATAGTAATTTGGAGATAATCAAGTGAAGTATTTAGTTCACTGCTCAAGTTCTGGAGACTCTGGATTTTTATATCAACTGGACAAACCATCTTAACCAATATTCTTAGAGCATCAGAAGTACCAATTAGGTTGATATGTCTAAGGACATTACATGCTTTAAGTGTGGACAATTTGTATTTGCCACTTTATCTGATATTATAAAAATGATACTTCTACCCAAATGAAGAATATAAATAGACTGACATTGCTTAAAAGTACGTTATCTAGCCTTCCTACTTATTTTTTTTTTATCTCTTTTCACTATTCCTACACATATGGCTAACAAAGTTGAGAGGTTGCAAAGGGATTTTTTGTGGGGTGATTCTAAGACACATTTGTTGGGATGGGATAAAGTGTGTATGCCTATTGCCAATGGCGGTTTAGGAATTAGGAAACTGACCACTTTCAATAAAGCCCTACTAGGAAAGTGGCTTTGGCGATTTGGGGTCGAGGAGACTCGGTTTTGGAGGAGGGTGGTAGCTTTGAAATTTGTGGAAGAATTTTTTTTTTTTTTTTGGGGGGGGGGGGGGGGGGGGGACCTCCAAGCTTGGAGGGGTGTTCATGGTTGTGGTTTGTGGAGAAGTATCTGGATGGGTTGGGAAGTTTTCAGCAAAAACATTTAGTTTAAGGTTGGGGTGGAGGATAGAGTGAAATTTTGGACAGATTGGTTGTGTGGGAATCTTCCACTCCATTTGGCTTTTCCGGTCTTGTATAATTTTGCTGCTAACAGAGCGGCTTTCGTAGACTCATCTTTGATATGCTAAGGAGCGGGGGATAGGAGAACTTGGGATGTTTATTTTATTCGGGGTCCTAATGATTGGGAGGTGGATGTGGTGAATGATTTCTTTCAATTCTTGGCATCCAATTTACTTTCAGTGATGGATGGTGATCGTATGAGATGGAAGTTAACGAAGAACGGGGTTTTTCATATCCGTTTGTTTTATCATAAGTTACATGGTTCTTCCTCCGTTTTTTTCTCATGGAAAGGTATTTGGAAGGTTAAGGCACCCCGGCGTGTCTCTTTCTTTGTTTGGACAACTGCATGGGATAGGATTCTCATGGGAGATTACTTGCGGGTTTAGGGTTTTGATTTTGTTAACTGGTGCATTATGTGTCGTTGTTGTAAAGAGACAGTGGATCATTTGTTGTTACATTGTGGAAAGGCTTATCAACTGAGGAGCTTTGGCTTTAGAACTTTTGGGATTTCGTTGGTTCCCTCTCGTTTGAGGTTTTCTTTTTAGTTGGTGGAATTGGTTTGGGAAGCATTCATCTTACATTTGGAATTTAGTTCCATTGTGTTTGATGTGGTGTATTTGGAGGGAATGCAATTGGCAGACTTTTGAGGACATGGATAGATTGGATGACCAGCTGCTTGCTCTCTTTTCAGGATCCCTTTTTGATTGGTCTAGGTTTTGGGGACTCACATCTAGTGATTCTCTCCTTTTGCTCCTTAGCTCTCTCTTTCTTTGTAATTAGTGCTTCTTTTTTGTTTTTGCTTCTCTTTTTTTCTTTTCTTTTCTTTTTCTTTTTTTTTTTTTTTTTTTTTTTTTTGATATGCTTTGTGCTACTTTGCATTTAGTAGTTTTTTGAATATATATTTCTTACTTATCAAAAAAATAAAAAAGAATATAAATAGTATGGTGGTAGTGTAGTTTGAACTGACATCTTGACTTAATAATGATATTTACTTGTTTAAAATTACTCTTGAGGGAGCCGATTTTTAATACTTCTCATATGGAGATATATATATATATATATATATGAGTAACTATTTCCAATTAGGTTTAAGGTGAAGGTAATTTTCAACATAAAATTCAACTTGGAAGTGCCCTTGAAAATCCCTTAAAATGATTGTGTCTCTTTTTGGTGGGGGTAGCCTAATTTTTTTTCAAGGGCTTGGTTATTAAAGACATTTAGAATTTTTTGAGGAGAAGGTCAAAGATGTTTTGACAATTTTGTTTGTGTGCTTTGTTTTCTAAATTTCTATGATTAATTCTTTCTTTCTTCTTCTTCGTTTTTGAATTATTTTCTTTGTGCGTCTTCAGGTCTAAAATTGGAAAGATTGGCTGTTAGGGAAAAGGTTATTTTTAGCTTGCTGCTTGATTTTGGTTTCTGGGAGGCAAAGGTTCAAACCTGAGGTCTTAATGAGATGAAGACCAGAAAAGTTGAAAGCTCCAAAACCCCCTTTTCCCTCTTCATGGAAACAAATGATAAATTACCTTTTGCTGAACAATAAGGACTACCAGGATTCAAAGTGCAGTTGATACTATGGTGGACTGTCAAGACAATGTGCTTAGCGCCAGAGTGAATGAAAACATAGGTGATTTTGTGGATGAAGTGCATAACAGAGATGTTGGGGTTGTTAGTTCTCCTAAAAGGGATGTTACAATGTTTGAAGGGGATACAGATTTTGAGCCACGCAATGGCATTGAATTTGAATCACATGAGGCAGCATACTCATTCTATCAAGAATATGCCAAATCTATGGGATTCACCACTTCAATTAAAAACAGTCGTCGCTCAAAGAAATCAAAAGAATTTATTGATGCTAAATTTGCATGTTCCAGATACGGAGTCACTCCAGAATCGGATAGTGGGAGTAGTCGGCGACCAAGTGTGAAAAAGACAGACTGCAAAGCCAGCATGCATGTGAAGAGAAGGGCAGATGGGAAGTGGATTATTCATGAATTCATAAAAGAGCATAATCATGAACTTTTACCTGCTTTGGCATATCATTTTCGGATTCACAGAAATGTAAAGTTAGCTGAAAAGAATAATATTGACATTTTGCATGCTGTTAGTGAACGGACAAGAAAGATGTATGTTGAAATGTCTAGGCAATCTGGTGGATATCAGAATCTTGGGTTTCTTCAGGGTGACATAAATTATCAGTTTGATAAAGGCCGTTACTTGACTTTGGATGAAGGAGACGCCCAAGTTATGCTTGAGTACTTTAAGCGTATCCAAAAGGAGAATCCGAACTTCTTTTATGCAATGGATTTGAATGAAGAGCAGCGTTTGAGAAATCTGTTTTGGGTTGATGCCAAAAGTAGGCATGATTACATCAGTTTTAGTGATGTTGTTTCTTTTGATACCTCCTACATCAAAAGCAACGATAAATTGCCATTTGCTCCTTTTGTTGGGGTGAACCATCACTTCCAGTCCATGTTGTTTGGATGCGCATTGGTTGCAGATGAGACTAGGTCAACATTTGTTTGGTTAATGAAGACGTGGCTTAGAGCAATGGGTGGGCAAGCTCCCAAAGTGATAATCACTGATCAAGACAAAGCCTTGAAGGCAGCCATTGAGGAAGTCTTCCCAAATACACGCCATTTCTTTTCTCTTTGGAATATATTGGAAAAGATCCCTGAAACTCTAGCTCATGTGATAAAACAGCATGAGAATTTTTTGCCAAAGTTTAACAAGTGCATTCTCAAGTCATGGACAGACGAACAGTTTGACATGAGGTGGTGGAAAATAGTTACTAGATTTGAACTTCAAGATGATGAATGGATACAGTCATTGTATGAAGATCGAAAAAAGTGGGTGCCTATATATATGGGGGATTCTTTTTTAGCTGGAATGTCTACACCTCAGCGTTCTGAAAGTATGAATGCTTTCTTTGACAAGTACATTCATAAGAAAATTACTCTCAAAGAGTTTGTGAAACAATACGGGACAATCCTACAAAATAGGTATGAAGAGGAAGCCATAGCAGATTTCGATACATGGCACAAACAGCCTGCATTAAAATCTCCTTCGCCTTGGGAAAAACAATTGTCAACAGTTTACACTCATGCAATTTTTAAGAAATTCCAAGTTGAGGTTTTGGGCGTAGTTGGCTGCCATCCTAAAAAAGAAAGTGAAGATGGAACAACTACTACTTTTAGGGTTCAAGATTGTGAGAAGGATGAATATTTTATGGTATTGTGGAATGAAACAAGGTCAGAGGTTTCTTGTTTCTGTCATTTGTTTGAATACAAAGGTTTCCTTTGTAGACATTCGATGATTGTTCTCCAAATTTGTGGTCTTTCAAGCATTCCACCCCATTATATTTTGAAGAGGTGGACAAAAGATGCAAAGAGCAGGGAAACAGTGGTTGAAGGAACAGAAAGGATACAGACTAGGGTGCAGCGTTACAATGATTTATGTAAAAGAGCCATTGAATTGAGTGAAGAGGGATCATTATCTGAAGAGAGCTATAGTATTTCTTTTCGGGCACTAGTAGAAGCTCTGAAGAATTGTGTGAATGTGAATAACATTACGATTAGTGCTGCAGAATCTAGTGGCAGTGCTCTTGTTTTTCGTGAAGAAGAGGAGAGTCGAGGAAGCTTAGGAGCTAAAACAAGTAAGAAGAAGGGTACATATAAGAAAAGAAAGGTTAGTTCTGATGTTGATGGTTCATGTGCTTATATTTTTATTTCTTGTTATGTTTCTATTACTAAATGTATTTTTAAAAAAAGAAAAAAGATTTGAATAATGCCTCTATATTCTAATTCCAGGTACCAGCAGAGCCAGATGTTCTACTTGTTGAGCCACAAGACAGCTTACAACAGATGGTTTGTCTAATCTTCATTCTGGTTATGATCTAATTACAATGATTAAACTGAATGTTTTAGGATCATAATAAAAATGATATTACAGTTCAAATCAAATTTGACCCATTCTGTATCAGGAACACCTAGTGCTGCAAATTAATTCAAATTCTAAATATAAAATTTCAAATCTTGTTGGAAATGGGGCTAAATACATAGTTGTGATCGAAAAGAAGTGAAAAGAGTTGTGCCTTTTTTTGGTTGCTTGGGACAATAGAAGTTCTGCATCTACCTGCACTGATTTAACTGATCAATTTCTCTTGGGCTTTCATTCTTGTAGGATAATCTAAGCTCAGATGGGATGGCCCTTACTGGATATTATGGTGCCCAACAGAACGTGCAAGGACTGGTACATATTATTCCTTGGGCTATTTTACATAATCCAGGGTTTTGCAGTTATTGTAAAAAACGTACTGATGTTAATTATGATACTTGTACATGGTAGCAGTTGAACTTAATGGAGCCACCTCATGATGGGTACTATGTAAATCAACATAGCATCCAGGGGCTGGTAAGTCATGATATATATATTTTTTCAATAAAGGTCATTATTGAAGACCATGATATGCTTACCTAAAGTAACCATTGTATGTGTTTTTTTTTTTTTTTTTTTTAAATATATATTTTTTAATATTATGATTTATATGCTTGTAGGGTCAATTGAATTCAATAGCACCTAGCCATGATGGTTTTTTTGGGACTCAACAAAGCATTCATGGGCTGGTATAGTATTTATAATCACATGATAAATTTGTAGAGAAATATGGTTAATGTAAATGTCATTCATGTGATGAGACTTCCTCAATTATGCTTTCATTCAATTAGGGGCAGTTGGATTTTCGACCACCAGCAAATTTCAGTTATAGCCTTCAGGTTAGTTTGCAACATGGGGCAGTTATATTGATTGAACTGCACTTTTTCAGACATGGTTTTACTAATTTGTGTTTCTAACGCTAGTTGCAGGATGAGCCCCATTTAAGAACTACACAGTTGCATGGCAGTGCTTCGAGGCATGCATGAGGAAGAAACACCTTCCATGTTGGTTGCAGTGATAGTTGCCTCATGGAGGTGGCTAAATCCATACCCAATGTTATGTTGGGTAATTGGAATGGTAAATCCATGAAGTGGTTCCAGATCCTTCACCACTTCAGTTTCCTGTTCGGATAAAAAAGAAGCCAAATGCATTAACAATTGAAGGTAAAAGATTTCCTGTATATTTACGGGGGGAAGTTACTTTGCGGAATTTAAGCTGTGGTTATTTTTATTCCCCAGAAATGACATAAGAAAGGAAAGACAAAATAATCCTATTTTATGCCCCATAGTTTAGCTGTGCTGAAATCACAATTCACAACTTGAGGGCAGGACCAGATTACTCCTGCCGCAGGAGTAATCTAGATCAATTTAGTGGATCCATCACTTTAAGGAACAGAATGCTTGTAAGCCATTAGAAGAATAAAATTAATGCTCTTCGTGGAGAAACATACTTCTAATGGCTGAGATGCAAAGGATGTTTTGCCTGGGTGCCAATTTAAAGGAAATACTTTTCGTTGTCCTTGTGCCTTGTAGAATTACTGCAAAAGGCTCTTTGTAAATGCTCCATGTATCATTATGTTTGAAATTGATTTAGTTCTGTGGATTAGATCTGCTCCTGCCCCTGTCAATCTTCACTGGATTGTATCGGCAATCTGTTCTGTAATATGTGTATGTTCATGCAGGAAGTGGCAAAATGGACATGTTTTTGTTCATGAAGTTCCTCAGTTTCCCCTAGTGGAAATCAGTTATTAAAAGCGGGTTACGATGTTTTGTATAATCCTTTTTCTGATTAATATCTTTCTCATTTTTTAAGGTTTGAAATTTTAGTTAGCAATGGGTTTTTTTTTTGGGTCCAGAATACTAACGGATGGATCAAAAAACACAGTTTGTTTAAGCATTTGTAAGCTTGTAGCACTGAAGGATACACTAGTAGTAGGTGGATCAAAGGCAGAATTTAATTTGAGCATCAGAATCAAACTTTTTAGGAGCAACCAGACATTTATATTTGGTCTGCAATCATGTTGGTTCTACGGTGTTGATGGTCGAGGGTAAATATTAGGGAATAGGAGTGTATTAAATACTCAGTGGCATGGGTAGTAGGGCTTCTTTACCATGAACCCAAATCCAAGATCGGAAGCAAAATTTAATGTTGCATTCATTGCAACTGGTGTCATTTAAATTCGTATGTTACAAGGACCACTTCCATTCGATGGTATCCTCTCTCTCTCTCTGTGAAGGCATTTATCAGGTTGGATGGTCTCTTCGATTACCCACATAGTTTGTTTGAGAGAAATAGTTTCATATCGGTTTGGAACTAAACTTTTTCTATTTCATATATAAAAGATAAATGGGATACTGTAACTAAATGTCAGGGGACTAGGTATTAAAAAAAAGCAAATGTTGGAACAAAGCCCTCATAGTTAAAGAGCTAAGTCCTCCTAGTCAAAATAGTTTGGGTCTAGGTGTAGAAAAAATAAAAATATAAAGAGAGAGAGAGAAGAGAATTCTTCCCTTTCTGCTGTAACCATTGAATTGGCCTTAGTACCCTTCTTATTAAAGAGGAAGAAATTTTCAAAATGAATTATTAGTATGTCTTACCTTCCCACCTTATTAAGATCATAAAAGTAGTGCCAAAAACCAGTTTCTCCAATAAAGAGGAGTGCGTGTTTAACCTAGACTCCATTTTCATAATGGGAAGTTTTAAATAGTCTCGACCTACCCTCGACTTGTAACGCTCTTAACCAAAGGAACCTAATTGAAAATGGGTTTGGAAAGTCAACTCCATTCCAAGAGTTATAACATTCCTTTGGTTAGTTTGACAATCAAAGAGCTCCTAAACACCTCTAGCTCTAAAATATTCCAAAAATCATTATAAAAGTATTTTGCTAAATCAGTTGTGGACATCCTCACTTCATATGCTATGTTATATTTTTCACCCATGAATGCTTTAATTTCTAGTTGTAGATTCTTCTTTCAACACTTTGAGATATTGTGAATTCAAAATACACACCGAGAATAAAATCATTGCACATGCCTTTTGGCGAAGGCAAGAAGTAGTTGTACGAGATCTTTTAGTATCCTATTTAGACCATCCAACTATTATTGTAAACTAATAACTCACAAATGCGTGGGGAATTGGTTACCCTAGACTATTTTGTATTTGATTTTCCCTTAATTTTAGTTTCCATTTTTACAAAAGAGGAATCTTTTTTCCAACATTTGTAGTTGTTGGCTGAGAGGAAAACTTTGATTTTTTTTTTTTTATTATTTACTTTTTATTTGCTAACGAAACAATAAAATAGGAAAAAGAAAAAGAAGACAATTTAGGCTAAACTATTGTATGACTTCAAATAAAAAAAAAAAAATGAAGGAAAAAAATTCATGTGACCAACCCTAATTAATTTGCCAAAAATCCCTACTTGACTCCAAAATTTAAGACTAAGGTTTATTGATATTGTTGTAATTTCGGCTAAACTATTAAGTTAATATTGTAGGTTAGTGTTCAATACCATCCTTAAATTATTGGTGATTTCAATTTAAGTTGTTTTGAAAACAATTCAATATTTGCCTTGGTGTACAATTGCTATCAAATCTAAGTATTAAAATTATATAAATTGTGTATATGAAAAGATGATTACACTACCTACTGTTAGGATCCTAAGATCCTGATATGCTACATGCCGCTGTAGTGTGTGTCAGTGAATTTGTACGTGTTTGTGTTGAGCAGTAGAGTCTGATTTAATAAGGAATGTTGTAATTGTTAGTACTTAGTAGTAATTGTTGTTTACTGTTAGCGGTGGCAGTGAAGTAGCGCTGGACTGAGTTAGCTACTACCTTGCCAATTAAGCCATGTGCATGACTAAGTGGAAGCATGTGAGCAAATTAGTATAAGAACTACCAGTACAGTAGTTATATATAGTCGAGCACAGGTTGTGATTGTACTGCATAGTCAAGCATATATATATATAAGCTGTTGTGGTGACTTGTGAGAATCATCTAAAATAATTTAAGCTTGTTCCTTCTCTCTAGTCCCTACATTCTCTTCTCTCTCTAATCTTCGTAGTGGAGTCATCCTTAGAAAATCCACTATAAATGAAGGCACTTTCTCTTATTAGCTCAATCATCAAATGTTGGAACTCTATCAAGATTCAAGCCCTAAGGTCTTAGAAGCACTATTGAATTCTAGCCTTATAGTCTCCAAGAGTTTTTAGTTTACTTTCAAACTCTTAAATTTAAAGAGATTCCTTCACAAATTTGTCACAAACTTTAATTTTCATTCGAGAAACACACTTCTTGCGGTGCTCAAAACAAAATCATCTTAAAAGAAAGAATCAGAGGAATTAATTCTTTTATATTATATTATATTATATATATATATATATATTGTATTTTATTCTGGAACTTAATAATAGAAATTTATTAAATATTTTTCTGGTTAATTTTAGGCTAGAAATTTGTTGTTTACATTTTTTCCTGACTTTTTATTCTTAAAATTAATCAAAATAAAATATTATATGGTATTGAATCACTTTATTTGTGACGTAATTTTACAAAAATTTAGTTTCCAAAAGGAGAAGTTGGATTTAAAAAAGATTGAACTATATCAAAATTTCAATTTTTTTTTAGATAATTACAATATGCTGCTAATTCCGCAACTCGAACACTTTCCTTTTTATATTTCAAGCATTTTGTATATGGGGAGATGTCAATTAAGCTATAAGATTTTTGACCAAAATTTCAAGATTTGACTACACAATTGAAGTAAAATTAATTTCTTACTCATAGTGTAAGGGGCTTTTTATAAATATTACCCTAAGTCCTTGATGATTTTAAAGTGAATGTCAAATATAAATTTGATTCTTGAGCTTTAGATATGAATAATATTGTTGCACAGTGCAGCACAGTAAAGGCAGGCTTCAAGATAGCCACTTGAAACATCAATCCTAAGTTCCTCATTTGTATCAAAAACCTCTCCTTATCAGTATCCATGTGTCATTTCCTTATATTAGACAAAAATTTCATTGTAATATTTTCAAGTATTTGAATGAGAATCATTGTTTGAAGATTTATTCAAAGTTTTCAAGAATCAAGTTAGTTTTAAGTTTTCAAAATAGACTTATATTCAAAGTTTTATATTGTTGTGTCATTCTGTTCTTACAACATATCTCTCCCAAAATATTCACCCATATATATTTCTCTTCATCCACTCACTCTATTTCTCTTGGGTCTTTTATGGTATCAGAGGCATGTTCTCTTGAAATGTGCATTCATTATTTTTATTATTAATAAGTAATTCTATGGAAGATTGCTCTTGAGCATGAGTTCGTTGGTCATCTCATTGTTTTGAAATTGAGAGTTTAGGGTGGTCCTAACAGTTGTCCAATGAGACAACTTGATTGAGTCATTCTAGGCTAGCTATAGTGAGATTTACAGTGTTTAGTGTTTAACTATGGATTCGATTTTTAGGAGTTCTTCCCTAGGTCCCAAGTGTCGAGTTAAAGTGATAATGAAGAAATAAATATGATGCAATTTTACTTTCAAGGTATCAGTATTAGAAAATTTTGAAGACAAGTCACTGTTGAAGAATTTGGACATTTGATAAAATTATTTATGATAATTATTGTTCACGCAAAGAATTAGGAAATTATTTTTGAAAGTTACTATGCGGAACTAAGTGGTACTTTTCACTTTTACTATCTCCCCTCCCCCCATGCGGGTAAAAATAGGGTTGGACACAACCATTTGAAACATCAAAATCCTAAGGTTATGTTTGGTAACAGTTTTTATTTTCTATTTTCAAAATTTTGTTTTTGAAAATATAAAGAAAAAACAATTTTCTTGTATTTTTAAAATTAAAAACATGTTTGGTTAGTTAAAATTAAAAAGATAGTTTTCTAAAGAAAAAAATAGAAAATACTAAAATATGTTGTTACTATAATTTGAATTTTAAGACTAACTCATTAAATGATACAGATTCATTAAATTAAATGCATTTTTTTATTGACTTTTAAAAATTATAAATTGAAAACAACATTTTGCATGTTTTCAGTTTCTTTTACAAATTGAGTTTTGAGAACAATTTTTGTTTTCTATCCATTTTAGATTGTTAAACAAGTTTTTTAGTCTCAAAAATAGAAAATTGTTTTTGAAAACAGAAAATAAGGGGAAAAAAAAAAATAACAGTTATCAAACATACCCTAAATTTCTCTTTCGTATCTGAAACCTCTCCTTATCAATATCCAAAAATCCTTCCCTTATATTAGAAAAATTATCATTATAATATTTTCAAGTATTTGAATAAAAATTATTGTTTGAACTTTGAAGAATTACCCTATGTTTTCAAGAATCAAGTAAGTTTTAAGTTTTCAAAATACATTTATATTCAGAGTTTTCTATTGTATAATTGTTTTGTTCTTGCAGCATATCTCTAAGATGGCGAAGAAGAAGAATCAGCAAATTCTCCTTTCCCTCACCAGTATTTTCAAGATTCTCAAGATCAGTATGAAGACTATCATTTAAAAAAAAAAAAAAAAAAATTTATTTCTAGATAGCACATGGGTATTAGTCTGCATCAAGAATCACTTGTATTAGTTCAACAATAATTTTTCATCAAGACAAGTTTTCTTTTTTAGTTCTTAATAAATACTTCTATAAAATAATCAATATATTTTTTTCTCTAATAAAGTTGATTTGTCTTTTACAAAATTAAAGTATTTTTTAAAATATAATTCTTTTTTTTTTAATTTAAAAAATGATATGTCAATTTCATGTTATATAAGTGACTAACCAAAGGATTTTTTTTTTTTTTTGGGAAAAATAATATAATTTTATTTATAAATTAAAAATAAAGCTGTGATATCATAAACTTATTTTGGAGAATAGTCTTTCTTTGTATTGAAATCATGATTTCGAATATCGATCTCAATGCAAAACTTAAAATTCGATACTTAAAAACACACAATTTCCAAAGAGAGACAAAATTTTTTTTTTTGATTATATTATTTTGGAGAATAGTCTTTTTTTTATTTTTAAATTTGGTATTGAAATCATGATTTCAACGAGAGACAATTACCACAAAGCTAAACCTAATTTATATTATTTCCTTTTAATGGATATTAAAGCTAATTTGTAGAATTTGCTCCCATACTTGCTTAAGATATTAACGGATTGTATTATTGTAGGCTTGTAGCCGCTATTTTGGTCTCTGTGGCTAATTAATAATTAAATAATATTACTTTTCTCCCAAAAAAAAAAAAAAAAAAAATCTTAAACTAAAAATAGAGTTTTTATTTTGGACCCGAAAAAAAATATAGGATAAAACTGAATACGGCCGACTTTGAGTTATAGAGATTACGGTACTTCAGTTCTTCACTCTTCACTCGTTTACTTTTACTCACGTTGGTAAGCATCGAATCTCTGCGATTTGTTGGATTTCGATTTCTCGTCCTTTTTATATGTCTTAAACAAAAGCAAAACACGCAAAGTTGAAGTCTTTTTACCATTACTGTGTCAGTCATTATTACTAAGCTGAGTTGAGAGTTCAGATTATGTATGCATTTCTGCTCTCAATTTATTTAGTTATTGTTATTTTTAGGATTCTGGGTGCTCTCAATCTTGTTTTGATATTTCCAAATACTGAGGTGGTTCTTTGTTAGGAAAATTGGGGTCTTCTGTGTAATATATGTTTATATGCTTGTGATCTTCAATTTGTGTTTAATGGTACTGTGGTTTGAATTAAGAGAAGTCGGGACTTGGTGCAATTGTCAGGTGCCTTCTACCCAAAAAAAAAAAAAAAAAAAATTGCAGTTTGCGGGTTCAAGTTTGTGGGCCAGGGGGGTTGGTTGGAGATTTGTGTATGGGGTATGAGCCTTTTTGGTTTGAATTAAGCTTCGAATAAATTTTACATCAATTAACTTTGTCCCTTCTATTCTGTAACTTGAAATTAATGTGTTGAAGAATGATATTTTGTTTTCCTTGTTTGAATGTGGGCAGTCACAAAGATTAATGGGTAAACTTCATTTTGGTGATAACTCCACTTCATGATGATATAAAACACTAGCCATGAGTTTATGCTTTTTAGTAGTTTGACAGAATTTTCTAGACTCTTGCCATATTTGTTGATCAACAACGACCTTGATTTTTTACGTTTCATGAATCATACTTTTTAAAACTCCTCAGATACATGAGGAGTGGGAGAGGGAAGTGTATATAGTTGCCCCAAAAGAGGGGAAAAAATGGAGGAAAAAAGGCCAGTCTGCTATCTTATCAGTTCTAGCATCTTTTTTTGCCTTTTTCCATCATTTCGGAGAAGCATATAGATATTGTTTTGAGAGTCATACTCTAGTTGGTGTGGGCTTAGTTATGGATTTATGTTCTAGTTGGGCTCTCCATGCGCTACTAAGCTTTTTGTTTGGATACTTTAACATGGTATTGAAGCTCAATTGGTTTGTTCCTGCCTTCCTGGACTTCACGTGCCAGGCCTATTTGTCTTTGTTTCCATTTTAGTTAGTTTGGGTTTGATGCTTTATTAGAGTTAAGGAAAGATCATTGAGAAGAAAAGAAATCGAGCTAAAATGTTTATGTATTTTTAGTAAGTTTTAGCCCCAAAGGGATGGGGAAAGGGGAAATTCGAAAATGTTATCACATATATCATCGAAAATCCCATTGCAATACTTTCTTCTTTTTGGTTTGCACTTGTATATTGGATTGGTTTATTACATTATGCAATAGATATATTGGTGGATGGCTAGGATTTTGGTGCTTCTCTCAATTGCATGGTAAGCCTTAATGATCTATTACCTTCCTTTTGTAACTTATGCAACATTAGATGCACTAGGAAACAGTTCTTTTGGAAAGAAGGGTTGGTAGATTAGCAAGATCCAGGAGCAGGAAATAGGCTTGACACAGTATGGAAATGGTAGCGTGCTCAATTTTGTTCTTAAGAAGACAAGACATAGACATGATGAGGACTTGGTAATGAATGTATAATTTTATAAAATGCACGCAACAACAACAAAACCTTAGTCCCAAGACTTTGAGGATAATTTTCTAAAATGCTTGCATATATGATATACCAAAACATGTGTGTGTGTGTGTGTGGAGTCATTCAGTAGAACCTTATACTCTGAAAGATGCAATTTGGGACATCCCTCACTAGTGACACATTGCATCAGGCCTTAGATATAGTGAAGAGTGGAAAGTGTTATCTAGGGTGTTTCTTGTAAGCTACACACTACATTAACGCTCAGGTGTAATGTGAAATGGACAAGAGTTCCTGCACTTTGATGGACAAGTGTAGGTAAAGAAATTTGAATAGAATAGGATTTATATAGGTACTTGGAATATATGGTCCTTAACAGACTAATCGAAATAGTAGATACAATGACTAGGAGGATAATAAACATAGTGTGCATTCAAGAAACTAAGTGGGTAGGTGAGAAAATCTAGAGAATTTGAGCATAAATTATTTAAATTATGGTATACACGAGAAGATAAAAATAGAAATGGAGCAGGGATCCCATGCCTCTCACCTAGTATTACAACTTTTTGTCAATGAAATTTAATTAATGTTGGTTTGTGCTAGAAAATAGGGCTGTAATAGTACGGTGGATGACCTGTACTAGAACGGCTATAGGTACTGTGAATCAAGAATCCAAAGAGCGTTAGTCACTTGCGTAAGAGTGATTACAGGTTCTGATGTTGCAGGAGTGAAAAATTATTTTTAGTGAAGATGAAGTTATATGTTTGCAATCACTGTAATTGAAAAATGAAACAAGTTCCCAGTTACTGATAAATATACTTATTGTGGATTGTAGTCTTTTTGTGTGAATTTGAATGAGAGCAACTAAGGTTTCGTTATTTATAGTGTTTCTTGTATGTTATTAAATATTAATAATTTGAAAAACTCAATGGTGAAAATCAAGTAGCATAAAGTTTTTTAATTTGTTAGAAATTATAGCCTTGGATAGAACAAAGAACAGGATTTATATGGCATATTCAATCGCACCAAGGTTCTTCCTTATATGCTCTTCCACTATAACCTCCCTTTACAAGTCGATATATGCATTGAATATTTCATTGATATAATCATCCTGATGCATGTGTGAGTGTGTTTTTTTTTGGTGGGGGGGGGGGGGGGGAGAGGTGGGGTTGGGGGGTGTAGTTCTTAAAATGCCAAGCCTAATTGCAGTTTTTGGATTGGGTGGAACAAGTATACTTTTAGCCTAGCAACCTAAACAATTTCAATTTTTTTATTAATTGTTTAATAGTTCTGTTTATATATCTTCTAGTAGAGCTTAAAATTTTTTAGTTCTTTTAAGTTAAAATGTGGGTGTAATACCAGTACAGATCTCATTGTTAATATTCTTGTTTTTTTGAGAAAGTCATTGTTAATTGTTAATATTCTAGATAACATCTTATGTGGTAAATATGGTTACTCCTAACATAACTGTTTTTCAGTTCATATTCAATTAACTGTTGTATCTGTTCAATTCAGTCTTCATTTGGTTGTAAACTAATTCCTACCTTATGTCCTTTCAGGAAATTTATTAAAATAACCTTCTCTATTGAATAAACTGTATTTCATCATGGAGATAGATCTTGAACTTCCTTCATGTGAACATGAGAAATTAGATATTGGATCAAATACAAATATTGATGATGTGGATAGTGCAGATAGAATGTATGTTGAGGAAGATGATGTAAATTCTCCTACAACAAGTGAACATGTTGAGGAAGTATTTGGACCAAATGCAAGTGTTTCCACTATTCAAAATGAAGTTGATGTTAATGCCGTTGGGCTGAATGGTGTTAACAAAAGTGTCACTTGTGAGCCCCATAATGGCTTGGAATTTGAGACAAAGGAGGCAGCATATTCTTTCTACAGAGAATATGCTCGGTCTGTGGGATTTGGCATCACTATAAAAGCCAGTAGGCGCTCAAAAAAATCAGGAAAATTTATTGATATAAAAATTGCTTGTTCAAGATTTGGAAGCAAACGCATCTCTAGTTCAACCGTGCAACCACGACCATGTTTAAAGACAGATTGCAAGGCAGGGTTGCATATGAAGCGGACACCTGAAGAGAAATGGGTTGTGCATAGTTTTATCAAGGAGCATAACCATGATATTTGTCCACTTGATTTTTATAATTCTATCAGGGGACATAACAAGCAACCTGGTATTGTTGCTTGTCAAAAGAAGGGTCTGCAGTTGGCTTTAGATGAGGGAGATGTACAGGTGATGCTTGACAATTTCATGTATATGCAGGATGACAATCCCAACTTCTTTTATTCAATAGACTTCGACCATGAAAAGTGCTTGAGAAGTGTGTTCTGGGTTGATGCAAAGGGTAGGCATGATTATATCAATTTCAGTGATGTAGTCTTCTTTGATACCTTTTATGTTAGAAACAAATATAAAGTTCCTTTGGTTCCTATTATTGGAGTTAATCATCACTTCCAGTACATTCTTCTGGGATGTGCATTGATTGGCGAGGAGACTACATTAACTTTTGTTTGGTTAATGCAGACCTGGCTTAAAGCAGTAGGTAGCCAAGCTCCAAGAGTAGTAATTACTGATCAAGACAAGTTCTTGAAAGAAGCTGTTGCAGATGTATTTCCTGATACACGCCATTGTTTTTGTTTGTGGCATATATTGAGGAGGATTTTTGAAAATTTGGGTGGTATCATAAATGAAAATGAAAAATTTATGGCAAAATTTAACAAATGCATTTACCGGTCTTGGACAGATGAACAGTTTGAAAAGAGATGGTGGAAAATGGTTGATAAATTTGAACTGAAGGAGGATGAATGGTTCCACTCATTGTATGAAGATCGTAATAAGTGGGTCCCAACCTACATGCGGGATTCGTTTTTTGCTGGACTCTCTACAACTGAGAGATCTGAAAGCATAACCTCATTCTTTGATAGGTACATATGTAGGGAAACTTCATTCAAGGAGTTTATTGAGCAGTATAGAACATTTCTGGAAGACAGGTATTACATGGAAGCTGAGGCTGATTTTGAAACACGCCACAAACAACCTGCATTAAGATCTCTCTCACCTTTTGAGAAACAAATGTCGAGAGTTTATACTGATGCAGTATTTAAGAAATTTCAGTTAGAGGTTTTGGGAGTGGTTTCTTGTCATTCGCAAGAAGAAAGGGAAGATAATGGGACTGTGATATACCGAGTTGATGATTTCAAAGAACGCGAGAATTTTGTTGTAGCTTGGAATAAAGCAGAGTTGGATATATGTTGTTTATGTCATTCATTTGAATACAGGGGTTTTCTTTGTAGACATGCAATACTTGTTCTTCAAAATTGTGGTCTTCCCAACATTCCATCCCACTATATTTTGAAGCGTTGGACAAAAGATGCAAAGGTCAGGCAGCCTACCAGTCAAATATCGAATGGGCTTCATTATAGGGTACTACGTTTCAATGATCTATGTAAACGGGCCATGAGATTGGTTGAAGAAGGTTCTTTATCTGAGGAAACTTACAGTATAGCATTTCAAGCATTAGAGGAAGTATTGAAACATTGTGTGGGTGTGAACAATTCTGTTAGGAGTGTTTTGGAACCCAACAAATTGGCAATTCATGGTTTCCTTGACATTGAAGAGGAGAATCAGAACAACAGCATGGCCAAGTCATCTAAGAAAAAGAAAACATTTAAAAAAAGAAAGGTCAGTTACTGCCTAATGATTGACATGCAGGTATTATATCTTCTAAATAAGCTATATGCAGTGAAGCATCCTAAAGCAGATTCTGTGTGTATTGTAGGGACGCTCTGAGCCTGATGGAGTAACTATTGGGATTCAAGAGAGCTGCCAGCAGATGGTTTGTCCCATATTAATTTTGAATTTCACATTCATCTTAGAAGAATATATTCTTTAAGTTGCAAGATGATCTTTTTAACGTTATGCACTTCATTATGGGTTTACATATGTAGGAGCAGATGAGTTCAAGAGCACACAACCTGGATAATTGTTATGTTCCTCAACAGGACCTGCAAGTGGTGGTAAGCAATGTCATGTGTGAGATATTGGAAGAAGAATTTTGTTTAGGAATTTTTTAAAAAGTAAATGTGTATGAAAATTACAGTATTGTCATTAACTAGATGTTTCTCAGATGTGGTTGCTTGTATCTTTGTAGGAGCTGAGTTCTAGAGCTCCTGCTTTTGATGAATATTTTGATGCTCAACAAAATATAAATTCCTTGGTATGATATCATCTAGTCTCGATAGTGGTTTTGTATCTTCTAACTGATGATAATTTAAATTTGGTGCCTTTTTACCCATGACAGGGACAGTTGAACTCAAATTCTCCTATACGTGATGATTATTTTAGCAATCAACAGGGCTTGCAGGGGCTGGTATGTGGCTTGCTATTATTCAACCTTGTTAAGTTTGCATAATGTTTCAGAAGCAAGCAATGCATATGTTTCTGACAAATTGTCTCATTTCTTCAGGGACAGTTGCATTCGTTAGCAACACGTGTTGGTCAATATGGGACCCAACAGAGCATGCAAGGACTGGTACTTGATCAATTAGTCCCTTTCATCCTTTAAGAATTTGGTTTGACCTATAGAATGCTTATAAAGAATGTCTTGGATGGGGTTTGTGCAGTTGCAGGCACAGCTTAGTTTCAAAGCGCCAGTGATTCATGGGTGTTTTGACATACAGGACAATCTGCAAGATATGGTATGCATTTAAATTGGGATTATGGATTTTTCCTTTCAAATGAGGGTTTTTTATTTTTAATTTTTTGGGTAAGTTACATATGCACCCAATAGATTTTGTACCCATGACTTGCCCTCCACTCATTCTTATGGGAGGAGAAAGTTCCATCTAAGCCAAAGCTCTTTGGGTTTAATTCATGAGCGTTCTCTTTATCTGCAGGAACAGTCCATGGGTTCCTCACAGTTTCACAACATTGCAACGAAGCATCTACCCAGTAAGCACCTTTCTCGGCACCTGGAAAGGTAGCATGCCCATCCACTTAGATTAGATGAGGATAGATAGAGGAGTTGTCAATTAGTTCTCAAGTGTAATCAAGTCAATTGATTTTCCTTCCAAAAATTCCTTCGTGTAAGTTTATGCATACTTAAGATATATAAATATATTCTATAAAAAAAAAAGGTATATAAATAAATAAATATATATATATATATATATATATTTGATAAGTAAAAAAAGGTATATAAATATAACGCATCTCCCTTTTTTTCTTTTTTTCTTTTTCTCTCTCTCTCTAGTTACTAGAAAATGTAAGATTTTCAACCAAGATTACTTGACCTCAAACCATTAAAGAAGATTCATGGGTCAATCCTGTTGTATTCCTTATTTTTGAATCTTTAACATCCCTTATAAAGATTCAAAAAATAAGGGATGTTATTTGGGCGGGGCGTTTCTTTTTAATTGAATGTTTAAAATATTTATGTGTATTCAAGTTTTGTTTTTTTGGGTTATTTTTTATTTGTGTGTGCCAATTTGGTCCAAGCATTTTTCCCAAGAACTAATGTAAATTTTGATATGTTGATGAATCTAATCAAATTATTACTATATTGCATGTCCTAGTTAGGTTTATAAACAGAATGAAAGGTTTTACCTAAGCCCCACCACAATCTCTCCAATTTTCCACTCCAATCAAACAACCCAAAAGTTCCTACTCTCTCCTATTTTTCATCTTCCATGTTTTCACCTCAACCAAACAAAACCTTATTTTTCTTGGTACGATGAGAATATATTTTTGGAAGGGGTGTATGTCTAAAGGTCTTTGTGGCTCATGCTTGGCAAGGAGACAATGGACCTTTAAGGCCAAGCTAAGTGGGCCTTGGGAAAGATCTCGAGACCTGTGTCTGAGCCATAGGTTGCTGATTCAGAAGTTGTGTTCAAAATAGGGTCTCTATTTTCATACCACCAATTGTTTATAACATCACAACCTTGAATTTAAAAATGTCACAAAGAAATTGTTCATAACAAAAGTGATAATAAAAGTAGTACAATCTGAAACTTCAATGACCACTTATTCTATTTGCCATGCGCTTCAGCTATTCAATTTGCAGCATTTGTTCCTTGAGACTAACATCCATCACATCCTCCATACTTCATCCAAGCTTGTCATACCTTGTAGAAGTAACTGTATTCCCACTTTCTACTACGTTACAAATTTGGCTTAAGTGTTTGAGTAAAGATTTGAACACCAACGCCTCTCTTCCCTTTCCTATCTTGGAGCCTAGTTGGCACTCTTCTTTCCTCTATCCCTGCTAGGTTCAATTGAGGTAGGCATAGGTTTATCTGATCAGGGATATCCTTAATGCCATGGTGTGTGAGGTTATGTTCATCACCTAACTCACCTAAACCCTCCAACAGTGGATCTTTAGTAGCATTCTACATCTATAGTTCAAACCCCACCTGACACTCCACCATTATCGAATTATCCAAAAAAAAAAGAAAAAAAAGAAAAAGAAAACTAAACAATTAAGTATATGTCTAAATTATTTGGGCACATGATAAGAAAGTCTTGCTTGAGTTATATGAGTTGTCGAAAAGCCTTGCTAGCTTTGGCCACATCATAATGGCATGCCTGAAATCGTGGCTGGCCACCTCACCCATGGACATGTCCCTCGTGACGCATTTTTGGGCACCTCATTATGCTAGAGAGAGAGAGAGAGAGAGAGAGAGAGAGAGAGAGAGAGAGAGAGAGAGAGAGAGAGAGAGAGATTCTTAGGGATGGCAATGGGGCAGAGTGAGATCGGATCATGGGTGCTTCAAATTGATCACACCAAATCAAACTATTTTTAATTAAGCAAATCAATAGTATAAACCACAGTATTTAACAAGACAATAATAAAAATAAAAAAAAGTCTTAATATCTACATTTTACTTAATAATAAAGTTAGTAAAAATATTATGTGTATTTTTGAAATATAAATAAAATAAAGAGGGTGTGGCTACCTAAATCTGTCCTTATTTCACCCTAGGGTGTGGGACTAAAACCTCGCCCATATCCACCCCTCCCACCTCAATGCGGTAAGGAAAATAAGTCAAATTACACACAGGGCTGGCAAGTCAAGTTACAGTGGAGCCAAAAAAAAATTGCCATCCCTAAAAATACTTAAACAGGGAAGAGGGTTTGAGGAAGAAAATAAGGTGCTATTACTAATGTGGACGATATAAGTCTGAGCCCACCATAGTACATGTCAAACTCCGACTAACTGATCATGTTCATGAGTGTAATGCAATTTGGTTGGTGACTCATTTCATGGACCAAATAAAAACTGTATTAATGGACTGGACCTAAAAGATAAAATGGGTCATTGACAAACACGAGAAAGCCTCAGTGAAAAGAAAAAAAAAAAAAAAAACAGAGAAATGCGGTGAGCGTGGATCGAACACGCGACCTTCAGATCTTCAGTCTGACGCTCTCCCAACTGAGCTATCCCCGCTTGATGATGTTGTCTCTACGTTTACTTTTTTATATTTATTGTATTTCTGAAAATAAAATTTATTACTATTAATATCATCATAAAATTGGGTGAAAAATGAAGATATACTAGGATCATATTTTAGTTAGAAGAATGTCTTTTTTCTCTCTTTCCCATTGTACAATATGATTTTGTATAAATAATAAAATCTACTATTGTATTTGCTCAAAAAAAAAAAGTCCGATATCCACAGTACATTCGAGAGATTTTTTTTTTTGATAAGTAATACATTCAAGAGATTTGAAAGGCTATTATTAACATTACACATCCTTATACTTACTCGTTAATGGTGATTATTTTTACAGTTTGGAAAATATATACTTATCATTTTAGCTCTCAAAAATCAAAATGGTTTCGTTCTAACTTAAGAGAAGTGATGCTAATTCAAGATAAGTGATGCGGTAAAAAAAATTCCAAAAGCTGAAATATCATCACCCATACCAAGGCTCCGTTTGGTAATAGTGTTTAAACAACGAAAATTGTTGTTTAAACACAACATGTATTTCTATACACTTTTTCATCCATATGTATTTCGACAAAACTTAAACAACGTTACTAGAAATTTCTTACTAAACAGGCCCTAATTTATTCATATTGGAACCCATTCTTCAAAATTTTATAATCTTTATTCTCTTTGTGGATATTTTGTAAGAGTCCCATAATTGGTGACACCAGTTGTTAGCACATGCACCATACAAGTTTTATCAATACATGTATCTCCTTTACGTTAATCGCTTCTTCAATTTGCACCACATTCCATTCTTTGTGTGCATTGTTGCTCCAGTGACCAATTCCACCGATTCTGGAGATCCTTTCAGCTCCACATCGAACTTTTGCAACAACAATGCCAATGCCACAGTGGACTCCATTAGTGCAAATTGGTCTCCAACACATTTTCTTGGTCCTCCCCCAAAGGGTAGGAATGCAAAATCCGATATTATCTGATGATTGCAACCATCAAATCTATATTAAGAAAATGAGATCATGAAACTATGCATGCTTCAAAAAATATGGAGACTATTAAGTGACCTCATTTGGGTATAATGCGCCAGGGCTTCGAGATGGATCAAACCCAGCCCATCCTTCAATGTCTTCATTCTTTTTTTGCACTAAAAACCTCTCTGGCTCAAACTCATTAGGTCGGTCCCAAAAGTATGGAGATCTATGGAGATTATATACCTGAATGTGACAAAATTTTGAGGAATATTATGTTAAAGAAAGAGAATAAACAAAGTTGTAAGCAAAAGTGAAATGCAAATAACTTAAGAGTGCACTTGTCTAATTTGTATGCGTATATAAGAGTAACCTTCTGGCAGATAGGGTTAAGTTCCACTTAAGCATTACATTTAAAACAAGTTCTACATGTCAATATAAAGCACAAAGATAAAAGGGGATATAAATGCTTTCTACTCACAGAAAGGAAAATATCAGTCCCGGCAGGAATCTTATAACCATCTTTGTCACCCCTGTACCCTCCTGCAAGTTTAAAATAAAGTCCGATTCTTAGCCCATTTATCAAAAGAAATAAATGTTAATAAAATTATGTATGCAGGAAATAGACAAGCACATCCCTTGTAGACAGTCCGGTTCATGTCTTCATAACCACATGAACCAGATGTAGTTGTTGCATGGACTGATGCAACCTCAAAAGAATCATAATGGCACAATTCAGTATTTTGCAAAATAATTCATACAAATTTTAAAGTTCATATAAAATGAGTAGAAAGGCTAATGCTTTTTTATAAACTCATGAATCAACAATATCCATCTTTCTAGTGTTATCAGCAAAAAGTAATACCCGGTAATACATCTGATCTGAGAGAACGTCTAATTAGCAAAGGAGGCTGAGGATACAAACGCAGAACTTCTACGACAATAAGTCTAATATACCTGAAAGAGTGGAACATAACACAAATTGTTAAACTGCTAACTATTAGAAAAAGGTGCAAAAGACTGAATACAAGCATTCTTGGGCTGTTTGACGTCTGCTCAGCAAATTTAGGGGTTCGGTCTAAGACTTAAGCTAGGTGAACTAGGACAAGCTTGGGCAAATCTATTCAGGCTTGGGTTGCTATTGATCGGCCAAGGTCAAGCTTGATTGTGCTGGAATCTTCCATGTAACTCTTTTGTGGTGGTCTATGCAAGTTTGAAACAAAAATTAATTGTAACCCATAAGTCTATCAAACTCTTTAAGATTCTCATGTCATCAATGATATAGCATTAAAAAATTTAGAACGAAATACATTTCAAACCCCACAATTTAGGAGTATTTTCACATTAAACTCCACACTTCCAAAAGTTTCAAATTAAAACCTACACTTTAAAAAACATTTCAATTCAAATCGCACACCCATTTAACTATTTAAGTTGATGCCATTAACAGATATTACTTAAACAAAACTACGTAGTGTGGTTATTTCAATAGATGTGTCTGTTATATGGACATTATTTCACTCAAGCCACATGGTATTTTTATTATTATAGTATTTTCCATTAATGGCATCACATGTAATGGGTTTATGGTTTAAATTCAAACATTTTTAAAGTGTAAAGTTTAATTTGAAACTTCTGAAAGTGTTGGGTTAAAACCACCCATAGATCAGGGGTTCAAAATGTGATTTAACAAAAAATTTAAGTACTTTTCCCCCTGATAGATTATACTACTTGTGCACATAAGGGAAAGAAACCATTACTCTTCCCCTTCTGGGAGAAAGATCAATGTCAAAAAGGCACCAACATGAATAATTACATTGGTGATCCTCTAAAATAAGGTATCCATTTATGCCCTCATTTTAACCATGTTCCTAGCTCATAACACTACAAACTTAATGATATATTGCTACATCTACTTGTTTCATTGTTATTATATGCTAAAGCGTATTTTACATGGGCACCAATACAAAGGCTTTTTCAACATAGAGCTACTGGTGAATAGAACCAATTCATAAAAGTACCAATCAGTGACCTACTCCAATTTTTTAACCAATTCAAAGGTTGGTCTCCCCTGGCCAAGCACTGAATCAATCTCTGCTTGAGCTTTTTTCATTTTGGAGGGGTTCTGCAATTCAGAAAATCAAAATGCATGAGCATGGTTGCATCATCTTTACAAGAAGAAAAGAGCCATTGATAAAAGTCATGGAAGAGCATGTATTGAGAACCCATTTTCATGAAACTTACAATGCTGTATCAAAAGTTGGTAATGAAGAATCATACTTGTGCAAGCAGGAAAACAGCCCAAGTAAGAACGGCAGCAGTTGTTTCATGGCCAGCAATAAGCATTGTCATCAGATCATCCCGAAGCTGTCAAAAAAGTATGGTAGACATATATTTTATTTTGATAGGTAAGTAAGAATTTATTAATGAATAAAAAAGACAACCCCCAGCACATGGGATATGCACTGGTGGTGTAATACAAATATAAAAAAGTACAGCATTCAATAAAACCCATCAAACTAGTGATAGAATGACTACTTTCAGAAGCAATCCAATAAAAAAAAGGCTTAGAAAGAGAGATTTCACAGTCAGCCCTGAATTAAACAAAAGGCATGGTAACATAATTTTGAACTGTAATTATACATCCAAAAATGTCGAGGAAATATAGCTGGTTCAAGACAGGTCCAACCTAATAAATGGCGCACCAGCACACAGACTTAGAGATGTTCCAATTTTTTCACCCAATTATTGACATGTCTAGAAAAAGATAAATGCATGGTATACATGAATAAGATTACAAAATTAACTGATTATCTAGAATCAGATGATAGAAAAAGCAAATACAGTTTTATCTGAGGAAGTTAATTTCTTGGAATGAAATCTTATTCCGGAAGATTGAAGGTGATATATTTACCTGACGATCATCAACATCAGCTCCCCGCATATCAACTAAGAAACGCAAGAGACTTGCATCCTGCATACTTCATAGTTAAAATTCCAGAATCTCAAATTTTTTTTTATTTTTTTTTTTTATAACTCCTACATATAAACAACTTTACTGTTTAACTAGTAAAAGTCAATCAGATGATATTTCAAACAGAGGATAAATACAGCACAGAGCAAGAAAAGAGAAGGGGGGGAGAGAGAGGGGGGGGGGGGGGGTGCGGGAAGAGACAAAAAGTGGATGATGAGTCTCCACCTTGAGATTCAAGTAGTCTCTTTGCTGCAGCTTTTCAACATCTGTTTCCTGTCATACAACCTAAACAAAATCAAGTTCTTGAAACTAATTTCTAATTTTTTTGTGCACGTGCTATTGGGAACCAAGCTAAGAACACATTGACTTGAGCAAGTCATATCATACATAAAGTAATGTTCAATACTTTATTAAACATGTACAGATTCATATGCAGGAATGAACTTATTTTGATGAGATAAAACATAAAGGAATAGTTTTCATTGCTTTTCTTTTTTCCAAGAGTTATTGATGTTCTTTTCCACATTAGTTATTAGAAATTACATCTTGAGACAAAAATATATCAGAGGGTATACCGTGTTCTTATCAACATAGAATTTACAAATTTCAAGGTCCCTCATCAATTGCTCAATTCTGAAAGAATGCGAACCATTTTAATTTTACTATAAGCATCAAGAGTTAGCTACCACCTTTATGCATACAAAGTTAACAAAAACACATGATGCAGCAAAATTCTCATAAAACTTTTTCTCCATTTTCTTGTTGCACCACTACATTTCCTGCTTTTTTACTCACATCATACTACTAGACCTCAGATTATGCCCTTCTTGACAACTTTGAGTGCTCTCATGATGTCTATTTATATTAAGTTAAATGGCAGCATTATATATACTGGGCTTGCTCAGTTGAGATATTCTTACAAGAAAAGGGCTTATTTGGTCATCTCTTATCTGGCAAGCCATCGAACTCTGCATCTATAAGAGATGCAAATATCTCTGATGACTTGACTTCCTTTCCCACCCCTGTTGCTTTACCAAGCCCTCGGGACCAAGAGGTTGCAGTGAGAGGGAGGTTGGTGAGTGGTGGGTCCTCAGCACAATGGATAGCCAGTGCAGTCGCATGGGACCTCAAAACTTGAAGCCACTAGTGAGAGGGGGTTTGGTGATGGGAACATGAGGGAGTTATGGTGCGCCTTGCAGTGGCAGTGGTGTGGTGGCCTTTGACGCAATCTTGACATCGATAAACATGATGGTTATATGGCTGGATGTTGATGGCAGTTTTGGGCTGATTTGATGGTGAGGCTCATGGTTAGAGGGTTGGATTTTAGTGGGTTCGGGTGGCGATGAAATTTTTTATTATTATTATTATTATTATTATTTATTTTTGGGTGGGTGATTTCAATGATGATGGGCCACTGACGAGGGAGTCTCATGGTGGGTGAGGTACTTGATGGGTTCGGAGTGTTCATAGCTGGTTTCAGGTCAGGTTTGTCTTGGGTTTGTGGGTATGAAACTTTTTGATGGATTGATGATGAGTGCTGGCGGGATGAGGGCTCAGTGCTCGCAAGGGTGGATTTGGTTGCTTTCTTGGTTTTGCTGGAAATTGGATTGGGTTAACTCTAATACCAAGTTGATGCCATGCAATATTGAAAAGAAGATAAAAGTTAAGGATAGGCTTCCTAAGAAGCAGCACTTAGGGTTTGCCAGGAATTTGTACCAAGCAGAAAAACTTAGGAATTAACACCTAAGTTGGTAGGTATCAGCACCCAGCAATTGGAAAAATTTCATAGCTGACCCCCAAAAATTTGGGATTAGGGCATGCTTTTTGTTGTTACAATATACAATGCATAATTTTCATAAGCTGTCACCAAGAGTTATTTGTGGCGTCCCAAAAAAATTATTAATTAATTAAATAAATAATTCAATAGTATAGGCATGTGGTAAATGCGGTTACCTTTCTACACATTTCAGGCTTTAAAGTTGCTATCATTGACATCAGGCTTTAAAGTTGCTATCATTGACATGGTACCTTCCGCACATTGATGAGTTCATTCAAGAAAATTAATGATAACCGATGTCTTGCAAATGCATAACAGTTGCTTACGTTTGTAGAAATTACATTTTCATCATTGCCTATTTAAATGACATTCAATCTTCATGTACATCCATCAAAGCGAATAAATATTTTCTCACCTGTCTGGTCTCTTTTGCATTTCTGATGAGTCCATCAAGACAGTCATTGATAACTTTAAGATCAGTCCGGAACTTCCGCTGCCTGGGGACTATCCACCTTGCCAAAGGAACTTTCCAATATGGAATGTAGAAAGTGGATCTGTGCTCAGCTTCAAAAAGAGTGCCATATACTGCCTATAATATATTTTTAAAAGAGCCCATCATTAACCTTATACTGTTCTATACAAGAGATATACCCTCAACTAAGAATACAATTACAATGATCAAGCATTTCAAGTAAATTGAAGAAGAATAATAGCCCTGAAGCATTCATCCACTCAAATAAAGAAGTGAGGACTGAAAGTTTTGGGTCTAAAATTGAACTTTCACACCCCTCAAAGCACCTAGCATTTCTCTATCTCCAAATGCTCCACATGAGACAATGAGGGATTGCCTTCCAAATTTTCATAGAGCTTAAATTAATACACATACAAAAAACATCAATAAAGCCTTAATCCCAAGATTTTGGGGGTGCTATATGTCGAAAGACTAAATGGGATCAGCCATATGTATTCTTCTCCATCATTCTATACTATGGAAAATAATACTCTTTTACACATCTTTAATTAACACGTCATTTTTCACTACTCCTACCAGTGCTGTTTCTGGTCTTTCTCTACCTCTTTTCACGCCCATGCATTGAATCAATCACTCCTTGGTGCGGACACCAGAGCAAGGATGCAGGGCGAGAGAGATTCATAACAGCAGAAAAATCTAAAAACCTATTAGATTAATGATATAATATTTTAGAAGATTAATGTTCTGTGCATATTTACAGTGTCTATGATTTTTCAATAGGAGAGAGAGAGAGAGAGAGAGAGAGAAACACCCCAGATATATAGATGTAAGAGAAACTGTTGCTCTAATGTGTATATGAGATGCATATGTGTTTCAGCATAAATGATCCCTCAGTAAGAAAAAAAAAAGTAGCTTGTTGACATGTAATGTTCAATGAATGCAACACCACAACAAAATTGATGGGCATACCTTAATTACAGGAGATTCTTTAGTAACAGAACCAAAATCATAGTTAAATACACCAAGCCCAATAATGTCAAGAGCCAAACTAGAAAACTCTGCTTCAAGATCTAACTCAATTGTCTTTCTCCCTCTGTTCAATGTCTCTTCTTGTAGAAGCTTCTCAAATTTCAATATTGTTCTTTCTGAACAATCAGTAAATATCTTGACCATAGCCTCCAAATATAAGGCATGGAACCCAGGAGCAATAACTGTGAATTATTTTTAAATAAATTAAAAGATTCAGTTCCAGCATGAATTAACCATAAAAAATAGCTCTCTTCTCGCAAAGAATGGAACAACCATAGACACTGCTGATGTATCAGTTCATAAAAAATTACATAATATATACAGACTCCGATGGAGGATAGTGATCAGGTCCAAAATCAAATTTAGTCCATAGTTTTGAAATAATATGATGTCTAAGTTCCCATTTCTATGTGCATCATTTTTCCTGGAACTTATTATTATTCTAATATGATTGGATTTAAAATAGAACAAGAAGGTAGACTGATCATATATATATATATATATATATATATACATATATATATATCACAAGAAGTTGCAGATGGAGTTATTAGACAAAATCAATGCCATCTCATAATAAGGAAATAAAAAAAGCTTGGAAGTGCTAATTTATAATAAGCAAAACAAGTTTAACCCCATTCCAGAAGTAATAATTTATATTTAGAAGTACCATTATGATTAATAAAAAATTGACCTTATATCGATAATCTTGTATCTAAGAACTCTAAGCTTTTAAATTTACCATATAAGCCTTTAGTCAGTCATAAATAACTGGTTTACTTTTGTTGTAATTTAATGACTGGCATGTCAATTTTTTTAAGGAAGCAGACCATCTAAGTCTCTCAACGGCACCGTGTTAAAGTTGATTTACTATCCAGATCAGGATAGGTTGGTAAATACATAAATGAGTAATATTATATTATACTACTACAAAATTTGATTAAGTTATTAATTCCTGCAAGGCATTGGGGAGGCACTGGATATCAGACAGACTATCATGATATAGGTGCCTACTTGTTAGCCTTTATGCTGGTTGTCATCCATCACTACAAGCTACAACACTTTGTATCTAACTAAACTAGAAGAAACTGCATAACATATGAAATTTACCAGTAAGTGCCTAACACAACACACTAAGGATCACTTCCTGGCATTCAATTACTTATCATTGTATATCCTGTCTAATTTTTTATACTTATCCAACTGTATGAAGCATCTAAGTTATGACAATTATTAAGAGCAAATTTTCTCTATAATTTTTTTTAGTGTAGTTCATCTATAAAACGTTTGAACTTGACTAAATATAAAATATGAAGGAATAGAATGTCTATGAAGTGTATATATATATATATATATAGAGTGCCAAAAAATAATAAGGATTTGATAAGTAACTAATGTTGCATAAGTTATTCATTTGGTCAAACAACAAACTTGTATTGTTTTAGGAAAACCTGATGACTTCCCAGGCAATATGAACTCTTACAACATACAACTTGACATTCCCAAAATTACCAATATGTACTTACATTTGTAGGAAAATCATCTTCTGATCTAAGCCTCCTTTCAAAACTAACTAATCCCAAAGGATTTTAAAGAGACTATGACTGCAGAGGAATTAGATACCAACAAATTGTGGATCATCATTTTAGTTGGAGAATTAATATAGAGGTAGTTGAGTTTCGTCATAAACTAAGAAGCAAAACCCAAAAAAACACATTTTTTTACTTGCTTACCTCTTCTCCTCTGCTTCCAAGTGTCAAGATCTGCAGGTATAAGTCCTTTGCCCATTATTGGTTCTAGTATATCAGCTAGGACTCCCTAATTGAGTTTGCAATAAGTTGAATAATAATAGATTAGAATAAATAAATGATATGCAGAAAGTACTTAAAGATGACATATAATTTAAAAGTATGCTAGTCAAATCCCATAATGATCAAACATGCTAGCAAAGCTATCAAGATTCATAAGGTTTGGAATCATTTCACATGGTAATGGTATCGTCATTTCTCTTGTGATTGATGGTTTTTCTCAATTAATTTCCCATACTATTGGCCTCAAGACCCAATTGAGACAAATAAAAACTAATGCCAACCTTACATGTTGGCAAAAGCTCAAAAGTCGAAACCCTATTTTATCAACAAAAAAGAAATAAGATCTCTGGAATAGTTGTATAAAAATGTGAGCTATAATTTAGACGATACGAGTATAGACCAAACAAAGAAAGTTCATACATGCTTACATAAATAAAAGGCATTTTACATAAACTCATATTGACATCAATAATCATGTTGACAAGAGGAGGGATGGGTGGAGTCAAGAAGCATATAGTTAGGTAGTACCTTGTCATAACAAAATGCATTTTCTCGAAGAACATGTCTTGCAACGATAGGATCCGATACAACAACAAATGCTTTTGGCCCAAAAGCAAGTTTATACACAGAGCCATGCTGCCAAGTTCAACAAATATATTTAGAGGAGAGTGAGCAATAGGACTTAGCATGTCCACAATTATCAAATCACGAAAGCATAATGCACACAAAAGTAAATGACAGTCAAGAAAAAAAATTCAAATTTAGAGCCCGGTTGGCACTGCAAATTTGTGGAGGGGGAAGAAAAGATTTTACACGAAAACTTGAAATAATTTACATTTTTAAAACCTTTAATTGCATTTTTAGAAAAAGGTTTTACTAACGTATGCCTACATTAGTAAACTATTTTAAGAAATTTTTTTATAGAAAAATGAAAAAATCACTAACTTTTTGAGCTTTTTAAATTTTTTATAAGAAGTTTTCTTAAATGGATGATTAGGGCAGGCTTAAAAATTATGTTTTCAAAACCCAACTTATAAATTCGCTATATTTCCTAAAAAACCGCACATTTTCAAACAGGTGACCCAAATGGACACTCAATTAATGCAACTCAAAATTCAATAGAAGCACTGTAGGGCCTTTTTTTTTTTCAATCAACCAGCTGACAACTAAATCATCTAATAGACAAATTTGCAAAAGAGGGTAAGTAAAGTACCTCTATGAACCAATCATAGAGTGAAAAGAAGAGAGGCCGATCAAACAAATCCGAGACTGCACCTTCAGCTATAGGCATAGACCCAAGACTTCCTCCACTTAACAAATTGGTAAGGAGGTTGCTAGCATTATCCAGTAAATTTCTTCTGGTTTTTGGTTCATCAGTACTTGTTGATTGACATCTAAAACACCATTATTATTCAAATTCAATCACTCAAGGAACATGAAAGGAAATGGATAAAACCAAAGAACAAAAGGAGAGGTACCTGATAGTACTACTAGTCCTTTTTGGGTTAGAATTGAGAGTCAGAGTGAGAGAGTGAAAATATGAGGAGGGCGTTGTGATAGTCATAAATCCCATATCATGATTTCTGTGGGAATTTCCATAACATTGAGGTAGGGGGGAGAGACCCAAGAGAGAAGCAGCCATGGCCATGGACATTGCCATTGCCATTGCCAAGCTTTGGAATTTGAGCGGTGATGAGTGTGTTAACTGTTACGACAAGACGTTAAGAAAGTGTGAGTGAGTGGAAGGAGAGAGGCTATCATGTTTCCGTAACATGCATCCTCTCTCTCACAAGGGTACCTCACATGTGGGGTCCACCCTGGGGTCTACCTCCTTGGAAGAGAGAGGATACATATTTTAGAAATATGGTTGTTTTTTTTCGAGTGGAAGACTCACCCAACCCCAACATAGGATAAAAGCATTCACAATAAGACTTCTAAAAACTAAAAAGTCAAATTTTAGCATCTCTTTCCACAAAAAACACCCTACAGCAAAGATGTTATTTCTATAAATTTTGGCATGTGAGTTACAGTAGACTACCATAGATAGCAATCTAAGAGCATCCACAGCAATAGAGATAAAAATTTAGTTTTTTAGTTTTGCCAAAAGTTACTTTATCTATTTTACCTGCACACATGCTGCAGTATTTGATTTATTTTAGCTTTCAACACAATAAAATAATATAAACATCACAATAAAATAATATATCTCTTACAATAAAATAATATATCTCACTAACCAAAAAACATCTACAGCACCAACCACAACCACCTCTACTATCAGCCACAGCCACAACCATAGCCACAACCACCACCACAACCACCACCAATCATAACCACCACTCTACTTTGGCAACCACAACACAACATAGAAAAACAAAAACAAAAAAAAAAACAAAAACAAAAACAAAAAACAAAAACAAAAACAAAACCACAACCCCATCACCACCAGTCACCACAAACCACCAGCCATGACAACCAACCATGACAACCACAACCACAACCCACTGCCACTGCCACAACCACAACCATAAACCACAAAACTCATAGCCAAAATACACAAAACCCACTGTCAAAGCCAAAATCATCTACCACCACCACAACCAAAATCCACAAACTCATTGTCAAAATCATCCACCACCACTACCATAGCCAAAATCAACCACCACCACCACAGCCACCAAATCCATATGAAAATACATAAAAAAAATTATAAAAAAAAAAAAAAAAAAAAAAACTCAATCATAGCAAAGAGAATAGAGGGATGGGCGGCAGCGGTGGCTTGCGGCTTAGGGAGGACAGTGTCGGGATGGGTCTGATCGGTGGAAGAGAAATGGGTCTGAGGCGAATGGGTTTGATTGGCGTTGGGTGAGCGTTGGGATGGAGGACTGGGTGGAAGCATGGGTCGGAGGCGTGGATCGGCGGCTTGGGGCTTAGGTCGACTTGGGCCTGTGACGTTGAGGCCGGCGGAAGCGTGGGTTGGAGACGTTGAGACAGAGAGGTGAGAGTGACTGAGAGAGAGAGAGAGGCATTGTATGAGCTGTGAGGTGAGAATGATTGAGAGAGAGAACCACTTTTATTATTTTAATCGAGCTTGGGATTAAAATAATATTTTTTTAGCTCTCATAAATAGTGCACATCTATCTATAGATGTGCACTGTAGTAATGGAGCTAAAAAAAATAGATTTAGCCCCACTACTAGAGCATGCTTTTTGTGGTTGAGGAGTTAAAAAATACTAATATACCAATATAGCACTACTACTGTGAGTGCTCTAATGTAGATCAAATCATATAACAAGAAATATTATTATATTTCTTAGATAAGTGGCGTTGCTTTTAATGTTTGTAGAGGTAGTTTTTTATTATTATTTTAATAAGTTGTTTATAATATTTTAAATGAAGTGGTAAAAAAAATAAAACTTTTGATATAGGGTTATTGTAAAATAGGGTGTTAAACTTGATAAAATGGTTTTTTAAGATGCTAAATGCTAAAATTTTTGAAAACTTTGATGGGAATGCTCTAATAATAAAAGAATGTGGTTGTAAACTCGTGACATTAAGGCTTAAGACCAAAATATATAAATATAATTTGGGCCACGTGGGGGTGGAGTTGGACCAGGTTGGGAAAAACCTGCATGGAGCAGGAGTACTGGGATAACTGATAAGTGACAAATCAGGTTCAAGGTGGGTTCATAGTATTTTGACATCTTTTAAAGTGGCTTCAACGTTAAAGATAATCAACGACGGACCTAGAATTTAGAATTTCAAGTTAAAGTTAAAGAAGACTGACTATAAACGACTCACATTCAGGTGGTCTAATTGGTAACATATTGGGCCAACAAGTTTCAAGAATTGAGTTCGAGCCTTAATAACTAGTTGTGTGTTGGTGTTTCTTATATCCTATTTTCATCCCAAATGATCCAAAAAATAATAAGTGAGTTTCTCACGGACTAAGAGTATGGAGTTTGGTCTGGAAGCGAATAGGGTGCCAATATAGTCACGCCTATAGGAATGGCAAAATTTGCTTGACCTGCGAGTACCCGATCCGACCCGACCTTAATGGGTCGAGTAAGACCCGACCTGACCCTAATGGGTCAAGTAAAACCCGACCTGCTAAGTAAATGGGGTGGGTTCAGGTTTTAAAAACCCAACCTGAAGCTAGTTCTAGTATTATGCATACTTGCCCCGAACACGACTCGCATATATGTTATAATTACTAAAATACCCTAAGTATATAAATGCCGTAACTATTCTATTCCTCTACTCCAAACCCTAACCTAATTTCATTCTCAATCTCTCTCAAACTTAGCCTGCTGCCCTTTTCACCCTCAAGCTCTCATTCTCACTCTCATCCATCCTCATAGTCACAGCCCGCCACCTCCCTCAAGCCATCACTCTCACGGTCTCACCCACCCTCATGGTCATCGCCTCCCTTAAGCACTCACTCTCACCCACCCTCACGGCCTCACTCTCACTCAGCCGCTCCTCCTCCACGCGTTTCCATGTCCACCTCCCCATCGAAGCCAAGCCAACATCCCTCCTTCTCATATCAGTTACCACACACCGTAAGACCGTGAGAGTGAAATTTCCTAGGTTTGCCAAGCCAATGTCCACCTCTCTGGGTTCGTTCCCCAAATTTTTTTTTTTTTGGGTTAATTTCCTAATTTTTACATAAATATTTCTGTTACTGGGTTGGGCTATATTGTTTTTGGTTTGATAATTGATAAATTTTGTATATTTTTTTTTTTGTTGTGATTTGTGATGTGAAATGTGGAAAATGAAAGCATGGGTCTTTGTGATTTGTTACTAGCTTACCATGCATTAATGAAAATGGCTTAGCTGTGATTTGTGATTTTGTGATTTCTGATGTGAAGCTTGGAATTTTTTTTTTTAATTTGTTTTTTTAATTGGGTCAAGGTTTAGGGCTTTTAGACTGGGCCTTGAAGGGGGATGGCTGGAAAGGCCTGTGGGGCCCATGGGGCAGGTTTAGGGTCCGAATAAAAAACCTGTTTATTAAACAGGCTAGGTTCGGGTAAAAGGTATAGGCTCGTGGGGCGGGTTTTAGTATAAAGAAACCTGGCTCGAACTCGACCAATTGCCATTCCTACACGCCTAGCTAGGGAAGCCACATTGGTCGTCCCCTTAGAAAAACTATAAGAAAAAAAAAATCAAATAAACATCCATATAGTGTTAACAAACTATCAACCAAGACAAATATATAAAATTATTGTTTTTTAATATATTAAGATGCAATTATCTACCAACAAATTTTTTTTTTTTTTTTGGCATCTCTATCAATCGCCTATTCCTTATTACTGCCCCACTACCAACAAATAGTCAAACACCAAAAAATAGTATATATTCTCTATAAACTCTTCTCTTTCTATATATTATAGCTTTATTCTAAGGTTTTGAATTTTGTTCTAGAGATCATTTTATGAAATATCTCGGTATTGGTGTATACCAGTGCACTGTTTTGAAATAACAGATATGTAGAGGTTTAAAAAAAAATTTAAATCTTAATAAAATAAAATAGATTGGTTATAAAAAAAAAATTATATATATATATATATATATATTTTGGTATTTTTGTAAATAAGCAAACACCTTTAGGATATTTGTAAAGTAGATACTTTTCCAAGAAATTTCCAAACTCACCTTTTTCACTCCTACCCACATAACTCTGCTCCTTTAGAGCATCTTTAGTAGACTAGCCAAATATTTGTACTGTTTGGCTAATGAACAGTGACATTTAGCTTTTGCTTACTCACTTTTCAAATACACTTTCCAACAGACTCTCTATCCCATTCTCTATTTCATTTAAATATTATTTCTTCATTCATTTTTTATCATCATTTATTCTTCCTATATTTATTCCCAACAATTATATTTTTTAATGAAAAGTATTATATTTACAATATTTTTCGCAATACTTTCACAAGAATTATAACAAAATCTTATATGAAAAGTTGTTACTAATTCTAAATTGAACCCACCACTGAAAAAATATTTTTACTCACCAATATTAGCTAAAATTTATTGTGAAAATATTGTGATAGTATTTTTCAATTAGAATTTTTTATTTTTTATATTATTTTTCTTCCGTTCATTTCATTTCATTTTTTTCTTTTTTCTTTTTCTTGTTTTTCTCCTCCACACAAGTGTCCAGCCCCCTTCTTTTTATTTTGTTTTTCATCTCAAGAACATTCTGGATCTCCATTTGCTTCACATCAAAGAAGAGAGAGAGAGAGAGAGAGAGAGAGATCACAAACACAAACCCATTGCTGACAACAGCCTGATCCCAACCACCAACACAAACACGGCCCAATCCCAACCACAAACACAAACGCCAACCACAAACACATCCCGATCTTAACCTAAACCCACGATTTGATCTCAACCCAAACCCACAATCGGAAACCCCAACGACCCACCACCACCAGTAGCAACAAAACGACCCACTCCACCACATCACCACCAAAATACCCAGTAAGGATCAGAATTGATTTCGAGGAAGGAACCGTGTGGTGGATCAGTGAGTACCATGGAGGCAGTGGTAAGAGCTTCGGCCACCACCATTGAGGCACTGCCAGTAGAGGCCGATTAAGCTTGGGTCAGATTGGCTTGTTCTTGTTCTTCTTTTTTTTTCTTTTTTCTTTTTTTCATTGCTTGTTCTGATTCAACTTTATTTTAAGAATTGGATTTTGTTTTGTGTTTTGTGTTTGGATTATGTGAGAAACAAAGAGAATGAGAGAAAAAAAAGAAATCTGGAGGAGAGAGAAAGAATTGATATAATTTTTTAATCCAAGAAATTCGATTGCTAATGTATAGTAGCCCATCAGACCTGATGGGCTACTGTTCATGAGCCAAAAAAAAAAAAATCCAAGTTTGCCTACACTGCTGGAGCATGAACAGTGCACAGATTCTCCAAGTTTTAGCTAATATACCCGGATGCATACACTGTTGGAGATGCTCTTAATACTACTATTTCTTATCTCACCTAACACTTCTATTTCACCATTACAAACCCAACCTCTGAATCTCCCATCATCTTCTTCTTTCTTTCTGTATATTTCTTTTCACCATACCGCTGTCAAGCTTCATTTTCTTCACTTTTTTTTTTCACATCCTTGTTCTCACTCTCTATTCTCTCTAGCTCTCTCTCAACTTTCTCTAATTTATATTTTCCTAAATTTGGCTTTTATGTAACTATGGGTTAAAAGGGTTTTAATGAGTTTTTAGTTTTTATTTTATTTTATTTGGGGTTAAGCTGGGCTGGCTGGAGGGGGCTAGCTAATGGGGTTAAGACTTTGGAAGAGAGGGCCAGCTATTAGAATGACAAAATAAACCTAATAAATTTTTTTTTTTGGGCCAGAGTGGCCTAGGCCCCCTACTGGGTTCATCCCTGATGATAATGAGTAGAGATGAGACAAAAGGGAAGTGGTAACTAGTAAGAGACAATAAAATAAAAAAGTGTTTTGTGAATGAAAATAGGTTATGTGAAAACAAAAGATTAAATTATAAATAAAATAAAACTTATCAGATCAAAAAAAAAAAAAAAGAGTAATAAAACTTAGATAAACTTAGGTGCAATATATTAAATTCCCAATTGAATTTAGTAACTGATAAGATAAAAATAGTATTATTTTATTCAAGATAAATTTTCAAAATTATATTTAAGTTTTACTCTATAAGATATAAGTAATCTAAATATATAATAGGTTGGGTTCAAGTTACACCTGGTATAACTTCAAGCAATGTTACACCATGGTTACCACCCAATAATTTGTTATAAAATTCATATTTTGAAATCCCACATTTGAATTACATATTCTACATGTTCTTAACATTCATATCAATTGATTGTTATTTACCATTCGATCCATAAGCTCATTTTTATGCATTATTTTAAATTACAAAAACTTAACTTTAAAAAATTAATTGATGACACGGTTATTAATCTTTAATTATTTCAAAAATTTTCAAGTATGGAGAATATATAAAGATGTAATCTAACAATAGATTTGTCAACATTCACATCCAATTAAAAAATATTAAGTAGTGTAATATTGCTTAAAGTTATATATGTATAACTTGAACCCAACTCATATATTAAGTGGAAACACACACACACACACATACTAAACTTATCACACGCGTTTTACGCATGCAATAATATTTTATTTATTTATTTATAAATAACCGTGTGCATTTTTTTAAGAAATAGGTAAGATAACATGGAATAACGTTTAAAAATGAGATAAAAAACCGTAAGAAGTTGAAACCAAATGGGGTACTTGAATTTATTAATTGGGATAAGAATTGTGATAAGTAAAAAAATTTGAGATTTAAACAAAAAAAAAAGACGATATATGTTAGTATGGATGTATGTGGGTTGTGATAATTGTATAGAATTTGGATAATAAAAATTTTGGAATGTTTTTAAGAATTTTAAAAAAAAAAAACCATAAAAATTTCGGGATAAGATTGAGTAGTTTTTACGTGAGGTAGTGGTTTTTTTTTTTTTTTTTTTTTTGAAGAAGTAATTTTGTATTTTTTTAATAAAGATAATTGAAGTATTTGAATACAAATAGATAACAAATACAGATATGAATCAGATATTTGAATACAAATGGGTGGTGAGAATAACGGTTTTTTTCCCCTTTTGTACGTGACATAGTATTACTGTTTTAACATTTTTTGCTTTTTTTTTTTTAAGAAAAAAAATTAAAATAAAGGGTATATTATTTTAGAATTTGTATGAGGATATTTTAGTACGCCAAAAATTGAAGACAAAACATGGGAATCCTCTTATTAATAGTGTGTGTATATATATATTCAAACTCAAACCCCTTACTTGATGAATAAGATATATTATCAATTAAGTTAACTGAAACTCATAACTCTTATTTTAATGACAAAACAATTAATATAATGAATAGCAACATAAGAGCATTAACATCAGTTGTGCCAAATACCAAATACACTAAACACTAAAAAATCACTTACATCAGATGTTCTAAATGCCAAAAAATTTGGCATAGATGAACAGTATCATTCCAAATTTAGAACAAATGCTAAGAGGGCATTTGGTCACCAATTTTAAAACATAGTGTTCAGTGTTTAAACACTGAACACTAGTGTCCAAAAACAAAAAATTGCGTTTGGTGGACCATTCCTGTTCAACTGATGTTTGAAAAACATTGTTCAAAAGCCCATGTTTTTAAAACATACTCCGGCCTGTTTTTAAAACAACAAACACTATGTTCAGTGGCACTTCGATAATAAACTTGAAAACTATTATAGGCCCACCTGGTCAGCCTTTTTTCAATTACTGTCTCCTCTCTTCCTCTCATCTCTTCATGCCGAATCAAGCACCTGGTACCAAGATCTCCATCTCACCCACACAGTCAGGCAAACCCAGCAAAATTTATCTGTCACCCACCTCCATAACTCCTCTCACCGACCTAGCACCATTAAACCCATTGCCATTATTCCTCACCAACCCACCATAAACGCGTCTTCTCTACACACTCAACTTACACTGCATCACCAACCATTTTAGTTAATTACATTAACTGTTCACTCTTTAGACAAAAACCCATTGACAAGCAAGGTGAAAGTGAGATTCGAACCTGGATCTTGGAGTGATGGGTCGGCGATCTTGGAGTGCTGATAGTCGAGATGAGATCCGAGGAATGTGAAGCCCAGCCGTGGATCTTCTGAGGCGTCTATGGAGATGAGGACTGCGTGGGTTTGGTTTTCTGCTCTCATGGAAGAGAAGGGATAAAGAAGGAAAGAGAGGAGCAATGGGAATAATGTATTCTCTCTCTTGATTTTAAAAAATGTTATTTCATACTTTGCTCAGCTTTTTTTACAAAATTAAACACATATACCAAACACATTTTTATGTTTTTTAAACACTGAAATATATTATTTAAACCATGATACCAAACACATTTTTTTGTTTTATAAACACTAAAAACACGTTTTTCGACAACACTTTTTAAAATACAATTTTCTCATTTTTTAAACAACAAATTTTGAAGCCTATGACCAAACGAGTCCTAAATTTTCTTTAATATTATTGCTCTCTCCTCTCACATATCTATCTCATCACCCCCGTCTGCCTCACCCATTCTCTCAATCCTTCTCTCTCTATCTCAACCTCTCTCTCTCTCTCTCTCAAAGTGATCTCCGCCCACAGTGATCTCCGGCCCACAACCGATCTCGCCAAGTGCCTGCCTTTGCTGCGTCTGCCGAACTCCGCCTAATCTTGCCATGCACCGAATCCCTCTCTTTGTTTGCTTGTTTATTGTTAATTTTGGGGGTTGGATTTGGTATGAGAAATGGGATTGTAGTTCTGTAGGTTTGTTTTTTTGAGGTGGTGGTTTTGGCAGATGGTGTTGGGTTGATTTTGGGTGGTGATTGATGGTGGTGGGTTTATGCATTTGGTGGGTTCCAATCTAGTACTGGGTTTTGATCTCTCTCCTCTCTCACTTTTTCTTTGACTCAGTGGTGGCTAGCAATGGTTTTGGGTTGGGCTATCGGTGGTGGTCGTTTTGGTGTTTTGATCTAGTGGTTTGCTGGGTTTATATTTTTTGTTTATGGTTAGGTTGATTTTGGTAGTGTTTTGCATTTGGGTTTTTTTTTTCTTTTTTTTTTTTTTGTATATATATATATATATATATATTTTTTGTTTTTGGTATTTTAGCATCATGGTGGCCGGTGGTTATGGCTGTTGTCATTGTGGAAATGGGTTATGGTTGAGGAGGCTGTGGTGAATGCATTCATAGTAGAGAGAAGAGAGGTTTTGGGATTATAAAAATTGAATGATTTTTTATGAGGAATGATATGTCTACAACATTTTTACAACAAATCTTAAGTGGCAGGTTGTTACTGGTTGTTATTGTTGGGGCAAAAAAGTAATCTTAGTGTTGGTTTCAAATTTGAACCAATAACAAATAACCACCTGTGATTTGTTGTAAAAATATTGTAAAATTGTTGTCAACGTAGCATCTCTCATTTTTTATTGGTTGTTTATATTATTTCAATTTATTAAATCGTTAAAATAGAACATTTGATGTAGGGTTAAAATAGAACATTTGATGTAGGGAGTATTATAAAATAATGTCTTAAAATAGATTAAGTAGTTTTGGGTGTGGGAAAACAGAATTTGGGATGGCACAACTAATGCTAGTGCTCTAAAAATAACATTACTTAACTTGAGAAGGTCCATAATTCATCAAAACAAAGAGGTTGTAATGCAGAACCAAAAAAAAGAAAAAACGTTTAAGACTCTTAGGGTCCGTTTGGATACAACTGAAAACTAAAAACGGAAAAAAACTATAGCAAAATAATTTTTAAATGTGTGAATAGTACCGTGGGACCCATTTTTAATGAAAAAGTTGCTGAAAAATGAGATTTGTGAGTCCCGTGAATAATGCATGAGACCCATTGATGTGTTGAAAAGGTGGGAAAAGTCAAACATTGTGGCTACTGTTCATGAACAGTGCATGAACAGTAGTCGTGTTTGTCTCTCAAACGCGTGCTAAGAAAAAAAAAAAATGCCAGACACAGACACACTGGCTTTTAGCCGAATCCAAACGAGCACTTAGATTCATTTTTGCAATTCTCTTAAAAGAGAAGGGGGGGGGGGGGGGATTTGAAATTTATAAATCTTGACCTTTTTTTTTTTTTTTTTTTTTGTGTTTGTTAATTTGATAGTTTTATAACAATTAAGGAGGGGATTTGAACAATGGATGTCTTCTTTAGAAACACCAAGAAGTTTCAATTGAGATACAATGCTCTTAGTAGCTAAATACAAAAATTTAGGGTCTGTTTAGTAATGTTGTTCTAGTAACATTATTTAAGTGTTGTGAAAATACGTGTGGGTAAAAAAGTGTTGCATTTTTTAAACAACGAAAACTGTTGTTCAAATAACGTTATCAAACAGGCCATTAAAGAGCTAAACATTCAAATGCTAAAGAGCTTTTCAGGTTGGAATTCTAACTTATTGTGAAAAATCTACCAATAAAGCCTTGCATTTAAAACTCTACTTACTACACCAATGCCTAAAAGGAACATATGGGGTCCTTAAAAGCTAAACATAGTTTTGGCTAAAGTAGAATATTTGAATGTTTGTATGAAAGGGTTTTTTTTTTTTTTTAGAGATAGTTACAATATGATGCTTATCTTCTAGGTCGAACCATTTCTCCCCTACACTTCCAACACTTTGTGTCTGGAGAACTCTTGGCCAGTATTAAAGTTCTTTAGTGCACTATTCCATCTTGTTGTTCATTAGAACAATAATTGATATATATATATATATATATATTAGTGCACTATTCCATCTTGTTGTTCATTAGAACAATAATTGATATATATATATATATATATATATATATATCACAATTTGTAATTTATAGAATAACAATAGTAAAATAAAATAAAGATAATTCACTAAATTTACATTTGTACCATAAAATAAGAGAATAGTGGAGAGATATTACCTTGATGATTGATAATAGCTTAAAAGTACAATATTATCTTAGCATTGGTAGGCATTATCACATCTATTTTGTGTTTGTTCCCACACTTACACGTAAATATAAGAGCTTGAAAGTTTTCTCTAAAATATACTCATTATGTGTATTTTTTTTTTCTTGTAAGAGATTAAAACTAATAAACTAAGCATGCAAACATGAAGCTAAGAGAATTCAAGGGTGAAGCCCAATTGAGAGCTGGCTTTTGAAGAATTTAATGAGTCAGAGATGTGTGGTAACATAAAAAGAAAGAGAGAGATTTGTTTAAGCCAAAGATGGAAATAATCCTGACATACAAATATTTTGACCAATTTTAGCCATATTTTTTACTCCAATATTGGATTGACTTGATTCTTCTGGCTTGGAAACAGGACTTGAAGATCTAAAACTTTGTAGTTTACCAAAAATTTAGAATCGTTTACATTCAAGGCCAAAATTGACGTGGATGTTGACCAACTGTTGAAAAACGGGAATTGACATTTTATATTTTCCTTTCTAGGGAGCATGTATTTTAGGGTTTTAAATATTATAAATATTAAAGGGATACAAAGGCAGCCACGTTTTTGGCTGCTGAAAAACCTTATTTTTCATCAATTTTTAGAGTTTTTATTTTCTATGGAAGTTTAAGAACCTAAGCTAGGGTTAGGGGTAAATCCCCAATGTTGTAAATTGTCCACTATTCAATCCAAGCATGTTTTTCACGTTTTGATTATTGAAATCAATTTTTTTCTTTTCATAATTGTTTTGTTAGATTGATATTTAATTTCTAATTCTTTCATAAGTCTATTCTTGAAACGGGGTAATTTTGTTAGATATTACTTTTTCCATAGTATTGTCTCTAGGGTATACGATATTCTTGATTTTTTTTTAGTAAAGTTATTGTTTTTTAGAATAAATTGTTGGAACAGTTGATGAATATAATCAACCAAAGAGACTTTTATTAATGAAGCATATTTCTAAATTTTCCAATCGGATAGTTTATGTGTTTACTTACTTGATTGTGTACTAAATTGGATTGGTAGTGGATACTTAAAAATAGTGGACAAACCCTAATGCCTTAGTGATATTAATGATTGAGTTTTACCAAACTTTCTTTTTTCTTAAGTTTCAATCATATTTTTCTATATATTATTGGTGCTTTTGATGTGTTATTTTCCTTTTCTCAGTGGAATGACAACTTTAGTTGCACTACAATTTCTGTTACAAAATTGGACGACATCAATGATCATCTCATAAAATAAAATATAATTTATTGTCAATTCAAAAAATATTTTTAGGTGGCAGAGCTGAGACGTGAACTAGGTCATTATCTTGAGACGATACGCGCCGTCTATGAGATTTTCGGTGTAGTAGACTAACAGCATTATGTGTACCACCCCCGGGATACAACAACCCAGTCACCTTGCTAATTATCCTTACAAGCCTATACCGATTGTAGGATATGAAACTCTTAAAATAATACTTTCTTTTACCTAGAAATATAGTGTAGCGGGGATATATATTTTTTCATTAAAAGAAGAGGAAAAAAACCATACAAGTGCTTTAGAAATATGTTGCTTCATATAAAAGTGATAAGACAAAACTACATTTGTTTTTGTACATCCCATTCACTTCACATAGCTAGAGGTCTATATATCTCTATATATGCTGAGACAAAATAGTCTTATACTTAAGGATTTATGAACACTGACAACCATTTTGAATTTCTCATAAATCAATTAATAAATATTTATTGTTGGGGTGAAAAATAACCAATAATGTTGCAGTTGAGGAGGCTTCAGATCTACACAATTAATTCCTAAAAATGGGAAAAATAATCCACAATGGAAGGATTAAGCAACGGATTAAGACAGATAATGAACAAATCAAACTCTTTTATAGAGGGGAACAACGTTCTCGAGGTGCCTAATATAGATTAAGGGAACTTGAACTTAAAGAATATTCCCTCTCTCTCTCTCTCTCTCTCTCTCTCTCTCTCTCTCTCTCTCTATATATATATATATATATAGTTCTTGCCTATGCTTTTGCTCTCTAACTTTCTCAACCCCCTTCTCTATGGCTTCCCTTTCCTTTTATAGCTACTTCTCACTTCCTCTCCCTCTTCTAGCTGTCTAGTTCCCAGTTGGATTTTAGGGAATACTTGTCCTATCATCCTTCTGTTTTGCCACTTCTTGATCATGAAAGTAGATTTCTAGGGGTGCTTCAATTATTCAGGCCAGTCATTCGATATTGAATGTAGCTGACATTAGGTGAGGGGCCTCATTAATGCGGAAGTGATTGCTTTATTGGGTCCTGCGTTTTCTTTGTTGTGTCCCTTGGAGGGAGCTTAAGAAGAGGAGAAACCTCAGTTTAGAAGGGACATGTTAACCGCATTTTGGGAAGAAAGTTCTGTCTACCACCCCGGTAAAGGACCTTGGGGAATGAAGTCAACTTGGATTTCCACGGTGGTGGGCTTTAATGGTTTCTCCTCACTCAATAGGCTTCTTCGTTCATAACCATACCTTAGGCTGGGTCCATTCTTCAAAGTAGTTCTTTGGGCTTTGGGCTCTTGGCCCGAGCTTACATTCATCCCCCCACATTTATTTATGTCAATAATTTCCCTTATTGAAAGGTTGGAACATTTGAAAGGAAAAGTTTTATTAGGAAATGTCTTTGGTAAGGAAATATTGCTATATACATTGAGCCACTAAATGTTCACATGGTCAATAATATTTATAGTCATTCAAATGCTGACATTATATATAAAATAACTCACAAATTAATACAAATATAAAGACTTTGAATTTCGTAAAGAGTGAACTAATTTCATCAAATCACTTAAATAAGCATTTAATAAAAATATTGTAATTTTTATAAGGGTAAATTACAAAATTGGTCCTTGTTCTTTACACCATATTTCAATTTAGTCTCTAACTTTCCAATTGGGTCAATTTAGTCCCCAACTTTTTCAGTTCTGTGTCAATTTATTCCCTGCAGTTATTCCTTGGATGGAAAAAGCTGATGTGTTAAATGGATCAATAAAAAATTATTTTCTATGTCACATCAATGCCAACTATACCGCCACTCACATTAAAAAAAAAAAAAAATCAAATTAAAACTAAGACACAAGAAATACCACCAGCCACTCATCTCCATCTCCTTTCCCTAAAATCCATTATTCTTGCACATACAATATCAATCAAGAATCAAGATATTTTTCTTCTCAAAAAAAAAAAGAAAAAAAAAGAAAAAACCCAAGATATTCCTTGTCCAAAGATTATCCACTACTACCCTAGGTTGTCATCTGAAGAAAGAAGGCAACCTTTCTGGGGACCTCTGTACATCAATACTCCTTTGAGGAAAACATCTCCCTATAAACCTCTAAGAACTTAACAGTAGGAATGAACATCAAGTTTATCTTCCTTTGAAGGCCTCAAAAAATTTGTTCCATCCCTTAGCCTGAAGTTACTTTAGAGTACAACAGTTCAATGAAATTTTCCATAGACTCAAACTCCTAATCTTGTGGCGATTTATTGAATTAACGGTTCCAACTATGCCCACGATCCAAATAAGATGCAAATGAGGCATTCTTGTCTACTGTGACTCCATAGGATTCAAGGAACATATCCTTGAGACAAGAATCTTCCCACCAAGTATCATGCCAAAACCTCACCCGTATACCAACCCCATTAATAAACTTGATTTTCTTGCAAAAGATATATCATCTGCTTTTGATGCATTTCGAAAGGCTTACCCAATGTGAACCTCGTACCTTCTCCAATGACCAACCAATCTCATAAATGTACCCCAAACCGCAACAATCATTTCCCTAGAGGAGCTTGATTGAATTTAGACCCAAATCACCACAATCATTTCCCTAGAAAAGCTTGATTGAAAGTGCTTAGCTTACCAATCCCTAGTTTTAACTTTTAATGAGAGAGAGAGAGAGAGAGAGAGAGAGAGAGAGAGATTTTAGGGAGAGGGTACGGAGATGATTTTGGTTAGTTTATTTATTTATTTATTTTTAGTTAGTTAGTTAATTAGTTAGTTAGTTTTTTTTTTTAATCTGACATGGTGGAACAATAAGCAGATAATGTGACATGAAAAATAATTTTTTTATTTTTCCATTTGACACATCATCCTTCTCTATTCAAGGAATAATGGCAGTGACTAAATTGACACAGGACTGAAAAAGTCAGGGATTAAATTGACCCAATTGAAATATTAGAGACTAAATTCAAATATAGTGTAAAGGATAAAGGCCAACTTTGTAATTTACCCTTTTTATAAAAATATTCCAACACATCTTTAATAAAAATAATGAATTGACATAATTGTCCATTCTTTTGGTTTTTTTTAAGATACAAAATGGACACTCATTTTTTTGAGAGAGAGAGAGAGAGAGAGAGAGAGAGAGAGAGAGAGAGAGAGAGAGAGAGAGAGAGAGAGAGAGAATAATAATTGACCATTATTGAATTAATTAGGTTAAAGTACAAATATGTAAAATGTTTTATTTATTTATTTATTTATTTATTATAATTTGTGTTAGGTTCTAAAGATTTAGGATTTTATGTATTTAAACTCTAATGTATAATATTGGCAAATCATGATTAAAACAATATGTTTAGTCTTGTTTAGGTTGCTCAAAGTTGATTAAATATTGTAAAGTTGGAATCGAGTGGCTGCAGATGTATTGGAGCATTTTTGCCTGGCTCGATCGATCGAAGGATAGACTCGATCGATCGAATCTCGGGTCAGATGCGTTTTCTGCAGAGTTCCAACTCAGCCCAAACTCTATTTAAACATCTTGGGGTTCAAGTAAAATACTCCTATATATAAGGAAAACCCTAGAATGTTTTTTGAGATTTTTAGAGAGAGAGATTAGAGTGCCTCTTGTGCCTCATTTTATTAGGGTTTTGTACCAAAACCTCTCTAAGTCTTTGTTGCTCATATTTGCGGCTTATGTGAATCTCTTGTGAGATCTTTGAGAAGCTTTCCTTCACATAAACTTAGGGTTGTCAATATCTTGATGATCAACAAGGTTGTTGCCATTGAAGCTTAAAGAAACACAAGCGGGGAGCTTGTAGCTAATTGAGGAATTCAAGAAAGAAGTAGTCCGTGGATTCGGAGCCTGCGCGTGGTCGTGTCAGGAAGTTACTACTGGTGGGTAGCATTAGGAAGTCAAGCGGGGAGCTTGTAAGTCCTTTTGTAAGAACTTCAATTCTTTCTTAGTGGATTCCGTTTTGCCTTGAGGATCGGTGGGTAAAATCCTCCTCAGGTTTTTTACCGGTTTGGTTTTACTGGGTGATCATATCATGTGTTATTTATTATTCCGCTGCATTATATTTTTGATATGATTATTTGATTGCTTTAACCTAAAACTGCTTAATTTGACTAAGTAACAAATTGGCTAATTAACTAGGTTACGCAATCTGGTTGTTTGTAAGGGGTCTAAAACCGAACAAGTGGTATCAGAGCAGGTAGCTCTTCTTGTTTTAGATCTTTTGATCTAAGAGCTGATCCTTGACCCCTGTTGTCATGGATAATTTGAAGTGTCTTTCTGCTCATGTTTGTGATGTTTTGAATAAAAAGGACACTATTGTTTCTGCTGATTTTTTTTATGCTTTTGAAACCCTTCGTAAGGAATTATCTAAATCTTTGAAAATTGCTAAGAAATTTAAGGAAGAGTTAAAATTGGCTAATCTTGAAAAAGAGGAATTGCTTGTTAGATTAGAAGAATCTAATAAAAAGAATGAATTTTTGAGAAATCAAATTTCCTCTCAAGATGAGAAGATGAAAAGCTTGGAACAAGAGTTAGTTGAATCTAAATCTAAAATTGAAAATTTGACTAGTTCTAAGCCTGTTGTTGATAACAGAAGTGTCTCTGTTTCTCTTAAGCCTAAAACAGAGAAAGTTTATATCCCTCATTTCAAGAGGAATAATAAAGAAAAGGCTTGTTTTGCTAGGTTAGGCAAAGGTAAAAGTTATGACGTTGACGCTGATGTTTCTAAACCTAAGTCTAAACTTACTGTTAGAGAACATAACAAATCTGTTTTTGTGCATACCTGTCACCATTGTGGTGTTGTTGGTCATATTAGACCAAATTGTTCTTTGTTGAGGCAAAAACCAAAATCTGAGACTAGATTTGTTGATAGGAATACTGATATTCCTAAATTTGTTCCTGTTTGCCACTTTTGTGGTGTTCATGGTCACATTCGTCCTAATTGTCATAAATTGAAATTTAAAAATTCTGTATGTCAATCTAGGATATGTGATGATATTTCTCCTACCATAAGTCCATATAAATTGTTTTATATGTTTTTGAAAAATTTAAGCTTGTTGGCTTGTGAAAGGAATTTGCAGGATTTTAGTTTGTTTCAGAAGATTTGTGTAATTTCTCAAATACACTCTGTTTCTCATGAATTTTCACCTACAAAGGCGAAGACTCGTGCTATATGGGTGAGAAAAGATCCTTTAAGATGAGTGTTGCTGACTTGTCCCTGTTTTAATTCTTTCTATTGTTTGTGGACATGTCTTGTTTTTGTTTTTGGCTGTTTTGTTTTTTAGGTTATTTTTTTTAAAAAAAAATCCAAAAACATTGAAAAATTTCAAAAAGACAAAAATATTTTATTTTGTGTCTTGTTTTTCTTGAGGATTACATGAGTTTTAAATTTCTCTCTTGATTCAGAATATGCTTGACATTGTGGAGCAACTTGAATAGTTTGTGCTAAGCTATTTTTTATTTTGAATGAGTATGTACTAGTTTGTACATGTACTCATGGGTTAATTAAGAAATTGATATTTCTTGTTTGTGTACCCTTTATAGCTTAGTTAAGCATTGTCATGCATTGCATTTGCACTGATCATTTAGCACAATGTGTGTTTTTTTTGTTTTTGGTCATAAATTTTTTTTCAAAATCTCAACAAGTGGTTATAACGTTTATTAAAACCAAAAAGATTTTTGTGTTTTGTACTATAGTTCTTGGATTTATAATCAAGGATTGGCCATTTTATCTTTACATAACTTGTTTATGTACCCTGTTTAGCTTGGATGAGCTTATTTTATTGCACTTTACTAATTTGAGCTGTGTAGTGCATGTTGTGTGGGAAAGATGTGTGTGGTTTTTAATCACTTTGTCTTGATCTTGAAGTCATATGTTCTTTGATTGTCGGACTTGATCTTTTTGAGAAAGGCATAAATAACCATCTCACCACTGTTCACTAGCCAATCATGAACACCTTAATGCATATCATAAGATTTGTGTTCGAGAAAATGTAGCACACGCACAAAAAGAACATAAGGTGTAGCCTCAATTAAATTAAAACTGGTGTGTACTATTAGGCTTGATGCCAATTCACTTAATTCAAACCGGTGTGTACTGTTAGGCTGAATGCCAATTCATATAAATAAGAGGTAAAAATGTAAGAAACTTACATGATTGTAAGTTTTTGTTCTAGGAGATGTGAGAGTTATAGGATGTAACTCTTTTGGTGATAGTCTCTTTTAAATTCTAATGTGATGAATTTTGTAGACTTTGTGATTGATTACTATTCACATATCACCTCACATGTATCTCAAACTTTTGCTAGTTACACACACTACACAAGTTACTCTTTACTAAACTTGGTACATTATATTGTGTGTGATTTTGTTGTGGCCATCCAAGATTAAAAGTTCCTTGATTTTAATACAAAATGTGTTTCAAGTTTGAAAAATTTGAAAATATCTTGAGATTTGTGCACAGCATATTTGTTGCTTAAGAAAATTCAATGGGAAAAATGATTGAAACTTGTTTTTTGAGAAAATTGGGTTTAAAATTTGGGTTTTTGAAAAAGCATTCCATCTCATACTCATGCATTTTGTTTTCGTTGTTTAATGCTTTGAGGAGTTGTTTTCAAAATTAGGTTTGTGTTTTTCAAAACTGTGTTTTTTCTCAAAAATTTTGTGAGCCTCTGCCCAGTTCGATCGATCCATTCTGATTTTCGATCGATCGAACAAGTGCTTTAATTTGTTTAAAAATGACTGTTTCATTCGATCGATCGAATGTATTTTTCGATCAATCGAAAGTCGCGAATCAGGTTTTTAAAAAGGGTTTGTTCTTGATCCGAATTGGGGCTTTTGTGAAATTGAGTTGAATTTGATGAAATTGGCTTGTTGTTTGGATGTAATTAAGCATTATACTATGTGTGCTGTGTTTAGTAATGCTCAATTCATCAATTTGTTTAAAAATTTCAACAAGTGGTTTTCAATTTTTGGGATTTTTGGTAGAAATTCCCTGCTCGAGCCAATTTTGTCAATTTGATCTCAATTGAACTTAGTTTTATTGCATTAGAGCATGCATCATGACATATTTTGTCTTGCATCTTTTATGTTTAGGATTCACATGCATTGCATTGATTTCTGTATCCATCTTGCAGTTTTGCAGTCATATCTCTTATTGTTTTCACACATAGCATGCATACACTTTGCTACATTGGGTACTCAACTTGATCAAAAAATTGATTGATTAATTTTTGAGCGATATACTTTCTAGTATATGCCGTTTTTATGTGTGAACTGTAGAAAATTTTTTTCTTAAGAGATATGATGGATAATCAATGTGCAAATATTTTCTCTACTCATGCAATTGTTTATGGGTCACATAGTGCCATGTTTGCATTTTATTGAAAGAGAGAATATTTTTTCTTTATGTGTATCCTCATCTTAGTTTTTAACTTTGGTTTGTGTGTTTTTAACTTTGGTCCTGCTGGTGAGGATGTTCCTGATCCTGTTGGTGATGTTGCTGCTACTGCTGATTTTCTCCCCACCCCCTTTATTTTTCCCCAAAATTGTTTTTCCCACAACTTGTTTTGTTTTTCCTATTTTTATAGGGGGAGAAAAGTTTTTTTTTAACCTGTGTTGTTCATAGGGGGAGCTGTCTCTATTTTCTATAGAATTGAATTGTTTTGTGTTCCCCTTGATTTTCTATTTTCTCTTATCCTTTATTGTGTATGTTGACTGTTTACTCTTTATATGAGTTGTCTTTGTCAATACGTGACAAAAAGGGGGAGAAATTATTAATTTATGGGAATCATGTTTGTCTTGTTTAGGGGGAGTTGAAATTATTTTTGAAAGGGAAGAAAATAAAAACTTTTTGTTGTATCTAACTTAGGGGGAGAGTTAGTTTACTTCTGTTTTTATTTCTGTTTCTTATTCACTGCTCATTGATTTATATTTATGAGTTATTCATAATATATGTCTTTGTTTTGTGTTTTGTGAAGTTAAGAATTTATTTGTTGATTTACTATTTTTCTGTCACACATGCGTTTATGCGTTTGTTGAGTGTTTCAGGAATATACAGGTTGATTCAATTTTGCTGCTGTCTACACTTGCAACTGATGGATAGTAGTTAGGTTGGATTTGTTGTTATGAGCATTATTTTTGTAATGGGCTTTTACTTTGTAAACTTTGAGTTTTTAATTTGTGTTTTGTCACGGATTGCCAAAGGGGGAGTTTGTTAGGTTCTAAAGATTTAGGATTTTATGTATTTAGAACTCTAATGTGTAATATTGGCAAACCATGATCAAAACAATATGTTTAGTCTTGTTTAGGCTTGCTCAAAGTTGATTAAATATTGTAAAGTTGGAATCGAGTAACTGCAGATGTATTGGAGCATTTCTGCCTAGCTCAATCGATCGAAGGATAGACTCGATCGATTGAATCTCGGGTCAGATGCGTTTTCTGCAGAGTTCCAGCTCAGCCAAAACTCTATTTAAACATCTTGGGGTTCAAGTAAAATACTCCTATATATAAGGAAAACCCTAGAACGATTTTTGAGATTTTTAGAGAGAGAGATTAGAGTGCCTCTTGTGCCTCCTTTTATTAGGGTTTTGTACCCAAACCTCTCTAAGTCTTTGTTGCTCATATTTGCGGTTTATGTGAATCTCTTGTGAGATCTTTGAGGAGTTTTCCTTCACATAAACTTAGGGTTGTCAATATCTTGATGATCAACTAGGTTGCTGCCATTGGAGCTTAAAGAAACACATGCGGGGAGCTTGTAACTGATTGAGGAATTTAAGAAAGAAGTAGTCCGTGGATTCGGAGCCTGCGCGTGGTCGTGTCAGGAAGTTACTACTGGTGGGTAGCATTAGGAAGTCAAGCGGGGAGCTTGTAAGTCTTTTTGTAAGAACTTCAATTCTTTCTTAGTGGATTCCGTTTTGCCTTGAGGATCGGTGGATAAAATCCTCCTCAGGTTTTTTACTGGTTTGGTTTTCCTGGGTGATCATATCATGTGTTATTTATTATTCCGCTGCATTATATTTTTGATATGATTATTTGATTGCTTTAACCTAGAACTGCTTAATTTGACTAAGTAACAACTTGGCTAATTAACTAGGCTACGCAATCTGGTTGTTTGTAAAGGGTCTAAAACCGAACAATTTGATATTAGCAATAGGAGAGGAGGATTTGAATACTGGTTGTCTTTATTGGAAACATCAAAAAGCGTCAATTGAGTTAAAAAAATCTTAACATTTTTTTTTACAAACAGGAGTATCTAGACTTCTTCAAGCATCTGACTATTCTTTCGGATGTATGTCATCTTTTGTCATTTCTCACATCTAAATGCCTTTTTATCAAATTTGTTTACCAGCCACGAATAATAATTTCAAAACACTTTATCATCGAAGTTTGCTAAACGTTCTAAACACTAAATTTTTTTATCGTCAAAACTCAACAGTTAAATTATACTTCCCATGTTAATACCAAAACGACTTATTGGTTGTCTTTATTGGAAACATCAAAAAGCGTCAATTGAGTTAAAAAAATCTTAACATTTTTTTTTACAAACAGGAGTATCTAGACTTCTTCAAGCATCTGACTATTCTTTCGGATGTATGTCATCTTTTGTCATTTCTCACATCTAAATGCCTTTTTATCAAATTTGTTTACCAGCCACGAATAATAATTTCAAAACACTTTATCATCGAAGTTTGCTAAACGTTCTAAACACTAAATTTTTTTATCGTCAAAACTCAACAGTTAAATTATACTTCCCATGTTAATACCAAAACGACTTAAACAAGACCAAACACAGACATAATATCATTATTGCTACTCTACTAGTGGGAGTCTAAAATTAGTAATATGATTTGATAATAGTTTACAACATGAAACAAAAATAAATAAGTACATAATTTATTAATCAAACTGATTTAAAGGATAAAAGTGGTAGGACGTCTGATGATGAAGCTGAACCTAATTCTAAACATGAATTTGCTGAAATTGAAACGTCATTCCATGGCCCCATTTCTTCATTTCTAACATCTTCAAGTTCATCAAAATTTGGTTGAACATGGGAAACTTTTTGAACTCCCTCCAATTCCATCATGATCTCTATCATGGTAGGTCGTTTCTTTCCATTCAAGTGCAAACATCTTTTTGCAAGGTTAGCAATTGCCATGACTTCATCTTTATTACAAACCTTACGTACTTGAGTATGAAGTATATCAAAGAGACGGTTCTCTTTTAATGAATGAACAAAATATGTAGATAGATTCCGACTTTCTGCTGATCTTGTCGAAGAAACTGGTTTTTCTCCTGTTAAAAGCTCAATAAGGACCACTCCGAAACTATAAACATCACTTTTGTCTGTAAATTGACTTGTTTGAAAGTATTCTGGATCCAAGTAGCCAAAAGTACCATATACTAGTGTGGTTACATGAGTTTGGTCAATGGCAACTGATCTTGAAGTGCCGAAATCTGCTACTTTTGCTTTATATTTGTCATCAAGGAGTATGTTTGAAGATTTTATGTCTCGATGGTAAATGGGCAGTGAAGCTGCAGAGTGTAAGTATGATAGAGCTCCCGCAATTTCTGTGGCAATTCTTAAGCGCATATCCCATGTTAGCAATGGAAAATCTTCATTTTCTTCATGGAGATACTGAAAAAGTGTGCCATTGGGAATGAATTCATAAACTAACAAAGGAACTTCTGTCTCAAGACAACACCCGAGTAGTTTAACCACATTTCTATGATTGATTTGTGAAAGAATGATAATCTCATTAACGAACTGTTCAAGATTTCCCTCATCCACTGTGTTGCACTTTTTAATTGCCACAATTCTTCCATCAATTAACATTCCTTTATAAACTGTACCTTGTCCACCCTTGCCAAGTATTCTATTTTCATTAAAACGATCAGTTGCATTTTCCAACTCCTTTGAATTGAATAATTTTGCCTTCTGAACGTTGTTTTCATTTGAAGATAATTGTTGTTGTAATAACAAACCACCATTCCTTTTGAAGAATTTTTGCTTGAGCTTTATTTTGTTTCTTTTCTTTATCACTTTGTATAACCTCCAAATAACAAGGAGTAGAAACAGTACCCCAAAGCTTGGAGAAATAACTGCATACATCAAGCAAAAAAAAAAAAAAGAAGTATCACATCAACCTTTTTTTATTTTTTTTATTATTTATTATTTATTTATTTTTACGGTTAGAAACATCGGCCTAAAAATTTAGGTTATAGAAAAATATGAATAAGTGTAAATATATTTGGACATAATTACAATGATTTGGAAACATCTTTCCCGCTAAAAGTTGCCAACTTTTTTTTTATTCTACATTAATATGTTCTCATAGTATGCACAACCTAAATAAATGTTAACTCCTAAATAATTTCTTGAGAAAAAGGGAATTTACTATTAGGTACTTGATTTTTTAGTTAACAGTTCAATTATGTAATGGCTTTCTGAGACTGGGATATATATTTTGTCACTTATCTAACTTTTCAACGTGTCCCTGGGCTGTCCTGCCTTAAATGAGCTTAAACACCTAATTAATGAACTCTTACAAAATTTTTAATTTCAAAAATCTAAATTGAAATGAAGAATTGTACAACTTTATAGAGAAAATTTATTTCTAGATAGATCTGTAATCTGTGGAAAAATATAGAAGAGTGATGAGTAATCAGCTAATAGTCTGAAACTATCAAGTTATAGGAGGTACGATTATATCTTTTAGTGATAGATTGCCAAGAGAATAGAAATTAAAAGCTAATTGACTTTTATGTGCTTCATTTTCTAAATTTGCATTTAATTTAGTAAACTAAACGCGTATGAAATACAGTATTTTTTTAAATAACTTTTTCTTATCCGTGATCTAGCTCGGAAAGTAGAATCAATAAAATCCATTAAAAAGAATTAACTAAAAAACAAAATAATTTTAAGAGAATTAAATGGAAATTAGAATTATAAACACTATAGAGTTACACTAGATGTCAGTTGTACCGTCTCTCTTAATGTCATGAACCTTATGCCATAGCATATCCTAGTCACGTAACCAAGATCTTGTTATTATTTTTCACTATATTCATTTTCCAAATTTCCAAATTTAATGAGCAATAAGACATACCTATAATGGCTATCTTCAATGGAGACTTTCGCTTGTTGCAATTGAAACTGCCTTCTATATTCTCACACTCCAAATTGTTGGGACATGCAGGATACTTTCGCTTTTTGTCTTCGCATTCATTTATATCTGATAGGAATAAAAAAAAACACGAAAATTAATTAATTTTTTTATGCATTTTGGTGTTTACACGTACTTTACATACATATCTTTGCTCACTTATATAGGCAACAGAGGTTTGGGCAAAATTTGTTGCTCACTCATATTGGTAACAGAGGTTTCAAAAGTACTAAGCACAACTCGTTCCTCAAAATTGATTTGGGTTAAATCCAAGGAGGCTAATCAAGCTCAAAAACCTTATTACAAGGATTGCCTTGGTTCTTAAGCATCCGGGAAAACATAAGCAGACTCTAAACATAAACAGAAAACATCAAAAAAATGTTATGGCTCAATCAAAAGCTGAAAGTAGAAAACCAAAAGGTGGTCGGAGCCAATTGCAAGTGAATCGCTTTAGCTTTTTCAGGCTTTGTGGCAAAACGCAAATGTTATTTTAGCAAGAGCTTAAGACACCGACAGGTTTAAATATAGAAATAAAAAAGGGATAAATTACAACAATTATCCTTGAGAATTTAGGAAGTAAAACCCCCCACTTGAGGTTTGTATAAATGCGAAGATTAATTCATGCCCTCTAAAAAGTGTGATTTCACTAACAATTCTTACCGAAAAGATGAGATGACATTCCTTTCCCATGAGTTTGATCATGAGATGACACACACACACACATATTTAGAGGTTGAATTCAAGCTACATCGTGTATAACTTTAAGTAATATCACATTATTTAATTTCTTGTTATTGGAATAATAATTTAAAATTCACACTATTCAATTACATATTCTCTATGTTCTTAACATATATGTTGAATTTTTCACGACAAAATATGAAGTTATTTACTTTTTCATCCATAAACTCATATTTGATGTATAATTTTAAATTACAAAAAGTTGAACTTTAAACATTTGATTGATGACATGGTTATTCATCCTTGACCTTTTTAAAAATTTTCCAATCATGGAGAGTATATGAAGATAATGTAATCCAACGGTGGATTTATCAAAATTTGTTTTCAATAAAAAATATTAAATGGTTTAACATTGTTTAAAGTTATACTATGGATAAATTGAGTCCAACCCCCCTCTCATAAAATCTTTAGAGGGTGTGTTATTTCATATAACGTTTTTGTGAGTGTCATTTTGTAAAATTGTGAAGAAAGTTGGTGTAATTTATCCAAAAAAAGAAAAAAAAGAAAAAAAAGAAATAGAAAAAGAGAAAAGGTGTACAAGATATAAATAAGAACACATAATACTTATTATATTATATATTAGATCATTATATAATGGGAAATACATAGTCTAGTTTAGGATAAATTTAAGTTAGAAATTTAAAATATATGTTATTTTGATAAATATTTCAGACTAAAACCTAATCATAAACTTAAAATGAAAGTGTGGAACATTAGAAATATAGTACAAATTTTTAAAGATATAATTTAACATCTTTTATATTTTAAGATTGTGTTGTTAGTAATTAGTGTTTGTAAAAAAGTCGAGTTGAGATGAACCGAGTAATGTTTAGGATTATTTATTTAATTATTTTTTGAATAGGAGTTGTGGTCAAGGTTATCACCAAATTAGATTACATATTTAAGTTTAGTTCATTTTCTGGTTGAACAAATTTAAACATGTTCATGAACAACAAAATTAGATCAATCTTTTCTAATATATAGTAAACATTGCAACAAAAATTTGTATGCTGAATGAGAATTAGCATGCTGATTGAGGAATGGAAATCCACAATATTTTAATTATATATGTAAACATTGCAACTAAAATTATGACGTCCACTTTGTAATAATTGCTCTTTATTATTATGTCAAGACAATCAATTTTTAGTGTAGATGAGATTCAAATCCCAAATATTTAATTTGATGATAAAATTTTTACCAATTGAGCTAATGAAAATTCACAATATTTTAATTATTATATATATATATATATATATATATATGCATCTAGTGCAATAATAAAAAATAAAGACAAAGTTTTAACCCATTGATAATTTATTTTAGTATAAATATAGTATATAAGGACAAGTTATTTAAAATCATATATTATTCTTGAATATAATTTAAAATAACGTGGTATTATATATACTTTTAAATTTTTTAAAAGAATTTTTCTCTATAAAATGATAGTCTCTATTTAAAAGATGGATCACAAATATGCCACAGTTTTTTGGCCCTATCTTTTGACGTACACTCTAGTTGATTATCTTTTGTTCTCCTCAATGTAACAAAATGTAATTTCATCTAATATAATTAGTCTCTAGAAACAATTCCAACAAAATACCAAGCATTATTTCTCAAAACCATAATTAGTAATGTACAGGGCAGAATATGTATGGTATGAAATATGTATGTGTTTTATTTATTATGAATTTGAACAAAAAAAATTCATACAAGTATAATACGAAAAACGTTTTATACATATTTAATATGTTTATTTATAATTATAAAAAACGTGTACTTTGTAGAGTATACGAAAGTTTTATTAAGAAATATGTACATACGTGTAATATGTGGTATGTGTACTTTACTTACAATGCTCAAAAGAATAAATTTTGCCAATATTAATATTTCTGTTAAAATCGAATCTACTAGAATTTAAAATTTATTTGCAATAGTCTTATTATTATTATTATTACTATTTTTTTTTTTTTTGATGGGAAAACTACGACTTTTATTAAAAAATTTAGATAAAAGATACATCATGAAAAAGAGCTTGCTCTAGGAAGCAAGGGGTCTCTTCCATCCAAGTCAAATAATCCGCAATGTCTAAAGCATGTTTTGCTAACAAATGTGCAGGTCTATTACCTTACCTTTTCACATGGGAAAAATCAATTCTATCTAAAGGTCCACAAGACATCAAAATACCCTGTACTGTCTATAGTTAAAAAAAAAGAAAAAAAATGTATACATAGGAACGTAGACCTCAAGAGTCGAGATATATATATATATATATATACCACCGCCACTCTTAACGCATTGGTTACTCTACAAATATAAGTGTTTGGAAAGTGTGAGAGGCAAATGACAGAATTTAAGTCTTCAGGAGAGAGCTTTTCACACATATACACTTAAATTAATTTAGAATAATCTATATGTAAGTCAAAATTAGTCGTGTAATGTAAAAAGTTGGGGAAAATCGAAGGTGTTGGTAATAGAAGTTTACCTTGACATCCCATGTTAAGATAAGGATTTCCTTCGTATCCATAACGGCAATGATAATACAAAGTCCCGTAACTCGTAGAACTCCTATCTATATGCCTTCTACGTGCCTCGGTCTCGGTGCTATTTAAATATATGATGGAAGTAGATAGAGGTATTGTCCACACAAGCGCCACAGGAACGTATTCCAAATACTGCAAATCGTTAGAGGGATCTGTTTCTTTTGATTCCAACCACCGTGTCTCTGCTAGGAAGGCATGTTTGCAAGTATTCGTGTTGTTTGGTGTACTCTCCAAAGTAACAGTAAGTCGTTGAATCCCATCAGAAGGGACTGTGGTCTGGCAGCAGTCGAACCCTCTGCAATAACCTCTCAGCTTTTGATTTTTGCAATCCGTCTGGCAACCAACAATCACCATAGAATCAGGATCAACCATTGTGGCCTTGTTGTGGCAACCAACTGAAACGAATTTATTCCGATATGACGAGAAGAAAAAAGGAGTTCCGGAGATGTTCAGAACACCACCACTTCCCGCCACCGAACTCTTATTTGGGCAGTTCGAAGAACTAATGGGCATCTTGACTCGAATGAGTCCGGGCTCAGAAAAATAATCATAATCATTATTATAAGGATCAATAATTCTGATTTTCAGCACCTCCACGCCAATGCTGGGTAAGAAGGCTATAGCAGCAGCGGTAGAAGCGACGCCACTTTTATTGCAAACAATTTCAAACGAATGGTGCATGAAGCAATTGCTTCCGATTCCAAACGGATATGGAATCGAAACATTTCCACAGCTAGCAGGACAATTGGGTTTTGCCATACGTGGTGCTCCTTCTGCGAATCCATATGCCACTGCCAGCAGAAGTAAGAAAGTAATTCTCATTACAAATGTCACAGCCATTTAATTTCTGGGTGTCTTTTACGGTTCAACAAAGCAATATATATACACATACATATATGGCCTTGCAAGAAAAGTATAGCTAGATAAGATATTTTTTCACACCTTCCGATTTTGTCCCTTCGTTTACTTGGACTTTATAATTAATGTAGAAAGAGAAAAAGAGGGGAGGGAGCGAGGGAGAGAGAGAGAGAACCAATGAAGGTGAAAAAGGCAACTCCTTTGACGGAAGGCGAATGTACATTCTCAAAAAAAAAAAAAAGTCATTAGAAAAGAGCTATCATGTTATTGTCTTTAACCTTTAAAAAAACAAAAAATTTTATATTACAAGTACTATGAACAGAAAGAGTCATAAACCACTTTATTACTTAAAAAAAAAGGATTACCATGAGATTGTCTTCTATGAGTTTCCAACACTTCTATAAACTATTTTTTATACATACATGCATCTATACAAAGAATTATCCAACCAACGTTTTGTTCTTAATATTGTAATAATTAACTTATTATAATGACTATGAACAGAAAAAGTCATAAACGACTGTTTTATCTTGTTAGACACAGACCAAGATGTTATCAAAAAAAAAAAAAAAAAAAAAATACAGGCCAAGATTGTCTTTTAGTACCCTTTTTTATGGTAACCTTTTTCTAATCTTTTTCAGTCAAAGTCTTCGTCCTAAGAGATTGGCTTTTATCATTTTATGCATTAGAAAAATAAAAAAGAGTTTTTCTTTTATTAATTTCCATGATTTCACCCCCCCACCCCCCCCAAAAACGCATTCACATATTTTACAATTTTATGAGTTTCAGAAAAAGTTCTCAAACCACTCTGTTTTAATGCACATAAAATTAGTAAAAGATTACCGTACATGCAATTTTAATTTTTAATTTCATAGAAGCTTTAACAAGTGCATAGATCTTGTGCATCAAATTTGAGACAAAGAATATTGGGCTGTCTTTTGGTATTTGGTAATATGGTCATTGGAGAAGTACGATTAGATTGGTAGAATATGACATGCCACATAGATTTTTCTTCTCTGTAAACAATTATTTGATGGTGTAGTTACATTTAAAAAAAAAAAAAAAAAAACATCTTCAACATATTTTAGATTTTTGTCTTTGCGGCCCAGTATGCTTTGGCAAATGATATTATCTTTTTTTTTTTTGGTTGAAAATATTATCATTTCTTGGTAGGATTGGAACTTTTATTCTTTTCCCACCGTTTGATAGATAACGTAGTTTGAACTACAAAGGTGTTGCGTACGTAAAGTATTAACTATTAATCAATCATTTTAAACAAAAAACGTGAACCATTCAAAATTTTTTTTTAGGGAACGTGAACCATTCAATTTTATTTTTTAGGGAACTTGAACCATTCAATTTTTTTTTAGGGAAGGTAAACCATTGTTGCCATTCAATTAAAAAGTATTTTCTCCCAAAAAGAAAAAAAAAAAGACTGGATATAATAAAAATAACTATCCAGTTATTACTTATTTTCTCCAAAGAAAAGAAAAGAAAAGAATGAGGAGTCCGTTCAGGTTGGGTAGGACTCCTCATTCTTCCATGATAAACCTGATTTTTATTGGATCGGGTTGCGGATGGTTGTGAACTCGCCCTAATATCAGTCCTACCACTATAAATGATTGGATATACTGTAGTTGTTTACCGAATGAAAATAGCCAAATATTATATTTTGGCAAAATTTGTAACAAACTAGCATTATTTTGGAAATATTTAGCGATCTATTACTTTTTTAGTACTCAAGTTTCACAAGAATTATACAGTTTACATTAAACCAACTTATTACTTTTTGTTTTCAAAATTTTGGTGCTATGAATTTACATTTAGTTGCCAATGCAAGTTTTGCTCAAAAAAAAAAAAAAAAAAAAAGTTGCCAATGCAAGAAACCTTTAAGATGGTGACTATTCATATCCTTCTGTTGATTAATGCTTGCTACATGTCCCTCATGGCAGCTCAAGTTGCGTTCATATCATCCCTTTTTTTTTTTTTTGCTAAGCTTCATATCATCCCTAGCTGCTCATGACATGAGCTATTGCATTAGAATGTTCTCACTTCTCTGTTACTAGGAATAAGTTGTGTTTATAAAGCCTTTTGTAGAAAGATTTACTAGTATTGATTTAGCGAAGTTTCTCTCATCCAAAAACTTCTGGTATGACAATGACATAGACAGAGGATGCTAGCTAGGTGTATTATGTACTTGCCGCTATTTTTAATTTTTCTTTTGGCAACCTTGAAGAGCATCTATATCAGACTTCTTTGAATTATGCTTTTAAGTCTTACGCTTTTGGATGAAATGCCTAGGTTATAATAATGAGCACTGTTTTATACTGGGAAAAAAGTAAGAGCACTCCAATATCTAGGAAACCAATTAAGAAATTAGTGTCTCTGGTTTGCTCCTCAAAATAAAAATTAAAAAAAAAAAAGAAAAAAGAAAAAAAAAAAAGGAAATTAGTGTCTCTGTGTGCAACAATAGAGATGCATTTCTTTCTTTTTTTTTTTATTTGGAAATATTTTATCCTGGAATTCATAAGCACCCTTTCAGATACCTGTTAAAGAAAGGGAAAAACCTAATATAATTGAATGAAACGCAAAAAGGCCAAAATCCAAAAAAGTTGGAGAAAAAAATCCAGCATCATTTTAGAATACGTATGAAAGTTCATCACAGTAATTGAAAACATCACAGAAGTGGTATACAGAGACTAATAAGCTGTATGACTAGGAGAAGTTAGTTCCATAAAACTCAATTTTTTTCATAGTTAAAAAGTCATCAAGAACAACTGGATTTGGTACATCCGGAGTCAGCAACTTGACAGGCTTTGGTCAATCAACATGCATGTGACACTCTCGGCTCTATCTCTAGTCATCTTCCAATAAATTGCTTCTTTATTTCGTTGTCTCTTAATAGTACACCGCACATGGGGCACTTTCTGCTCTAGTCATCTGCCAATAAATTGCTCATTTATTTCTTTGTCTCTTGATAGTACACCGTGTATTTTCTTCTTTAGCAGACTCCTCCAGCTGGATGCCATTATTTAGAATTATATTTGATCTTTTTTTTAATCTAGTTTTATATATTAATCGATTAATCCATTAATCTATCTTAAAGTTTAAGAGAGAAAAACTTATTGGTTGATCTAAGCTAGAAGTTGTGCCACCTTTTAATTAATCCAGGTAGTTTTAATTTGATCCAATATTGACCTTAATCTTTGAAGGTCAGACCCAACCTAACCTTCAGGCTTGAATACTTTTCAGCCTTGCTTTATTGTAACTTTTGACCATTTTTGGCATTATGCAATCAAACAATTTTCACTTTATCTTCTTTTTAAGAACTTTACAAGTTTACATGCACTTGTCTACCTTGTCTCTTGCTGACTATGCGCTTGTGGCTAAGCTTGTTTGCAGCGACGGACCGACAGCTACACTAAGGGGCCTTGGGCCCATGGCCCCCTTGAATTTCTTGTTTCTTTATTTTCGAGGGAGGATTTATTATTTATATTCCCCAAAAATATAAAGTTATTCCCCTGAAAAATAATATATATATATATATATATATATATTTATATAAGTTTTTTTTAAACCCATCTCTAATTTTTTTGGTGAGATGTGGATTTTGAAAATATGGCCTGTTTGGTATATTATTGTTCAATTTTCAGTGTTATAAAAATACGTGTTTGAGTGTTATAAAAACAATGTCAAAATTGTCAAAGTAACAGCTAATGAAAAGTTCAATTATTGGCTTTATCTCTCAAAATTAGAATTAGAGAATATATATATATATATATATATATATATATATATCACTATTGTTTTTTGAGTCTTTTATTTGCTAGATTCCTTTTATCTTGAAAACGTGTGGTGCATAGGTATAAAATCGTGAAAAACATTTCACCATGACTTTTGTAATAATTGTTTGGAATTCCGAAGAAAACTTGGAAAGTTAAGTGTTATAGTCTTGAGTCTTCCTTCTATTATCCAGTGTGAAATTTGGACTATAAAATAGTTTGTTTTAAATTGCAACATTGCAAACTAAAGATGTAGAAATCATGTTATCTGCGTCCCTGTACTGACCCAACAATCATGTTATCAATTTATCATGTTCATGTAGCAATCATGTTATCATATGGCAATCGTATTATACGGATCTCTATTTATTTTCTTTTTACTCAAATAATTTTTTTTAGGAAACTCATTTATAATTACATATATACTCAAATTTACTCATTAGTATCCTGTACAAGGACCAAAAGATAGAGAAAGTCGAACAAAAATTATGAAATCATGAAAAATAGTCACCAAAGTATACACAACATGTACAGTTAGAGACCATATCAATCAAGTAGTCATCTTGCACATTTATAAAAGACTCAGAGCATTCGCATCCGAGTATCTAAAAAAATACACATTTTACTTTAAAATCTTACTTTATCTATTTTACCATACTATTTTACAACTCATTTACATCCCTGTTTTTATATTTACATATAACACATTAAAAATAATGTAAATTACCCCTTAATAATAATAATAATAAACTATTTCATGAAATTTTTTATACCACTTTTATAAGAAATAAAAAATGCTATCAAACCATTAATCATTTTCTTTATCTTTCAATAAAAATATTTCTAAAATAGTGCATTAAGAATACTCTTAGATCATCCATTAACGTGTTCCACTTTTCCTAATAAAATTTCTATTGCTTAACTTAAAAAAATAAAAAACTTTAAAGCGTGTATATAAAAGTGAAAAGTGTTCCAAAAAAAAGAAAGTGAAACGTGTTGAAGTAAAGTCTTTTACAATTTCCTATTTTACATTTTCAAAGAATATGCTGGCAGTGATGCAATGAGAAAACGAGAACAAGTAGTGGTCTTGTTAACGACAGAGATGCGAAAAGTTGAGGCCAGGCCTCACGACTCGTGGCACAGAACTTATTAAAGGTATTGTCGGGTTGCATAGAGTGTGTGATGTGAGTAACGAGCATTGCCTGTAAAGACTAAAGGTTAAAGAGAACTCACACGAAAGAACAACATACTTTCCTGTCACAAATTGAATGACGCACATTCATCAAATTTGATTTGTGGAAAGAAAAGTTGATGGGGAACATCCGTAGTACAAAGTAGCAACTAAAGAAATGATTAATTAGTAACTTTGCCTTTATCTCTTGAAATTTGTATGGGACAAAATAATATCACTGCTTTTTTCAGTCATTGATCTGCCAGATTCTTTCATCCTTTAGAAACGTGTTTCACCATTAGAAGACTTGCAAAGACTTGGAAAGTTATAGTTTTCTGTAGGTCTGTCTATTATTAGTTACTGGCATTTAACTTGCGTAATGCATGAGATCATTTTATGAATTAGAAAATAATCAACTTAATATAACAATACATTAAAATTCAAAATTCATCAAGGGCATGTTGTACAGCCCCTCATTTGTCCTGCTTGCAGAAAAGCTATCTATAAAATACAATATCACTCCATTTAAAATCAACTCTAATTATCTTTTATAGAATTTAAAAAATATATATCATATGTTGTTGAGAACACACAAAGGCACCAACCCAAAGCAAATTAACCCCAAACTAAAGCCCTTTTATGTTGGGGTGATTATTTTTTTATTTTTTATTTTTTTAAAATAAGCTTTGGGTTTATAGAGATAAAACATAGCCTTAACTCACAGCACATACTATGAAAACATTTTGTTTTTTCACACTTCAATTTCCAATGACAATTGCTCTGTTGGTTTCTCATGTTAATATGTCAAGCTTATCAAAACAACTTCAAATTGTTAATTGCATTATGGATCCAAATGCAATGGACAGAGTTAGAATCAATCAATAAAAAATAAACAAAACCACTAATAAGATTTTAGATAAAAAAAAAAAAAAATAACACAAATCTAGTTATATATTACAATGTCCTTAATATAAAATAAAATAAATTTCCAACAAACATACATAAAATAGAATAATAGATGCAAGAAAACGTTATTTGCAAGGGACTAAACTAAATGTTGTGGTGAGCATATATTACAAAGTGATTTGTTGGGAATTTTCTTGCATTTAGTTCTCTATACCTGCAAATAAAAAAACAGCTTAAATAAAATCACATATTTTCATATAACAATAAATGAAAAGTCCCAATGCTACTTAAAAAAAAAAAAATACACACACACACAAAACTATTTTGTCTGTACTGATTCTAATTTCAGTCAGTTACTTTCAAACTTACTAAATTCATACATGCATTAAAGAATTAAACTTAGAATGTAAACATTATAAACTCAAAAATGAATGTGTACATAAATAATCTCAAGGAAAATACTTGTGAACTAAAGTATCTCTTAATTAGGACACCGACACAATTCAATGATTCTAAGGGATGTTGTCGGAAGGGGCACAGTGATGTGGTGGGTGCAATACATGAGGGCTCTAAATTGCAAGTATTAATAGTAAATAGACAGCTTTAGAAGCAACCCCAAACATAGAGTATTGTGCATTTTAGCCTAATAAGTTTGGAGTGGTTTTGCATTCTTTCTAGTCAGATGATCAATTTTAACAAATCTGCAGTGTTTTTCCTGAGCAGTGTAAAGAATCTGTTTTAGCTCTTTTTAAGGTTAAAGAAGTTAATAGACTTGGTAACACCTGGATCTCAATTGAGATTTTGGCCAGAAGAAATCTGACCTGTTTAGAAGTCTGGTTGAAGGCAAAACTGTTGTCTCTGGCTGGAAGATTGACTTTGCTCAAACCTGTGCTTACTTCATTGCCTCTCTATCATTTTTGGGACCATTTAGAAGGTGTTAGAAAGTTCATTCTATGAATTTGATCACAATTTGTTTTTCAAAAAAGAGAGTGGGGCTGGGTTGTAGGAAAATGGGACATTTGAACAAAGAATTGTTAGCTAAACAATTTTGGAGAGTTGCTTTGAATCAAAATTCTTTGTTCTTTAAGGTGTTGCAGGCCAAAAATTGTAGACAAAATAATATATTCAGTGTTAGATGAGATTTTAAGAATTGCCTCTGTCCAATGGGAATCTTAGGAATAAGGTCATTTAACCACACTCAGTCTAGGATTTATTTTGTGAAGAAAGAGTATCATCCACATAAATCACAAAGCTTAGACGATCAATTGAATTCTGCTTCTTCTGTCAGTCAGAAACTTAGTACCAGGTTATGGAAGCTGAAATTGCCTTTCGAATGCTTGGTCTTTTCTTTGGAAGTTAGTACACAATGCTGTACCAGTTAAAGAAAAGTTGGTTAAAAGACAAATTATATCTTCTGCACGTGTACTTTGTGGCGAGAATGAAGTGATTGCAAACTGTTCTATTGCTAGAGCAGTTTGGTTTGCTTGTGAATGTGGTGTCAGACTTGATCTGTTGCAACCATAGTCAATTGGATTCTGAGTAAAACATTGTATTAATGCTTTTTATGAGGATGGCTCTATTAACTCCTTGTTTATGGCTATGGTGGTTGGGAGTTCTGTGGTCTGTGTGGTTTTCCAACAACAAAGTTGCTCTTGAAGGCTGGTCTATTTCACCTAATGTGATGGTAAAATATGGAATGGGGTAGATGGTTAGTTGTTCAAATGATGACGCTAAAGTGCAGGTGTTCTTCTAAAAGAAATAAAATTGACTGGCTTTGTTCTTCAAACCTCAAATATGCAATTCAATCTATTTAATCTAATTCACAAGTGAAGATCCTCATGGGGAAAATCTAATGGTTCTAAATCAAAGCTTACAATTCTAAAAAGTATAAGGCCAATTGCACAAAAAAGCTTTTGCATAAAGGTGTAATATATGCCTTTTGATTTCGCAAGAATAATGCTATAAGAAATTGTAAATGCATCCATATATCAATAATCCACTTTCTCATATGCTTTGACACCAAATGGTCTTAATTAACTTAATTCCACATCACTAACCCAATGCAAGCTCACCAAAGACCACAAAATATGTATATGAAAATCAATAGTTTTAATACTTTACATAGATCATAACAATAACTTTGAATTCAGAACTGTTTTTTGTCAATAAAACTTGAGCAAAATTTTAGAAACCTACTAATATAAACTCACACACAATAAACATAAATATTGTGGTAAACTTATATAATCTCTCAAATTAAACCCTTCAAAATATAATTAAACCGCACTCCAAATAACCATCAAACACCAACCATTTGATTTAGTCCTGCAACTTAGAGATCTGATTCCAGCTACTCTTTGTCCTCAAGATCCAATCTTTCAAAACCCAAATCACTTTTTAGACCAGTTCATCCAATTACTTGAATCTTTATTACTTATAACCACTCTTATCATAGTTCTTTTCATTTAATGTGAGCTGAAAAAACCACAGGAGAAAGATTGTAGAGAAGGGCAATTTCAAACAGTAAAAAGTCGTCCCTTTCTCATTATAATAATAATAATAATAATAATAATAATAATAATAATAATAATAATAATAATAATAAATAATACACTATCAATACTTACTTTAGACTAATCAAGCTTGCGGATTGGGTAGAGATGTTCTTTAGTAGACCACTTCTTTGCCAAGTTACCATCATCTATCAAATATAGACAGTTCAAAAAAAAAAAAAAAAGCTGACTAACCACCAAGGACTGTTGAACCACTAAGCTGTCCCTAGCAATGGAATTGAACGTGTGGTGACCCACTATGCTTTAACAGATAAACAAAGCCATTCATCAACAAAAAAAAATCAAATTTTGAATTTTTATTATTATTGCATCAATACAAAATAAAACCAAGTCTAACCCAAATGCAAACCAAATTCTAACTGCCAAACCTTCAAAACAATCCAACCAAAATATCTTATAAAAAAATCCAACAAAAATACCCATAAACAATTAAAACACATGGTTAAAATACTGTTTTAACAAAAGGGTCTACCGTTTGGTTTTAAACCATTTCAATATTAATAAAACACAAACAAAACAGCATGAACAAATAGAAACCAAATTGAACCAATTTCCATATTTTCATTTTGCAAAAAAATCATGTTTGCACAACTTCTAAGCAAATGTCAACAATTTTTCTAAGTTTTTTTGTTAACTTTGTAATAACTATAAAAAACCTTGCAGACTTCAATCACCATTCACACATTATAGATATTGCAGCTTATACATGTTATCATGTGATATTCAAAATTAGGGAAATAGATGTGGCTGCCAAAAATTCAATTGGAAAGACTTCTATGACATAATGATGCAGCAACCAATATAAAAATATATTGTATAACAACATTTAAGAAAACAATTTTTTTTTTTTAAATTTACATTTAAATTATCTGAATTCTAAATTAGAATACAACCTAAATTTAGTAAAATGGTTTTCATATAAATACAACTTTATATATAAAATGTTAGTTGAATTCTAATTCAAACCACCTAAATGCAATGCAAATCAATTTAAAAAGTCACAACTGTAAGTGCAAATCAATTTAAAAGTTTGTAATTAAATGTCACTGAAATGCAATAGAAAAATAAAAGCACTCAATGGAATCAACCCACCTTTTGCAGAGACAACCAACCATTTAGTCAAATTTGGAAAGGATGCTTCAACTCACCCAAATAAATAAGTGGAGCACGATCTAATATACCTAGATTAACTTCACAAAAAAAAAAACAAACACAATCAGAACTGATTGAGATCAAATACTCTTTGCCCTCCCAAATCACTCTTAAACATGCAACTTAGAATAAGATACGAATTTTCACTTTGTAGAAGTACTAGAGCAATTGGAAATATTTCTAATTTCCTGTAACTTGCAACTTGTTGACTATATTTTAAAACTAAGATAACCACACGATGAAATTATGTTGAGCAATTTAATTACGCAAATTTATTATGTTGAGCAATTTTATTAAGCAAATTTGCACGCAAGCACAGCCCACACACAAAAACAGAAAAGGACCTGATGAGAAAAGAAGAAAATAAACACAAACCTTCAATGTAAGCCCTCAGAGGTCCACTATAAAGTGGGGAAAAATAAAACAGAGGACATTAAGACTATAACGGGTGAGATTGGAGATCAATATTTCACATCATCATCACAATAAAACTCAACACTATTGCACATAACACCATTCTCCATGCATATAACTTCAACCATGGGTTGTGCATGAGTGACAACCATACCAACAGATCAATGTACAGAAAGATAGAATATATACTAAATACATTTATGCTATGAGAACCTTGTAAGGCATGCATTAGAGCAATATTTGAAGGACAAATTCGAGAAAATTTGGTCATTAGCAATATTAGTATGTAAAAATCCCCGAGTCCTCACTGGACCTTCTTTCTTCATCCGTAGAGATCTAGGATTTAGGGGTTATTTAAGGTCATAAGCATAATTTTTCAGTTATTTAAAGTAAAAATTAAGTTAATCAAACTATTAAATAATTCACTATAAATCTCAATAAATCTATGAATTAAAAACCTCAAATTTCCACTACAAACACACAAAACTCATAAAACCCAATTAAATACTAAACCCATAAAGCCAGAAGTTCACTCAAAACTAATGAAAAACTCAACTTGGTGAGCGGATGCCGTTCGGAGAGGTAAGGAGGAGGAGGAGTAGATGGAGACATTGCTGGAGGAAGAAGTGGATTAGAAGTTTGATGCATTGGGTTTAGGTTTTGTGAGAAGAAAATAAAAGAGGGAGAGGCAAATTGTTGTGCATATGTTGAGGTTGTGGTTGAATGGACCAAAAGCGTAACCCTAAACCAAAATCAAGTCTTTTAAAAGACTAAATCATATTTAAAATTGAGGAAAAAAAAAACGTTTTGACAGAGAATCCAAAAACCCAAAACAAAAACAAATCAAATCTAAACCTATACAACAAAAAAACTCAATCTAAAGTAACACTTCATACCTAAATCTTAAAAATGAAAAAAAAAAACAATGTACGGTGCTCAATCGATGCAGCGTTTACCGTTCTGCCTCTTTCTCTGTTTCTTTGTCCGTGTCCCAGACCTCATCCTCTCTCTATTTCTGAGCCAAAATACCAATCTAAATCATAATTTACACCCAATTGATTCTCCAAATAAAAACCAAAAACCCTAAATTTTTAAATTAAAAACAGAACTTTACTAGTAGCGATTCCGATAGTCAGGTAGTGAGAAGATTTGGGTGGTGCCCTTGTCTCCATCTTTGCCCCTCTATTTCTCTGTCTCTCTTTTCTCTTGATCTCAATCTCTCTCTCCTTTCTCCATGTAGCAATCGTTCTTTTTTGTTTTTTTTTTTTAAGCGGTTAGTTTCCTTTTCTACCAAGAGGGCTCTCAAACAGTGTTTTAAGGCAATGAAACATTTTAATTTATCATTTTTAAACGATGTTGTAGCGTTACTAAACAATGTAATTTATCGCTTTTTAACTTAAACATGTCTAAATTTTAGATGGCCTTTTTTCCTAACATGGCAGCACCTCCTTAATTGCAGGAAAGGCTTCTGCTTTCATATATAGTATTAGATTAGATTAGATAATACAAAATTCATATTGAACAATACTTCAGATTACAGACAACAATGTTCAAAATTTGTTTTTACAAAAATTTGTTCATGAGATAACACTCAAAGCTATACCAATCAGCAAAAGTGAGAGTACATATCCTATGTGTGGTAAGTACTAAGTGGCATGCCACTGTGAAAACTTCTGTAGAAACAGTCAAGATTTCAATTTACTTGCCAAGTTAAAAAGGAAAAAACCGCTTCCTTAATGAATAAAGATTTCAGTTTACTTGCCAAGTACAAATAGAGGCATCTTCGAATAACAACATGGTACTTTACTTGACCTCAATGGCTTGTATTTCACCTTCCTCATTCTTGAGTCGGCCTCAAATATCCTAGCATTACTTCGATGCAAAACATGATATACAACAAACCCCATACTATCTACATCAATAGTTTTTTTTTTTTTTTGCTAAGATAGTTCAATAGAATTAGAATATAGCATTAAATTAAAATTTATTCTAGATTTTCCACTTTCTCAATTTCATTATGTCTTCCTTTATTTTAACTCAATAAGAAACATTGGGAAGTGTACTATCTTACATAGAATTGGCCCTTATATACAGTAATATCATTATACTCAAAACCGTTATCATCTACAATGGCTAAACTCCTAGCCCCAGATTTTGCAAAGTCTAATTTTCCCGCACCAAAGATACGAAAAGGGCAGAGTCATTTACATTAGTTCAAGGCAAATTGGGAAACATAACTACATTAATGGCAGACCTACATTCAATCTGAGTTTATGGTTTGGAACATTAAAAAATCTTATCAGATTAATATGGAATTAAAAAGAGTAGAAGTCAAATGGATAAGAATGATAGTTAGGCTGTCCTGACCTGTCAGCTTTATCCAGCAATGTTTCTTAAAAACACCTGGTGAATGTTATAAATCTATCTAAACAAAGGTAATTCAAACAATAAATACATAACAGATAGAATCTTGACACAGAACTGTAGCAAATCTGAATTTAAACGAAATGACAGGATAAGAAGGTTTGTTAAAATTACTAAACTTTCAGATTTTAGACAGTTTAAAACAAAAACATATGTTTATTGGAGATTTAATATGATAATTCATAAAGGAAATGCAGTGGTAAGAAGTTTAACGAAAAAAAAAAACTATTTGAAGTAATGAAAGAGGATACTAATCTTTGAGGCAGAGCAGCAAATACTCTTCAAATAAAAAAATAAAAAAATAAACAATATAAAGATATATATATATATATATAAAGATTCATAGAGTAAGGTAGTATATCCATTTGTTTGTCTAGTTTGTAAGAGTATGTTATTTATAAAATAGATTGAAATACATTAGACTTTAGATTTTTTCCTTCTTTGATGCAATTTGCTTAGTACCCTTTTGACATTTTTGAAGCATTTGGGGTGGCATTCTTTTATGACCAGGTCTTCCATCTTCAGTAGTTATAGGAGCAGTTAATTCAGGTCTTTCAACAGATGTTTTTTTCTACACATATTCAAGGGCTAAACCCCATGATGCCACCCAAAAAGAAACTGGATTATGATAAATCAAGAAGGCAATAAATAATCAAAGAATATAATAATTCCAATTTGGAAAAGATTATAATGTTAGTAAAGCAGGAAAGACAAAGATTATAATCTGAGGCCAAAACATTGAAAGAGAGAGAATAAACATCCAGATTTTAATTCAAATTCAAATAACAAAAAGTAGCGGTGAGGATGTGAAATAAGTAAAAGGGAGAATTGGCTGAAGATCATTGAAACAGGAATACAGTAAAAGAACAAAATGTAATATGTAGTATGAGATAAGTACAAATAAAATTTGCATTCAAGCAAACTATATTAAACTGTAAATAGTCCCTAAATATTCAACAACATAATTTTAAGCAATATGTTGGCTATTTAATCAAATTCAAAAAATGAAAAAGAAACATATCTTTCTGCCAAAAAAGATTCATTCATTCTTTAAAACAATTATACAAATATACAATCAAACAGAAAACATGACTTTTTAGCACAAACATTAAAGAGGTTTTAGACTTTTTAGTTTCAAATAATAGATGCTCAGAGCATCAACATTGAGAAATCAACCATTATTGAACGGCAAACATGTTTTTTACTACACATATTCAAGGGCTAAACCCCATGATGCCACCCACAAAAAAACTGGACTATGATAAATCAAGAAGAAAGCATCAAAATAAAGAGTATAACACATCAAGTAACAAAATGCTGACCTTGGGTATAGGTGCTGCAGAAAAGAAGCAAAACAGAGTGAGTGTCAAATTTTATTTGAGGAAGGTGCCGCTTGTTTAAGGATGTGGTAATTCAGGGCTTTTATTAAGTGGTGTGAAACGGTTTTTATATCAAGTCAGTCCAATACGTGAATATGGTGGAGGTACCAAATGCAGGCCCCTAAAAAAAAAAAAAAAAAAATCATAACAGTTTTACAGTTCAGTAGAATACAATATAAGAATTCATTGAATTAAAAAAAAAAATGATGAAAAAAGCAGATTAAAATATGCAATTCAAAGCCAAATCAAAACCAAATAGATCAAAGGAGAAAATTTAATTCAAATTATGAGATAAATAGAGGGAAAATCAGGCTATCCAAACCTCTTAGTTTGATGCAGCAACTCTTCTTGCAAAATACCCGTGTTGTACCTGGCAAAGAACTCAATATTCAACAAAATGACAGGGTAAGAAGTGTTTTAAAATCACAGCAAAGAAAGATGAACGAGAGACTACAAAAGAAGTGGAAACAAACATTGTAATATGGTTTGAGCCGCAAAAATATGAAACATTGTTTTAGTTTCTAACAATCTGTTGGCTATTTCTCATATGATGATGGCAAGATTAACATCAAACAGTAACACTTTTTGGCACAAACTTGCACTGGAAAGTTTGTTTTCATCTTATACATAAAGATTTTAAACAATCCAAGGTGAAATTTTACTTTTAACTATAATAAATCAAAGAATAAGTCCCTCATGTTACCAAAATAAAAAACCAAACCAAAGCATCCAAAGAAAGAGAATCAACCAATGTATTTTTTAAAAAGGGTAAAAGAAGAACCCTAGACAATTAAGCAGGGGGAAAATTTTTAATATAGATATATTGAAGAAGACAAATTGTAATTCATACCATGATAAATCTAAATGATTTAGTTATTTATGAACAATGAATATGAACAATAAATTTCAAGCTCTTTTTTATGAAACAAATGTGAGGCAACTGGTAGTATTACATATCATGTACTCTTTTTTTTTCTTGGATATGCAATTGGCTGAGAGGCTCTTCAATACCACCCCCACAGCCCCACTACCAAATACACATCTATATCCTGGTATCCACGGACCCTAACTTTGATAATAATCCATGTAAAATTTGATTTTTTTTTTTTTCTGTTTATCTCATCTTTATTTGTATTAAATTAAAATTTTATTTTGGATTAAATTGATATGTATAAAATTCGAAAAAGATGTCCCAATTAATTTATTCCTTTTTTTTTTCCAGTGGCCAAATAGATGGTCACAGAATGTTAACATGCAAATCAAATTCGAAAAAGAGGTCGGTCTGATTTATAGATGGCATCTCATGATTCTAGGGTTCTGCAATCTTGTCCATGTCGTAAGAATCAACATTCACAACAAAACATCTAAAGAAAGAGAATGAACATCATAATTTCAATTCAAGTTCGAACACAGAGAATTGATGCGTACCTTTCGTCGGAGTAGTGCCGATCTCTATCTCCGTATCTCAATACCTCTAGGACGTTTGATCGTATTTAACTTTGAATCCCTGAACAAAAAATAGACTTTTTTACGATGACTAAGCCAATCGTAACAGAGAACAACAAAATCCTAAACCAAAATTAGTATATATAGATATATATTCAAAGAATTTTCAAATGGCGATTATAAAAAAACCCTAGAATCACGCGCACGCGCATTCAAAGTCAAAGCTTTAACTCGCCAAACAGATCTAGAATATTCCGCAAATTCACGGAAACAGGGGAAACTTATCCCGAAATCACAAGAAAGTTTCAAAACCGAATCAAAACAACAAAAACACATAGAGAGAAAGAAAGGGAGAGGAGAAGAACGTACCTGAAAAACTCGAAAGGGGATGGCGATGGCCGGCCGTACGAATCTCCAGTGTGGCGCAAGGTTTTTTTTTTTTTTTTTTCTCCTTCGCTTTCTCCATATCGCAGTGTCGCTAGGGTGTTTTTAAATGCAACGTGTTTTTTTATTTTATTTTGACCGGGTTTTTTTTTTTTTTTTTTTTTAATATATACACAGCCACTGTCAAACGGTGTTAACCTGGTCAAACGCACTGTATGGTATTTTAAAGAAAACATAAATGCACTTTTAGTACTTATATTTTGATTTTTTTTTTTATTTTGATTGCTATATTTTAATTTTATCATTTTTAGTCCCTAAACCAATTAACGCGTATTATTTTTGTGCTTTCCATCAGTCAACTAATGGAAATAGCTAATGGAAATAGCTGACATGGCTACCGGAGCAATTAAAATATTATAAAAATGTCACATCATCCATGACACATTAGCATATAAATTTAAAAAATTTATTTATTAATTTTAACTAAATAATAAAAATAAAAACAGAATTAAAAACTAAAATTCAAATCAATTAACATCTAAAAGGTTCTTGAATAAGAACACCAACCCAAAAATTTTAAAACCTAAAAAATTAACACAAGATCCAAACCTGAGCACTATTCTCAAACCGGCCACACACTTTTTCTTTTTTTCATCTCAAATTGAAACTCTATTCTCTCATCTCAAACTCAAACTACACGGCCACACACCATTCTCTCATCTCAACCAACCCAAACAAAAAAAAAATCTCAACCTAGAAAAACACATCTTAAACCCAGCAAATCCACCTCAAGAAAACCCAGATCCGATGGCTGGAGCACCCGATTGGCTCGGAGCTTTGCGGTGTCACCGAGCTCGAACGATTTGACTCTGGCGATGAGGCTAGAAGCTCTGTCGCCTAGAGCTCCGAGGAGGTAGCCGCTGCCGGTGAAGAAGGTGAGGTTGTCGTTGAGATTATGGCGGCTTCGGCGAGCTTCTTCGTCAAAGAGGTATTGAGGGGCGGTGGGGATTTGGTAGATGTTGTGAACTGGGATCGAGACTTGGATCCCTTGGTACGGGTCGTAGAATCGGGTCTGGGTATTCTTCGGGTTGGGTTTCCATCGGAGAAGAGCTCGTCGGCGGGGAGCATGGCCATCGGATCTGGTTTTGCTTGAGTGGATTTGCTGGGTTCAACTTGCTTGAGATGGGTTTTTCTGAGTTTGAGATTTTTTTTGTTTGGATTGATTTGGTACTTTGGGGCTTTAGGATTTGATGATTTTTCTGGGTTTGAGAAAATGATGTCTTTGAGATTTATGATTTTGTTTTTGAGCTGAAATTTTTTGGGTTTTTTGTGTGTTTGTTTCCTAAGAAAATTTTTGGGTTTTGCTAGTTTGTTAATTGGGGAATAACATGATATTCATGTGCTGGGAAAGAATAAATGTTCTTGCGAAAAAAATTTTTAGATTAATGTTCTTTGTGTTTTGAAATTTGAGTTTGTGTTTGGTTTTGGTTTGAGCTCTTGTGTTCTTGTTCTTTTGTTGAATGTTCTTGTGTTAGATCTAAATTGATGTATTTTATTGTTTTTAATTATGTTTTTTCTTTTTTTATTTAGTTAAAATTGATAAATTATTTAAAAAAAAAATAGATGTTGAGGTGTTATTTTTTATAATATTTTAATTGCTCCGGTAGCCATGTCAGCTATTTTCGTCGGTTGACTGACGGAAAGGACGAAAATAACATGCGTTAATTGGTTTAGGGACTAAAAGTGGTAAAATTAAAATGTAGGGATCAAAATGGAAAAAAAGCCAAAATGTAGAGACTAAAAGTGCATTTACGCCTTTAAAAAATTAACTGCAGAAGTGGCAGTTTTTTAGATGACCTTTTTTTTCCTATCGTGGTAGCACCTCCTTAATTGCAGAGGAAAGACTTCTACTTTTATATATAGTATTAAATTAGATTAGATTAGATATGTGTCAAAAGTATTATTGTCGTTTAAACAATGAAAACTGTTGTTTAAAAGCGGGTATCAAACAATCTCTATGGTTAGATTACATGTGCTTGTTATTCTTTTTGCTTGTAAAATTTCAAAAATATTAAAAATCAATAATTATGTCAATGACGTTATATTTTGATTTTAAGCTTTTGTGATAAAGAATTATGCATAAAAAATAAGTTTATTGATCGAATAATAAATAAAATCCGATTAAAACGAAATTTGATATGCATGTTAAGAACATAAATAACATGCAATTTAACGATTAAATTTTTAAAATTCATATTTAATAAATAAATAAAAAGAGACAAGGAGAGTTTAAAGAATTTTCTATTCAAAAAATATGTGGAAGAACCCAATAAAAAAAATATAAAAAAGAAGAAGTTAGGCGTCACATTTATGTCACTGTTTGTAAGACCAAATATGCCGGTAATGGTGTGTTGTTTTTAATTATTATTATTTTTTCAATTGGTATTTTTAGAATTGGTTTTTTTTTTTTTTTTTTTTTTTTTTTCAAATGACTTTTGCTGTTAAGTTGTCCGTGATGCAAAGTTAAAAAAACTGACTTTTTTTAATTATTTATCCTTGGTAATATTAATCAGTTTTTTAATTCCATAATATTAAATATATAAATAGATAATATATAGAAATTTTTTTTATTTGTTTGGTAATTTATGGGAAATATAACTATAATATTTGGCTTTTTCAAAAGAAAAATACAAATGATCACAAAGTTATTTTGAATTTTTTTTCTTTTAATTATTTATTATTTTTATGGGATGTATTTTCTTTAATTGATTGGTCAAAGAAATTTATTTAGAATAATGCTACAGCTACTATAAATTTTAAAATATAGGATTTACAAAACAGATGTATAAATTTTTAAAACATAATAAAAAAAAAAGTATTATATTGTTGATGTAATGCCAATTATATTTATTATCACATTATTTTGTAAATATTTTGTAATAAAGTTGGAAGTAGGTTTGGTTTTTTTAGTTTATTTATTATGTTATTGATGTGGTAGTAATCATGTTTATTGCCATATCAATTTGTAATGTTTTTAATTAAAGAGCAAAAATTAAGTATGTTCCCCAATTAAATTCAAGTATCAACTAATAAAATACAAACATCACTATATTTTTCAGAGGCAATTAATTTCAATATAACTTATGTATGAATTTTATTGGGGAACCATATGTATCACTTAAGTAACGGTATCTAAAGTTTACCATTTGTAAAACTAGTAGTAGCTTGAGCAATTTTCTTGTTGATATTTTGTATTCTTAGCTTTTTTTTTTTTATTATTTTTTTTTAAGTTACACAAGTTAATTAATATCTTAATTTTGTCTCTGCATGCATGTTCAGCAGTTTTAGGACCACAAATTTTTTTTTTTTGGTCACAACTTTGCCAAAATTTTAATATGATAAATTGAGAGTTGTTGCCTATCACTTTCACATGGATGATCACTGTTTTTTCTTCACTATTCACAGATTACTTCATCAAAGATGTGATTAAAAAAAAATTGTGATTCTAGATTTTCTTATGTTTGTTTGTAAATCATCTTATTCAATGGAGTTTGGCTTCCCTCTAGTCTTTTTATACGTTAGAGATGACACAGGACTAACACTTCTATTAATTATATAAAAAGCGGCTATGCGGCTACAGTTTTTTGCAACTGTTCACACAACGTTTTCCACTATTCATCTACAGTGCAATTTTGGTGAGGCACTCTGTGTTTTTTTTTTTTTTTTTTTTTTTTGAACGGTAGCTACAGTGAGCTACAATACCAAGCGGCACTGTAGCTACAGTAGTTACATTTTTTTTTTTTGGTCTTCCATTTGTACTTTTTTTTTCTTTTATATATATTCTTATACTGACACAATAAATTTCATAATATTTTCACAATTATTGAGGTGTCAATTTCTTATAAGTCAAAATAAAATAATAAAATATGAAACTGTGACCAACCACAACTCAAAATAAATGTTTTGTGAAAATGTTGTGACACTTGTTAGGCGAATGTGTAAAAACTATAATACTTTTGGTTTGTTTAATATGTACTCTTTTTTTTCCCAATCATCGATTTGTGCTCTTTTGCTACAGTGTTTTGCCACTGCTCACACAACGTTTTCCACTGATCATTTACAATGCAATTTTGGTGAGACACTTTTTTTTTTTTGGTCTTCCGTTTGTACTTTTTTTTTTCTTTTATATATATTGTTATACTGATATAACAAATTTCACAATATTTTCACAATTATTGAAGTGTCAATATCTTATAAGTCAAAATAAAATAATAAAATATGAAACTGTGACCAACCACAACTGAAAATAAATATTTTGTGAAAATGTTATGACACTTGTTAGGTGAATGTGTAAAAGTTACAGTACTTTTAGTTTGTTCAATATGTACTTTTTTTTTTTTTCCAATCATCAATTTGTGCTCTTTTTTCTACTAAATATATAAGAAGAGGCAATGCCTCTACAATGCCCTTTTTGGTGTAGTGAGCCATTTTTTTTCCCCAACTTTTGAACAATTGCTACAGTGCCACTTTGGTTTGTTCAAGTAGCACTGTAGCTATAGTAGCTATAGCCTTTCTTTTTTTTTTTTTTGTCTTCCATTTGTACTTTTTTTTTCTTTTAAATATTTATAAGAACCCGCATATATATTGTTATACTGACACAATAAGTTTCACAATATTTTCACAATTATTGAGGTGTCAATTTCTTATAAGTCAAAATAAAATAATAAAATATGAAACTATGACCAACTACAATTGAAAATAAATATTTTGTGAAAATGTTGTGACACTTGTTGGGTGAATGTGTAAAAGTTACAGTACTTTTGGTTTGTTCAATATGTACTGTTCATCGCATTTTTTATTTTTTATTTATTATTATTTTTTTCTAGTCATCGATTTGTGCTCTTTTTTTTTATATATAAAAAGAGCGAATAAGCTCATGAATAGTATTATGAACAATATTTTTGGTTTAGTGACTTGCCTTTTTCCTCCTTTTTTTTCCCTTCAAGTTCACCAACTTGGTTTGAGCTTGTTTTTTTTTGTTTAAAAGATCTTTATATGTTTGCTTTCTACTTGTAATGTAAGTTTACATTGTATACACACAAAAAGTAGAAATATTATATACATTTGCAAAAAAAAAATTGCACAAATTTTGCAAATGTGTACAACATTTACCAATTTTTACGTGTTTACAATATAAATTTACATTGTAAGTGCAATATGTATATATATATATATATATATATATATATATTATATATATATAAAAAAGAGTGAATGAGAAAAGTTACAGTAATTTTGCTATAGTAGTTATGGTTTGTTTAACTTTTTGGCCTTTTTTTTTTGTGAATGCATAAAGTTGTAGTATATTTGCTATATTATTTTTGGATTGTCCACAATAATTTTCACAACACTTTCATAACAAATCTAATATGGTAAATTGTTATTGGTTCTAATTTAAACTTACCAATGAAACCACTTTTTTGCCCACCAATAATAACTTGTAGTAACCAACTACTTATGATTTGTTGTGAACATGTCATGGACATAACATTTTTTTTTGTGTGAAAAATGTTAAGATATCTTGATGTTGTCACAATATTTTCAAAATTGCTGAGCTGTCAATTCTTTATAAATTAAAATAAAATATAACAAAATTATAAAGGTATTATGAAAATGTTGCGTCATTCTGTTGTATTTTTAGAAATATTTTGTTGGTTTAATCAACTTTGTTGAGCCAAAATTCACTATTCCACATACAATTTTTTTGAGTTGACTTTTTGTATATTTTTTTCTTTACACACTATTTTAAGTAAAAACACATAGTTTTGCACACAAAAACAAAAACAAAAACAAAAACTTAGGAAAAAAACATTTTTCATCTTTTATATTTGGGGTAGTTTACAATTTTGTCATATTGTTATTCTCTCAGTTAAATCCTAATGAAAGCTTATGATTCTTAAAATATTTTATTGTGTAATGTCTAAATTACTCTTGCTAAATTTTAACATCCTAAAAATTTTCTTTACGTATTTTGAGTTTTAAATGATAAAAATTCTTAGAAAGTTAGAATGATGATATTCGATGACACAAGCATTTTTTTATCTTTTTATTTATATATTTTTATTTTAAATTTCTTAGCAAAACTCAGTTGTTTATTGTTGGAATATGATGATATTTATTATCATTCTTAAAATTTTTTAGAGAATAGATATATTGTCTTTAGCAAGTAGGTACTAAAAAACTATTATAGTTAAATAAATATATGTTAAATAGCTACCTTAACTTTGTGGTTGATCAAAATTCTTAAACGAATAAGATTAACTTTTCTCAACATAATTATCAAAATTCTTAAAATTAATGTCTCTTTTGATTAATGTAAATATCTATATACTTTAAAAATCAAATGATTCATATCTTTGTTTTGTAACACAAATAAAATCTAGAATTGACCTTAATTACTATAGTATTTTTTTTCCAGGGCAAGCACGTGCTGCCCTAACTAGTAGCATAAAATATAGCTACGTGCCAGTCTTGTCTCTTATGCATAAGATGAAAGCCCTGCTTTGTTTAATAAACACTTTACATTTTATATTCTTTTTGGATAATTCACGTGAAAGTTTCTACATTGGCTCTTGATGCTTGTGCGTTTAAATGTGTGTTTGGCTCCAAATTAAAAAAGTTAGCTTATTTTACTATTCAGCTTATTTTTGCTACTATTCATGGGCCCCATGCATTTTTTGGTACTATTTTTGAGTTCCACTGTACTATTTCAGTTAACATTTACCTTTATCTACATTACTTTCAGTAAAAAATTTTCAGTTTTAGCAAAATAAGCGGATCTCAAAAAGACGCTAAACTAAGCTTGTTTCTAACTCATCTTATTTCCAGTGATCCGTCAGCATGAAAAATATTGGGGGTTACCTTCTCTGGTGGGGCGATCTAAGAGGAATACCTTCAATGATCTTAAGGAAAAGTTGGGGAATAAATTATCTGGCTGGAAGGAGAAGCTTCTATCAAGTGCAGGTAAAGAAATCTTGATAAAATCAGTGGCCCAAGCTATGCCAGCCTATACAATGAGTTGTTTTAAGCTTCCTGATGCTCTGTGTGATGAACTTGCTGGTATGGTGAGGCGATTTTGGTGGGGGTAGCAGGAAAACCATAATAAATTGGCCTGGCTAAGTTGGAACAAGATGTGTGCACCAAAAGAGGAAGGAGGTATGGGCTTTCGAGATTTGAAAGCTTTTAACATTGCTTTGTTGGCTAAACAGGGGTGGAGGCTTCAAAATTGTCCAAACTCATTATTTTACTGAGTGTATAAAGCTAAGTATTTTTCGAATGGTGATTTTTTGAATGTGTCATTGGGGAGGCATCCTTCCTATTCTTGGCGTAGTATTATGGAAGCTCAATAGGTTGTTCAATTAGGATGTTGTTGGCAGATTGGTAATGGAGGTTCGGTCAGCTTGTGGAGAGATAAGTGGTTGCCCTCCCCGCCATCGCACAAGCCTGCAACTGTTCCTCATTTCTTCCCTGATGATGCCTTAGTTTCTGCCCTCATTTATCCGGAGACAGTAACTTGGAAGTCAGATATAATCCATGAGGTTTTTCTTCCTTTTGATGCCGAAGCTATTCTTTCTATTCCACTTAGTTCGTCGCTGCCTGTTGATAGGCTGATTTGGGCTTACACTCCATCAAGTCGGTTCACTGTGAGTAGTGCTTACCGTGTAGCTCGCCAATCTCGGTGTGATACTCATCAGGGAGAGAGCTCGACCTCACAGCCCGTGGTGTCCTTCTGGCGGTGTATCTAGAAGTTGCCGCTGCCCAACAAAATTAAAGCTTTTGTATGGCATGCTTGTAGGAATATCTTGCCCACGAAAGCCAATCTATTTTCTTGGAAAGTAACACAGGATAATGTTTGTGATAAGTGTGGGACTGCTATGGAGTCCACAGTTCATGTGCTTTGGTTTTGTGCTAAGGCTAAGGAGGTGTGGACAGCTACGAATATCGATCTCGGTTCAGACGTGGGAAAGGTGAGGGAATTTATCGATCTGGTTTGGTATGCTCGGAATGTGAAACAGTGGTCTGTTCAGGAGTTGGCTTGCCTATTTTTTGTGGCATGGGGCATTTGGTCCAATAGAAATGAGATTCGGGTAGGAGGGGCCTCGCAAATTAGCTTTTGGCATTGCTGGCTGGACGTTGGAGTATTTGGAGGAGTTTCAAGTGGCAAACCATCGTATTAAGATCAAGACCCCAGAGGTAGATGTTGGCTGGGTTCTTCCTCAGCAACTGTGGCTCAAAGTCAATGTTGACGGTGCAGTTTTTGAGAGACAGTGAGCTGCGGGTGTCGGTGTCGTTATCAGGGACCATCTCGGGTTGGTGCGTGCTGCACTGAACATGAAGATCCACGCTCCTTTGGGTTCTTTGGAGATTGAAGCCAAGGCAATGGAGGAAGGAATGCGGTTTGCTTGGGATCATGGTTTCAGTTCAGCTATCTTTGAAGGCGATTCAATGGTGGTTCATAACTCTCTCACCGGATCAATCAATTCTCCTGCCAGTATCTGCAATATGATCTCTGGCTCTCTAATTCAAGCTACTCGGTTCAGAGAATGTTTGTTTTCTGTAGTGCCAAGGTGTGGTAATAAAGTAGCGCATGGGTTAGCCCAGCATGCTAAGTCTTTATCCGAGTCTGTCATTTGGTTAGAAACTTGCCCTCCTTTTGTGAAGCATTTAGTGACTTCTGATGTAATGTTTTCTTCTTCTTAATAAAAATGTCGTAGTTCACATATAAAAAAAAACATTAATTTTTTGTCCCTCCTTTAAGTAAGTTGGCCGAACAATGTGCACACAAATAGCACTTATTGGCTTATTGCTTTTCCCTTGCCATCATCTCAAGAAATTATTGGCACTAAACAGGCTCATCCCCCTTTCACGTGAAGAGCGAGCTCAAATCATGAGTCCCATATAGAGATCCACCCTCATGTGCCAAAGGAATGGAGTTTGCCTATGTGGACTTACTATTTCATATTCATTGTCCATTAAGTTTGAAGAGGAGAAAATAAGCTGACGGATCCAAGCAATGTTGATGGGCGGGCCCATTAGGTGCAAGACTCGGTGAGAACGGATTTGCTGGCCACATGTCAGGCAGAATCCCTATATGGGAATACTTGCGGCACAACCCCTAGATTCTAGGGGTAATTAGAGTCCTAGCGCAATTAGGGTTCTAGAAGCTGCGTGCATCGATGGAGATCTTCTTTATAAGGAATATGACTTGTCCATCACGTTTGGGACTCCTCAAGAGGATTTCTACAAGGAAAGACTTCGACTCCAAGTAAAAAAAAGGTCAACTTTCGATTACTATAAAAGCCCCAATACCCTCACAAATCGAGGTACGCATAATTTACCCCCTCTCTAGCATTCTAGAATTGTGAGAATATTTCTGACTTAACCTTCGGAGGGTATTCGGCCGGCACCACACTGGCGCCTTCTGTTAGGTTTTTCCTCTCTGTATTGTGCAGGTTCGCGTTTGAGCGCGTAGGGATCGTGTGGCTCACTGGTGAATTTCTAGGCATCATCAGTTGGCGCCGTCTGTGGGAAATTACGTGATTCGTAAGCCATATTATCGCTTCCCGGACAAAAGAGTTGCATGGTACTCACACGCTCAATGGCAACCACCAACGTCTGTGGGAACCACCCACAACTGCCCTCGAGAGACAAGTTCGAACTCTCGTTGCCGCCATGGAACGTCTCACCAAACAAAACCACGACTTAGAAGAACAGCTGCACCAGAAGAATGCAGCACCGAATGACCAACAAGAAGATCAAGAAGGGACCAGCGCTGCAAGAAAAAACAAAGAGAAACCTGAGGGCAGCCACGGCCCAAGTAGACTGGAGAGGCAAAATTTAAACATGCCATCCCTCACGGATGCAACTCCGCCACATATTGTCGCAGAGATGCAGGCGATGAAGGAGCAGATGGAGGTTATGATGAACGCGCTCAAAGGACGAGTGTCCAGTGACCTTGATGACTTGGTCAACTGCACCGACTCGCCTTTCACCACGGCCGTCAACTCCTTCCCCCTACCCCATAAGTTCCGCATGCCGCATATAGATAGTTACGACGGGGTGAAGGATCCACTGGATCATCTAGAGACCTTCAAGACCCTGATGCATCTTCAAGGAGTAGCGGACGAGATCATGTGTAGGGCCTTCCCTACAACGCTGAAGGGCCCGGCGAGAATTTGGTTCAGCAGGCTGACGCCTAATTCCATCAGCACTTTCAAAGAGCTAAGCGTCTAATTCATGTCGCACTTTATTGGAGGACACCGATACAAGAAGTCCACAGCATGCTTGATGAGTATCAAGCAACGAGAAGATGAAACACTTAGATCTTACATAGCCCGCTTTAATAAGGAAGCACTCTCAATCGACGAGGCCGACGATAAAATACTCGTAGCAGCATTTACGAATGGGCTGAGGAAGGGTAAGTTTTTGTTTTCACTATATAAAAATGACCCGAAAACTATGCCGGACGTGCTTTACAGGGCCACCAAATATATGAATGCCGAAGACGCTCTACTAGCTCGCGAGGAAAAGCCCAAGAAGAGAGAAAGGCAGAAAGATGCCCGAGAGGAAAGAGGGCGGAAGACGGCAAAAACCGGAGAGCGAAAGGATGATAGGCGCTCCGAGCCCCCTATGGGGAGATTCACAAGCTTCACTCCACTGACCGCCCCTATCGACCAAGTCCTCATGCAAATCAAGGACGAGGGGACACTGACTTTCCCTGGAAAGCTGAAGGGAGATCCCAACAAACGGTCCAGAGATAGGTACTGTCGCTTCCATTGCGATCACGGGCATGACACAGTTGACTGCTATGACCTGAAACAGCAGATTGAAGCCCTCATTAAACAGGGTAAGTTGCAGAAGTTCGTAAGCAAGGAAAGGACAGATCATTAACATCAAGAGCAGCCACCCCGCCGAGATAATGAGCACCCCAGACCACCTATAAGGGATATAAGAATGATCACAGAGGGCACGACAACTATAGGGTCGTCCAAAAAGGCTAGAAAAACATACCTCAGGATGGTTCATAACGTCCAGCTAACGGGCTCCGTACCAAGAATAGCACGGATGGAAAGCCCGATCATAGGATTCTCAGAAGAGGATGCCCGACGTCTTCACCACCCTCATGAGGACGCGCTTGTTATCACCTTACAAGTGGGAGACTTCAACATGCACCGAGTGCTAATCGACAATGGTAGCTCAGCGAACATCTTATACTACCCGGCGTTCCAGCAGATGAGGATTGATAGAGAACGGTTAATACCGACAAATGCTCCGCTGATTGGCTTTGGAGGTACGAGGGTATTCCCATTAGGCGCGGTCACGCTTTCGGTAACAATAGGTGATTATCCTCAACGGATCACAAAGGAGATGACTTTCCTTGTGGTCGACTGCTCATCTGCTTACAATGCTATCATCGGACGACCCACCCTCAACTCATGGAAGGCGGTAACGTCAACATACCACCTAATGATCAAATTTCCTACGGAGCACGGGGTGGGAGAGCTACGAGGAAATCAGATGGCCGCACGAGAGTGCTACATTGCTATGATGGAGATGGAAGGGAACCTACCACTTCAAGATGCTGGACGGGCAAAAGCTGCAGCAACCATGGAACACGGAGCACCTACGGAGATACCACCAGTAGAGACGACATGAAGAGCATCGACGCCCGCCCCCCCTAGTTTCCAGTTTATTACTAAGTTTTTATTAGTTTTTTACTACGAACAATTTTTTCTATTATTTAGTTTTGCTATCGCAAGTTTTTACTTCAAACGATTCTTTCTACAAGTGCCGTTTTAAGCCCAAGGGGGCAGGTACCTTTTTCTTCTACATGGTTTTCTTTCAATAAGAGAAATAGTCAGACACGCTTGTGTTCTTCCTACTTGATAAACTAAGTCTAAAAAATGGACGGATATAAACTAAGTCCACAAGCTGGACGGATCATCCCAAAAGGATAAAAAAATCCGAAGTCCACGACCCCAAGTGGACGACCATCAAGGTGACGAGGTAAAACTTAGTCACCTCAACAAGTCCACGACCTCAAGTGGACGACCATCAAGGTGACGAGGTAAAACTTAGTCACCTCAACAAGTCCACGACCCCAAGTGGACGACCAACAAGGTGACGAGGTAACACTTAGTCACCTCAACAAGTCCACGACCCCAAGTGGACGACCAACAAGGTGACGAGGTAACACTTAGTCACCTTAAGAAGTCCATGACCCCAAGTGGACGACTATCAAGGTGGTGAGTTAAACTTAGTCACCTCAACAAGTCCACGACCCCAAGTGGACGACCATCAAGGTGACGAGGTAAAACTTAGTCACCTCAACAAGTCCACGACCCCAAATGGACGACCAACAAGGTGACGAGGTAACACTTAATCACCTCAACAAGTCCATGACCCCAAGTGGACGACCAACAAGGTGACGAGGTAACACTTAGTCACCTCAAGAAATCCACGACCCCAAGTGGACGACTGACAAAGTGACGAGTTAAACTTAGTCACCTCAACAAGTCCACGACCCCAAGTGGACGACCATCAAGGTGACGAGGTAAAACTTAGTCACCTCAACAAGTCCACAACCTCAAGTGGACGACCATCAAAGTGACGAGGTAACACTTAGTCACCTCAACAAGTCCACGACCCCAAGTGGACGACCATCAAGGTGACGAGGTAAAACTTAGTCACCTCAACAAGTCCACGACCCCAAGTGGACGACCAACAAGGTGACGAGGTAACACTTAGTCACCTCAACAAGTCCACGACCCCAAGTGGACGACTATCAAGGTGGCGAGTTAAACTTAGTCACCTCAACAAGTCCACGACCCGAAGTGGATGACCATCAAGGTGACGAGGTAAAACTTAGTCACCTCAAAAAGTCCACGACCTCAAGTGGACGACCGACAAAGTGACAAGGTAACACTTAGTCACCTCAACAAGTCCACGACCTCAAGTAGGCGACTAACAAGGTGACAAGGTCACACTTGGTATCGACAGCAAGTCCACGACCTAAAAGTGGACGGACCAAAAAAAAAAAAATATATATAAAATAATATGAAGTCCATGACCGAAGTGGACGGACAAAAAAATGATGAAGTCCTGGACGGACAAAAAAAGGGGGTCCATGACCAAAGTGGACGGACAAAAAATAAAACAATAATATGAAGTCCATGACCAAAGTGGACGGACAAAAAAATGAAGAAGTCCTAGACGGACCAAAAAAGGAAGTCCACGAGGAAAAGTGGACGGACAAAAAATGAAGCCCATGACCAAAGTGCACGGACAAAACAAAAAAAGAGAACTTGTGCATGGAGGGATGCACGTCCATAAAAAGAAATGGACGGAGACCCCCACCAAAAAAAAAAAGAGAGGACAGATGCATGTCCATGCATCCGTCCATGAAGAAAAGTGGACGGACGTCCACCAAAAAAATGGACGGATGCATGTTCCTGCATCCGTCCATGAAGAAAGTGGACGAACATCCACATTTAAAAATAAAAAAAAGAAGAAGAGAGAGGACTCCATGCATCCGTCCATGAAGAAAAGTGGACGGACGTCCACTAAAAAAATGGACGGATGCATGTTCCTGCATCCGTCCATGAAGAAAGTGAACGAACATCCACATTCAAAAAAAAAAAAAAAATGAAAGAAAGATGGACGGATGCATATGTCAAGAAGTGGACGGTCCATTAAGAAAAAGAAAAAGGTGACGGATGAACGTACACCCAAAAAAAAAAAAAAAAAAAAAAAGAAGAAGAAGAAGAAGAAGATGAAGATGAAGGATGAAGGTCCATGCATGTCCATGAAAAGAAATGGACGAACATGCACGTCCATGAAAATAAGTGGACGGACACCCCATGTCCATTAACAAAAAAAAAAAAAAAAAGAAAAAAAAGAAAAAAGAAGAGAGAGAGATGGATGCATGTCCATGAGGATTGAGAGTTTCATCACGCGTCCCAGGGGCAGTGTGTCAATGGCCTACTATGCAGAAGGATGCTCAATCCTACGTATAAGCATAAGACAAATGCCAACAGCAATACCTCAAGGCTAAACACTACAAAATGAAGCCGACGGACACCTACTCGTCATCCCAATTGGATGGATCGACAACCAAGGATATCGATGATCCAGGATGCCAACGACACTTGATTCTCATACAAAATTTAAGTCCTTCTACCCACGGGTGGAAGGACGAACCAAGTCACTCAAGTGCCTTGGTACAAAATTTATGTCCTTCTACCTACGGGTAGAAGGACGGACCAAGTCACTCACAAGTGCCTTGGTAAAAAATTTAAGTCCTTCTACCTACGGGTGGAAGGACGGACCAAGTCATTAAAGTGTCTTGGTACAAAATTTAAGTCCTTCTACCTACGGGTGGAAGGACGGACCAAGTCATTCAAGTGCCTTGGTACAAAATTTAAGTCCTTCTACCTACGGGTGGAAAGACGGACCAAGTCACTCAGGTGCCTTGGTACAAAATTTAAGTCCTTCTACCTACGGGTGGAAGGACGGACCAAGTCACTCAAGTGCCTTGGTACAAAATTTATGTCCTTCTACCTACGGGTGGAAGGACGGACCAAATCACTCTCAAGTGCCTTGGTAAAAAATTTAAGTCCTTCTACCTACGGGTGGAAGGACGGACCAAGTCATTCAAGTGCCTTGATACAAAATTTAAGTCCTTCTACCTACAGGTGGAAAGACGGACCAAGTCATTAAAGTGTCTTGGTACAAAATTTAAGTCATTCTACCTACGGGTGGAAGGACGGACCAAGTCACTCAGGTGCCTTGGTACAAAATTTAAGTCCTTCTACCTACGGGTGGAAGGACGGACCAAGTCACTCAGGTGCCTTGGTACAAAATTTAAGTCCTTCTACCTACGGATGGAAGGACGGACCAAGTCACTCAGGTGCCTTGGTACAAAATTTAAGTCCTTCTACCTACGGATGGAAGCATGGACCAAGTCACTCAAGTGCCTTGGTACAAAATTTATGTCCTTCTACCTACGGGTGGAAGGACGGACCTTCTACATTCGGGTGGAAGGACGGACCTTCTACCTACGGGTGGAAGGACGGACCAAATCACTCTCAAGTGCCTTGGTAAAAAATTTAAGTCCTTCTACCTACGGGTGGAAGGACGGACCAAGTCATTAAAGTGTCTTGGTACAAAATTTAAGTCCTTCTACCTACGGGTGGAAGGACGGACCAAGTCATTCAAGTGCCTTGGTACAAAATTTAAGTTCTTCTACCTACGGGTGGAAGGACGGACCAAGTCATTCAAGTGTCTTGGTACAAAATTTAAGTCCTTCTACCTACGGGTGGAAGGACGGACCAAGTCATTCAAGTGCCTTGGTACAAAATTTATGTCCTTCTACCTACGGGTGGAAGGACGGACCAAATCACTCACAAGTGCCTTAGTACAAATTTTAAGTCCTACTACCTACGGGTGAAAGGACGAACCAAGTCACCCGCGAATGCCTCGGTGAAAATTCTAAGTCTTCTTACCTACAGGAGGACAGATGGACCATGTCACCCAAAAGTGCCTTGGTCAAAATTTAGGTCTGCTACGCCATAAATAATTTCGGGCTAGCCTGTCAAAGACTGACAAGTCTCTCAAGATCTAAATCGAACCATCACCCTACGGGTCCTTTCACTTCGAGATCACAGACCCATAGGGTGAAGGGGGCAACTGAAGAGGAGAAAATAAGCTGACGGATCCAAGCAATGTTGATGGGTGGGCCCATTAGGTGCAAGACTCGGTGAGAACGGATTTGCTGGCCACATGTTAGGCAGAATCCCTATATGGGAATACTTGCGGCACAACCCCTAGATTCTAGGGGTAATTAGAGTCCTAGCGCAATTAGGGTTCTAGAAGCTGCGTGCATCGATGGAGATCTTCTTTATAAGGAATATGACTTGTCCATCACGTTTGGGACTCCTCAAGAGGATTTCTACAAGGAAAGACTTCGACTACAAGTAAAAAAAAGGTCAACTTTCGACTACTATAAAAGCCCCAATACCCTCACAAATCGAGGTACGCATAATTTACCCCCTCTCTAGCATTCTAGAATTGTGAGAATATTTCTGACTTAACCTTCGGAGGGTATTCGGCCGGCACCACACCGGCGCCTTCTGTTAGGTTTTTCCTCTCTGTATTGTGCAGGTTCGCGTTTGAGCGCGTAGGGATCGTGTGGCTCACTGGTGAATTTCTCGGCATCATCAAAGTTATTCTTAGTTTCACCAAAAGTATTATCAGAAGTATTGATTCTCACAAAAAGTATCAAAAGTATTATATAATAATAATTGTAGGGATATAGCCAATCATATGTGCAATTTTATAATTTGCTAAGTTATGCGATTATGAATGGTGGACATACATTTTTTGCTTTGTGCGACCCACCACTTTACATAAATCGCTCACAATCACACAACTTAGTAAGTTGTGAAATTAAGTATAGAAATGATTGTGTTCGTGAGTGAACTTATTAGATATAGGCAGCGGCACTACAAGGTTGTTGTAGCATTTGGTATGTGTGAGGAATTTAAAAAGCAAGGTCAAGGGTTTGATATTGTAGCATTTGGCATGTGTGAGGGACAAAAAACAAAGTTTTGGCTTATGCGTTAGTGTGAGAGCATCTTTCAGTGTGCTGAGGATTTGGTTTAATTTATGTTTCTGACAGTTAGTGAGTATATGTGACATTTTTATTATTGATAATGGATTTTTTTTGTTAGGGTTCCATGTTGACGCAAGAGACATCTCAAACTATGTAACATGGATGGAGGACCATCCAAGTTTTATAGAGCAAGCTATTTCTCATGATGTATTGATTTCATCTTATGAATAAAATTTTTATAATTCTCTTAAAAAAATTAATACCAATATTTTTAATCATCGATCACTTCCTTAAGATGCTTAAAGGAATCCCTTTGTCAACCAAAGTAGAACTAGTTATTCTTTTTTCATGACATAAATCTATATGAAAATTAAACAACTGCTAGATAGCATTACACCTTACCTTGGAACTAAGTTTTCGGGTTGATCTCCGACTTGGTTGGACCTGGGTGAGACTCTTTGACAATATCCAAAATATTGTTTTAAAGACTATGACAAAAGATTAAAAGGCTTAATTTTAAGAGAAGTGTTACGTCGACAATATTTTCATAACATTTTTTGAGCAAAACTAAAATTAAAATATAGTCCTTAAAAATATAATGATATAGCATTGTACATTAGGTTATTATACTTAAATTGTGATCCAAAATCATTGTACAATTATATTTAATTGAATATTAAAAATTACTATAATTCAAAAAAATAATTGAGAAAAAAAATTTTAAGCATATTTTTTTTTCTTAAAGGAGAAGTATCCTAAAAATTATTCTATGAATATTATAAGATCAATTAATTATAAAAAAGACAAAGAATGGACATGGCGCTCATAAACAACAATTTAATTGAAACCAAATTAAACTCACATCTTCAATTCATTTTCTTTTTCTAATTATTGTTTTAATTTTTTAATATCTGTAAATCACGTACTATACTCCCAAATTAATTCTTTGGGTGATGCCATTCTTTTTTTTTTTAGTGGAAGAGCCATATAGAGATTGAAATTCACGCTATTTTGTAACCTAAAGAATAATAATTATGCCGCATGAAACAAATGTCACTAATTTGAATCTCTTATTCCCTCTCTTTTTCTTGCTTATCCAAACAAAAATGTGATCAGAGAAAAGATGTTCTCAACTATTTCATCTTTGGCTATACTTAATTTGTGTGTTAATTTTATCATCCACTGATGCTAAAGTGTTCAGGTGCATCTCTCTCTCATAATATCTCATGTCCTGAATTGTCATCTTTATACATGCGTAAAATTTCCTATAAATGGGATACAAGCTTGGTGTCAAAAGTGGAGGGTGGATGTAAGGTTCAATCCTAATTTTTTGCGTTTGATGAAAACAGTGACATTCTTCTGTTTAATAACATTTGGACCTCCCAAAATTTCAAAAGAAAGATTAGGGTAAATCACAAGGCCACATAAAACAAAGCTCCTTAGAGCATCAGCATCAGGAAATTCTACTCTATCCTATTTTACCATCTCAAAAAACCATTTTTTCAATTATACAATATCATTTTACAATACATCCAACATCCCAACTTTTATTTTTCTATTTTACTCATTAAAATAATATATCTACATAATAAAATAATATATTTCAAAACCCAAAAAAAAAAAAAACCCAAATCCCCTCTGCCACCACCTGCTACAACCACCACCACGAAGAACATACCTAAACCCAAACCCATGGCTACGCCACCACCCCACGGCAAAAATCCAAACAAATGAAACCCACATCTACCACCATGAAACCCACCTTTGCCACCACAACCAGAGACACCACCACGGCAACAACACACCCACCACCACCATGCAAACAACCCCACAAAAAATCAAAGAAAAATCCATTTAGAACCCCCCATCAAAACCCATTGGAAGCTGATCTCCACGCCTCCACCGGCGTTGTCTCCATAACCATGGCCCCACGCAAGATCAATACCCAGCCACAACCAAGGTTTTCAGACCCGGACCGTTCATTGAACCGTAAAAGGGAGAGGTTCAAGGTTTTTGAGGTCGAACCGAGGTTGAACTGGGGTCGAACCGTGATGACGTCATAATTAATTTAATAATTAATTAAAGCCTAAATATAGATATTAAATTTATAAAACTAGCAAAATTGACTAATATATCTATATGTGAGGGAAATTTAATGATTTTCAAGCATATATTTAATAATTAAATAAGAAAGTTAATAAAATAAAATAATAACCATGAAAACATTAAAATTTTTGATTAATTTTTGAAGTAAAGTTGAATATCTTTGAAGGATTTTAATTATAATATTTTTTTTTATTCCTTGTAAGAAATGGATAATTTAATTAAGTAGAATAAAATTGTGTTAATTTGTTTTTATAAAAAAAAAAAAAAAATTGCTCAGGGGTTGGACCTCACGGTTCTTACGGTCCAACCCGGTCCAACCCCGGTTTTAGGGGTTCACGGAATTGTCACATATGCCCGGTTCTTGAAGCTTAAAAAACCGGTTTCCATCCCGGTTCACGGTTTTCAGGGTCCGACCTCCCGGTCCGGTCCGGTTCTGAGAACTATGGCCAAGGTTTTCAGACCCGGACCGTTCATTGAACCGTAAAAGGGAGAGGTTCAAGGTTTTTGAGGTCGAACCGAGGTTGAACTGGGGTCGAACCGTGATGACGTCATAATTAATTTAATAATTAATTAAAGCCTAAATATAGATATTAAATTTATAAAACTAGCAAAATTGACTAATATATCTATATGTGAGGGAAATTTAATGATTTTCAAGCATATATTTAATAATTAAATAAGAAAGTTAATAAAATAAAATAATAACCATGAAAACATTAAAATTTTTGATTAATTTTTGAAGTAAAGTTGAATATCTTTGAAGGATTTTAATTATAATATTTTTTTTTATTCCTTGTAAGAAATGGATAATTTAATTAAGTAGAATAAAATTGTGTTAATTTGTTTTTATAAAAAAAAAAAAAAAATTGCTCAGGGGTTGGACCTCACGGTTCTTACGGTCCAACCCGGTCCAACCCCGGTTTTAGGGGTTCACGGAATTGTCACATATGCCCGGTTCTTGAAGCTTAAAAAACCGGTTTCCATCCCGGTTCACGGTTTTCAGGGTCCGACCTCCCGGTCCGGTCCGGTTCTGAGAACTATGGCCACAACCACGGCCCTGCGTCGCTACTGCACCACCCAAAACTCACTTCCACAAATCAAAACCTCACACCCACACCACCGGACCCCATTACAAATCGCAGAGAGAGGCCACAGATGACCGAAATGTACCCATCGGCATTGACAGCATTGCCAACCTCCTTGGCAATGGTCTTCACGGCCTCGAAATTGTCATTAGAGAGTTTGGCGAGCTATCGGGCTATGTCGAGTTTTTCCTTGGAGGTTAGAGAGGTGCCAGGGGATTGCTCACCGTTGTCGACAGTGGTGTCGAAGATGCGGATGTAGTTAGGGTCTGAGATGCGGTTGGGGATGTAATTGGGGCGGCAGCAGGGGGAAGGTGTGGGTGTGGGAATGGAGTTTGATGGGGTTTGATGGGGAGAAACAGGGAGTGGGAGACGGAGGGGCAGAGTGAGAGTGAGGGAGAGAGGATTGAAGGAGGAAAGGATTGAAAAACAGAAAATAACGAGAGAGAAAAAGTTAGAAGGAATAAAAAACCAATATTTTGTTTTAGAATTGTGCTACAGTGCAATTCTAAAGGTAGAATTGCACTGTAGCACTATTGTAAAAAAATTTGCAATACTTCAATTTTAGAAGTCCGAATGCAGCTTGCTTTTTGTGTGAAAATTGTAAAATTGCTTTAGATATGGCATTTAGCATGCCCAGTGTGGATGCTCTTAGTAACTTGATTTTTCCAAATGTTGCTATAGTGGTTTGAGAGATTTTGCATTATGATTTTGTGATGGGTTGCCCAAAAATGGGGAGAGGATGCCTCATCAAATGTGCCTTACAAGGGTTGATATTTGTAACAACTAAGGTATTTTGAATATTCGAACGAACTACAAATCCATATGTATTTTTTTATTAGTCTAATCATGGTAGCAAAAGAGTTAATCAGCCTTTTTATAGCCAAATAAGAAACACAATTTGAAAATGAAATAACATCTTGAAAATGATTACAACTTACAAGTACAAAACAAAGCATTCTTGATAAACATTATTTATATACAATGATCTACTATGAAAACTTAGAGCATCGCCGGACAAATTTCTCAATATTAATTTTAAGGTTGAATTTATTCAACCATGTGTTGGCTCTATTCCATGCCAAATTTGCTTGTAATTTCAAGAATTAGATACCCTGTATTTAGGTGGGAATAATGTAAGGGTTGTGTGTGAGAGAGTGTGAAGAAATTCAAGTGTGTGAGCATTTAGAGGATTCTCGCGACTGGATCTTGCGAGTGACTCGCAACTCATAACTGGTAACTTGGCAAAATGTCACACGTGTGAAGTATGCAGGAAGCTAAATGGTTATGATAGCTAGAGCATTATAGGACAAAAAGTACAGTCTGGCTTGGCAGCTGTCTCACAACTCAAACTCACGACTCATTCCAGTCGTGAGAGTGAGTCGCCAGAATGCCTTGTTTTGCAGAAAAATGACTTTTCACATTCCTCACGTACTATAAATACCCTTATACTCACGAAATGTAGAGAGGTTTCAGAAAGAATTTTGAGAGAGAAATCCTAAAGAAAATCAAGATTAACTCATCCACAATCTTAGACATTTGATTCTCCAAATTCCTCTACTCTCACCCTCTCCATTGACATACCTTTGAGAGGTTTATTAGCCAACTCCTTATCTCATCATACTCATATCAATGAGGAGGTATTTTGATACTTGGGAAGCAGTTCAGAGATGACTAATTCACTTGGTTGATGCAATGGGTTTATTGCGGGATCCAGAACGCTAGAGAAGACACAGTTAGGCTTAACCAGTTGGTAGCAGGAGTTTAGAGGGCTCAAGTACATTGGGTAGATTAGGCTTGAAGGGTTTTTTATTATTCGTGTACTCCAACTTTATTTTCTAATGGGTCATTTTACCACTTGGAAGGCAGCACAGAGGTTTTTTGCCGAGTTTTTGGGTTTCCTCTTTGATAACACGTGTCGGTGTTATCTTCGTATTTGTATCTCTCTAACCCTTACTCTTACCTTTTAATTGCTGCTGTGTTGTGATATATTATGGTATAGAGTTGTTTATTTGATTGGGTTTTTGCTTGTATCTATTATTCCGCACATCTACTATTTGAGAATAAGCTTGTGTTGGTTTAATTTGATATCGAGGATCTAAACATTCAATTAGTGTTTTACACACTAATTGAACTTTCATAAATAAAAGGGATAAACACTGTAAAAGCTTTTGATCATGACCCATATACTTGGCATGTAATCTTGAGAACTCTAGTTCTTTCTTGTTAAGGACAAGCTCTAGTTTTGAGCAAGTTTCAACGATGGTTGATGATGCTGAAGACGAAGGTGTGAGACTGCAGGATGTGTTTGGAGTGGATATATTGTTTGATGTGCCCGTGTAACACTAAGTAGAACCTGTGTGTACTATTTTTGGTTAGCATTTTGTATAATCAATGTTAGAATTGGTCCGACTCATTCATAATAATCAAAACTTACCCATTTATCAGAAGTTCAATTCAAAGAAGCCAGCATGGTCATGCATATATGGAGCTACGCAGGAGGGTCAAATGATGTAAGAATATGCCTTTTAGTTCTACCACACTGTTGTGCATCTCGCCTTTACTCCACTCAAAAGATTAAGGAATGCACAGTTATCAGAATCTATCAAAATAGTGGTAGTTCAAACTCAAGTCATATTTGTTAGTAATACAATTAATGTCTAAACTAATTTATACCAATCGAATAACAGAAAATAGAAGTCAACCTACAGAGGTATATGTCCATTAATTACCTTATCTACTAACTTTAGGAAATTATTCTCCGAACTTTTGTATCAACTGGGGCACCCAAACAAGTTGGCCACTTAGTTAGGACAACAAGGCTGATGAGAAGAGACGGCACCGACAGAATACACATGGGAATTCCATTAATTGATGTTAGTATTATTACATGCTTTGGTAGAGATATGTAGAAGAGATTAAGATCTGAGAAATGAAATCAATGTGTATAAGATGGTTAATCTTCATATGCATACCTCAGTGTACAGTCAAGTGTTCAGGTCACTGGAACGAAGGGCTCTATGAGGCCAAGATAACGACATAAGATTTGATTCAGTTTGGTAGAAAAGAACCCAGCTTATTGTATATAGATAAGCGATGGAAGTGACTATGCCCATTTCCACTAAAACCTAGCTTTGCTCAAATACCCAACAAGTTCGGCGGGAACATTAAGAGTGGACTAGATTGTTTCAAATGAGGGACTCCCTTGGTAATTAGGTTTAGCCAGAATGGTCCCAACTGGATGATAATATAATAACACCACGTGCTATACATCTGTTTGTATTGACATACGTATCACCATATGAACCTCCAGAAATACATTCTGTTGACAGCAGATAGTCTTCCCTTTCTGCAGAATTGGTTCGTAGATAGAACAAAGCAGCCATATCTCCCTTGCTTCGGCTTTAGGTCGAAAATAAATTTCAATGCCTACATAAGGTAGCATAAGAATTAAACAAGAGACTGAAGAACTATAGTTTGTAAGGAAACTCCTGGATATAAAGGGAATGCTGAACAATAATACCCAGTTTAGACCTTACAAAAGCACCTAATTGTGAAAATGGTGATGAATTGTGATAAATTATTCTATAGATCTAGCAAATTATTTTATAGATAACAGCACAAGGTACACAAAAGAGATTTCTTTATATCCTACAATGACAATGGTTAAATCGAATGACAAAAGAAAAGACATTAAAATAACACTCACTAGGAGTTCTTTTATTCGTAACTATGACATGACTGTAAGTAAAAATGATAAAAGGTATATCTTCAGTCCATAAAGTCAGTTCTTAGAGAAGACATTCTATTGTTGCAGCAGATGAGGTCACCTATTATCAAGATTGGAGTCTTATATACAGGTGTTGATACCCATTTTCGCGACACATCTCGTACAAGCCCGATTCAACTAAGCCCAACTTCTTTGTGGGCTCAATTTATGTATTATATTTTATTTATTCTTTTAAGCGTGGCCCAAGCCCATGCGACATATGGGGAAAATTGAGAAAGTGTGGTTTGGAGGGTATAGGTCGGTTCCTTTTGGACCTTTTGCATGAGCCCAGCCCACGCGTGCTACCAAGTGGGCAAGGGACACTGGTAGCACCTCAGGCTCATGGAAGAGGTCTTGTATCCAAAATTTCCACCCCAAAACAGCCTTTATGCTCTGTGTGACTGCGGCCCAAAGTTTCTGTCCGAACATTTTTTTCCTTTAAAAAATGGTTGGCTCTCATTGGCCAACTTCAGCTGCTAGCTCTCATCTAGTTGAGCCTCCCAATGGTCTGAAGCAACTGAAAATGAGGAGCCAATGAGGGCTTAGTCAAGCATTTCTCTTAATGATGATAAAAGTAATCATTCCTTTTATCCAAACAAAAGCAAACCTGAAAATTACTACTTGCTTAACACCTTGGGGTCCAAAGCCTTTTCTATTGACCAAAAACCAGTCAATTTGAGCACCCCAAACTCAATATAAATTTGACAATCAGATTCAAAAGGAAGGAGGACGCTTCACTTTGAGAGCAACACCCTAAGCTCAAGACAAGAGTCTTTCTTCAGCTAAAAAAAACAACCAGCCACATTCTATTCATAGACCTGAAACTTCAGAACCAAAACCCATTCAACCAGTCAACAATCTCACAAATCCGAACCTTAGGGGTGGAAATATGGGTACAGGGGAACCTTCCCTCTCTTCCTCACGACCTCCCTCAATTCCCTCTTCTGTGTGACTGTGGGTCGAAATTTCGGACCTGTTATGTTTTTTATGGTTTTCTGCACTTTTGTTGTTAGCATTTTGATTCTCTCTTGTCAAAGCACCATTAGCCTTTGTTTTTTATACATTGTGAATTTTGGGCTTGATTCTCCATAAACAAATACTTCTAAAGAACCCAAGGGGAGAGTTGGGCTGTTTTCACATTTTTGGCCCTTGTCGCAAAACGTCCCCGACAACAGGCAGCAATGATTTCTCTACTGACCACCACACTTCACATTCTGATGCAATTGGCATTAGCTTTTGATGTTTTCCTTGATACCAGCACACAGAATCGAAAAATAGAATGTCACTAAAGAGAAAGTATCCAACTACTCCCGTCTGGAAGTGGACTTCAAATTTACCCTTTTAAGTAAAAATCTGTCAACTTTAATTTCAAACCTGCATAAACAAACATTCGACATGAATTCAGTCACAAGACTCACAACAAGAATAGAATTACATTTTCCAATGGCCGGGTTATATGCGTCACAAGAAAAAGCACTACAGTGAGTGATAGTAAAGCTTAAAGCTGGACAGTATTGACTGGGCACAAATTTGTTCAACCTTGATTAGCAATTAGCTAATATCCCTGATTCTTTTCTAGGTAGACTGCAAAAATAATTTATGTAAGCATTTAAGATTTAACATTCATACTTGTATGGTCTAACTTTTTCCCTAAATTTGTGATGCCTCCCTCAATTTTTGCAAATCAGTTTGCAAATTCTCACAAAATAATCATTATCCTATGCAAGAAAACTGCGTATCTTATTTCAACTTATCACCATGGTTTTAAAAATCGAACCGGGCATCAAACCGTTATTTTTTCAATTTTCGGTTCAACCTCGGTTTTTGGCCGGTTTTCCGGTTGTTGACCAGTTATTGACTGGTTTTGGGCTTTTAACCAGACCGGATTGGCTCCTGGTTCCTCATTGAACCAGTCGGACCGGCCGGTCCGGTCCGGTTTTTAAAACAGTGCTTATCACTGACAATGAGGCTTTAAGTGTAGGAAATACAATTCAAATTGGATAAAAGCACAGCTACGATATTTTAGAAAATTTCATTGATAGAAGTTTTCAGTCATATTCCTGAGAAATACACATATTGTATTCATTGAATAATTACAAACAAAATTCAGCTTACAAAGACTTATGTCCATTGCCTTATTTGCAATCTGTAGGCTATTACCCTCCATACAGTAATATGAAGTGGAGCACCTAAACAGGTTGGCCTCTTAGTTAAGACAACAAGACTGACAATAAGAGAAGACTATAAAAGAAATTTGAAAATCCATTAATTGAAGCTTGCTATTATATGCTCTCTGCAGAGATTGGTAGCAGTGATTATCTGTGAAATGATTTTAACAATCAATCAAGTGTGCAAGATGGAAAGTCACCAGATGTATATCTTAAGAGCATAACTTGATCACAGACAAAAAACATGCATCAAATTTGAGTTTCAAGTTGCTCTTCTTAATTGGGCTCTACAATTTCTTGCTAGTTTATGCCATTGATTATTACTAAAGTTTGAACATTGATTATTATATGATGATAATCAGTATGTAAGGCTAATCCTAGATGTGTACCTCATAATCTAGAAAACTACTGAAGTCACTGCTACAAAGTTAGCAAACCATAACACATGATTTGAACAGTGGACGAATTGTTAGGAATCCTGCATATTCCAAAAAAAAAAAAGAGTTATTTATGATATTATATGTAAAGTTGTAATTTACAACTATGTTTTTGTTGGCTTTTATTCAGTGCCAAATTTGATTGTAATTATGTTCAATCGTTTAAACCCTGTATTTGTTGTGGGATTTGATGTAAGGGTTGTGTGATAGAAAGAGTGTTGAAGACTCAAGCATCTGAAGAATTGAAGGATTCTCGCGGGTATCTCGCGACCTAGCATCCCGCGAAGTGAATCATGTGCCAGGCACATGCTGGAATGCGAAGAGTCAGGTCAGGTGGAGACAGCTGTCTCTCGCGAGTATCTCGCGGGTAAGGCCTTCCCGTGAGACACCCACGAGGCAATCTGTTCTGCCAACCTGTACTTTTTGAGTCACACCTTTTGCACCTATCCTATATATACCATCATTACCCACAATTGTTGAGGAATGCTTCAGAGAGAAAACCCTAGCCAAACACATTGGTAATTAGAGATTGTCTTCCCCACCTTTCTCTATACACTTGCTTGTGGTATCTCCTCAACCCTTCCCTCTCCATTCTTCATATCTTTGAGAGGTTGATAGCCCAAACACTTACCACACCTTTGAGAGTGCTGAGTGATGTTTTGGTGCTGCTGGGAAGCATAGGAAGAAGCCTGGAATGGCAGATGCAACATGGAGCTTGTTGCGGGATCCGGATAACTAAGACAAGACATGGTTCCGAGAAGCCTTGTTGGAGTAGGAGCTTGGAGGGCTTAGGTACATCGGGTAGACTAGGCTTGGAGGGTCTTTTGCTAACCCATGTATCCCAACTGATTGTCTAGTGGATCGATTTCCGCTTAGAGGGCGGTGGAGAGGTTTTTCGCCGAGTTCTTCGGTTTCCTCTTCGATAACACGTCTCGGTGTTATTTGTGTTTGCATCCTTCTTCCTTACTCTTGTTCATTTCATTTTTACTGCTGTGTTGCTTTAAATATGGATTAGAGTAGCTTTATTGTTTATACGCTTGTGTTTACACTATTCCGCACTTATCATTAAGTTAGTGTAAAATCGACCAAGCCGTAATTTTAATTTGGGGGTCTAAACCGCTCGTGTGTTTTCAACACATTTTCGAGCTTTCATTATATATATAGTAGATAGAAGTGAACATGCTGAAAAGTGTAAATGCTGGGAAAGCCTAGGCCTTACTTGATGCATTGTTGAAGTGATACCTAATATACCCAATTGACACTTGCAGGTACGTTCAAGTTATGGTTCTAGCTGACCTACAACTAGAAGTCTTTTTGGGAAAAATAAAAAGAAAGAAAAATAGAAGACAGTAAAATTAGCTTAGCTTGAGAATAAATATAACTGCAATTGTGAAGTAATCCAATGATGAGTAATACAGCTTACCCAACATTATAATTTGATCTCAAAAGAAAAAAAGTTGTTAACCCTCTCATTTAATTTGATTTGAATCTCAAGTTATACTTCCTTATAGTGCACATTGTACAGCAAACCGGACTTTAAGGTCATCTACAAATTTGTTTAAAATAGAATAAATAATTTGTCACTGAGCATTTCTCATGTTTAAAACTAACTTTAGATGAATTCATAACATTAATAAACTTTGGAGAAGCTTTAATATGATTAATGAAAGAGCACTAATTAATCCAAAATTGGTTAGTGAAAACTTAACAGTGAGGACAATGTAATAGTAACTAAAGAGCCCTAATCAATGCATTGGTAGACCAGAATACACACACACAAATAATCTCAAGAAGTTTAGAATTGATTGTTCAAACAAAAATACTTGATTTTTTTTTGTTGGATGGAAAATTCAAAGATCAAAGTATGCTATGCAGCAAAATATGCTACAGTATATGAGCACACAATTTTGAACAAAAATTATGGAAATTAATAATTAAGTGCATAAGCTTAATCTAGTCCATTCAAAGTGATATATTAAACATAAAGACATTTGAGCAAAATATCAATTTTAGATTCTTTGAGCTTAGCATAGGAATCAAAAGTTTATCTATATACTTGGAACATGGGCAATCTTGACCTATCGATGTTGAAGTACATAACCTCTAGTTGGGAAATGAAGGATTACCAGCATGGCAGCATTTGTTATCTAGGGGGGCACCACACCCTTGCTGGTAGATATCTCAGCTTCTTGCAACTGTTTATAGACACTTCATCAAATAATTAAAGATTCTGCAACTATAGTGGAAAGTCATCCACTCTTGTTTACTCTTTTTGAAGTAGATGAGGTAGCAACTTGAACTTAGGCACACATAATGTTTGATTTGTGTGTAGCCTGATATGTCAGACATCCTTTAAAAAAAATTTAAATTATTAAAAAGGCTCCACTAAGAATACAACAACCATTTTTTCGGTATTAAGTGCATTTACTTATGAAACCCTGAAAAGAATCTGACGAGGTTATGGGAAGGTTTTGTTTTGTCATTTACTGGTTATGACAATCTTTAGTAATAGAAAACACTTAGATTTCACAATCTGTAATCTAGGAATAAATCCATGTATGTCATTGGAAATGGAAAAGAAAAAAGCAAAATGAAAAACATGGAAAAGAGCAAATTAAGAAATGTGTACATCATTTTGAAGAATTCCATATAACACAAACACGGTCATCAACACTCCCTATTGCAGTCAATTTTCCACTGAAATATAAAGGAACAATGAATTTGAAAAGAATAACAAATTTAGTGAATAGTATACAAAGTTGAGAATAGGAAAAAAACAAAGATTGATAATAAAATTTGTTGGAAGAGAAACAATAGAAGAGAAGAAGAGAACTCACAAATCTTAATGAGAGAAAAAAAAAAAAAAAAAAGAAGAAGCACTGGAATCAACTTGAAAGTCCATTTTTTGAGATTTCTGGATTATGACCAATCTTTTGTCTGTAATCTAAGGCTTCACAAGATTATAAGTTAAAATAAATCCTCAGCCACTGTGCCAAATTTGTCACTTAGCTTTCCATAGAGAAAAATCGTACCTCTCTTTACTAGAAGGTAGGGCGAGCTCTTGTTCTTGGGCTTCAATTCTTGAAGAGACATGAAGGTGCCCCACAAATATGTTGTAGAAGTTACAAGAAACGTTGCTTTCTGGGTGAAAAATATTAACCACATTAGCTCCTGAATGAAAATATCAAATCCACAAGGGGTTCTTGAATTCATAAGGGTTTTGAAATCCACTAGAGAGAAACAATTGAAAATTTTTTGTATTTTATAAATATGAAAATTGAATTTTCTTGGAGGCTACAATAAGTTTAAATAGTAAAAAAAAAACGTAGGGCACCTAGAAAATCCTAATTCATGCTAATTATGAAATTGGGTAGCAAAATAGTGATTTTTACCAAAAATGAAAAATTGAGATAATTGCGGAGATTAAAACTACCATCTCTAAGAGACATCCCAAAATAGATGGGACCTTATTTTGAATTTTAAACTAAAAGTTATTAAGAAAATAGATATTACTAAAAATGGCAGATACACAAATTTAAAGGGCTTAACGAAAGAATTTACCCGAAAAGAAGATTTGATCATGGTTGAACAAAATAAGTTTTACTCCTAGCGCTGTTTCCCTTCATGTCACCAAATTTCACACAATTCCACTACTATTGCCGATGATTTCTACTTGTACTTTTCTACTTCTTGAATTTCCCACACACTGACTTCTAGCGAGCTCTAGGAAAGTCTGTGTTGTCTATTCTACATTACCCACCATAAAATTTTGCAGAAATTTATAATAAATAGGGGAAGAAAATGAATTTTTCCTATCCTTTCTACCCTGACTAAGTTCAACAGGAAATTTCATATTCCATCTTTTCCCTGCCTGCACTTTCATCAAAAAGAACAAATTCTGGCTAGTATTGATGTAAATTGTCTATTTTTCATTTTTGAATATGACATAGGTGCTTGGTAATTACTGATCCTTAATTGTATTTCAAAATTCTAGCATTATGTTTATTATGCTTAGTGCATTCTAATTTTTTCAAAAGAGAGAGCAATTATTGATCAAGATGTTACAAGTTTATAAGAACACATTAACAATTGGCTAAAGCTCAAGAACATATAATATAGGGAAAATAAAAATAATTTTGTGGGAATTAAAACTTTCTCGATGACACTTATGCAAGCATTATTATAATACTTTTAAAATAAAATAAAAAATCCATTTTTATGCATTATATAATGTTGAGGGAAGGGCAAGAAAAAAGAAAATAACAAAACCTTCACAAAAAAGAGAATTAGACAGTTGAAGTACCCAAACCTGTTTGCACATTAGAGGACCTAAGTTGAAATACTAGTAGTGCGTCTTCCTACAGAAAAATAATTCCCAAATTATGTGAAAAACTTGAAGAAAGTAAATATGTCATGGAAGAAATAGCAAATAATTTATGAATAAAATTCTATATTTTATTCTAATATGAAAAAAAAAATACTAGTATTAGAGAAGAGAGAGAGAGTAGAAAGTTAGTTTTGGATGGACTTACCATCAGCCTTTCCTGATAGCACATAAGCTTCCTCTTGATGATGTAAATAATGAGGTGAGGCATTGTATGGGAGCACATGCATCAGCTTTGTTTAATAGAATCTTCCCCTAGGGCCATCAGCAGTAGATAAAACAATTGTAATATATGATGATTATTCTGAATAACCTTTCTCATATGAAACATTGTGGTAGCACATGAACCAAGCACAAAAGATTCCTTAGTTTATTTTGATTAATGTACTAGGCTAGGGATTGATATCCAATAATTTGGCATTTATTTTATTGAGATAAATCCCTAGTCTAGTTTATTGTAATTAATGTATGGAAGACTATAAAGCTTCAAGTACTTCAAAATTTGAACCCATCGGGAATAAGGAAATTTTATATGATATTGAAATCTCAAATGCTAAGAGGAAGTCTTGGTGGGATGATTTTTCTTTTTCTTTTTTTTAAATCTCAAATGCTCAATTTAATTAGCTAAATTTTAATTTTCTATAGGGAAATGCATAATATATACACACCCTTGGTTGTCAAAGATTAAATGGCTGAATAAAGAACACAAAATTTAGCAAAATTCATAATAGAGACAAAACATGTCAACAATTTTAGTTAGAAAAAACAAATATAAAAATGAGGTTGGTGATGATTTGCTAAGTTTTATTACCTTCAGGACTAAATTGTATTGCATTATTACAAAATGGTGGTCTCAATTGTTTGGATATGAACAAAATGAGATTTCATAAGTTCTTGGCCCAGTTGACTAATAGAATACAACTAACACTAGTCACGCAAAAATAATTTCATAAGAATATTGTGAAATTTTTTTTATCATAGTTTTCTAAATAAAAAGTCAGAGAATGTTGTAGAAAAAATGATAGCGAAGTAGGGATCTTTGGAATGAATTAATACTTCATAAAAGAGAAGATATGAGAAAAACTGACAAACTTTGACGAACTTCTATTAAACTCCATTAAATTAATAAAATGTTCTTCTAATTGAATATAATATAGTTTGGCCTGCATATCAAAGCAATATATTTAATTAATAATTAAATTTTTTTTTTCTTTTTCTACCACCTGCTACCATTAATTTTCTTTTGAGATGAGGACAACACCCCATGTGATATTTGAGAACTTGTCAGGCCTTAGGCCTAGTCTATTTGACATTTTTTATTCACCAAAATCCACACTTTGGTAACTTGTTCAGAACCGAACCCAAAAGCCTAAAAATTTGCAGCTTCTCTTTACACTTAACACAATAGAGCATAGAGAAAATCGTACTTAGTTCACAAAATTTTTGTACGAAACAAAAAGTAGGAAAAAAAAGAAAAACAAGGTACTCGACTTTGTGAAGCTCGAGTACCATATTGCTTAGGAACTCGAGTTTACGAAACTCGAGTACTATTTAGAACTCAATTTTGTGAAACTCGAGTACTAAAAAAGTGGTAGATTGCTAAATATTTTCGAAATAGTGTTAATTTGCAATAAATTTTGCCAAAACGTGGTATTTGGCTATTTTCACCATCATCATCTCCATCATTATTATTATTATATTTTTTGATGTTTGGTTTTATTTGCCTTATGTGTTTTCTTTTATGTGTTTAGCAATGGAATCTTATTTTGAGCATAACAATCGACTAAAAGCCCCAAAAATTTGACCTGTGTCTCTCAGTTTTTCTAAGTTCTCTAAGACCAACGCCTCTCTTCCTCTCAGTATTTCTGATATGATATGTTCTATGAGAACTCTGCCATAGATCAGCGACAACCAAACCCCCTCCAGCGACCTAGAAGCTTCCTCTCTCTTACTTTGCTGTTTCTTTTTCCTTCAAGTTCCGGGTTCTCTCTCTCTTGGTCTTTCAAAGCTTTCTTTTCTTAGTTTTTTTTATTTGACTTATTTGCCTTATGCATGTTGTTTTATATATATATATATATAGGTTTAGTATTTATTTATTCATTTATTTTATACTTTTATTTGCCTTATGTTTGTTCTTTTATATGGGTTTAGTATTATTATTATTACTATTATTTATTATTATTATTATTTTTTGGTGTTTGGTTTTATCTACCTTAAGCGTTTTCTTTTATTATTATTAGGCCTATCGTGAAGTAATAACTTGATGAGTCCGAGGTCGAATTCACAGGAAAAATGGAATTGATTAGCAAATCACAAGAGAATAAAACTAAAACAATAACGATATATTAAGGCACTAAGGTTTGGGGATCCACACACAACATATCTATTGGTGTAACAATCTCAAACATATGTGAGCGGAATAATGTAAAATAAAGACAAATATCTCACATTTAAATAAGATGAAAAATGGAATTGTATAGTCTCATGAAAGGATGCCAAACACTAAGAATATTACACCACACATATTGATTAGTCATGTCAATATCCAAACAATACATTCCTTAAGATCAAATAGGACTTTCATTGGGACGTAATGTAGGGTAAAGAAGAGAATTTAGGAACAAAGTGTATAGGTAAAAATAAAAAGTGTTCCCAATAATAATTAGAGAGACAACTTCTTTTGAGTATATGACATTTGATTTGTCTTCTCAACTTTCTTGAATATTACACTTTCACTTTCTTTTTTCCAAAATTTCATCAACTAATGCATTCTCGATTTATTATTATTTTTTTCAACATTTTCCCTTTTCTGATTATGAATTTTTTTTTTTTTTTTGTGAGTACTCATTTTCTTCCAACTATTTCACCACAAATTTACCACAATAAAACAATTTGATTGTGTTCATTCTTGGAACACTTGGGAAAGGGTTTGAGAAAGAATGACTAAAATAATAGGTTCAAATGAGTGACTAGCGATAATGTACCAAGAAAAAGAATAATAAAGACTCAAAATAAACAAAGATGGCCTAAAATCATCTCTTAAGAATTGAGATAGTTCTTCAAAATTCATGACTTTAACATATTCAAGTGTGGCATAAAATTGATAAATTCTTAGCATTTGACAAAATAAGAGAATAATGAGACTAAGAAACAACAAAATTATGCACTTCCAAATGAAAAAAAAAATGAGATCAAAAGAAAATAACCCTCTAAAAAATGAATGGCTCAAGAAATCACATGGGTTAGAGTCTCTACACTTTATTTTCAAGATTTTCAAAGTCGTCTCTATCTCTCAACCAAGAAATATGTTCATGTGGCTAAAGTGCATGTGCATAATAGTTGAGTATGAAAAACAGTGGAATTTTTTAGTTAAAATTAGCATAAAGAACTTCGACTTAAAACTCGTGCTAAAGAAACAAAAAAAAAAAAAAAATTGATGGAAAAATTGGACTAAATAGAAAAAAAAAAAGGCGAAAATGCACTTTTGGTCCCTACATTTTGGACCGATTATCAATTTGGTCCCTAAATTGATTTCACTCCTAGGTCAGTCCCTGGTTTCAGAAAATCGTTTTTATTTTGGTCCCTGCCGTCACCCCAGTAACAGAAAATGTATACGTGGCAAATGGAATGCACTGTTTGCTGACTAGATGCTGATGTGGCTAATAAAATAATAATAAAAAAACCACCTCAGCATGCCATGTCATCGTCTAATTTAAAAAAAATTAATTTATCAATTTAAAAATCATTTCTTAAAAAATCAGAAATCATTTTATCTTTTTAATTTTTTTTTTAATTTTTCTTTAACTTCATCAACTTTAAAATAAATCCCTACACTGAAAGACTCTAATCTCAAATTCTCTCACTCTCTTCACGCTCAATGGATGAATCTCTCACTCTCCACTGTCCATGGCCGGAGCTCACTCGCCCTTCATCTTGAGGTAGAAGACCTTGGAGTCGCCGGTGGCGGCGGAGGGGATGAGTCTGGTGTCAAGGAGCTTGAGGATTCCGTCATGGACACGTGGTCCTCGTTGCCGCGGCTCTCCTCCTTCTGCCCGATCGAGGAGATGATGCGCCAAGATGCTCGCCTTGCGCCGATCTTGTTCTTGTACGCCACGGAGAGAAGGTTTCACTCCTCAATCTCCACCGCCGCCGAGACCTTCTCCATGAACTCCGCCATCTCCTCGTACCGCTGGGCTTGCTCGGAAAGCTTTGCCATCTACACGTTCTCTTCGCTAGCCGAGGGTGTCACCGCCATTGTTTTTTATTGGTGGTCTGATCTGTTCATGTGGGTTTCGGATTGCAGGATCGGTGGCTTGAAGTGGCTTGATCGGTGGGTTTCTGATCTGTTCACTTGTTGCTGGGTTTGTCTTTTTTCATGTGGATTTGATGATTTTTCTGGGTCTATGGGTTTGATTTGTTGGAGGTTTCGGTGGAGGATAGAGATTTTGTATGTATTTTAAGCATTGGTTTATTAAATGTGAGTTATTTTAGTGTTTGTTTTGAAAGAAAATCTTGATTTTCTGGGGAAAATGTTGATGAGTGTTCAAAGAAAATTTATGAGGTTGGTTGGGTTTGTTGTTATTGTGAGCCGAATTGGCTAGGTTTGTGTGTGATTGTTTCATAATAAAATTTTTGGTTTTGGGTGGAAAGAAAACGTTGTGATAAAAATCTTAGGCATCGGCTTTTTAGATGTGAATTTTTTCAGTGTTTGGTGAAATTTTTTGGGAAAGATGTTGAATGCCCAGGAATTTTGTGTTCTTGAGTTCTTGTGATCTGGGTTCATGTTCTTGAGTTCTTGTGTATTCCCGTTCAAATCTGAAACTATGTTTATGTTTTTAATTTTGTTTTTATGTTTTTTTAATTTTTTTTAAATTGATAAATTATTTTTTTTAAATTAGACGATGACGTGGCATGTTGAGGTGGTTTATTATTATTATTTTATTAGCCACATCAGCATCTAGTCAGCAAACAGTACATTCCGTTTGCCACGTATACATTTTCTGTTACTGAGGTGAAGGCAGGGACCAAAATAAAAACGATTTTCTAAAATCAGGGACTGACCTAAGAGTGAAATCAATTTAGGGACCAAATTGATAATCGGTCCAAAATGTAGGGACCAAAAGTGCATTTTTGCCAAAAAAAATCACTAAAAATAACCCAAAAAAAAAAAAAAATCAACGTAAAATAAAACCAAATCCAAATCGTCTCAAGTTCCTCCCCCTAACTGAAAACTTACATTATCCTCAATGTTAACGAGGAAAAACAATAAAGCATAAAGATTATAGAGAGTACCTTGAAGAGGTGAACATAAATGAGCAAAAAAAAAAAAAAAAAAAAAAAAACTTCAACACCTGCAAAAAGGGTTAGAAAAAAAAAAAACAAAAACAAATCTAAACTATGACACAAACACTAATGCTAATTGCTTGGCAAGTCTTGATAAATGAGATCCTACAAATTAATGGATTCCTCCTCTTGTGTAAAAATCTCAAGAAATGACTTAAGACGTTTTCCATTTACCTTAAATATGTTACCATTCTTAGGGTTCTCAATTTCTCCAGCATCATGAGGGAAAAAATTTTTAACAAAGAAAGGTCAAGTCCATCTAGATCTTAATTTTCCAAGGAACAAATGTAACATAGAATTCTACAAAAGAACTTTTTGAGATGGTTCAAAAGATTTTCTTAAAATGGGTTTGTCATGAAAAACCTTCATTCTTTCTTTATAAATCCTAGATTTCTCATATGCATCATGCCGGATTTCTCCGAACTCATTCAATTGCAATTTTCTCAATGAACTAGCCTTGTCTAAGTTAAATTCAAACAGCTTTATTGCCCAATACAATTTATGTTTCAATTCCACAATCAAGTGACAAGCTTTACCATAAATAAGTCTATAGGGAGACATACCAAGAATGTTTTTATAAGCAGTGCAATATGCCCAAAGCACATCATTCAACCTCAATGACCAATTTTTATGATTTGGTGTGCATTTGGATGATGATGAAAAATTAAAATTAATTCACTATTCAGCTTATTTTTGCTACTATTTATGAGCCCCACTATACTTTTTGGCACTATTTATGGGTCCCATTGTACTATTTCAACTAACTTTTACCTTTATCTACCGTACTTTCAGTAATAATTTTTCAGTTACAGAAAAATAAGCAGTATCCAAACGCACCATTGGGTTAATCGTATTTTGCAAAAAAAATTTAATATCCCTAGATGGTTTATCATTGTCCTCTAAATAGATCCTATGAGTACAAACCAATGGACTAAGTCCTTTTAGGTCAGCTATGTTCCTTCTTATGGCACCCTTATGTTTACTCAAAACATTTAATAACTTACCTCTTGTAAAGAGTTGGGTTTAGAAGATATTGCCACTAGAAAAGTCTCATTAGTTCCTAGAAAAACATATTTGGGTTCAATTGGCAAGGGCCTTTACTCCAATTTTTGTACTTGCTTACTATATCACAACAACTTTATTTCATGGGGTGGAAACTCCTCAAATTTCAATTTCCAATCGCTCACTTCCAAATCCTGTGCAGATTCCAATAGACAATGAATGGATACAATTTCGAAATTCTCATCAAAATTAAAATCACATGAATTAATTAGATGATAATAACTTAATTTTGCATATTTATATCATTATTAGAAAGCATTATCATGCTTATTTTGAGTTCATTTAAGCATTTTATATTTGGTTTTGGAATAATGTTGAACAATCAATTTTGTGCTTATTAGTTGAATTTAATACATGAATTTGTCTTTTGTAGGATAATGAAATAAAATAAGTGGATTTGTTCAAAGAAGAAAGCTAATGGACTTTACTTTTACAAGGGACATGATGAAGTCAAAGAAGGCCAACCTAATTAAATTCGAGTCCAATTGGAGCAAGGAATCAAAGGAAATTTGCACTAAATCCAAGTCCAGTTCGAATTTGGATTCCAGCTTGAGCACCAGTTAGTATTTGGAGCATAACTTTTGGCTCAGATGTCTAATCGAGATGATTCAAGTTGCACGACATATTCATGATTTGCATGATGAGATTCGTAAAAAAATTTAGGTAAGTAATTATCAATATAAAATTCATACTGACATTCATCAACGTCATGCAGAGTTTCAAGTAGGAGATTATGTCATTATTCGGATTCAACCTGAATGGTTTCCCTCTGGGACTGTTAAGAAATTGCAGGCTCGTAGTGCTGGACCATTCAAGGCATTGAAACGAATTGGCCTAAATGCATTTGTCATTGACCTTCCCCATGATTATGGTATTAGCTCCTCTTTTAATATAGAGGATCTAGTTGCTTATAAAGGCCCCATAGTTATTCCTAATAACCTTTTTGATAAGCCTTTGCTTGATCCTATTGACGCCCTTATTCCTGCCCCTTTACCCTTGAATCTACCCTATGCACATAAAGAATCTGTTGATGCTATTTTAGATGAACAGATTGTTTCTACCAAGGATGGAGGAGTTCACCATTTCCTAGTTCGTTGGCAGGGGCAACCAGATTCTGATTGCACATGGATTACTCAAGATGAGCTACATCGATTGAATCTTGACTTGCTTGAGTACTATCAGAGCTCTTCAGATTTCCACTCGACGGGGTCGAGTTCTTTTCACCTAGGGGGAGTTGGTGCAAACACGAAGTACAAGCCTCCTATTATAAAGCAAAACGAAGGCGGCCCAACCTGCGGCCTTATGGGTAGTACCTACTAGTAATTGGGCTTGAAGATTAAGCAAGCCCGTACATTTAATAATGAGAGTTTTTTTTTTAATTATTTTTATGCATTTTGTTGTTTGCTACATAAGCACTTTTCCTGATTATTATAATATAGCTTTCTAGAATTATAATAAACGTGTGTTTCTTTTGCACTGGTGTCGACTCCAGTTTTACTTGGTATTGACTCCAAGCAACCCATAGGTGCTAACTCCTAGGGTATCCTTTGTTTTTGTTGTTGTTTAATTGTTCCATTGAAATAGTGTGGTTGTCCTGTGTCATACTTTGATTGCGAAAAACAAGATTGGGTTTGTGAATGGAAATATAACTGTTCCATATCCTAGTTCATCACTCTTAAATTCCTAGACTCGCTGCAACACCATGGTACTCTCTTGGATAATGAATTCATTGTCTAAGGAGATAACATCAAGTGTAGTGTGATTTACATTGATATAGCAAGGGCAGTGTGGTTGGATCTCAAAGGGTGTGTTTTAAATGCTAATTCCTATGTTGAAGCCACTGCATTATAATCTAATGCTAATGCTATGATCAATCATGGTGGTAAGGGAAATGCTCAAAAGGAGAAGCCCACTTGCACCTATTGTGGTCATGTTGGACATGTAATAGACAAATTCTACAGACTTCATGGCTCCTCTTGGTTTCAAACCAAAAGGAAAGGATTCTTCTGTGAATCAAATCACTGGACCTAACAATAGTGTAGTAGCCAATACGTCTAACATAACCATGATGGAGACAAGGCTAAGCCTACACCACAACAATCATTGCAGATTCAAGGCCCTATCACCCAAGCCCAATACTCAAGATCTTTCATCAGCGTCTCCTGCACCACATCAAGCTACTGTTGCAGTTTCCACCGATTTTTCACCTCAAATGTCCTCTCGGTCTCAATTTTCCCCACATTTCTTAGGTAATGTATTATTGGTCCATTTGGATTGAGGAGGAGGGAGGGGAATAGACTCAGTAGAGTAGGGTAGATAAGGATTGACCCAAAATTAATTTATTTTCAGACAACTTTACTTTGCTCCTCTCCACTCCCCCTCTCTCCCCCCTCAATCCAAACAGGCCTTATGTTATTCAGCAACTAACTCTTTAGACCTTAGGTAATCTATCCTTTCAGTTGATAATGCCAATAGAAAGGCTTTTGATTCCAATACCTAGGTTATAGACACTAGGGAAACGGACCATATAGCCCATTCAGTAATTATCCTCACTACCATTATTGCAAATGTGAACACCTATGTTCATTTACCAAATGGGGAATCTGCACTTGTAAATCATATTGTGGAATTCACTTGTCTGGCACCTTGATTCTCACTAATATTCTTGTTGTTCCTCCCTTTAGCTTCAATTTAGTTTCTATTAGCAAGTTAACCTATTCCTTTGTGTATTGCTTTATCTTCTTTGCCAATTTGGTTTTCATTCAAGACCTTTTTCATTGGAAGATGATTGGATAGGGTAAAGAACATCATGGTCTTTACTTCCTGCAATTGACCTCTCCATCATCATCTCTCATTCAATTAGTTATCAATTCTATATTTCCTTCTAATCTTGCATCTGTAAATAAATGCTCTTTTGAAGTTTGGTACTGTAGACTTGGACACCCATCTACTGCTAAGATGCAATTGCTAGAATGTGTTATTTCTGCTGTATGTAGTACCAAGAATAATCCTTGTATGATTTGTCCTCTTGCCAAGCAAAAGAGATTGTCTTTTCCTATCAGTTCTCATATTTCAAATTGTCCATTTTGTCTTGTTCATTGTGACATATGGGGCACTTTGGATGTTCCTATAGTGGATGGCTAAATTTTTCCTTACCATTGTGGATGACTACTCTAGATGTACCTAGGTGTATCTCATAAGATTTAAATAAGAAACTCAAGGGTTGTTGGCCAAATTCTATAACATGGTTGAAAATCAATTTAATAAAAAAATTACGCGCATTCGAAGAGATAATGCACCAGAATTTTTTATGAAAGATTTTTTCAACAGCAAGGGTATTATTCAGTAATTAAGTTGTGTTGAAACCCTCAATAAAAATCTATAGTTGAGAGAAAATATCAGCATTTTTTGAATGTTTCTAGAGCCTTAAATTCCTATCTTCATTGCCCATTTCATACTAGCCTGAATTTGTTTTGTCTACTGTGTATTTCATAAACAGACTTCCTTCATCTTTAAACCAGAGAAATACCCTATGTACTTCCTTTCAATCATGCTCCATCTTATGGTCATATCAGGGTGTTTGTGTTTTGGTTCTACTTTGTCTAGCTACAGTTCTAAGTTCTCTGATAGAGCTAGAGCTAGAAAGTATATTTTTCTGGGTTATCCCATTGGTATCAAAGGACATAAGGTTCTATATTACGATACCAAGACTTTTTTTGCGTCTAGAGATGTAGTCTTCTACGAAAGTGTTTTTCCTTTTCAATCTCAGACTTCTTCTAGTTCTGTTGATGATCCATTTGTTATCCCTTTTCCTATTAATGATGTGTCTGTTCCAAATATTTCCCTACATCATTCTGATAATTTAAACTCATCAACTCCTCCAAAGATTTCTATTGATCCTTCCATCAATTAGTATACTCATTCTGTAGAAGCTTTACCCCAATCTAAATATCAATTCTTAATTTCTTATACAACATTTCCATTTAATCTACCTTCCTCTATATTTCTCCAGTTGATTCCATTCCTCATAATACTTCTCTACCTATTAAGAGGTCCACTAGACCTCATAAGCCTCCTTCATATCTTCAAGACCACTCATGTTGTAAGGTTTCCTCTCATCCCTCAGGTCAGCCCTTTGATCTTGCTGATTTTTATTCTTATACCATATTTTCACCAAAGCAGAATCCTTTGCTCTAGCCCTTTCCAACTCTATACCTGAACCAGAATATTTTCACCAAGTTGACCAAAGTCCCCATTGGAGAGAATCAACGAAATTAAGGCCTTTGAGCCTAATAACAGTTGGACTTTGAAGTCTCTTCCACTTGGGAAAATTGCCATTGGGTGTAAATGAGTATACAAGGTTAAATACCACTTAGATAGGACTTTGGAAAGATATAAGGCCAGGTTGGTAACTAAAGGCTACACTAAGGGCATGTTTGGATTAAAAGAGGAGGGAGGAGAAGTGGAAGGTAATAGAGTAGAGTTAGCTGAAAATAGGTTAATTTTCAGCCAACTCTACTCTCCTCTCCCTCAATTCAAACGGGCCATCAGGAAGCAGGTCTGGACTATTTAGAAACATTTAGCCTTGTAGTTAAATTAATTTGTGAGGGTTCTATTAATTGTAGCTACTTTAAGGCCTGATACCTTTTACAATTGGGATGTCAACCATGCTTTTTTGCATGGTGATATTGCAAGAGGAGATATGTACATGTGCCTGCCACAGGGTTATCACAGCAAGGGGAGGTTCAAACCAATAAAGCAACATGTCCTCTTGTATGTAAGCTTAACAAGTCTCTTTATGGGCTTAAAAAAGGCAGACTACTCTCTCTTTACTAAGACACTGCCAATCCTTTGTGGCTGTCTTAGTATAAGTGGATGATATCTTGTCACTGGTAATGACTTACAGTACATTACAAGTCTTCAACATATGGTAGATGAAAAATTCTAGCTCAAAGACTTGGGTTCTTTATAGTATTTCTTGGTTTTAGAGGTTGCCAAGAGCAAGAAGGATTTTTGTTAATCAAAGGAAGTATGCCATTGAAATTTTGGAAGATTTTGGTTTGCTATGTTTCAAACCTGTGATCCCTATAGAGCAATACTTAAAGCTCAGCAAAGATGAAGGTCAGTTAGTCAAGGACCTTCCACCGTTGAAAAGAGTCACAGAGAGATTGCTCTATCTAACAGTGACTTGGCCTGACATTACCTACTTAGTTCACCACTTAAGTCAATTTTTGGACCAGCCAAGAGAGCCAAACATGCGTGCTGCACTCAGGATAGTTCAATACATAGGGTTCACCTGGTAAAGGTCCTTTTTTTTTTTTTTTTTCCAAGTAACTCAGATTTGCACATCAAGAGTTTCTGGGATGCAGACTAGGCAGGTTGCCCAGATACAAGATCCTTAACTGGGTTCTATATCTATTTGGGAAATGCTTGGGTTTCTTGGAAATCAAAGATATACGGTACTTTATCCAGGGTACGTGTACATGTGAAATTGTTTGGCTAAAGAGCTTTTTGCAATTGAAAGACTTTGGAAATTTCTCATGATTGACCAAGTTTTCAACTCTTATTGGTTGTAAAGATGTTGGAAGTAAAGGAGAGATAATACCTGAATTTTCCTTGGAAATTACACAATTTGATTTTACCAAAAGAGGTGGCAGAGATGAGGTGTGGACCAAGTCACTGTCTTGAGACAAATCGTGCCGTCTACGGTATATCCGATGTAGTTAGACAAATAGTTTCTGCACGTTGCCCCCAGGATACAACAGCCCAGCCACCTTTGCTGATTATCCTTGTGAGCCTACACTGCTCGTAGGATATAAGCTCTCTATAGTACTTTCTTTTCCCAAAAAATTTTGTAAAAGATAGAATATTTTTGTGAGTAGAAAAAAACAATAGATGGTAAGTGTTTAGGACAATAAAAAATTGTTTTTTGAAAAGTTTTCAGCTTTGTAAAAAATAATGTGTCTACCACTTTTATTTCTTTCCATATATATATATATATATATATATATATATAAGAAATTTTTCTGGGTTAAGTAGAACATTATGCATAATGGGAGTGCCAATGGCTTGAACCCTCATTTAGTGTTTCAGCAACATTGTTCCAAAGGTATAGTTCAAGACTTGGATCACTATTAACTTTGGAACAATGTTGCTGAAACATTAAATGAGGGTTCAAGCCATTGGCACTCCCATTATGCATAATGTTCTACTTAACCCAGAAAATTTTCTTATATATATATATATATATATTTACCTATTTATTTTCTATAAAAATAAGTGGGGGATTGTTGGATATTTTTATATTTAAATGGAAATTTATTTTCATGAAAAATTGCATCTCTAGATTCAATTATTGTATTATTATCAATATCATAAAATCTATAAGTTGTGCTATATAAAGAATAACCCAAAATACACATGTAGAAGCCTTTACCCCAAGTTTAGGTCTTTTGGGATCAGGTAGCCTCACATAAGCTAAGCAACCCCAAACTTTTAAAAAATTCAGATTTGGTTTATATTTTTTCCATAATTCAAAAGGAGTTAAAAAAGTCTTTTTATGAGGTACTCTATTCATAACAAAATTTGCAGTTAAAACAGCTTCACTCCAAAAATATTTAGGAGCCCCAGAACTAACAAGCATAGTATTAGTTAAATTTATAAGAGTCCTATTTTTACGTTCAGCTACTCCATTAGAAGATGGAGAATAAGGGGCAGTAGTCTCATGAACAACACCAAGAGATTGAATATAATTATTAAGACCAAGAGTATCATATTCTTTTCCTCTATCAGTTCTAAACCTTTTAACCTTTTTATCAAAAGTATTCTTAACTTCTTTTAAGAAAATTGATAATTTTTCAAAAGCATCACTTTTATTTTTCATAAGATAGACATATGAATATTTTGAAAAATCATCTATAAAGGTTATAAAATACCGATTACCTCCACATGTCAAATGTCCTTCAAATTCATAAATATCACTATGGATAAGTTCTAGTAATTCAGTATTTCTTTCAACTGATTTATGAGGCTTTTGAGTAATTTTAGTCATGCTACAAATTTCACATTTTTCAAGTTCATTTTCAAGTTTAGGAATTAAACCTAAACCACTCATATTTTTCATATATTTATTATTAATATGACATAATCTACCATGCCAAACATTCACACAAGAAACAATATAAGCAAAACTTGAATTTTCATTCATCTCAACATTAAGTTTAAACATGTCATCACAAGCATAGCCTTTGCCAACAAACATGCCCTTTTTAGAGAGTACATATTGATCAGCCTCCAAAACTTGTTTGAAACCAGCCTTATTTAACAAAAAACTAGAAACTAGATTCTTTCTAATGTCAGGAACATGAAAGACATCTTTGAGAGTGACTTCTCTCCCAGAAGTAAATTTGAGAAGCACCTCTCCAATACCCACAACTTCAATGGTATATATGAGAATCACCAAGCATAATTTTCTTTTTCTCATCCAAGATGATGTAGGTCTTGAACCAACTTTTATCATTACAAACATGTCTGGTTGCCCCAGAATCAATCCACCACCCTCCTAAGCCTTCGAGAATATTAATCTCGGTAACCATAGCCACAAGAGGCTCTTCAATGACATTGGCTTGAGCCATAGGCCCATGTTTTCGAAAGCGACAATTTCTAGCCGAATGTCCAGGCTTTCCACATACAAAACATGCATAATTGTTATTATTATTGTGGCTGCCATTATTTGGAGCATGCTTAGGATGGTGTGCTTGATTCTTTCTTTGATTAGAGTGGGTCTTATGTTGAGGCTAATTTCCATTTGGCCTACGTTTGAAGTTTCTTTTCTTAGGCCTTACATAGTCATTATTTTTTGCATTGGCTTTTGACATGTTTTCATTTGAAGAGATAAGATTTACCTTAGGACCATTTGCTCCATGGAGTTCAACAGCTTTGTCTTGGTTCCTTGCCTCTTCCTCCATTCTCAAACGGGTGATAAGGGATTCAATGGAGAGTTCCTTTTGCTTGTGTCTCAGGACTTTGGCAAACTCCTTCCAAGACTCAGGCAGCTTGTCAATGATAGCTGAAACTTGCATTTGTTCATCTACTTGAATGCCTTCAGATCGAACATCTTGTGAAATCATTTGGAGTTCATAGGATTGTTCCACCACGGACTTGCCTTCAACCATCTGAAACCTGAAAAATCGGCTACATGCATATTTCTTGGATCCAGCTTCCTCTGTATCATATTTTTGATTCAATGCCTTCCATATCTTTTTGGCTGATTTGTAAGCTTGATCATAATAATCATACAAATCATCAGAAAGACAATTAAGTAAATAATTTCTACAGTAAAGATGATCCTTATCCCATTTCTTAACATCTTTTTCATGTTGAGAAAATTCTTCTTCAGTCAATTGCTCAGATTTCTTTTCTTTGGTTTTTTCCCAGTTAACACATAAGCCACATTCAAGAGAGTAAGATAAAATAAAGTCTTTTGTCTCCATCTCTTAAAGTTAACACCACGGAAGTGGAATGGCTTATTAAGATCACCCGCTCCAGAGGAATTAGACATAACATTACCATTTTCCAAGGATGATTTTGTGTTCTCCATAACGATTTGTCTCAAAATGTTGGAAGTAAAGGAGAGATAATACCTGAATTTTCCTTGGAAATTACACAATTTGATTTTACCAAAAGAGGTGTCAGAGATGAGGCGTGGACCAAGTCACTGTCTTGAGACAAATCGTGCCATCTACGGTATATCCGATGTAGTTAGACAAATAATTTCTGCACGTTGCCCCCAAGATACAACAGCCCAGCCACCTTTGCTGATTATCCTTGCGAGCCTACACTGCTTGTAGGATATAAGCTCTCTATAGTACTTTCTTTTCCCAAAAAATTTTGTAAAAGATAGAATATTTTTGTGAGTAGAAAAAAACAATAGATGGTAAGTGTTTAGGACAATAAAAAATTGTTTTTTGAAAAGTTTTCAGCTTTGTAAAAAATAATGTGTCTACCACTTTTATTTCTTTCCATATATATATATATATATATATATATATAAAGCCGGACCTTTAACTTGTCCTGAACCAAAAATTCAAAAAGATTTGATATCAATTAAATAGTCATAAAGATATTGAAATTAATAATATAATCAATGGCTTTCTTAATATATATATATATATATATATATATAACCAGTCAACAAAAGCTACTGTACATTGAGAACAAAAAAAGATCATAAACTTTGAAATTAATGCCCCATATATTACGTTGCTGAACAAGAAAAGAAAAGGTCATAGTGCCAAGCATTTAATGGCCTATTATTACAATACTTTTTCAAAAGTTTTCTTCCTGAATATATGTTAGCAATTTGCTAACGGTTTGACTACTGTCCATTAAACCAAATAGTAAACACTTGTGTATATATGGTAACATAAAATAATTCAGCAATAGCTGTATATTTAAGTGCTGAAATTCTTCCATATATGACGTTATTATGTCATATTCAAATAAGATAATAGAACCAAATATACTGGCAATTATGGTATTAATATTACATTAATGTTCATAAATTTCCTGATTAAAACCATTGACAAAAGCTATTCAAATTTTGAATTAAATTTGAATTTCAAATTTTAGTATTCAACGTATCTGACATTAAGGGATAATTGATACACATTAATGAGTATCAAAATAAATATAATATTTTTTATAAAAATATCCAACAAAAGAAAAATCTGTTGTAACCATTTGTGGAACTGTTTCAACGATTAGGAGTAGTATGTTCCCCATTGCTCTATCAATAAGAATCCAAAATATTCTATTCAAATTAGAAAAAAAAAATTATATGTATATATATATATATATATATGTATATGTATATATAGAGGTTGAATTTAAGTTACATCTAGTGTAATTTTAAGTAATGTTACATCACTCAATATTTTTTAATTGGATGCGAATTTTGACAAATTCACCATTAGATTACATTATCTTCGTATATTCTCCACTAGGGCTGTGCTCGGTTCGGTTTCGGTCGGTTTGTATAGGTATGGCCAACCGAAACCGACTATTTCGGTTTGTGAAATTCTCAACCGAAACCGACCGAAATGACTGGAAAACCATCGGTTTCGGTGTATATCGGTTTCAGTCGGTTTCGGTCGGTTTTCGATTTTCCAAAGAGAGGGTTATTGAGATTTTCAAAACCCTAAATTTAATCACATATAAAAAACAAAGTGATAGAGCAACAGAGAGAGAGCAGAGAAAGAAAAATTTCCAACAATATTTGTTCAACAATTTACAGTATTACATACATATTCCAACAAAAAATTGAAAATATTTTGAATTGGCAAAAGGTCCAGACAGAACTTTACCGTTGTTGAGGACATGTGACTTAGAGAGAAGAGAAAGGCATGGCCATGGTCCAAGCCTCCATCTCTCAAGCCCTCACCCTCTATTTCCGATCTCAATCCGCAGCGAGCTCGAGGCCCAGAGGCGACGGCGCACCACGAGGCTTTAGAGCGTCTGAAAGCCCTTCGTCAGGGCGGATCCCGCCGATCGGAGTCCGGCGCAGGCGTAGAGTTCCAAATCAAGCTGGAGAAACCGATTTACGACACCGTCGAAGAGGACGAGTACGATGCACTCGTGGCCAAGCGGCGAGAGGAGGCTAGGGATTTTATTGTCGACGATGACGGCCTCGGCTACGACGACGAGGGCGAGGAAGAGGACTGGTCCAAGTCCAGCCTCCCTTTATCGTCCGGTGAGCTCAGATGAGAATGATAGAGAGAGACAGAAAAAATTGAGAGAAACAAATGGGGGAAGGGGCGGCTGAAGAAAGAAAAGAGAATAATAAGCAGGGGTATTTACGTATTTATGCTTATACTAGGGTTTTAAAAAATTAAGTAGAAAAAAATACCCACGTCCTGCGCGAAGGCTCGAACCTGGGATCAGGAAGCTAAACCATAAGGAGCATACCATTAAGCCACTGAGCAGTTATGTTTTAATGATACGTAAATATATATATATTCGGTTAGTTCGGTTCGGTTTTGGGTGAAAAAATCCAACGCCGAAACCGAAACCGAAAATTTCGGTTTTTAAAAAATTAAACCGAAACCGAACCAAACCGAAACCGAACCGAAAATTTGACAACGGTTCGGTCGGTTTTGGCCGGTTTGTTCGGTTCGTCGGTTTTTTGCACACCCCTATTCTCCACGCTTGCAAAATTTCAAGATAATCAAAGATTAATAGTCATGTCATCAATCAATTGTTTAATTCAAGTTTTTGTAGTTTAAAATAATATATAAAATATGAGTTTATAGATCAAATGGTAAATAACATCCAATTGACATGAAAATTGGCATGAATTTTATAAACATATAGAATATATAACTCAATTGTGGGATTTTCAAAATATAAATTCTATAACAAATTATTGGTTGGTGTAATATTGCTTAGAGTTACATTAAGTGTAACTTGAACCCAACCCTAGATATATATATATATATATATAGAGAGAGAGAGAGAGAGAGAGAGAGAGAGTTATATATATATATATATATAAGGGTAAAAAAACCTTTTGTAAACCATTGATTACTGTTAGATTTAAGGGTAAAAATACACTCATAGTAGTGTCATTATTACTCTTTAGAAATTAGTGATTTAGACATTAACTCTTCTTATTAAAGAGGGAAAAAAAAAAAAAAAAAAAACACACACACACACATAGCATTTACTATTTAATGCCACCTTTCACTTATCTATTTAATGGAATTGACAAGGTAGATGTTGAGTACCTGTCTTCACTTCGAGCTCCAGTAAAGCGATTTAAATCCACAGATTAAATTGCACTTCCTATAATTTTTATAGTCTTTTTACTTTCTTATCACCTAGAGGGTAAAGAATACATGATACTCAAGTATATATGGCCTTGAGTTTGTATAAAAGAAAAATAAATGAGAACATGCTACTAGCATCACCTCACTGGGTGAAATGTATGTGAAATATATATCTTTGCATGTACATTGAATGGAACTCTAATATCACTGTTTCTAATTTTGTTATTTTCTAATTTCATTTCTTTATTTTGCTGCGTCTGAGGAACTTCTCTTGCTTATGTAGCACACTTAAATCAAATAGTAAATAGCATATGTAGCACACTTAGATTACAGAATTTTTAGAAAAATAAATTAAATTAAAGAGAGACTGAAGCTGTGTATGCTTCATTTATTGATGAGCATGTGTCATCTTTAAATTTACAGGCCAGAACTCAAAATTTAGCAGGATGATACAAGATTGAAAATGAATGGCCTGCGTTCTTAAAAAATTAAGGCCTAATACATCATTTTTTAAGAAATGAAGCATACACGTACAGCTTGTCAATTCCATTAAATAGATAGGTGAAAGGTGGCATTGAATAGTAAATGATGTTTTTTTTTTTTAATAAGAATAGTTAATGCCTAAATCACTAATTTCTAGGGAGTAATAATGACACTACTATGAGTGTTTTTTTATCCTTAGATCTAATAGTAATTAATGGTTCACAAAATGTGTAACTCTTGTGAAGTTACATCAGGTGTAACTTGAACCTATCTCATATATATATATATATATATATATATATTAAGATAACGTGTTTTGAGTGTGAATTTTGACCAACAAAGAACACCTAAAGTTATATTAGGTTAAACTTGAACATGTATATATAAACTATGTTTGTCATGTGGTGGGTGGCCCTAACAATATTGACATGTAATTTGATGCATGAGTTAGGCAGGCATTAACGTATGTAATGTGGCGAAAACTAAAAATTAGTAACTTCCATTTATATAAAATAAAATAAATTAAATTAAAAGAAAGTGACTACTTAATAATATTAATATATGCTCTGCGACTTAGGGGGTAAAAAAGAAAAGAAAATTGTAGTCTATGCTTTACGAAATCAAAAGCTTGACGTATTATAAGTTACCGGTTTTTGTATGTTGTGAGTTGTGTGATATTAAACCTAGGTTCCCTCTCCCCTGTGTGTGTGTTTCGGTCCTTATCTTTCTCAAAAAAAGCAATCAAGTGGGTTTGTCCCACATCGCCCAAGTGAGTGTCTCCCGAAAGGTTTAAATCCTTCACACAGCATTCAAGAGTTATCGGCTTTTATATGTTGTGAGTTGTGTGATATTAAACCTGAGTTCCCTCTCCCCTGTGTGTGTTTCAGTCCTTGTCTTTCTCAAAAAAAAAGTTTGCCTTGACAGCTGGAAAGATAAGGATTTCCTTTGTATCCCGTAGGGCAATCACAAAAAAGCCTCGACCAGTTCCAGCTGCTTGAGTATCTCAGTTCATACCCCCCGTCCTCGTAATAAGCATAACAATCCACAATATTTGATTCAGATCTTCTACGCATTAACTCAAACATCCCCGTTGAATTTTGGGTTGAGTCATTATATATCGCCCAATCCAGCATCACAGGAGCGTACCCCCAATTTACCACGGAAGTAGGGTCTCTTATATTTGACCGGGACCATTGTTGGTAGACTAGAAATGCGTACTTGCATTCATTTCTAGGGCTTTGGAAGTCTTTACTTCTGAAACTCTGCACTAAATACTTGAAGACTTGAAGGTATTGTTGATTGACAACAGTTGATTCCAGAGCATTTAAGTTCTTCACTTCTATTGCTTCCATTGCATTCCGATTTGCAGCCTACAACCATTGGTTCTATTGCGGTCATTGTTGCAAAGTTGTCACAACCAACCGCAGTGAACTTGTTCGCATAACTAGAGAAAACAAAAGGACTTCCTGCAAGGTTGACAGTTCCACCACTTCTGTTATTATTACAATTCCAATAAATTATTGGACTCCATGTTAATTCTTTTTAAGGAGGCTCCAGTTCGGTAGCAAACAATTTCGAATCAGTCGTCCATGTAACAACCCGGTCCGATTCCAAAGGGGTATGGAATACTAGTAACGTTTCCACAGTCAGCTTTGCAACCCGGTTTTGCATTTGGTGGTGGTGGTGCTGCTGCTAAACCACATGTCAGTTGAAGTAAGAAAGTACTTCGCAGAACAAATTGCATGGCCATTGTTTCTGAGTGTCCTTCTAGAGTTCAACAAAGCAAACCTATACTGATATATACAGCTAGCCAAGATACTTTTCCCACCTTCCGAGTTATTTGATTATTTATTTCGTTTCCTTCGACTTCTTAAATGGACTGAAATTTGAGATATTTTGGTATGACTTTGAGAGCTTCAATGTTAGGGTTAGGTTCTAGGCTTCATCTGGGGGTTTTATATTTCAGTTTTAAATTCTGTAAATTGATCACATAAATATGTAATTGAGATACCTGATTGATGACTTGTTTGCCCAATTTGATGATAGCTTTATTCTTGAATGATGTACTAAATTATTATAAGAGGAAATTATACTTTAGGGTAACACTTACCCTAAAGTATACTTTATCTCCTAAATTATACACCTTTTACACTTGCGCTCTTAAATTATTAGAGTACACACACTTACCTACCTAAACTATTATTCGTATAACATTTCCTCTATAAACTATTATTCATGTAGCACTTTACACCTCATTTCATGGATAATTGTTTAGGAAAGTAAGTATAAAAGGAGTTATAATTTAAGAGAATAAAGTGTGTAAATAGTTTAGAAAAGTAAGTGTAAAAGAGAGTATAGTTTAGAAGGGTAAAGTGTGCATTTTTAGTGACTTGCAGCACCTTCATGTTAATTCTTTTAAGAAGGCTCCAATTCCATTGCAAACAATTTTGAACCAGCGGTCCATGACTCCGTGTAACAACTGGGTCCGATTTCAAAGGTGTAAGGAATACTAACATTTACAGAGAGTTTACAACCCGTCAGTGGAATAGGTGCTGCTTCCGCCAATCCTATTGTGAGCAGAAGTAAGAAATTAATCGTGATTACCAAACGAATTGCACTGCCATTTGTATATGCCATATGGGTATCTTACTACACACAGATCAACAAAGCGAACTACATACATGATACATACCCATTTATAGACTATTGTATCTCTCATTTCCTTCTTCGCTTTGTTGCTTACAGACCACGTCATAATATTCAGTCAGCAACAAATCACTTTTTTTTTTTTTTTTTGATTTGACATAATGAACTTTCCAATAAGCTTCATGTTCAACCATAAGACATTTTCAACTTAATTTCTTAATAACATTCCAATGTCCTTTAGTCATTATTTTTTGCAATTTAATAGTTGTAAGAGGAAGAATTCAGTGAAAGAGCCATGATTATTATATAATTTAATAGTTGGAAGATGAAGATTAATTCACTTTAAGAGCCATGATTTGACCTCAGAGAATGGGCAAAATTTATAATTAGCCTACATGTCTCCATACAATTATAAACATTTATATGTGCACATGATGCATACATACATACTAATCGCTAACTCATGCGTTGTACTAGAAAGCCTATTGAGTATAAGAATTTAAAAAAAAAAAAAAAATTCTTTCTTTCATTTTTATTTATTTATTGTAGATTAGAATTTCAATCTAAAACATTCCTAGACTCTCAATTTGTAACATGCAATTAAAACATTTCTCTCCCCCTTGTGTGTGAATTTCTCCAAAAAAAAAAAAAAAAACATGCAATTACTAAATGGAAATATTGATTAAACAAAAGCTTTAATAAATAAACGTGTTAAAATAACTATTTGTAATAAATTGAAAGACATGACCAATAAATGACCATAATCAAAGCACTCTCCTAAGCAATTGAATTTTGTGATTTTTTTTTTTAATTTTTTTGAGAATCAAAGAAGGAAGCTCACATGTGTAATCATCGTTACACCTATGGTTGTTATTTACTACAATGCAAAATATATGAAAACATAACGCTGATTTCTATTTCTTTTTCTCTAACTCTTTTCATATCCACATGTTTTTAACTTATCTTATCTTAACTCCTTTCCATCCGTAATAGTAAACTCAATATCTTCCTCTCTCACTGTCTCTCACATGGTAGTACTAAGGCTGTGTTTGGCTTTATGTAAAATGTTTTCAAGTGAAAATATATTATGTAAAGAAAAGCATTTTCTGTTGTTTGATAGCATTGTGGAAATTATGTCGGAAAATTATTTCATGTGTTTGGTCTTGCATGTAAAAAACCTATTTCTAGAAAATGTAAGCACAAGTCAGCCACTAGCCACCACTATGATAGACAAGCACAACCCACCACCAACCACCCAAAACCTAGATTGGGAAGAGAAAAAAAAAAAAAAAACCACTACCACTGCTCTATTGCCAGCAAAATCCATCAAAACACCACCACCCATACCACCACAACAACAACAAAATCAGAGATCAAAGAAAAAGAAAATTAGATAGAGAAGAGTGGGGGGTTTGGTTCGGGTTAGAGAGAAAAAGTGAGATGAGAGGGAGAATGTTAGGATTAAGACTGTGTTGTGCCTAGTGGTGTGCTTAGTTGTGCCGGTAGTTGTAATGTACTTAGCCATGTGCAATGCATGTGCAAGGTGTAATGCTTGGTGTTATATTTCATTGTAGCAGTTAAGTAGCTAGAGGGAGTTAGTTAGAAGGTTGTTAGTCAGTTAGTAGTTACTAGTTTGACAGTGTGTGCTTGGCAGGATCATGATTGATTGTAATTGTATATAAATAGAATTGTTGAGTGAGAATGGAAAAGCATAGAATCAACTAAGTTCCTCTTCTCTATAATTCCCTAATCCTTGCTCTATTTTGGAGGTGATTACCCTCGAAGTAAATGACATTTCATCATCCCAATTCTCCATTTCTATCATCACCCATTATCTTCCTTCCACTTTTTTCTGATTAGCCAAACCCATAACAATTAGAATCATAGACCAATTGCCTTCCATAGTCAACTTCTCAAGGGCAAGGCCTTACAACTGTCCACTCATGAGGAAAAACTGTTAGCATTGGTCACTACAGTGCATAAGTGGAGACCTTACCTCTTAGGTAGGCCATTAATTATCAAAACTGACCACAAAGCTTGAAATATATTTTGGAGTAGAGAATTACTACTCCTCTTCAAAAGAAATGGTTGACTAAATTGTTGGGTTATTTGCTTGTGGTGGAGTATAAACAAGGCTATGAGAACAAGGTAACTGATGCCTTGTCTAAGAGGTCAGATTATGTTCCTGAGGATCCAGATGCTCCAAACCCATATGTTAACTCTCCATTCTTGTTTTTGATTTCCTTTCCATGTCCTTCTTGGATTGAGGAATTGAAGGCTAGCTATCAACTCTCTACTGAGATTCAGTAGTTATTGCAACAGTTGCAATCTAGTTCAGCATGTCCCAGGTTCTTTTCTTTGCATAATGGGTTGATTTTGTATAAAGGTAGGGTCTATTTGGGTCCACAATGTAGTCTAAAGCCTAAGGTTCTTCACCTGGTCCATGACAGTTCCCTAGGAGGACACTCTGGCTTCTTCAAGTCCTTCCATAGATTAAAACAAGATTTCTTTTGGGTGAGAATGATATTAGACTTGAAATAGCATATTAAGGAGTGTGGAGTTTTCCAACAAATGAAGCATGAGACTTGCAAACCAGCTGGGTTATTACAACCTCTGCCAATTCCTATTAGGCCTAGGTCTGCTGTTAGTATGAACTTTGTCAGTAGATTACCTACTTCACAGAGGTTGGATACAGTTATGGTAGTTATGGATAGGCTCACTATGTTCATTTCATTGGATTGTCCCATCCCTATTCTACTGCTAAGGCGGCTGCTTTGTTCACTCAGAATGGCTTGAAATTACATGGCATTTCTGCTTCCATTGTTTCTGACAAAGATCCAGTGTTCACTGCCAAGTTCTGGGCAGAGCTATTCAAACTACAAGGGGTTTAGTTAGCTATGTCTTCAGCATATCATCCCTAAACTGATGGGCAAACTAAAGTGGTGAATAAGTGTTTGGAGCAATATTTGAGGTCTCTTTCTGCAAATAGGCCTATTGAGTGGTCAGACTAGTTGAATTATGGTTTAACACCAATTACAATTCAACTACCAAGTTAACTCCATATGAGGCTATGTATGGTTTCCCTCCTTCTCGTTTGATGAATTACATACCTGGTACAACCTAAGTGGTAGCTATGGATTCTCTTTTACAGTCAAGAAAGCTAATCCTTGCTTTGCTTAGATAGAATTTGGTGAATGAAGTAGCAATGTGACCTCCATAGGTCTAAATGGGCATTCAGTGTTGGTAATTGTGTGTATCTTAGACTACAACCATACAAGCAGTAGTTAGTGGCTTATAGGGCATCTCATAAGTTCTCTCCCAAGTTATTTAGCCCTTTCTAGGTCCTTAAGAGGATTGGAGAGGTTGCTTATAAGCTGGATCTACCTATTGGTTCTGCAATCCACCCAGTCTTTCATGTCTCCTGTTTAAAGGCTAAGTTGGGACAGCACAATGTGTCTATGCCTCTATTGTCATTAGTGAATTCTCAAGGCATCCTTACACCTGAGCCAGTAGCTATTCTTCAAACCAGGTCTTGCAAGCTTCGAAATAGGACTATCACCCAACATTTCATCCAGTGGCAATGAGGGACTACAGATGATGCTACTGGCAGGATATTTTTCTTCTTCAGCAGCAATTTGCTTATTTTGTGGGCAAGATGTTCTAAAGGGGGGAGGTGTTGTTAGGATACTGACTGTGTTGTGCCTAGTGGTGTGCTTAGTTGTGCCTGTAGTTGTAATGTACTTAGCCATGTGCAATGCATGTGCAAGGTATAATGCTTGGTGTTGTATTTCATTGTAGTAGTTAAATAGTTAGTTAGTGCTGAAGAAGTGGAGGTAGTTAAGGGAGTTAGTTCGAAGGTTGTTAGTTAGTTGGAAGTTACTGGTTTGACAGTGTGTGCTTGGCAAGATTATGATTGATTGTAATTGTATATAAATAGAATTGTTGAGTGAGAATGGATAAGAATGGAATCGCTTAAGTTCCTCTTCTCTATTCTTCCCTAATCCTTGCTTTGTTTTGGAGGTGGTTACCCTTGAAGTAAATAACATTTCATCATCCTAATTCTCCATTTCTGTCACCTATTATCTTCCTTCAACTTTTTTCTGATTGACCTAACCCTTATAAAAAAAGATCACCGTGAAGTGGTGTTGCCTGGGGGTTTGCAGCGAAGGAGCCATGGCGGCTTCACCTTGTTGGATCGAGGAGCAAAAGAGAGGGAGAGTGGAATGATTAGCGAGGGAGGCTGATGGAGTTGTCCGATCCGTCCTTGGTTGGTCGGAGGGCAAGAGGAGAAATAGAGGGGAAGAGCTCGAACAAATATGGAAGAGAAGAAAAGATGAGGAAGAGAGAAAAGAGAGGAGGAGGAGATTACCTTCATCGGTGAATGGAGTGTGCATGAATGGAGGAAGCTTCTAGTGCTCTCTCTCTCTCTCTCTCTCTCTCTCTCTCTCTCTCTCTCTCTCTCTTTGGGTAGTTGAAGTGAGTGAGGCTAGAAATAAAATGAAGGTAAAATGAGTATGAAAAATGATTTACAAGTCAAGGGCTCTATTTTACGTTCAACTGAAATTTACTTTTAGTTTGACCGAATTTTCATGTGTACCCAAACACCCTTAAGGGTGTAAAATATTTTCCCAATTTCCTTTACACCCGAAAGAAACACAACCTAAGTAACAAAGTTAAGGTTTTTTTTTTTTTTTTTGCTTTCTCATCAAGGCCGTTGCTATTCTTCGCTCTTTATTCTCTAGCACCACACCCTACACACTAAACCACACCATCAGGGACTGTGCTTTCTTCTCTTCTTCTTCTTTTTGAAAAACAAATTGCAGAGAGGATTATGAAAAATACCAAACAAAAGTTGTGAAATATAAATGAACTTATATATATATATATATATATAATTGTACCTAGTAGTTTAACGTTAGGGTTTTTTTTTTTTTTTTTTTTTTTTGAAAAACAAATTGTAGAGAGGATTATGATGTGATTCAAATTCATTTTTGTGTTTTCCAAGGGAGAAATGATGGAGAGGCAGAGAGAGTTTGAAGGAGAAAAGTTTTGGGGGAAGGACGTGGTCGCATGAAAGGATTTGAGAAGAGAGAGGACCTAAGTTTTAGGGGGAAGGAGATTGGTAGTGTTGAGAAAGAGTTTTTATTTTTTATTTTTTTTTTCAAGTTTTAGTTTTAGTTTTTAGAAGAAAATTTTAGGTTTTGTTTTTAGGGGTGAAAGAGAGTTTTTATTTTATTTATTTTATTTACTTTTTTTTTTAATATTTACTTATGTGAAAAAATGTGAAAACTCCAAATCCTACGTGGTAAGTTCTAAGGAAGTAAAAAATAAAAATCAAAGGTTTCGATTTTATAGATATATAGATTATCATATTCTATAGATAAAAGCATAGACTAGGAGAAAGTTAAATCTTAAAATGTTTCATATTATGCCATGTAGGAAAAAAAAGATCAACTTTAATTATGTATAACACTTAAGATTATTCTAAAAAAAAAAAAAAAATCATTTAAGTACTATTTTAAAGTTAAAAATATCACATGTTTATCATATTGTGTTTATTTGTTAGGATTTTTATAAGCCATTTGCAATTTCTTTTCATCATAATAAAAGTACTATGATTCTCGGACAATGATTTTTAGTAATTAAATTAACCTCAAGTATCATTAATGATAAGTTTTGTTTTAAAAAAATGATTGAATTATAACAACTTGAGCCATATTGTAATCATTTGTGGGTGAAAACTTTAAAGTTCTAAGTTAAAAATAATATCAAAATATGAAGTTAAAAATAATTGAACTACAAGACTTTTAATATCATATCTAGTCATCATAAATCATAATAGAATTATGTCCCTTATTTTCCAGAAATTAAACAAAAATGAAGATATATCTAGTCATCATAAATCATAATAGAATTATATCCCTTATTTTCTAAAAATTAAACAAAAATGAAGATATATCTAGTCGTCATAAATCATAATAGAATTATGTCCCTTATTTTCTAAAAATTAAACAAAAATGAAGACGAGCAAAATACAGACCGAGTTACTGACACGAATTAAAAATTTGTGTATCTAATTGGTCCCTGCATCAAAAACAAAAGATATAGCGCCAGCTGAGTGAAACTAAAAATGTATTAGTTATTTGGCTAATTGTAACTTAATCTGAAGCGTTAAATTGATGGTTATTAATTAGGGCTATTCAGAATTTTGCAGAACTTGCAGAACTTACAGAAAGAAATTGCAAAGCTTCATTAAAGTGAGGTTTCTATCGCAGATTTTTTCACTCAACTGAAGGTTTTGTTGGATCAATTGCAAAACTTTAGCCCCTTTCCAATGTGTATTGTGGAAAATGTGTTTGCAATGTGAATCAAAGGCTTGTTAATCTGCAAGCTAAAGAATCTGAGATGAAGTTCTTATGGGATTGAATAACTCTTTTACACAAGTCAAAACACAGATTTTATTGATGGATCCTCTTCAACCTACAAATATGAAGAACATTCAAAGCAAAATCATGCAAGCCATCTTTTGAGATCTCAAAGTTCACTAGAATCAAGCTCAAAAGCCTCCATAAACACCAAGAGACTACAACATCTAAAGCCCCAAAGAACTTCCAATACATATCTTTGAAGATGAAGAACATTCAAAGAACATTCATTCAAACCATTCTTCCAAGTCTTAAATTTCTACTAGAAACAAGCTTCAAAGCCTCCAGAAACTTCAAAGACTTTGATCCATAGAAGTTTTATCCAATTCAAGCTCTAAAGCCCCGAAGAACTTTCACTACAAATTTTCGAAGATCAAGAATGAGAAATCTCTAACAAGCATTCAACGAAAGATTCATCGCAATTCCTTTCCGAAGACCTTTCAATCCACTTTCCAATCCAAGGGAAGGACATCTTGTGCTCCAGTAAAAACTACATCAATGCAATACTTGAATAGATAACTTTTCCAAGGAGATCAAATCAAATGATTCTTCTGTTGTATTAGAATTTAAATACAGAGAATTGTACTTACAAATTCATCAATACAAATATATATTTGTGAAAAATTTTCAATTATTTGATTTCCAAACTTGATATTTTGTGTTTACAGACATTTAAGCATATCAAGAATGTTCAAACATATTAGATGAATTTAAAAGGCATACTTTGATCCCCAAATTAACATCACAATAACATAAAATAAATAAATAAAACAAGTTTGTTGAATGGATTATACTTGCGTGCTAGATCCATACGATGAAGGATGAGACTTTTTGTGATGGTCCTTAGAAGGGAGAGAGTACTCACTCAATACCTTGAGTCTAAAGAAGACCAAGGTATGACAAGACTTCCTAACTTCCTTAGGATTTTGGGAGAAGATGAGAAGAATAACTAGGAGCGAAAAAATGCGGCTCACTCAATATCTTGAGTCTCAAGAAAACCCAGATTTTACAAGACTAAGTCTATTTCACTAGAACTCAATGAGAGAAAAGATGATGTTTATATGTGTCTTGAAATAAAGGATGGATGTTCTTTTTATAGTGGATGGTGGAGGATTCTATAATGGGAAAGCATTTAATGAGAGTTGACAAGGGATGAAAGGAGATCATGAATCTATACCCAATTTCAAAGTTAGGGAAGGTTGGTGGGAGCAAGGAGTAAAAAGTGGTAAATTACAACTTACCCTCCTATGGTTTGGTCAAAATTTAAGTTATCTATCCGTGATTTAAAATTTGATATTTTGCCAATCTGAAGTTTGCTTCGTTAGGGGCCCGTAACCCACCCATGGACTTTCTCCATTACAAACATGAGAACGTAACAAAATTAAAAAAAAAAAAAAAAAAAAAAAAAAAAAAGATCAAAGGGTTGATTTTTAAAAATTTTAGAAGCTTGCTCAAGAACTTTAGAACACAAAAATTATCCAACTGAGCTCTTGCTAACCGTCTCCACAAACACTTATACCTATCTAAAATCCACAAACTTGCGTACAAATTAGAACAAAAACACAGCAGAATTAGCCAAACACAAAGAATAATCACTAATGAGAGATAATAAATGGAAAATTGGACGAAATCAATGAAGAACATTGAAACCTAAAACATGAAACCCCAACCCCACCTCTCTATTCCTTCCTCCAACCTTCAACATTTTCTATCAACAAAACAACAAACCCACTAAAAAATCCCAATACTGTCCATCTCTTCTATCAACAAACCCACTTAAAAAAATCCAAGCTTTTTACATCATCTAGTCAAATGAAAAGAAAAATAAGAAGTGAAAGTAAAATCTAGAATATACCCAGAAAACAGTAGTAGCATTGTGAATTGAACAACGTTTATGGATGGTCTGGCTTTTGGCTAGTTACTGGGTTCTTCACGGCCAGTGAATATGAAGAATGTTGAACTATATATTTCTGGTTTAGTGGTGGGTGAACAGAACAACATCAGATTTTTTTTTTTTTTTTTAATTGTATGTGTGTATTGTACCATCATAAATTTGAAAATTTATTTTTCAAAATTAGAACACCCAAATAGAACCCAAAAAATTCCAACCCAATCTTCACATAGCACTAACCTTCATGCACAACCATTTCCCCTTCAAATGCTAGATTGGAGAAAGAGAAATCATAGATAGAAAGGGAAAGCTTGAGGTCATGGGCTTTGTTTAGATGAGAGAAAACAAGGAGTGCTTTGGAGTGAAATTGATGAGGAAGAACTGCCTATGGTGATGGGTTCGGTGACAAACGGCGATAGGCCGAGCAAGGAGGCTCCACCATGGGTTTAGGTTGGCATAAGAGAGAGAGCTCGATGTTCAATAGCTCGGGGGAAGGGGAAGCCATTGCTGTTGGTGGTGGTGGCAAGTGATGAGCTAAGGGGAACAAGCCTTTAAGGCTTTCAGCCATGATGTTTAGCTTGGGTGAGAAAGAGATATCTGGTTACCTTGAGAGAGATAGAAACGTCCTATTGGTACAAATTGATATGAAAATACGATAAAGAGAGAATAAAACATCATCTTACAAGCCTAAAATGAAAATTTATGCTATTGAAATTCTTGAGCAAGCTTCCAAATTTTTAAAAAGCCACTTTTTGATCTTTTTTTATTTTGTTATATTTTTCATGTTTGTAACGAAGGTGGGTTACGGACTCCTAATAGAGCAAACCTCATGTGAGCAAAGTGCCAAATTTTAAACCACAGGTAAGCAACTTAAATTTTGGTCAAACCACATGTGGGTAAGTTGTAATATGCCCAAAACTAATTAAAAGTCTGTAATAGCTAGCAGAGCCAACTTCAAAAAATCATATCTCACTCATTCTAATCGAAATTTCCTCATTATTATGCTTAAATTGAAGCCCCATGTGTCTAGTTTCCAGAACAATTAACCTCACTACAAAAATTCAAAGTGGCCTCATAGATGTTAATGAAATAGTGAGCAAAGATCATCTCTTGGACAAAAATTTCAGCCCAATTATTATTAATATGCCCCAAATTAACTTCTAATTAGTATTAATAGGCCCCAAATACCTCCATTTTGAATTAATAAGCCCCAAATCATGACATGATTTTCCCAATTAAGAAGATGATTGCATCAATTACTAATGGATAATTAATGTTTGACCATCTAATCAATCAAGTGCATGCAACCTTACCATAAATTGTAGTCCTAGCCAATCGTACTATGACATGTCATTAATTTCAATTTGATTATAATTATAACCAATCAAAATTAGTTATTCATAATCACTCGTAACTAGACTTAATTTGTGAGAATGCATCTTCTCATTAAAACTCGATTTGACAATAACTTTCAATCTCATGGTTCGATTGAGGTCTGTGACCAGTCATCAATATCACTTTGATGATATGTAATTAATGATCCAATGGCTAGAATTAAGATTCTTATTTCTGAGGTAAAATTACTCTTTTTCCTCCAAATGAGGTTAAATGTAAGTTGCAAAATGGGGTATCTACACATCTATTGCACTATATTGTCTTCTTAAAGTTTTGTATCTAGATTCTATTTGTGGACTTACCTTTATACCATATCTTGGTAGTTTCTTCTCCATTAATTCCTCTAATTTAAGTGTGAAGCCAGGCTTGAAACTATTGTATGTGTTCCATTGAACATTGCTAACTAGTTCCAATAAACACTAAACCAACTTATCATCTTCTTTGGATGTCCATAGAAATTTAGTTTCTTTCACTAGATGTATTTTCTATGTCTAGGCAACAGTTAGAACATTATACATAATTATCCGAATAAAAAATGTAAGTAGTGCATTTTGAAAAAACTATAATAAGAAATTCATGATGGAAATTGTGAGCACACCGTCTCGCACTACACGTGTAGTTAATAGTAATACCCCTATGGAAAGAATGCCTTAGTTGAATGGATCAGAGGCGAAGATTTGGGAGTTGTCACCTAGTTTGGGTTAACGAACCAAATTGGGCCACTTATTTACATAGGTCTATATATCAGATTTTAGGTTCGGAGTTAAGGTACAGCTTGGGAAGTTATTAGGCACCCAAGACCGCTCGGCTTGTGGGCCGGTTTCCATTGTAAAACTAAAATAAATATTCTTAAGTTTATGACTAACTTGGGATCCACATCAAACAATAAAATCTCTATGCATGAATTTATGTGTGCTCACTCGATATCTTCACTCACTTTAAATACAGTAACTCCATGTTGTAGCATCTAAAAAAACTTGTTGATAGAGAAAATCTCAAATTTATTTTCTTGTGTATGTCTACAACTAAAAAAATAATCTAATTATTTTTCTTTGTTCTCAGTCCCACTATTTCTCTCTCGTTTTGCTTGTAGTCTTTGTTTTTAGGTACAGCTCTCTATGGCTGTACTTTTCTCAAATACGGCTGCCTTCTCTATCACAGGCGGCAGTCACTCTCTCTCCAAATTCACCTCGCATGCATGTCTCGATTTATAGAACACAACCTGTCGCCTTTACTCGGCGACTCACGTCTCTTAATTCACTTGGGCCTCCTGTCCATGTTGGTCATACTGAGCTAAACGTCCCTTGACGCATCTATTTTTGGTTATTTTGACCTGGGTTTTAGCTCCCCATGTTTTGCTAATCTCATCTTGGTGGAGGCTGCTCAGCTTTGTTTTTTCCTCTTCAATTAAAAATTTTAATTCAGACCTCTTGCTATATATGTGGGCTGGACTCACAACAGAAAAGCAGGCCAGATCCATCAGCTTGTTTTGCTCCTTGGATTGGCTTTGGCCCAGACCAGAAAACCCAAAAATTAACAGTATGGCTTGGTTGAGGTTTCGATTTCATAGTGTGCTTGTTTTTGTTTACATGTTTTTTACTTGTACTCCATCCAAAAAGTCAAAACAAATGAACCTATTCTTTTTTAAACTATTAGGAACCGCTCAAATCTTATTAGAAATTGCATTGTAGATTAGTCTTTCCATGATTTTGAACCTATTCTTTTTTAAAGTTGTACCATCTAATTTTAACTACTGGAGTCATTCTATAAAAAAAAAAAAAAAAAAAAAAACTTCTATTTTATGAAGGTAAAAACATTAAAAAATAAAATTTGTGTTTGGTCATTTTCTTCTGTGTAATTTTCTTAATATTACATGTGTTATGCCCATCATATTAAGTTTGATACATCTCAAAAGATTTTGATACGTATATAGTTAATAAATGTTCATCACTTGACATTGTTGAATGATATTTGTTAGGAGGACAAAATGTTACACACACTCTGTTGCACACACATTTATCCGCACTAAAAATAAAAAACTGAAATCATGACTTGAAGTCATGATTTTCAACTTGAAAACGTGACTTCAAGTCATAATTTCCGTTAATTTTTCATGTGTAAATGTGTATGTAGTAGAACGTGTGTAACTAATACTTTTTTTTTTTTTTTTTTTTTTGAGAAACAATACTACTCAATTAGCTAGTTAGATTAAAGATGCCATTTTTTTTTCTCCGGTTATTGGTAAGCCAAATTTGGATTTATTCCTTTGCAGGGCAAAAAATATGACCGTGATGGATGCGCTTTATTATATAGTTTTTTATTTTATAAAAAATAATTATTATATTGTTTGAGAAAGGAAGAATAAAACCTTAAATTGGTTGAAAAAGGTCTTATATTTTCTGTACATTTGGTTGACAGGAAAAGGTACGTTCCAGTGTGAACTAATTTTTTGCAGGAAATATTTCGACCCAAATCTTATCTGACAGTTTTAGCAAGATTTTTTTTCCTGGGAAAGTTTGAACAATTTCCCTACTAACTATTTTTGCAAACCCTTCTGGAAAAAGTAATAAAATAAACTTTCCTTCACTCTACTTTCTTAAGACATATTTTCTTGCAAAACCTTCGTTTCAATCAAGTACGTACTCCTTAAGTCATACTATTCGTCATCTCGAAGAAGACTCTTTAATCCGATTAGGGTAAGAATCCATTTACCAGAACTTACGTTTTGTGTTGATCTAAATATGAAAATAAAACAGGGTTTTGCTTTTCCTGAACCCAAATTAAAAATTAAAAAAATATTTTAAAAAAAATTCTAAAATCAGAGGGGAAGAATGTTAAAAGTGAATAAAATTTATTATCTAAACTGATATTGAAGAACCTTCTCCAACTCATTACATAGGTACTAGCTACTAGGTAGCGAGTTAGATGATAATCCATGAGTAATTATATGACCGATTAAGTAAATCTAAATCAATCTTATGAATAGCTAGTTCATGTGATTAAAAACACAATGATCAATTGGATTATACAGTAGTGGAGCAATCCCATTCAATGAGATTACTCAATTGTCTTCCTCCCTCTGTTCAATGTCTCTTATTTTAGAAGCTTCTCAAATTTCAATATTTTTCTTTCTGAACAATCAGTAAATATCTTGACCATAGCCTCCAAGTATAAGGCATGGAACCCAGGAGCAATAACTGTAAATTATTTTTAAATAAATTAAAAGATTCAGTTCCAGCATGAATTAACCATAAAAAATAGCTCTCTTCTCGCAAAGAATGGAACAACCATAGACACTGCTGATGTCTCAATGCATAAAAAATTACATAATATATATAGACTCCGATGGAGGATAGTGATCAGGTCCAAAATCAAATTTAGTCCATAGTTTTGAAATAATATGATGTCTAAGTTCCCATTTCTATGAGCATTATTTTGCCTGCAACATATTATTATTCTAATATGATTGGATTTAAAATAGAACAAGAAGATAGACTGATCATATATATATATATATATATATATATATATCAAGAAGTTGCAGATGGAGTTATTAGACAAAATCAATGCCATCTCATAATAAGGAAATAAAAAAAGCTTGGAAGAGCTAATTTATAATAAGCAAAACACGTTTAACCCCATTCCAGAAGTAATAATTTATATTCAGAAGTACCATTATGATTAATAAAAAATTGACCTTATATCGATAATCTTGTATCTAAGAACTCTAAGCTTTTAACATATAAGCCTTTAGTCAGTCAAAAATAACTGGTTTTATCTTTGTTGTAATTTAATGACTGGCATGTCAGTTTTTTTAAGGAAGCAGACCATCTGTGTCTCTCAACAGCACCGGGTTAAAGTTGATTTACTATCCAGATCAGGATAGGTTGGTAAATACATAAATGAGTAATATTATATTATACTACTACAAAATTTGATTAAGTTATTAACTTCCTGCTAGGCATTGGGGAGGCACTGGATATCAGACCTCAGACTATCATGATATAGGTACCTACTTGTTAGCCTTTATGCTGGTTGTCATCCATCACTACAAGCTAGAACACTTTGTATCTAACTAAACTAGAAGAAACTGCATAACATATAAAATTTACCAGTAAGTGCCTAACACAAGACACTAAGGATCACTTCCTGGCATTCAATTACTTATCATTGTATATCCTGTCTAATTTTTTACACTTATCCAACTGTACGAATAATCTAAGTTATGACAATTATTAAGAGCAAATTTTCTCTATAATTTTTTTAGTGTAGTTCATCTATAAAACGCTTGAACTTGCCTAAATATAAAACATGAACGAATAGAATGTCTATGAAGATTATATATATATATATATATATAGTGCCAAAAACTAATAAGGATTTGATACGTAACTAATGTTGCATAAGTTATTCAATTGGTCAAAACCTGATGACTTCCCAGGCAATATGAACTCTTACAACATACAACTTGACACTCCCAAAATTACCAATATGTACTTACGTTTGTAGGAAAATCATCTTTTGATCTAAGCCACCTTTCAAAACTAATTAATCCCAAAGGATTTTAAAGAGACTATGACTGCAGAGGAATTAGATACCAACAAATTGTGGATCATCATTTTAGTTGGAGAATTAATATAGAGGTAGTTGAGTTTTGTCATAAACTAAGGTGCAAAACCCAAAAATACACATTTTTTACTTGCTTACCTCTTCTCCTCTGCTTCCAAGTGTCAAGATCTGCAGGTATAAGTCCTTTGCCCATTATTGGTTCTAGTATATCAGCCAGGACTCCCTAATTGAGTTTGCAATAAGTTGAGTAATAATAGATTAGAATAAATAAATGATATTCAGAAAGTACTTAAAGATGACATATAATTTAAAAGTATGCTAGTCAAATCCCATAATGATCAAACATGCTAGCAAAGCTATCAAGATTCATAAGGTTTGGAATCATTTCACCTGGTAATGGTATTGCCATTTCTCTTGTGATTGATGGTTTTTCTCAATTAATTTCCCATACTATTGGCCTCAAGACCCAATTGAGACAAACAAAAACTAATGCCAACCTTACATGTTGGCAAAGGCTCAAAAGTCAAAACCCTATTTTATCAACAAAAAAGAAATAAGATCTCTGGAACAGTCATATAAATATGTGAGCTATAATTTAGACGATACGAGTATAGACCAAACAAAGAAAGTTCATACATGCTTACATAAATAAAAGGCATTTTACATAAACTCATATTGACATCAATAATCATGTTGACAAGAGGAGGGATGGGTAGAGTCAAGAAGCATATAGTTAGGTAGTACCTTGTCATAACAAAATGCATTTTCTCGAAGAACATGTCTTGCAATGATAGGATCCGATACAACAACAAACGCTTTTGGCCCAAAAGCTAGTTTATACACAGAGCCATGCTGCCAAGTTCAACAAACATATTTAGAGGAGAGCGAACAATAGGACTTAGCATGTCCACAATTATCAAATCACGAAAGCATAATGCACACAAAAGTAAATGACAGCCAAGAACAAAAATTCAAATTTAGAGCTCGGTTGGCACTGCAAATTTGTGGAGGGGGGGGGGGGGGGGGGAAGAAAAGATTTTACACGAAAACTTGAAATAATTTACATTTTTAAAACCTTTAATTGCATTTTTAGAAAAGGGTTTTACTGACCCTTAGAGTGTACATTAGTAAACTATTTTAAGAAATTTTTTTTATAGAAAAATGAAAAAATCACTAACTTTTTTGAGCTTTTTAAATTTTTTATAAGAAGTTTTCTAAAATGGATGATTTGGGCAGGCTTAAAAATTATGTTTTCAAAACCCAACTTATAAATTCGCTATATTTCTTTAAAAAAACGCACATTTTCAAACAGGTGACCCAAATGGACACTCAATAAATGCAACTCAACATTCAATAGAAGCACTGTAGGGCTTTTTTTTTTTTTTTTTCAATCAACCAGCTGACAACTAAATCATCTAATAGACAAATTTGCAAAAGAGGGTAAGTAAAGTACCTCTGTGAACCAATCATATAGTGAAAAGAAGAGAGGCCGATCAAACAAATCCGAGACTGCACCTTCAGCTATAGGCATAAACCCAAGACTTCCTCCACTTAACAAATTGGTAAGGAGGTTGCTAGCATTATCCAGTAAATTTCTTCTGGTTTTTGGTTCATCAGTACTTGTTGATTGACATCTAAAACACCATTATTATTCAAATTCAATCACTCAAGGAACATGAAAAAAAGGAAATGGATAAAACCAAAGAACACAAGGAGAGGTACCTGATAGTACTACTAGTCCTTTTTGGGTTAGAATTGAGAGTCTGAGTGAGAGAGTGAAAATATGAGGAGGGCGTTGTGATAGTCCTAAATCCCATATCATGATTTCTGTGGGAATTTCCATAACATAGAGGTAGGGGGGAGAGACCCAAGAGAGACGCAGCCATGGCCATGGGCATTGCCATTGCCAAGCTTTGGAGTTTGAGCGGTGATGAGTGTGTTAACTGTTACGACAAGACATTAAGAAAGTGTGAGTGAGTGGAAGACGCACCCAACCCCAACATAGGATAAGAGCATTCACTATAAGACTTCTAAAAGCTAAAGAGTCAAATTTTAGAATCTCTTTCCACAAAAGACACCCTACAACAAAGATGTTATTTCTATAAATTTTGGCATATGAGTTACAGTAAATTACCATAAATAGCGGTTCAAGAGCATTCACAACAGCGGAGATAATAATTTAGCTTTTTAGCTCTCCACCAAAAGTTATTTTATCTATTGGCTAAAATGTAAAATTGACCCTTTAAGTTTCAGCTTTTGTCATTTCAGTCCTCTAAGTTTCAGTTTTGTCATTTCAGTTCTCTAAGTTTCAAATTTTGTCAATTCAATCATCCGTTATCCTTCTGTTAAACACTGCCATTAATTAAGAAGCACGGGTGCATTTCGTGATTCGGGTGCGGGTGCGGGTACGGGTGCGGGACTTGGCAATTTTTGAAAAAGGTGGGTGCGGGTGCGGCGGGACTCGGCGATTAAAAAATTATTAAAAAATTATTATTTATATTTTTAATATATTGCTAAGCATAATTTTTCACATTATATAAACATATATCAAATTTAATAACTAAAACATGATGTTCATAAATTAAATACAACCCACAAGATTAAAACTAAAAGTCTAAAACATTCCATGATGTTTGAAAATTAGAATACAACTCACCAGTTTGAAACTAAAATAAAATAAAAGATAATCAACAAGACAATCAAATACTAACATCGTCATCCTCAATATCAATTGCTTCACTTCGAACTTCACTTTCACTAGTAGTAGCACTAGTGCTAGCATTCCCAATAACCACGGCCTCCAACTCTGGCTCATCGAGTGTAAGGGCTGCATTCTCAAGAATTCCTGCTCCTCCATGCATGTCGCTCTCATTCCAAGAGTCTCCAAAAATATCCCACATCTTTGTTGCTGAATGTACGTACTCCTCATTGCGCCTTGACAAGAGTCGAAGATTAGAATGCACATATACCAAATCCTCAGCGCGTGCAGGAGTCATTTTGTTTCTTTTTAAGGAATGAATAAATTTGTATTTGCTCCAATTCCTCTCAGCACATGAGGATGAACAAGGTTGTCCAAGAAGTTTAAGGGCAAGGGCTTGAAGAATTGGAAATGCGGAGCCATGGTATTGCCACCAAATCAAAGGTTGTAAGGTCCACCTATCTGTCAAGGCTTCTGGTGAAGGAAACCTCCCTCTTGAAAATGTAGCAAACTCAGACTTCACCACCGGCTTTAATTCAATCTCATCTTGAAAGTATCGATCCAAACACTTGCTCCTTTCTATAGAAATTTCATGATCCCGATGTGGAGGGATGCGTTTTGGATTCTCCGAAAGCCATTCAATGGAGTAATACCTAGTTAAAGATTAAAAAACAAATATAGATGAAACATGGGTTTTACTAGAAGGGTGAAGGAAGGAAAATATAAAATAAATGTACTTACTTAGGATTTAAGGAATGAGCCAAGCAATGTAGTGGCGTACAATTTTTAGTCCACCGATCAATGAGTATATCATACACCACACCCCAAAATGAGCTATACTGATCATCTTCCAAGCCTTCGTGCCGATATATTACTGTCTTCACCTTCTCTATCATTGAATCCCACATCTCATACACAAGATGAAGACAAGACTTATCTATGTCGGCCATGCGTAGCATATCATAAATGGGTGCTGTGAATTCAAGGATATAATCAATATTATCCCACCAAAGATCACTTAGAATCAAATCTTTCACCTTTTGAGCTTTTCCAACATCATCTTCCCTATAAGAAGCCCATTGGTCACTGATAGCCATGGCTTGAAGGCATCTTTTTATCAACTTCAACCTTTTTAGCATTACAACAACTGAAGCAAATCTAGTATCAGCAACTTGGAGCAATTTTAATGGACAAAATTCATTAAACATTGCCAATCTCATTGAATGGTCCATGATAAAAACACGTATGAAGGATACATCATCAGCAATACGTGTAATCCAACTACATTTCTCATATGTAACTTCATTCTTTTCAGTGTTTTTTGCTGCACAAATATTCTTCAAAGCTAGATTGAGAGTGTGGACAACACAGGGTGTCCAAAATATCTTAGAATACTCACCTTCAATAAGAGCTCCAGCAGACTTCATCACACTAGCATTATCAGTGATAACTTGGACAACTTTTTCATGTCCAATCTCTTTTATAGCATCCTTCAACACCCCAGCAATATAATGTTTATTTTTGAACTCACCTGACCCATCAATTGCCTTTATAAACACTGGACCCCCATCTGATACAGCCATAATATTAATAAGAGGCCTCCTTTGTGGATCTGACCATCCATCAGAAACTATACTTACACCATTTTCAAGCCAAGCGTCCTTAATTGGTTTCAAAAGTTTTTCAACATGAGCCCTTTCTTTTTGCAAAAGTGTTGTTTTCAAGGCATTGTATCCAGGAGGAACATAACCTGGAATGTTATGGGTAGCAGCATATGCATAGGAACTACGATAATATGGGTTTCTTGCAAAATGAAAGGAAAGCCCACCGGTGTAAAACATCCTAGCAATTCTGCTATCCAAATCATGTCTAGCATTATTTTGGAATGCTTTCTCCAAAGTAGAATTCATCACCTTTCTCCTCTTACCATCACCCGAATTTGTACTATCACTCCCTTCATATCTCCGAAATAGGGAAATAGGTGCAGGCCCACGGCCTGGGGGAGGTGGGGGTAAGGGAATTTGACTTCTCTGATCCCTCTCTAACTTATCATTCTCAACTTGGTCATGCATTCGCTGCATTTCCAGCCTATGGCTCGGTGTCACCTTAGGGCATGCTCTAATTCCTTTGCCAGAAATTTTTAATAAATGAGCCTTAACCCTAGAATAGGATCCTACAAATATACCATCACAGTAGTTACACTTAAAGTAAGTGTTTCCACCTGATTTAACAGAGGCACCAGGTGGTTTTTCTACTTTAGTCACGTACTGCCAAAGAGGTGATTCGTCATTTGGCAATTCTTGATTAGATGAATGTGAAGTTTCTGTACTAGCAACGTCATCCATTGCAAATTCAATAGATTCAATTTAACCTATTAAGTATTAACTAAATAAATTAGTAATAAATTAAACCCAGTTCACAGAACACAAATCACAACTCACAACTCACAAATCAAACTAACTAACAAATCACAAATCAAACTATTAACTAACAAATAATAACAAACAAATTTAACCTACAAATAATAACTATTAACTAACAAATCACAAATCAAACTAAGATTGAATAAGGTACCTGAGTTGAGAATGCGTGAGAGAGAGCTGAAGTTTGAATGGTTGTGTGGCTAAGTTGCTGTGTCTAGACTCTAGAGTGGCTGGGATGCACGGACTGAGTGAGTCAGTGAAGATTGAAGAAGCCGAGCAAACAGAGGCACAGAGCACAGAGAGAGAGAGACGAGCGATGGATTGGAGATTGGAGTGAGGGAGGGAGTGAGTCAGTGAACAACTAGAGAGCACAGAGAGAAGAGAGTGACAAGCAATGGAGTTTGGAGTGAGGGAGGGAGTGAGCAGCTGAGCACTGAGCAGCCCAGCAAGCAGTAACTAGAGAGTGATGGAGATGGAGAGCGATGGAGAGATGGAATGAGGGACGGAGGGCTTTGGAGTGTTTCTGAACAAAGTGAGAGTGTGTGAGGGTGTGTTAGGTTTTAGGTTTAGTAAAACAGTGCGTTTTGCACCTTTTTTTTTTTTTTTTTTTTGAATTTCGGCCTGAACCGACCGTATCGGCGGTTTCGGCCGATATGGCCCGAATCGGGCCAAGTTGGCCCAATTTGAGCCGCGTCGGCTTCGCCACGTGGCCGACGCGGCCCGACGCGGCATGGACACGCGGTCAACGGTGTCCAGACCGCGTCGACGTGTCCGACGCGGGTGCGGCGCCAGTGCTTTCCAGTTAATTAAACCAAAACTCCGTCGTTTTGTTTTTTTTTTTTTTTTTAATTTCTTAATTTTACTAAGATACTTTAATTACCAAAAAAAAAAATCTAAAGGGAACGACGACGTTCCCCTGCCTCTGAAAATCAAAAACATCACCGATACATGTACGGATAAGAAGAAAAGGTTGAGAATCGGTCTCACGTACGTCCATACGTTGGGGGTTTTGTTGTGCCAGGAGGAACGCGTCTTTGAGCGGCCACTCGCACCAGTAATAGTCCAATATGTACTCATTGTCTCTTAGATATTCCGGCAACTCCTCGTACTTCACCAATCGCCGCTCGAATCTCTTCCTTTTCTTCTCCGCCTTTGTCTTCTTCGTCTCCTGTTGAGTTTCCGAGTCGGCTCGGTTTGGACTCTTGCGCTTTTCTGACGAACAATACTCATCGTCGTTGCTGTAGCTTTCCTTGAGATTTTGTTCTCCGGCGAAAAATCCGTCGGATCTGAACTCTCCAGCAGATCTGTAAGGTTCGAGTCCCAAGAGGTTCTTTTTGTTTTTTCTTTTTCTTTTTTTTGATAGGAAGTCCCAAGAGGTTCTGATCGATCATTTCCTTCAATTTCTAAGCCCTTTCTATTTATAACCAACGACGACTGGTGTGAGCCAATTAAATAAAGCTACTGCATGAAAACAGTGAAGCTTTTCAGCGTTTTTAGAATTTTCTTTTGGGTTGGGATAGAGTAAGGGTCATTCCCATTAGATTCTTTTTCTTTTTTTTTTCTTTTTTTGTAATTAAAGTATTTTAGTAAAATTAAGAAGTTAAAAAAAAAAAAAAACACCAAAACAACGTCGTTTTGGTTTAGTTAACAGCAACACTTAACTGAAGAATAACGGAAGACTGAATTGACAAAATTTGAAACTTAGAGGACTGAAATAACAAAACTAAAACTTAGAGGACTAAAATGACAAAAGCCGAAACTTAGAGGGTCAGTTTTGCATTTTAGCCTTATCTATTTTACCTACATACATGCTGCAGCAGTGGATCTATTTTAACTTTCAACACAATAAAATAATATAAACATCATAATAAAATAATATCTCTTTCAATAAAATAATATATCCCACTACCCAAAAAACATCCACAGCACCAACCACAACCACCTTTACTATTAGCCACAACCATAGCCACAACCACCACTCTACTTTGGCAACCACAACACAACATAAAAAATAAAAAAATAAAAAAAAAATAAAAAAAAAAACAAAAACAAAAACAAAAACAAAAACAAATACAAAATCACAACCACAACCACAATCACAACCCCATCACCGCTAGTCACCACAAACCACCAGCCACGACAACCACAACCACAACCCACTGCCACTGCCACAACCACAACCATAAACCACAAGACTCATAGCCAAAATACACAAAACCCACTGCCAAAGCCAAAATCATCCACCACCACCACAACCAAAATCCACAAACCCACTGTCAAAATCATCCACCACCATTACCATAGCCAAAATCAACCACCACCACCATAGCCACCAAACCCATATGAAAATACATGAAAAAAAAAATTTTAAAAAAAAACTCAATCACAGCAAAAAGAATAGAAAGAAGGGCGACAACGGTGGCTTGCGACTTGGGGAGGACAATGTCGACGTAGGTCTGATCGGCGGAAGAGAAATGGGTTTGAGGTGGATGGGTTTGATCGGCGTTGGGTGAGCATTGGGATGGAGGATTGGGTGGAGGCGTGGGTTGGAGGTGTGGATCGGCGACTTGGGGCTTGGGTCGGCTTGGGCCGGTGACGTTAAGGCCGGCAGAGGCATGGGTTGGAGACGTTGAGACAGAGAGGTGAGAGTGACTGAGAGAAAGAGAGAGGCACGGTGTGAGCTGTGAGGTGAGAGTGACTGAGAGAGTGAACCACTTTTATTATTTTAATTGGGCTTGGGATTAAAATAAATTTTTTTTTTTTAGCTTTCATAAACAGTGCACATCTATCTATAGATGTGCACTGTAGTAATGGAGCAAAAAAAAATAGATTTAGCTCCACTGCTGGAGCATGCTTTTTATGGTTGAGGAGTTAAAAAATACCAATATACCAATATAGCACCATTGTTGTGAGTGCTCTAATATAGCTCAAATCTTATAACAAGAAATATTATTATATTTCTTAGATAAGTGGCGTTGCTTTTAATGTTTGTAGAGATAGTTTTTTATTATTATTTTAATAATTTGTTTATATTATTTTAAATGAAGTGGTAAAAAAATAGAACTTTTGATATAGGGTTATTGTAAAATAGGGTGTTAAAATTGATAAAATGGTTTTTTAAGATGCTAAATGCTAAAATTTTTGAAAACTTTGATGGGAATGCTCTAATAATAAAAGAATGCGGTTGTAAACTCGTGACGTTAAGGCTTAAGACCAAAATATATAAATATAATTTAGGCCACGTAAGGGTGGAGTTGGATCAGGTTGGGAAAAACCTGCATGGAGTAGGAGTATTGGGATAAGTGACAAATCAGGTTCAAGGTGGGTTAGTAGTATTTTGACATCATTTAAAGTGGCTTCAACATTAATGATAATCAACGACAAACCTAGAATTTAGAATTTCAAGTTAAAGTTAAAGAAGACCGACTATAAACGACTCACATTCAGGTGGTCTAGTTTGTAACATATTGGGCCAACAAGTTTCAAGAATTGAGTTCGAGCCTTAACAACTTGTTGTGTGTTGGTGTTTCTTATATCCTATTTTCATCCCAAATGATCCAAAAAATAATAAGTGAGTTTCTCATGGACTGAGAGTATAGGGGGTTTGGTCTGGAAGCAAATAGGGTGCTAATATAGTCACGCTTATAGGAATGGCAAAATTTGCCTGACCTGCGAGTACCCGATCCGACCCGACCCTAATGGGTTGAGTAAAACCCGACTTAACGCTAATGGGTCAAGTAAAACCCGACCTGCTAAGTAAATGGGGTGGGTTTAGGTTTTAAAAACCCAACCTGAAGTGGGTTCGAGTATTATGCATACCTGCCCTGAACCCGATCCGCATATATGTTATAATTACTGAAATACCTTAAGTATATAAATACTGTAACTATTCTATTCCTCTACTCCAAACCCTAACCTAATTTCATTCTTAATCTCTCTCAAACTCAACCCGCTGCCCCTCTTACCCTCAAGCTTTCATACTCACTCTCATCCATCCTCATAGTCACAACCGTCACCTCCCTCAAGTCATCACTCTCACGGTCTCACCCACCCTCATGGTCATCGCCTCCCTCAAGCACTCACTTTCATCCACCCTCACGACCTCACTCTCACTCAGCCTTTCCTCCTCCATGCGTTTCCACGTCCACCTTGCCATCGAAGCCAAGCCAACATACCTCCTTCTCTGATCTGTCACCGCTCACCGTAAGACCGTGAGAGTGAAATTTCTAAGTTTTGCCAAGCCAACGTCCACCTCTCTGGGTTCATTCCCCAAATTTTTTTTAAGGTTAATTTCCTAATTTTTACATGAATATTTCTGTTACTGGGTTGGGTTGTATTGTTTTTGGTTTGATAATTGATAAATTCTGTATTTTTTTTTTTTTTTTTTTGTGGTGATTTGTGATGTGAAGTGTGGAAAATGAAAGCATGTGTCTTTGTGATTTGTTACTAGCTTACCATGCATTAATGAAAATGGCTTACCTGTGATTTGTGATTTTGTGATTTCTGATGTGAAGCTTGGAAAATTTTTTTTTTTAAATTGTTTTTTTAATTGGGTCAAGGTTTAGGGCCTTTAGACTGGGCCCTGAAGGGGGATGGCTGGAAAGGCCTATGGGGCCCATGGGGCAAGTTTGGGGTCAGAATAAAAAACCCGTTTATTAAACGGGCTGGGTTCGGGTAACAAGTATGGGCTCGTGGGGCGGGTTCGAGTATAAAGAAACCCGGCCTGAACTAGACCCATTGCCATTCCTACACGCCTAACTAGGGAAGCCACATTGGTCGTCCCCTTAGAAAGACTATATGAAAAAAAAAAAAAAAAAAAAAAAAAAAAAAAAAAAAAAAAAAAAAAAAAGTCAAATAAACATCCATATAGTGTTAACAAACTATCAACCAAGGCAAATATATAAAATTATTGTTTCTTAATATATTAAGATGCAATTATCTTCCTCCTGCCTAATTTTCTTGGGGTGGATTCTCATAAAAAAAAGATGCAATTATCTACCAACAATTTTTTTTTTTTTTTGCATCTCTATTAGTCAGTCGCCTATTCCTTATTGCTGCCCCACTACCAACAAATAGTCAAACACCAAAAAATAAAATATATTCTCTACAAACTCTTCTCTTTCTATATATTATAGCTTTATTCTAAGGTTTTGAATTTCGTTCCAGTGATCATTTTATGGAATATCTTGGTATTGGTGTATATTGGTGCACTGTTTTGAAATAATACCGGTGCACTGTTTTGAAATAACAGATAGGTAGAGGTTTAAAAAAAAAATTTAAATCTTAATAAAATAAAATAGATTGGTTATAAAATATTATATATATAAATTTTGATATTTTTGTAAATAAGCAAACACCTTTAGGATATTTGTAAAGTAGATCCTTTTCACTCCTACCCACGTAACTCTGCTCCTTTAACACTACTATTTCTTATCTCACCTAACGCTTCTATTTCACCATTTCAAACCGAACCTCTGAATCTCCCATCATCTTCTTCTTTCTTTCTGTATATTTCTTTTCACCGTACCTCTGTCAAGCTTCATTTTCTTCACTTTTTTTTTTCACATCCTTGTTCTCACTCTCTATTCTCTCCAGCCTCTATCTTTCTGTCTCTAGCTCTCTCTCAACTTTCTCTAATTTATATTTTCCTAAATTTGGCTTGTATGTAACTGACTAAGGGTGAGTTTGGTTCAGCTTTTTGTAAAAGTGCATAATGAAAAAGTGAAGTTTTCAAAAAGTGCATAATGAAAAAGTGCATTTTCAAAAAGTTGAGTGTTTGGTAAAATCTATTAAAATGTGCTTTTTGAAAAAGCTGAGTGTTTGACTAGCACTTATAAAAGTGGTAGTTTGAGGGATAAATTACCAAAAAGGACAATGTATATATAAGGGAGTTTATTTAATACTTTTTTTTTTTTTTTGGATGTGAGTTTGGTTCATACTTAAATCAACTATTTCATCATACTTAAATCAATTTTTCTCTTTCTAAAAAAATTATTTTTTTCTCACCAATATTAGCTAATAATAACCTACCACTTAAGATTTATTGTGAAAATATCGTGATAAAAATTGATACTAATTTTAATTTGAACGTACTATTAAAATTATTTTTTTCTCTTTCTAAAAAAATTATTTTTTTCTCACCAATATTAGCTAATAATAACCTACCACTTAAAATTTATTGTGAAAATATTGTGATAAAAATTGATACTAATTTTAATTTAAACGTACTATTAAAATTATTTTTTTTTCTTTCTAAAAAAATTATTCTTTTCTCACCAATATTAGATAATAATAACCTACCACTTAAAATTTATTGTGAAAGTATTGTGAAAATATTGTGATAAAAATTGATACTAATTTTAATTTGAACGTACTATTAAAATTATTTTTTTCTTTTTCTAAAAAATTTTTTTTTTCTCATCAATATTAGTTAATAATAACCTACCACTTAAAATTTATTGTAAAAAAATTGTGATACCATATCCCTTTTGTTTTTTTTTCTTTTTTTTTTTTTCCTCTTTTTTTATCATCCACACACGTAACACACTTCTTTTTCTTTTTCTTTTTCCTTTTTTCCCTTTTTTTTCTCCTCCACACACGTACTCCTTACACTTTTCTTATTTTACTTCTTTCCTCTTTTGCAACCTACCATTTCCTCCAAGCTCAGAACGTTCCAGGCTCCAGCTCTCCTTCTTCCTCTTCTTTTTTTTTTTTTTTCCTTTCTTCCTTTCTCCCTTTTCTCTTAGCACTTCCTTTCTCCCTTTACTAAAAATATACCTTTACTCTTTTCTTTTTTTTCCTTCTTTCCTCTTTTTATCCTTTACTCTTTTCTGCTCTTTGGCTTTCCCAAAACCCACAGATTCACAGAGTTCTCCTTCAGTCATTCTTCCTTCTTTTTTTTTTTTTTTTTTTTTTCCTTTTCTCTTAGCACATCGTCTGTAACACCCATTCAAGGGATTGATTTTTTTTTTTTTTCTTTTTCCTTAGCTGATTTGGGATGAGAGGAATGAGGACCGTGAGAGAACTGAAGCCATTTATCAAGGTTAATTTGGTATTTTTCGGTAGAGCCCAACGGATACCATTCAAATGTGCATTCAACTTTTTGTTTATGGACCTCCAGAGGTCCATAATTGTTTTGCGCGTTTATGCCTTCATCCAAAACGCAACTTTTTCAAAAAAGTTGGCGTTTTGGCTGAGCCAAACGCAAAAAACGTCTCAGCATTTTGCAAATGCGCATAAATGGTAAAAGTGGGCTCAAAACGCCCAACCAAACGGGCACTAACTATGGGTTAAAAGGGTTTTAATGGGTTTTTTATTTTTTGGATGAGCTGGGCTCTGGGCTGGCTGGAGCGGGCTAGCTAATGGGGTTAAGACTTTGGAAGAGAGGCCCAGCTATTAAAATGACAAAATAAACCTAATAATTTTTTTTTTGGGCCAGAGGGGCCTGGGCCCCCTACTGGGTTTATCCCTGATGATAACGAGTAGAGATGAGACAAAAGGGAAGTGGTAAGAGACAATAAAATAAAAAAGTGTTTTGGGAATGAAAATAGGTTATGTGAAAACAAAAGATTAAATTATAAATAAAATAAAACTTATCGGATCAAAAAAAAAAAAAAAAAAAAGAGTAATAAAACTTAGATAAACTTAGGTGCAATATATTAAATTCCCAATTGAATTTAGTAACTGATAAGATAAAAATAGTATTATTTTATTCAAGATAAATTTTCAAAATTATATTTAAGTTTTACTCTATAAGATATAAGTAATCTAAATATATAATAAGTTGGGTTCAAGTTACACCTGGTGTAACTCTAAGCAATGTTACACTATGATCACCACCCAATAATTTGTTATAAAATTCATATTTTGAAAATCCCACATTTGAATTACATATTCTACATGTTCTTAACATTCATGTCAATTGATTGTTATTTACCATTCGATCCATAAGCTCATTTTTATGCATTATTTTAAATTACAAAAACTTAACTTTAAAAAATTGATTGATGACACGGTTATTAATCTTTGATTATTTCAAAAATTTTCAAGCATGGAGAATATATAAAGATGTAATCTAACGATAGATTTGTCAAAATTCACATCCAATTAAAAAAAATTGAGTAGTGTAATATTGTTTAAAGTTATATATGTGTAACTTGAACCCAACTCATATATTAAATGGAAACGTACGCACACACACACACATACTAAACTTATCACACGCGCTTTACGCATCTAATAATGTTTTATTTATTTATTTATAAATAACCGTGTGTATTTTTTTAAAGAAATAGGTAAGGTAACATGGAATAACGTTTAAAAAAAAGATAAAGAACTGTAAGAAGTTGAAACAAAATGGGGTATTTGAATTTATTGATCGGGATAAGAATTGTGATAAGTAAAAAAATTTGATATTTAAACAAAAGAAAGACGATATACGTTAGTATGGATGTATGTGGATTGTGATAACTATATAGAATTTGGATAACAAAAATTTTAGAATGTTTTAAAGAATTAAAAAAAAAATCATAAAAATTTCGGGATAAGATTGAGTAGTTTTTACGTGAGGTAGTGGTTTTTTTTTTTTTTTTTTTTTTGAAGAAGTAATTTTGTATTTTTTTAATAAAGATAATTGAAGTATTTGAATACAAATAGATAACAAATACAGATATGAATAAGATATTTGAATACAAATGGGTGGTGAGAATAACAGTTTTCTTTTTTATTCCCTTTTGTACATGAATTAGTATTACTCTTCTAATATTTTTTGGAAGAAGTAATTTTGTATTTTGGATTTTTTTTTTTTTGATAAAAATAATTGAAGTATTTGAATTCAAATAGATAACAAATACAAATAGGAATTAGACATTTGAATACAAATGGGTGGTGAGAATAACAATTTTTTTTTTCCCTTTTGTACATGACTTAGTATTACTGTTTTAACATTTTTTGCTTTTTTTTTTTTTTAGAAAAATAAAATAAAATAAAGGGTATGTTATTTTAGAATTTGTATGAAGATATTTTGGTATGCCAAAAATTGAAGACAAAACATGGGAATCCTCTTATTAATAGTGTGTATATATATATATATATTCAAACTCAAACCCCTTACTTGATGAATAAGATATATTATCAATTAACTTAACTGAAACTCATAACTCTTATTTTAATAACAAAACAATTAATATAATGAATAGCAACATAAGAGCATTAACATTAGTTGTGCCAAATACCAAATATACCAAACACTAAAAAATCACTTACATTAGATGTTTAGAGCATTCACATCAGCTCTTTTATAAATGTGTAAAATACACATTTTGACCACTTTTACACATTTTGAACCAAAAAACACTCCACATCAGTCCTTTTAAAATCGTGTATACTTGTGTAAAATTGTCAACGAGCTATAGTACCCGTGTAAATTTACACGGGCACTGTAGCTCGTGTATTTAGTTTTTTAATAGTTTTTTCTCTCTCCTCTCTAACTGACTCTCACCTCCCTCTCTCTCTCTCTCTCTCAGATGCTGCGCTCTCTCTTTCTCTCTCCTCTCTTAAACTACCTCTCTTCCCCAACCATTACAACAACCTAGCGCGCCAAAATCAACTGAAAATTAACCCAAACAAACCCATACACAAACACACCCACACACAAACAAACCTAAACGGACAAACAACAAAGAGAGATCGGTGCTTATCGGAACAATCTGGGTTGCCAGAGCTCGTGGGTCGGCCGGTGAAGCGTGGAGCGTGGATCGGTGCTTGTGGAGCATGGATCGGCCGGTGAAGAAAGGATCTGGGTCGCCAGATCTCGTAGGTCTCGCTTGATCGGAGCTTGTGGGTAGGCCAATGAAGCGTGGAGCGTGGATCGGTGCTTGTGGAGCGTGGGTCGGCTGGTGAAGAAAGGATCTGGGTCGCCGTAGCTCGTGGGTCGGCCGGTGAAGCGTAGAGCGTGATCTGGGTTGGTAGTTTTTGAGAAAGAAGGAGAGAAGGTAGAAAAGAGAGAGAGAGAGAGAGAGAGAGAGAGAGAGAGAGAGAGAGAGGTGATCTGTTCAAAAAAGTGAGAGAGAGAGGGCGCGCGTATATAGTAAAACAGTTGAGAGAAATAATAAAAAAAATTGAGAAGAATTAATATTTTATTGAAATATCTTGTAAAATAGATAAACTGATGTGGGTGTTTTGTAAAAGTGATAGTGTAAAATAGAAAGACAAGGTTTTTTCGTGTAAAATAGACAACAAATTTAGAAGAACTGATGTGAATGCTCTAAATGCCAAAAAATTTGGCATAGATAAACAGTACCATTCAAAATTTAGAACAAATGCTAAATTTTCTTTAATATTATTTCTCTCTTCTCTCACATATCTATCTCATCACCCCCGTCTACCTCACCCATTCTCTCAATCCTTCTCTCTCTATCTCAACCTTTCTCTCTCTCTCTCTCTCTCTCTCTCTCAAAGTGATCTTCGGCCCACAACCGATCTCGCCAAGCGCCTGCCTTTGCTGCGTCTGCCGAACTCCGCCTAATCTTGCCATGCATTGAATCCCTCTCTTTGTTTGCTTGTTTATGGTTAATTTTGGGGATTGGATTTGGTATGAGAAATGGGATTGTAGTTATATAGGTTTGTTGTTTTGAGGTGGTCGTTTTGGCAGGTGGTGTTGGGTTGATTTTGGGTAGTGATTGATGGTGGTGGGTTTGTGCATTTGGTGGGTTCCGATCTAGTACTGGGTTTTGATCTCTCTCCTCTCTCACTTTTTCTTTGACTCAGTGGTGGCTAGCAATGGTTTGAGTAGGGCTGTGCGTGGTGGTGGTTTTGGTGTTCTAATCTAGTGGTTTGCTGGGTTTATATTTTTTGTTTGTGGTTAGGTTGATTTTGGTAGTGTTTTGCATTTGGGTTTTTTTTTTTTTTTTTTTTTTTTTGTATATATATATATATATATATATATATTTTGTGTATTTTAGCATCACGGTGGCCGGTGGTTATGGCTGGTTGTCATTGTGGAAATGGGTTATGGTTGAGGAGGCTGTGGTGAATGCGTTCATAGTAGAGAGAAGAGAGGTTTTGGGATTATAAAAATTGAATGATTTTTTATTGGTTGTGTATATTATTTTAATGTATTGAATCGTTAAAATAGAACATTTGACGTAGGGAGTATTGTAAAATAATGTCTTAAGTAGTTTTGGGTGTGGGAAAATAGAATTTGGGATGGCACAACTAATGCTAGTGCTCCAAAAATAACATTACTTAACTGGAGAAGGTCCATAATTCATCACAACAAAGAGGCTGTAATGCAGAACCAAAAAAAAGAAAAAATGTTTAAGACTCATAGATTCTCTTTATAACAACTAGGGAGGAGATTTAAACCCTGGATATATTCTTTAAAAACATCAAGAAGTTTCAATTAAGGTACAATGCTCTTAGTAGTTAAATACAAAAATTTAGGGCCCGTTTAGTAATGTTGTCCTAGTAACATTATTTAAGTGTTGTGGAAATACATGTGGGTAAAAAAGTGTTGTGTTTTTTAAACAACAAAAACTGTTGTTCAAATAACGTTATCAAATATGCCCTTAAAGGGCTAAGCATTCAAATGCTAAAGAGCTTTTCAGGTTGGAATTCTAACTTATTGTAAAAATTCTACTAATAAAGCCTTGCATTTAAAACTCGACTCACTACACCAATGCCAAAAAGGAACATATGGGGTCCTTAAAAGCTAAACATAGTTTTGGCTAAAGTAGAATATTTGAATGTTAGTATTAAAGGATTTTTTTTTTTTTTTTAATTTTTTGGAGATAGTTACAATATGATGCTTACCCTGCAGGTCGAACCATTTCTTCCCTACACTTCCAACACTTTGTGTATGGAGAACTCGTTGCTAGTATTAAAGTTCTTTAGTGCACTATTCCATCTTGTTGTTCATTAGAACAATAATTGATATATATATATATATATATATATTACAATTTGTAATTTATAGAATAACAATAGTAAAATAAAATAAAGATAATTCACTAAATTTACATTTGTACCATAAAATAAGAGAACAGTGGAGAGATATTACCTTGATGATTGATAATAGCTTAAAAGTACAATATTATCTTAGCATTGGTAGACATTATCACATCTATTTTGTGTTTATTCCCACACTTACACGTAAATATAAGAGTTTGTAAGTTTTCTCTAAAATATACTCATTTTGTGTATTTTTTTTTTCTTGTAAGAGATTAAAACTAATAAACTAAGCATGCAAACATGAAGCTAAGAGAATTCAAGGGTGAAGCCCAATTGAGAATTGGCTTTTGAAGAATTTAATGAGTCAGAGATGTGTGGTAACATAAAAAGAAAGAGTGAGATTTGTTTGAGCCAAAGATGGAAATAATCCTGGCATAGAAATATTCTAACCAGTATTGGTATTTTGGCCATATCTTTTTACTCCAATATTGGATTGACTTGATTCTTGTGGCACAGATCTAAAACTTTGTAGTTTACCAAAATTTTAGAATCGTTTGTATTCAAGGCCAAAACCGGCGTGGATGTTGACCAACTGTTGAAAAACGGGAATCGACATTTTATATTTTCCTTTCTAGGGAGCATGTATTTTAGGGTTTTAAATATTATAAATATTAAAGGGATACAAAGGCAGCCACGTTTTTGGCTGCTGAAAATCCTTATATTTCATCAATTTTTAGAGTTTTTATTTTCTATGGAAGTTTAAGAACCTAAGCTAGGGTTAGGGGTAAATCCCCAATGTTGTAAATTGTCCACTATTCAATCCAAGCATATTTTTTACGTTTTGATTATTGAAATCAATTTTTTTCTTTTCATAATTGTTTTGTTAGATTGATATTTAATTTCTAATTCTTTCATAAGTCTATTCTTGAAACGGGGTAATTTTGTTAGATATTACTTTTTCCCTAGTATTGTCTCTAGGGTATACGATATTCTTGATATTTTTAGTAAAGTTATTGTTTTCTAGAATAAATTGTTAGAACAGTTGATGAATATAATCAACCAAAGAGACTTTTATTAATGAAGCATATTTCTAAATTTTCCAATCGGATAGTTTATGTGTTTACTTACCCGATTGTGTACTAAATTGGATTGGTAGTGGATGCTTAAAAATAGTGGACAAACGCTAACACCCTAGTGATTTTAATTATTGAGTTTTACCAAACTTTCTTTTTTCTTAAGTTTCAATCATATTTTTCTATATATTATTGGTGCTTTTGATGTGTTCTTATTTTCTTTTTCTCAGTGGAACGACAACTTTAGCTGCACTACAATTTCTGTTACAAAATTGGATGACATCAATGATCATCTCATAAAATAAAATATAATTTATTGTCAATTCAAAAAATATTTTTAGGTGGCGGAGCTGAGACGTGGACCAGGTCACTATCTTGAGACGATACACGCCGTCTATGAGATTTTCAGTGTAGTAGACTAACAACATTATATGTGCCACCCCGGGGATACAACGACCCAACCACCTTGCTAATTATCCTTACAAGCCTATATCGATTGTAGGATATGAAACTCTTAAAATAATACTTTCTTTTACCTAGAAATATAATGTAGCAGGGATATATATTTTTCATTAAAAGAAGAGGAAAAAAACCATACAAGTGCTTTAGAAATATGTTGCTTCATATAAAAGTGACAAGACAAAACTACATTTGTTTTTGTACATCCCATTCACTTCACATAGCTAGAGGTCTATGTATCTCTACATATGCTGAGACAAAATAGTCTTATACTTAAGGATTTATGAACACTGACAACCATTTTGAATTTCTCATAAATCAATTAATAAATATTTATTGTGGGGGTGAAAAATAACCAACAACGCTGTAGTTGAGGAGGCTTCAGATCTACACAATTAATTCCTAAAAATGGGAAAAATAATCCACAATGGAAGGATTAAGCAACGGATTAAGACAGATAATGAACAAATCAAACTCTTTTATAGAGAGGAACAACGTTCCCGAGGTGCCTAATATAGATTAAGGGAACTTGAACTTAAAGAATATTCCCTTTGGCTCTCTCTCTCTCTCTCTCTCTCTCTCTCTCTCTCTCTCTCTCTCTCTCTCTCTATATATATATATATATATATATAGTTCTTGCCTATGCTTTTTGCTCTCTACCCCCTTCTCTGTGGCTTCCCCTTCCTTTTATAGCTACTTCCCACTTCCTCTCCCTCTTCTAGCTATCTAGTTACCAGTTGGATTTTAGGGAATACTTGTCCCATCATCCTTTTGTTCTGCCACTTCTTGATCATGAAAGTAGATTTCTAGGGGTACTTTTATTATTCAAGCTAGTCATTCGGTATTGAATGTAGCTGACATTAGGTGAGGGGCCTCATTAATGCAGAAATGATTGCTTTATTGGGTCTTGTGTTTTCTTTGTCGTGTCCCTTAGAGGGAGCTTAAGAAGAGGAGAAACCTCAGTTCAGAAGGGACATGTTAACCGCATTATATTTATTTCTTTGGGAAGAAAGTTTTGTCTACCACCACGGTAATGGACCTCAGGGAATGAATTCAGCTTGGATTTCCACGGTGGCGAGCTTTAATGGTTTCTCCTCACTCAATAGGCTTCTTTGTTCATAACCATACCTTGGGCTGGGTCCATTCTTCAGTGTAGTTCTTTGGGCTTTTGGCTCTCGGCCCGAGCTTACATTCATCCCCCCACATTTATTTATGTCAATAATTTCCCTTATTGAAAGGTTGGAACATTTGAAAGGAAAAGTTTTATTAGGAAATGTCTTTGGTAAGGAAATATTGCTATATACATTGAGCCACTAAACGTTCATATGGTCAATAATATTTATAGTCATTCAAATGCTAACATTATATATAAAATAACTCACAAATTAATACAAATATAAAGACTTTGAATTTGGTAAAGAGTGAACTAATTTCATCAAATCACTTAAATAAGCATTTAATAAAAATATTGTAATTTTTATAAGGGTAAATTACAAAATTGGTCCCTATTCTTTACACCATATTTCAATTTAGTCCCTAACTTTCCAATTGGGTCAATTTAGTCTCTAACTTTTTCAGTTCCGTATCAATTTATTCCCTGCAATTATTCCTTGGATGGACAAAGCTGATGTGTCAAACGGATCAATAAAAAATTATTTTCTATGTCACATCAATGCCAACTATACTGCCACTCACATTAAAAAAAAAAAAAAAAAAAAAATCAAATTAAAACTAAGACACGGGAAATACCACCAGCCACTCATCTCCATCTCCTTTCCCTGAAATCCATTATTCTTGCACATATAACATCAATCAAGAACCAAGATATTTTTCTTCTCAAAAAAAAAAAAAAAAAAAAACCCAAGATATTCCTTGTCCAAAGATTATCCACTACTACCCTAGGTTGTCATTTGAAGAAAGAAGGCAACCTTTCTTGGGACCTCTGTACATCAATACTCCTTTGAGGAAAACATCTCCCTATAAACCTCTAAGAACTTAACAGTAGGAATGAACATCAAGTTTATCTTCCTTTGAAGGCCTCAAAAATCTGTTCCATCCCTTGGCCTAAAGTTACTTTAGAGTACAACAGTTCAATGAAATTTTCCATAGACTCAAACTCCCAATCTTGTGGTGATTTATTGAATTAACGATTCCAACTATGCCCACAATCCAAATAAGATGCAAATGAGGCATTCTTGTCTACTGTGACTCCATAGGATTCAAGGAACATATCCTTGAGACAAGAATCTTCCCACCAAGTATCATGCCAAAACCTCACCCGTATACCAACCCCATTAATAAACTTGATTTTCTTACAAAAGATATCTCATCTGCTTCTGATGCATTTCGAAAGGCTTACCCAATGTGAACCTCGTACCTTCTCCAATGACCAACCTATCTCATAAATGTACCCCAAACTGCAACAATCATTTCCCTAGAAGAGCTTGATTGAAAGTGATCAGCTTACCAATCCCTAGTTTTAACTTTTAACGAGAGAGAGAGAGAGGGATGATTTTGGTTGGTTTATTTATTTATTTATTTTTTAGTTAGTTTGTTTGTTTGGTTGTTTTGTTTTGTTTTTTGTTTTTTTTTTAAAATCTGACATGGTGGAACAGTGGGCAGATAATGTGACATGAAAAATAATTTTTTATTTTTCCATTTGACACATCATCCTTCTCTATTCAATAATGGCAGTGACTAAATTGACACAGGACTGAAAAAGTTAGGGATTAAATTGACCCAATTGAAATATTAGAGACTAAATTGAAATATAGTGCAAAGGATAAAAACTAGCTTTGTAATTTACCCTTTTTATAAAAATATTCCAACACATCTTTAAAAAAATAATGAATTGACATAATTGTCCATTCTTTTGGTTTTTTTTTTTTTTTAAGATACAAAATGGACACTCATTTTTGAGAGAGAGAGAGAGAGAGAGAGAGAGAGAGAGATAATAATAATAATTGACCATTATTGAATTAATTAGGTTAAATACAAATATGTTAAATGTTTTATTTATTTTTTATTTTTTATAATTTGATATTAGCAATAGGAGAGGAGGATTTGAATATTGGTTGTCTTTATTGGAAACATCAAAAAGCGTCAATTGAGTTAGAAAACTCTTAACATTTTTTTTTGACAAACAGGAGTATCTAGACTTCTTCAAGTATCTGACTATTCTTTCGGATGTATGTCATCTTTTGTCATTTCTCACATCTAAATGCCTTTTTATCAAATTTGGTTACCAGCCATGAATAATAATTTCAAAACACTTTATCATCGAAGTTTGCTAAACGTTCTAAACACTAAATTTTTTTATCATCAAAACTCAATGGTTAAATTATACTTCCCATGTTAATACCAAAACGACTTAAACAAGACCAAACACAGATATAATATCATTATTGCTACTCTACTAGTGGGAGTCTAAAATTAGTAATATGATTTGATAATAGTTTACAACATGAAACAAAAATAAATAAATACATAATTTATTAATCAAACTGATTTAAAGGATAAAAGTGGTAGGACGTCTGATGATGAAGCTGAACCTAATTCTAAACATGAACTTGCTGAAGTTGAAACGTCATTCCATGGCCCCATTTCTTCATTCCTAACATCTTCAAGTTCATCAAAATTTGGTTGAAAATGGGAAACTTTTTGAACTCCCTCCAATTCCATCATGATCTCTATCATGGTAGGTCGTTTCTTTCCATTCAAGTGCAAACATCTTTTTGCAAGGTTAGCAATTGCCATGACTTCATCTTTATTACAAACCTTATGTACTTGAGTATCAAGTATATCAAAGAGACGGTTCTCTTTTAATGAATGAACAAAATATGTAGATAGGTTCCGACTTTCTGCTGATCTTGTCGAAGAAACTGGTTTTTCTCCTGTTAAAAGCTCAATAAGGACCACTCCGAAACTATAAACATCACTTTTGTCAGTAAATTGACTTGTTTGAAAGTATTCTGGATCCAAGTAGCCAAAAGTACCATATACTAGTGTGGTTACATGAGTTTGGTCAATGGCCACTGATCTTGAAGTGCCGAAATCTGCTACTTTTGCTCTATATTTGTCATCAAGGAGTATGTTTGAAGATTTTATGTCTCGATGGTAAATGGGCAGTGAAGCTGCAGAGTGCAAGTATGATAGAGCTCCCGCAATTTCTGTGGCAATTCTTAAGCGCATTTCCCATGTTAGCAATGGAAAATCTTCATTTTCTTCATGGAGATACTGAAAAAGTGTGCCATTGGGAATGAATTCATAAACTAACAAAGGAACTTCTGTCTCAAGACAACACCCGAGTAGTTTAACCACATTTCTATGATTGATTTGTGAAAGAATGATAATCTCATTAACGAATTGTTCAAGATTTCCTTCATCCACTGTGTTGCACTTTTTAATTGCCACAATTCTTCCATCAATTAACATTCCTTTATAAACTGTACCTTGTCCACCCTTACCAAGTATTCTATTTTCATTAAAACAATCAGTTGCAATTTCCAACTCCTTTGAATTGAATAATTTTGCCTTTTGAACGTTGTTTTGATTTGAAGATAATTGTTGTTGTAATAACAAACCACCATTCCTTTTGAAGAATTTTTGCTTGAGCTTGATTTTGTTTCTTTTCTTTATCACTTTGTATAACCTCCAAATAACAAGGAGTAGAAACAGTACCCCAAAGCTTGGAGAAATAACTGCATGCATCAAGCAAAAAAATAGAAATATCACATCAACCTATTTTTATTTTTTTATTTTTACGGTTAGAAACATCGGCCTAAAAATTTAGGTTATAGAAAAATATGAATAAGTGTAAATATATTTGGAGATAATTACAATGATTTGGAAACATCTTTCCCGCTACAAGTTGCCAACATTTTTTTATTCTACATTAATATGTTCTCACAATATCCACAACCTAAATAAGTGTTAACTCCAAATTAATTTCTTGAGAAAAAGGGAATTTACTATTAGGTACTTGATTTTTTAGTTAACAGTTCAATTATGTAATGGCTTTCTGAGACTGGGATATTTTGTCACTCGTCTAACTTTTCAACGTGTCCCTGGGCTGTCCTGCCTTAAATGAGCTTAAACACTTAATTGATGAATTCTTACAAAATTTTTAATTTCAAAAATCTAAATTGAAATGAAGAATTGTACAACTTTATAGAGAAAGTTTATTTCTAGATAGATCTGTAATCTGTGGAAAAATATAGAAGAGTGATGAGTAATGCAATTGAGCTAATAGTCTGAAACTATCAAGTTATAGGAGGTACGATTATATCTTTTAGTGATAGATTGCCAAGAGAACAGAAATTAAAAGCTAATTGACTTTTTATGTGCTTCATTTTCTAAAATTGCATTTAATTTAGTAAACTAAACGTGTATGAAATATAGTATTTTTTTTAATAACTTTTTCTTATCCGTGATCTAGCTCGGAAAGTAGAATCAATAAAATCCATTAAAAAGAATTAACTAAAAAAGAAAATAATTTTAAGAGAATTAAATGGAAATTAGAATTATAAACACCGTAGAGTTACACTAGATGTCAGTTGTACCGTCCCTCTTAATGTCATGAACCTTATGCCATAGCATATCCTAGTCATGTAACCAAGATCTTGCTATTATTTTTCACCATATTCATTTTCCAAATTTAATGAGCAATAGGACATACCTAGAATGGCTATCTTCAATGGAGACTTTTGCTTGTTGCAATTGTAACTGCCTTCTGTATTCTCACACTCTAAATCGGGGGGACATTGATAGTTGAGATACTTTTGCTTTTCGTCTTCGCACTCATTTATATCTGATAGGAATAAGATAACACGAAAATTAATAAATTTTTTGTGCATTTTGGTGTTTACATTTTACGTACATATCTTTGGTCACTGATATAGGCAACAGAGGTTTGGGCAAAATTTGTTGCTCACTCATATTGACAACAGAGGTTTCAAAAGTATTAAGCACAAGTCGTTCTTCAAAATTGATTTGGGTTAAATCCAAGGAGGCTAATCAAGCTCAAACACCTTATTACAAGGATTGCCTTGGTTCTTAAAGCATTTGGGAAAACAGAAGCAGACTCTAAACATAAACAGAAAACACCAAAAAAATGTTATGGCTCAATCAAAAGCTGAAAGTAGAAAACCAAAAGGTGGTCGGAGCCAATTGCAAGTGAATCGCTTTAGCTTTTTCAGGATTTGAGGCAAAACGCAAATGTTATTTAGCAAAAGATTAAGACACCAACAGGTTTAAATATAGAAATAAAAAAGGGATAAATTACAACAATTATCCTTGAGAATTTAGGAAGTAAAACCCCCCACTAGGGGTTTGTATAAATGCGAAGATTAATTCATGCCCTTCAAAAAGTGTGATTTCACTAACAATTCTTACCCAAAAGATGAGATGACATTCCCTCTCATGAGTTTGATCATGAGATGACACACACACATACATATAGAAGTTGGGTTCAAGCTACATCGTATGTAACTTTAAGTAATATTACACTATATAATTTCTTGTTATTGGAATAATAATTTAAAATTCACATTATTTGATTACATATTCTTTATGTTCTTAACATATATGTTGAATTTCAAGACAAAAGAGGAAGTTATTTACTTTTTCATCCATAAACTCATATTTGATTTATAATTTTAAATTACAAAAAATTGAACTTTAAACATTTGATTGATGACATGGTTATTCATCCTTGACCTTTTTGAAAATTTTGCAATCATGGAGAGTATATTAAGATAATGTAATCCAACGGTGGATTTATCAAAATTTACTTTTAATAAAAAATAATAAATGGTTTAACATTGTTTAAAGTTATACTATGGATAAATTGAGTCCAACCCCCCTCTCATAAAATCTTTAGAGGGTGTGTTATTTCATATAACGTTTTTGTGAGTGTCATTTTGTAAAATTGTGAAGAAAGTTGGTGTAATTTATCCCAAAAAAAAAAAAAAGTGAAAGGGTGTACAAGATATAAATAACAACACATAATACTTATTATATTATATATTAGATCATTATATAATGGGAAATACATAGTTTTAGTTTAGGATAAATTTAAGTTAGAAATTTAGAATATATGTTATTTTGATAAATATTTCAGACTAAAACCCTAATCATTAACTTAAAATGAAAGTGTGGAACATTAGAAATACAGTGCAAATTTTTAAAGATATAATTTAACATCTTTTATATTTTAAGATTGTGTTGTTAGTAATTAGTGTTTGTAAAAAAGTCAAGTTGAGATGAACTGAGTAATGTTTAGGATTATTTATTTAATTATTTTTTGAATAGGAGTTGTGGTCAAGGTTATCACCAAATTAGATTACATATTTAAGTTTAGTTCATTTTCTGGTTGAACAAATTTAAGCATGTTCATGAACAACAAAATTAGATCAATCTTTTATAATATATAGTAAACATTGCAACAAAAATTTGTATGCTGAATGAGGATTAGCATGCTGATTGAGGAATGGAAATCCACAATATTTTAATTATATATGTAAACATTGCAAATAAAATTATGACGTCCACTTTGTAATTGCTTTTTATTATCATGTCAAGACATTAATAAATTTTTAGTGTAGACAAGATTCAAATCTCAAATATTTTATTTGATGATAAAATTTTTACCAATTGGGCTAATGGAAATCCACAATATTTTAATTATTTGAGATATATATATATATATATATATATATGTATGTATGTATACATCTAGTGCAATAATAAAAAATAAAGACAAAGTTTTAACCCATTGATAATTTATTTTAGTATAAATATAGTATATGAGGATAAGTTATTTAAAATCATATATTATTCTTGAATATAATTTAAAATAACGTGGTATTATACATACTTTTAAATTTTTTAAAAGAATTTTTCACTATAAAATGATAGTCTCTATTTAAAAGATAGATCACAAATATGCCACAGTTTTTTGGCCCTATCTTTTGACGTACGCTCTAGTTGATTATCTTTTGTGCTCCTCAATGTAACAAAATGTAATTTCATCTAATATAATTACTCTTTAGAAACAATTCCAACAAAATACCAAGCATTATTTCTCAAAACCATAATTAGTAATGTACAGGGCAGAATATGTATGGTATGAAATATGTATGTGCTTCATTTATTATGAATTTGAACAAAAAAAATTCATACAATTAGTATAATATGAAAAACGTTTAATACATATTTAATATGTTTATTTTTAATTATAAAAAACGTGTATTTTTTAGAGAAAACGAGAGTTTTATTAAGAAATATGTACATACGTGTAATATATGGTATGTGTACTTTACTTACAATGCTCAAAAGAATAAAATTTACCAATATTAATATTTCTATTAAAAGCCAATCTACTAGAATTTAAAATTTATTTGCAATAGTCTTATTATTAATTTATGATTATTATTATTTTTTGTTGAGGAAAACATTAGTCTTCTTGTATACATAGGAATGTAGACCTCAAGATTCAAGAAATCTATATATACCACCGCACACTCTTAGCGTATTGGTCACTTTATAAGTATAAATATTTGTGAGGTATGAAAGGCAAGATCTAAGATTTAAGTCTCCAGGAGAGAGTTTTTTCACACACACACACACATATATATATATATATATATATACACACACACTTAGATTAATTTAGAATAATCTATATATAAGTCACAATTAGGCATGTAATGTAAAAAGTTGGGGAAAATCGAAGGTGTTGGTAATAGAAGTTTACCTTGACATCCCAAGTTAAGATAAGGATTTCCTTCGTATCCACCAAGGCAATAATAATACGTGGCCCCGTAACTCGTAGTACTCCAATCTATATTCCTTCTACGTGCCTCGGGGCGATTTAAATTTATGATGGCAGTAGAGTTAGGTATTGTCCACTCCAGCGCCACAGGAACGTATTCCAAATACTGCACATCTCTAGAGGGATCTGTTTCATTTGAATCCAACCACCTTTTATCTGCTAGGAAGGCATGTTTGCAAGTATTCATGTTGTTTGTTGTACTCTCCAAAGTAACATTAAGTCGTTGAATCCCATCAGAAGGGACTGTGGTCTGGCAGCAGTCGAACCCTGTGCATTTACCTCTCAGCTTTTGATTTTTGCAATCCGTCTGGCAACCAACAATCACCATAGAATCAGGACCAGCCATTGTGGCCTTGTTGTTGCAACCAACTGAAACGAAATTATTCGCATATGACGAGAAGAAAAAAGGAGTTCCGGAGATGTCCAGAACACCACCACTTCCCGCCACCGAACTCTTATTTGGGCAGTTCGAAGAAATAATAGGCATCTTGACTCGAATGAGTCTGTAAATTCTGATTTCCAGCACCTCCACGCGAATGCTGGGTAAGACTAAGAAGGCTATAGCAGCAGCCGCGACTCCACTTTCATTGCAAAAAATTTCAAACGACTGGTGCATGTAGCAATTGATTCCGATTCCAAACGGATATGGAATCGAAACATTTCCACATCTATCACGACAATTGGGTTTTGCCATAAGTGGTGCTCCTTCTGCTAATCCATATGCCACTGCCAGCAGAAGTAAGAAAGTAATTCTCATTACAAATGTCACAGCCATTTAATTTTTGGGTGTCTTTTACGGTTCAACAAAGCAATATATGTACACATACATACATGGCCTTGCAAGAAAAGTATAGCTAGATAAGATATTTTTTCACACCTTCCGATTTTGTCCCTTCGTTTACTTGGACTTTATAATTAATGTAGAAAGAGAAAAAGAGGGGAGGGAGCGAGGGAGAGAGAGAGAGAGAGAACCAATGAAGGTGAAGAAGGCGAATGTATATTCTCCAAAAAAAAAAAAAAAGTCATTAGAAAAGAGCTATCATGTTATTGTCTTTAACCTTTAAAAAAACAAAAAAAATTTATATTACAAGAACTATGAACAGAAAGAGTCATAAACCACTTTATTACTTAAAAAAAAAAAAAGGATTACCGTGAGATTGTCTTCTATGAGTTTCCAACACTTTTATAAACTATTTTTTATACATACATGCATCTATACAAATTAAGAATTATCCAACCAACGTTTTGTTCTTAATATTGTAATAATTAACTTATTATAATGACTATGAACAGAAAAAGTCATAAACGACTGTTTTATCTTGTTAGACACAGGCCAAGATGTTATCAAAAAAAAAAAAAAAAAAAAAAAATACAGGCCAAGATTGTCTTTTAGTACCCTTTTTTATGGTAACCTTTTTCTAATCTTTTTCAGTCAAAGTCTTCGTCCTAAGAGATTGGCTTTTATCATTTTATGCATTAGAAAAATGAAAAAGAGTTTTTCTTTTATTAATTTCCATGATTTCACAAACCACCCCCCCCCCCCCCCCCCCCCCCCCCCCCCAAACGCATTCACATATTTTACAATTTTATGAGTTTCCATTAGAAAAAGTTCTCAAATCACTCTGTTTTAATGCACATACCATTAGTAAAGATTACCGTACATGCAATTTTAATTTTTAATTTCATAGAAGCTTTAACAAGTGCATAGATCTTGTGCATCAAATTTGAGACAAAGAATATTGGGCTGTCTTTTGGTATTTGGTAATATGGTCATTGGAGAAGTACGATTAGATTGGTAGAATATGACATGCCACATAGATTTTTCTTCCCTGTAAACAATTATTTGATGGTGTAGATACATTAAAAAAAAAAAAAAACATCTTCAACATATTTTATGCTCAGATTTTTGTCTTTGCGGCCCAGTATGCTTTGGTACATGATATTATCTTTTTTTTTTTTTGGTTGAAAATATTATCATTTCTTGGTAGGATTGGAACTTTTATTCTTTTCCCACCATATGATAGATAACGGTAGTTTGATCTACAAAGGTGTTGCGTACGTAAAGTATTAACTATTAGGGTCCGTTTGGATACCGCTGAAAACTGAAAACTGAAAACTGAAAACTGAAAACACTGTAGCAAAATAATATTTAAATGTGTGAATAGTACCGTGAGACCCATTTTTAATGAAAAAGTTGTTAAAAAGTGAAAATTGTGGGTCCGTGAACAGTAAAAATTGTGAAAAAAAGTCACATGTTGCTGCTACTAGCCGCAACAGTGATGAACAGTGAAAAATGGTCTGGAAAAGCTGAAAAGTAAAAAAAAAAAAAAAAAAAAAATTTGCAAAACGCAAAACGCGTCTGGGAAGCGCAAAACGCGCTTCCGAAACGCACACTTAATCAATCATTTTAAACAAAAAACGTGAACCATTCAAAATTTTTTTTTAGGGAATTGAACCATTCAATTTTATTTTTTTTAGGGAACTTGAACCATTCAATTTTTTTTAGGGAAGGTAAACCATTGTTGCCATTCAATTAAAAAGTAACTATTTTCTCCCAAAAAAAAAAGACTGGATATAATAAAAATAACTATCCAGTTATTACTTATTTTCTCCAAAGAAAAGAATGAGGAGTCCGTTCAGGTTGGGTAGGACTCCTCATTCTTCCATGATAAACCTGATTTTTATTGGATCGGGTTGCGGATGGTTGTGAACTCGACCTGATATCAGTCCTACCACTATAAATGATTGGATATACTGTAGTTGTTTACCGGATGAAAATAGCCAATTATTATATTTTGGCAAAATTTGTAACAAACTAGCATTGTTTTGAAAATATTTAACAATCTATTACTTTTTTAGTACTCAAGTTTCACAAGAATTATACAGTTTACATTAAACCAACGTATTACTTTTTGTTTTCAAAATTTTGGTGCTATGAATTTACATTTAGTTGCCAATGCAAGTTTTGCTCAAAAAAAAAAAAAAAGTTGCCAATGCAAGAAACCTTTAAGATGGTGACTTTTCATATCCTTCTGTTGATTAATGGTTGCTACATATCCCTCATGGCAGCTCAAGTTGCGTTCATATCATCCCTAGCTGCTCATGACATGAGCTATTGCATTAGAATGTTCTCACTTCTCTGTTACTAGGAATAAGTTGTGTTTATAAAGCCTTTTGTAGAAAGATTTACTAGTATTGATTTAGCGAAGTTTCTCTCATCCAAAAACTTCTGGTATGACAATGACATAGACAGAGGATGCTAGCTAGGTGTATTATGTACTTGCCGCTATTTTTAATTTTTCTTTTGGCAACCTTGAAGAGCATCTATATCAGACTTCTTTGAATTATGCTTTTAAGTCTTACGCTTTTGGATGAAATGCCTAGGTTATAATAATGAGCACTGTTTTATACTGGGAAAAAAGTAAGAGCACTCCAATATCTAGGAAACCAATTAAGAAATTAGTGTCTCTGGTTTGCTCCTCAAAATAAAAATTAAAAAAAAAAAGAAAAAAGAAAAAAAAAAAGGAAATTAGTGTCTCTGTGTGCAACAATAGAGATGCATTTCTTTCTTTTTTTTTTATTTGGAAATATTTTATCCTGGAATTCATAAGCACCCTTTCAGATACCTGTTAAAGAAAGGGAAAAACCTAATATAATTGAATGAAACGCAAAAAGGCCAAAATCCAAAAAAGTTGGAGAAAAAAATCCAGCATCATTTTAGAATACGTATGAAAGTTCATCACAGTAATTGAAAACATCACAGAAGTGGTATACAGAGACTAATAAGCTGTATGACTAGGAGAAGTTAGTTCCATAAAACTCAATTTTTTTCATAGTTAAAAAGTCATCAAGAACAACTGGATTTGGTACATCCGGAGTCAGCAACTTGACAGGCTTTGGTCAATCAACATGCATGTGACACTCTCGGCTCTATCTCTAGTCATCTTCCAATAAATTGCTTCTTTATTTCGTTGTCTCTTAATAGTACACCGCACATGGGGCACTTTCTGCTCTAGTCATCTGCCAATAAATTGCTCATTTATTTCTTTGTCTCTTGATAGTACACTCTGTATTTTCTCCTTTAGCAGACTCCTTCAGGTGGATGCCATTATTTAGAATGGATTCATATCCCGTGCAATACCTAGGGTATTACACGGGTGCAATACCTCAAATCCTAGCCTTCCATTCAATCTAACGGCTCTAAAACAACTCCACGTCATCAATCCGCGTGACTTAGAAAACAAAATTTAAAAATTCACTCTTATTCGTTCTTTTTCTCTACTTCCCTTTTTCTGTTTATCTCTCTCTCTCTGCAACTCTTCACTCCACTGTTATCTACTTCTCTCTAAAATTCAGAATTTTCAAAAAATCCCTTAGTCACTGTTGCCGCTACCGCTATCGTGCCAAACCACCATCATCGCACGGACCAAGTCTCGAACCAGTCACCATTGCGCCACCCACAAGCCACCGTTGCGGCCTTTCTCTCCCCCAACGATCTATCAACCCCTGCTACGCCTTCGCTTGCTCCACGGCCTAGCATCTTCAAACTGCACCGCCAGCACAGTCACTTCTCAATAAGTTTTCTCTCTAATTTTTCATATATATTGGGAACACGAAAGAAAATAATTATAATTTGACATTGCAGTCTTTTCGATTTTTTTTTTAGTTATGAGCTTAGGGATTGAAATCAGATGGTGGGTTTTTTGGCTGTGGGATTTGTGGGTTCTTTTAATTTGGGTCTTGTTTTTTTGTAAAGTTGTGATTTTTTTTCCTTTCCCATGGTGGTGATTTGTACTAAGAGCCAAGAAATTTTTGATGGGTATATTGTTTTGCTCGGTATTATGGGTTGGGTTATTTATTTATGAACTTGAACAGAATTTTAATGCTTCTTCATTGTTGAACTTGAAAGGCACTATGAGTACCTTTATTTAACTTAAGTTGGACATATAGGTGATATATATGGACAATTTAGAGACTTGATTTTTTTTTAGTAGGGTATTGCAAAGAAGATTAGGCATATCAAAATCTGCTGGTGATTAGAATAATTCATTATTACAAAACTTGCATCAATGTGAAGTTCTAAATTTATACAGCACTTTAATGTGTTCATTTGCAGTTAGATGGCATTAGATTTGATGATGGAGAGTCTCCATTGGAGACCTCTCAAAGTTGAAAAGGTAGATTTTGCTGTGCACAGGTAATGTAGCATTAGTGGAATGCTTACCTTTTGTACTTGTTGGTTGATATCTTGCTAGTAGTAATCTGGGTTGGTTTTGATGTAGCTTGTTGGAAAGCTACGGTAAGAGCTAAAGATCGTGGGCGTGATTCTTGTTGCAGTGATACTAGGCAATTTGACATTGGTAGTAAACAAAAGGTAATAAAGACAGATGCAATTTGACAATGGTAGTAAACAATAGGTACTAAAGACTGATGCCTTTCAGTGTGTCATTAAATATTCATAATATGCTTTGATTTACAGCATTTTTGTGGTAATGTGCTCTCAATTTGTAGTAATACTTGAAATTGATAGCACTTAAAACCTTGTAATGTAGGTTTGATAGTTCATGTAAAGGCAAAATTGGTTGTTTCTTTGCTAAGTTCAGTGTATTCATTGGCTAGCTATGCTAGCTCTTGATATAAATCCCCCCATCCAAGTCTGTTCATCATCTTAATAGTAATATTCTTGTTTTTCTTAGCATTGTTTCAACTTTTCAATATTATCTTCTATGTAGTCCGAATTTGAAAGAATTATTGCACTGAGTCACAATACTAAAGGTTGCTAATTTTTTATATCCACTATGCAGATGATTTCTTGGATGCAATTGAGTGCTAAACCTGTTTTCTGAATTGGTGGCTCAATAATCTCAGCATGGTTTTGTAATGGCTGGCACTGACGGGCTACCATAGTCAAGCCGCTTGAGATCAATGAAGAATATGATCTTGAAGCAAACACATTTTTTTCCTCTTTTCTTAGTGTGGAAATTATGTATTCTACTAGGGGAAAAATTGGTCTTGTAATCAAATTCTATATTTCAATAGAATTCTTGTTATCTTGTTATTTGGCCTTGTAATCAAAGTATACATTTCAATGGAATTTGTACTCTTTTGGAACAATTTTGTTTTTTATTTTTTTATGTGTTTGTTTTAATATTGCATTTGTCACTAAATTGGTTACTCAATTATCTGCTATCTATTGATTTTGATGAAAAAAAGTTTTCAAGAAAAGTCTCTTATCATCCTTTTTTATGAAATCAAAACTACCATAATTGGCTAATGGCTTGGTAACATTTCAAAAGATAACTCATAAAAATCATTACAGATATTGAAATATCAAGAAAAGAAGAATTGCATTTTATTACATTCTCTTTGGTTTGTACTATACATCATTGTAATGGTTTTTGTATACATAAACGAGGACACTCAACTACTCTAGTGTCAAAATTGGATAAGACAACAAAATACTCAAGCAAGTCTTTTTTATCACAATACATGTTTCAAAGTAAAAAGAAGTTCACTCATGTCAAGTTTAAAACTTTAATAAAACTGAAAATTAGTCTTGCTAACGTCAAGATATCAATCCATAATGAATGCTTCAAAACCTTTTCTGGCAACATAGCTTGGCTGGATCTCTATGCTCTATCATCCTGCAATGTTGAAAAACAAATTTCAATCAATACGGTAACATCTTAGAAGACCAATCCTCAATTTACTTGCAAAAATCTTATATGATTCATTGGTTTCAAGTGAAATAGACCAACAATTTGACTGGAACTTGAAACATAATTGCTATTTATAAGCACTGTTCTAATGCCCCACACAATTGACAACCCAAACCTTTTGAAATCAGAACAGCCCTTATTTAAAGCTTGGCTAAAAACATATTGCAAATACCATGACAAAGGTTCAATCGGGTAGTTGCAACTTGAACCAACCAAGTGATGTAAGAATACTGCCAACTTATACTCAAATTTGTAGTGGCACCTGAAACAACTAAGACAATGCATATCTCTGCAGTATTAACATCTGAAGAACTAAGGAGGCAATATTAACATGATAAATTCTAATATTAAATAGAAAAATATTCTATTTGCCAACAAATGGTATTTTCACAAACTTCACAATATCAGGTAGTTGAACAGGAATAATAGAAGAAACAGCCTTGTTTATGAGCACATCCTTGGCAAAATCAAGACCAAGTATGACACTTGCACATATATGAAGCCTTCCTCATCAGATTGAATTTGGGTGTTATTAGGAGTTAGTAGAAATGATAGAACTATTAACAAATTAATGTGTGAAATTAATAAGAAAAACTCAGAAGACAAGTTTTCAAAGGAAAACCAAGAACCCAAAAACTCAAATTACAGCGATCTTCTCTTGAAGAAACCATGAGAGCAACACGTAGAAAAAAAAAATCTAATTTGTATTACTTGGCTCAGTGACATCAACTCCGGACTAAAATTCTTCATTTTTTCCATCCTAACCCACACCATCAAATAGAAAAACCAACAAGTGAAACTTTAACAAAAATAAATAAATAAATAACCTAACCCATAATAGGGTAAAACAATATACCCATCAACAATTTCTTGGCTCTTAGTACAAATCAACACCATGAAAATGAAGAAATTAAAATTAAAAAAAAAATCACAACTTTATAAAAAAAACAAGACCCAGATTAAAAGAACCCATAAATCTCATAGCCAAAAGACCCACCATCTGATTTCAATCCCTAAACTCATAACCAACTAAAATAAATAAAAGAAAAATTGCAATATAAATTTTTTTTTTTTTTTTGTGTTCCCAATATTTATGAAAAGTCAGAGAGAAAGAACTTACTGGGAAGTGATTGTGCTGGCGGTGCAGTTTGGAGATGCTAGGCAGTGGAGCAGGCGAAGGCGTAGCAGAAGTTGATAGATCGTTGGGGGAGAGAAAGACCGCAACGATGGGTGGCGCAATGGTGACTGGTTTGAGACTTGGTCCATGTGATGATGGTGGTTTGACGCAAGAGTGGTAGCAACAACAACAACGGGATTTTTTAAAAATTTTGAAATTTAGAGAGAAGTAGAGAACAGAGGAGTGGACTGAGGAGTGAAGAGTTACACAGAGAGATATGAACAAAAAAGAAAAAAGAAGAGAAATAGAATGAATGACAGTGAATTTTTAAACTTTGTTTTCTAAGTCACGCGGATTGATGACGTGGAATTGTTTTAGAGCCGTTAGATTGAATGGAAGACTACGATTTGAGGTATTGCACCCCGTGCAATACCCTAGGTATTGCATGGGATATGAATCCAGTTAGAATTATATTTGATCTTTTTTTAATCTATTTTTATATATTAATCTATTAATCCATTAATCTTCATCTTCTAAGAAATTGCTTCTTTATTTCGTTGTCTCTTGATAGTACACAGTGCATGGGTCTAACCTATCTCTTGTCAATTGTCATCTTCCAATTAATTGCTCCTTTATTTCTTTGTCTCTTGATAGTACGCTCTGTATTTTCTCCCTTAGCAGACTCCTCCAGCTAGATGCCATTATTTAGAATTATATTTGATCTTTTTTTTAATCTTTTTTTATTATATATTAATAGATTAATCCATTCAGCTATCTAAGAGTTTTTTTTTTTGGGAATTTATCTTTCAGTTTGGTGAAAATAACTAAATACTACGTTTTAGTAAAATTTATGGTAAATTAGAACTGTTTTAAAAATATTTAATAATTTATTACTTTTTTAAGTATTTGATTTTCACAAAATTAAATTCTAAATAGAACTCGAATTTTTAGTGAATCGCTAGCATAACACTACTGACCTGAAACTTATGTAATTAAAAAATTAATGTGGTATTCGATATTGGTGAAATCGAGTATCTCTTTATAGCATTCGAACTTAGTTAGTTAGTTAGTTTTTTTTTTTTTTTTAATTATTTAAAATTGCCTGAATAGTCAAACTTAATGACTTGATATTAGTGATTTTAACATATGCAGTATGAAATTGAAAAGATACACAAGTGTAACTTAATCAATACTTAAGTTTCGGTCCTTGTGATTCATTAAAAAAAAGTTTCGGGCCTTGTGATTCACGATTGCAAGCAAAACCAATCAGGATTTCCTAGTCAGCCTGACATTGAATCAACCCATTTCTAGTTTTTTTTTTTTTTTGATTGGTAGCCATTTCTAGTTAATACTCATGGGAATGTAGGGACAAATTTTATCACCTACAGCTACCATATATATCTCTAGTCGTCTTCCATGAAATTGCTCCTTTATTTCGTTGTCTCTTTGATAGTACACCGTGCATTGGTCTAATCTCTCTCTTGTCAATTGTCATCCTCCAATAAATTGCTCCTTTATTTCTTTGTCTCTTGATAGTACACTCTGTATTTTCTCCTTTAGCAGACTCCTCCAGCTGGATGCCATTATTTAGAATTATATTTGATCTTTTTTTAATCTATTTTTATATATTAATCGATTAATCTATCTTAAAGTTTAAGAGAGAAAAACTTATGGCTAAAAAAGAAAAAAATAAAAAAGAAAAGTTAAAAAAGAATCATGATAGCGTAGTTACAAAATCAGTAACTCCACGTGACTTAATGATAGGAGTAAAAATAATAAAACAAGAAATTAAAAAATTAAAAAAGATAATTTCACAGACATAGATGATTAAAATATTGCAAAAAACTTGAAAGATTTTCCTAAATTATTAACAGATTCTCCTGTGATAGGCATAATGATGGCATACTCCCCTAATCCTCCTACAAATAAAGAGGTTACATATATTAATGTTTCGAATAATAATAAAATTGATAGCAATAGACAGAATTTATTGAGTTTAATTAACAAAGTAATTTTTTAAAAATGGCATACAGAAATCACTCGAGTAATTAATAAAAAGTTTTTTTTGACAGAAATTGCTTTAATAGACTCAAATATTAACATGAATAGCATACAAGAAAGATTAATACCTTCCAAATATTATGAAAAATCTTCTGAGAGATTAATTCAGGCCACTGGAGAAGAGTTAATTAATTATAAATTACTTAATGTTTACCTTTGTAATAAAGGTATATGTTTTGAAGTCATTAAAGATCTTTCTTCCAAAGTTGTTTTAAGAAATCCCTTTATGATCTTGACTAATGTACCTTTTTATTTCATCTTACCCTTAATCCTAAAAGAAATTGATTTCCTCAATAATGTTATCATCTTAAAAGATACTAATAAAAAAAGAATCTATAAAACTGAAAGAAGTTTGTCATCTTTAAAGACAGAATTATCACTTGATGACCAATTGACAGAAAAATGACAAAAAGAAATTTAAACAAGACAAAGAGACAAAGATTTGTTCTTATTCTCACATTGCTTTTTCGTATAAGCACCGACATATGGTCCAAACACCTTGTGAAAAATAATTTAGTGGAAAAGACAAATACATGAAAGATGGAACTATACTCTCTCTTGGCCAATATGAATGGACTGACAGTTGGATAGATGTACCAAACAAAATTATAATAAATAACATACTTACACCCTTTATAGTATCCTCAAATGCTAATAAGATGGATGTTTTATTAAAGGAAGAAGCCTTGATAGATTCTCCTTTATTAATCATTAAAAAAAAACATTAATTGTGGTAATTTATTGAATAAAGATAGATTTAATTTCTTCACAGGAAAAGTTAATTATAAGCTTTTGACAGATTTTCTCCATACTAATACAGTAGTTAATGAAAGACTTTGTGGAGAAGCTTTATTCTTGCAAAATGAGATATATAGTAATACATACATGGATAAAATCATGATAGATTTTGAAAATATTTTGAATTCAACTCACTTTGATAGATTCTATTATGACTATTCTAATACCACTACTACTCAGCAAAAGCACAAAGGTGTACAGAGAAAAGTTTGTTTTACTTTAAATTTTAAAAATGATTTTCTTATAAAATATTTTAAAGAAATTTCACAAAAAAGACATTGTTGAAAGGATTTTTAAAATAAACTCGAAAGAAACTTTGCATGAAAATGTTTATTCTCAAAATAATATTTCAAGACATAATCATTTTCCCAAAACCCATTTGCAAACTACTATGAGTAAAAGAACCTTCCAGGCAGACATGAAAAGAAAGAGCAAAGCACCAACGGTGCAACCCAAACAATTCTGAAAGCCTTTAGTAAGGATTTTCGATAAGCATGAAGGCGTCTCGATAAAGACAATATCCCTTCAAGATACGTTGCTAGCAGAGACAATGTATTCATGTGGTGAAAAAAGTGAAATTCTGTAAGAAGTGCTTTGCACTGACCTCATTTTTCGAGACGAAGAATTTACAGACCTTCCTTTGCATATTAAATTACTTCTTGGTAATTTACAAGCAGCCTTTACCCTCAAACAGAAACTCTTATTCCAAAAGACCCTCAAGGCTTTGGAATTACATCTTGTTAGCACCAGTGCATTTATTGAAGCATCTGATTGTCAACTCCCTGGCAAGGAGGATGGAGATTCAAGCTCCACAAAGACAAAATCATAGTCTCCTAAAAGCTATCTTATGGGAACAAGCTCTTCAAAGCTCCACCCTAAGATTCAGCAAAAAACGAGACTTGCCATTAGAACCTTACCTCCTAAAATCCGACAGAATATACTAATTCATAGAGCCTTAAACAGTTCTTATGACAAATGGATGTATCTTTTTAAAGTTTTAGTCTCTACAACATTTATCAAAACGGAAGATATGACAGACGATACATGGTTATCTCATAAAGCTACTTGGAATGAAAGCTTTGGAGAAGCAAACAGAGTTTATAAAGGAACTAGTGACAGATACAATCCCTATGCGGGATTACTTATCAATGCAGAGCTAGAAGATCCAGTAATTCATGATCCTTTATCGTTATCTGAAATGCTAGAAGCAGGGTTTATCAACAAATTAATCATAACTTCTGAAATTCAGATTAGTTTATTTCCCAAAGTCATCCAAGAAGTAGCCACACAAATTGGAGGACTTAATTATATGAGGATCACTATTCGGAGTACTCTTCTAGCTTGGGACACTACCTATTATATGGAAGCTCGGCCATCACACATTTTAGTTCTTATTCATGATTGGGGTTGTATCCCTGAATACAACTGGTATATAAGAGATACTTATTTACCACTTGATGATCCGGATGCTCTGTCTCGAGAATGGTCTAATTTAATGAGTAATAAGATTTATGAGATACAGAGAAAATTAGACAGAGGCTTCCACTTATATAGCTACACTAACAGGATAGCTGATATGGTCCAAAACCTTTAACAAGGAGGCTACTTGGAAAAAGAAAGATTGTTAAGGATCCTAGATTAATGACCGTAAAAGATCGTGTCCCTATTTATCTTATTATTTCATATTGCGTTCTATGTAGCAATTATGGAGTAGTTCATGAGCATGAGCAATATGAGGATAACTCTGATCCGCTAGATTATGATAATTATGCGGATACAGATTGATAGATAGACAGACAGACAAAATGCTCTCCTGAACAGACAATGGCGACAGATTACTACTCATTTGCGACAGATCACTATTTACCGACGACAGATCACTATTCATTGGCGACAGATCACTATTCATTGACGACAGAACACTATTCACTTGCATGTGTAAATAGCTTCTAGACAAATCCAAGATAATCTAGACAGTTACAGACAAATGCTTATAAGCATGCTGGAGATTTTTCAGACAGACCCCAAAAGATTAGATAGATATTCCTGACAGAACACTATTCACTTGCATACGACAGAAAGTATCTTGACTGATTCTGATTCTCAGAATATATGGTTTTATGAGTCCCTACCGACAGTTTAACTTGAGTTAGCTTTACCTACTCAGGTTAATTTACCATAGTTCATTTCACCTATAAAATGATGGACTACGAAGACAAAAGACAAGTTTTTCAAAAAGCCTAAATGTTTTTTAGATTCCAAGTTTTTCATATTCCAAGTTTTTAGAAAGCCTTTAGAAAAGACTTTGTAATAGCTTTCCCTCTCCCTCTCTCAGAAAGACTTCTCATTTGTAATTTTGTAACCTTTCTCTTCAGACAGAAGCTTAAAAAAACTTATTTGTGATGGCAAAATAAAGCCCTTGCAAATACTTGATAAAATGTGAAATATTTGTGACCAACAAGAAAAGCTGTCGCAATTATGTGTTATAGCCGTCACAAATATTAATATTTTGGAGGGAAATTTTCCCTCCATATCATTTGCGAGGGACAATTAAAAATCTCTCGCAAAAAGTATATTATTTGTAACGATTAAAAAAATGCCGTTACTAATACTAAATTATTTCTGAGGGCTAGGATTGACCTTTACAAATAATCATTAAAATTTCAAAATTTTTGGAGAGAAATGTTCCTACCAAATTATTTCCGAGGGACAATAAAAATCCATTGCAAAAAGTTTATTTTTTGTGTGGGTTAAAAATATGCCCTTACTAACACTAATTATTTGCGAAGGCCACGATTGACCATCACAAAAAATCATTAAAATATTAATTTTTTTTTAGATAAAAGTTATTATAAAATTCAAAGAAAAATAAAAAGAAACTTATAAACATATAGCACTTTGTATTCTTGAGATGAACATCTTGTTTACAGTCTAAAAAAAAACTTTTTATATACATCCTATATAAGAAAGGTCTGTCCTTATTTTCTAAACAAGTGTACCCATAAAAAAATGATAGCACTTTCAACTTCAAAATGGTAGCCTAAAATTCAATAATTTTAGCCTTTTTTACTTTCTCTCTCTCTCTCTCTCTCAAAAGTGAATAAAAATTTCTTTCAATTAAAATAATGCATAAAAGATGACTTTATAGATCAAATGGTAAATTACATCCGATTGGTATGAAAATTGTCATGCACGTTAAGAACTTATAAAACATGTAATCTAATGATTGGATTTTTAAAATATGAACTCAATAATAAATTATTGGGTGATGTAACATTTTTTTAGAGTTACATCAAGTGTAACTTGAACCCAACTCTATATTTCTTAATTCGATGTGAATTTTGACAAATCCACTGTTATGTTACATTATCTTCATATATTTTTCATACTTACAAAATTTCAAGGTGATCAAATATTAATAGCCATGTCATCAATTAATTGTCTAGATTCAAGTTTTAGTAGTTTAAAATAATGCATAAAATATGAGTTTATAAATCAAATGGTAAATTACATCCGATTGGCATGAAAATTAGCTTGCATATTAAGAACATATAGAGAATGAAATCCAACAGTTGGATTTTTAAAATATGAATTCAATAATAAGTTATTGGGTAGTGTAATATTTTTTAGAATTATGTCAGGTGTAATTTGAACCAAACCCTATATTTCTTAATTCGATGAGAATTTTGACAAATCTACCGTTAGATTACATTATCTTCATATATTTTTCATGGTTAAAAAATTTCAAGGTGATCAAATATTAATAGACATGTCATCAATCAATTGTCTAAATTTAAGTTTTTGTAGTTTAAAATGATGCATAAAAGATGAGTTTATAGAAAAAAAATGGTAAATTACATTCAATTGGCATAAAAATTGGCATGCATGTTAAGAACGTATAGAATATGTAATCCAATGATTGGATTTCCAAAATATGAATTCAATAATAAGTTATTGAGTGGTGTAACATTTTTTTGAGTTACATCAGGTGTAACTTGAACCCAATCTTATATTTCTTAATTCGATATGAATTTTGACAAATCTACCGTTAGATTACATTATCTTCATAAGTTTTTCATACTTACAAAATTTCAAGGTGATCAAAGATTAATAACCACCTCATCAACCAATTGTTTAAATCTAAGGTTTTGTAATTTAAAATAATACATAAAAGATGAGTTTAAATATCACATACTAAATTACATCCGATTGGCAATGAAATTGGTATACATGTTAAGAACATATAGAACATGTAATCCAAAGGTTGAATTTTCAAAATATGAATTCAATAATAAGTTATTGGGTGGTGTAACGTTGTTTAGAGTTACATCATGTGTAACTTGAACTCAACCCTATATTTCTTAATTCGATGTGAATTTTGACAAATCTACTATTAGATTACATTATCTTCATATATTTTTTATGCTTATAAAATTTTAAGGTGATCAAAGATTAATAGTCGTGTCATAATTCAATTGTTTAAATTCAAGTTTTTGTAGTTTAAAATAATGCATAAAAGATAAATTTATAAATCAAATGGTAAATTACATCCGATTGACATGAAAATTGGCATGAATGTTAAGACCATATAGACCATGTTATCCAATGGTTGAATTTTCAAAATATGAATTCAATAATAAGTTATTGGGTGATGTAACATTTTTTAAAATTACATCAGATGTAACTTGAACTCAACCTTATATTTCTTAATTAGATATGAATTTTGACAAATCTACCATTAGATTACATTATCTTCATATATTTTTCATGCTTACGAAATTTCAAGGTGATCAAAAATTAATAACCACGTCATCAATCAATTTTCTAAATTTAAGTTTTTGTAGTTTAAAATAATACATAAAAGATAAGTTTAAATATCAAAAAGTAAATTACCTTCGATTGGCAATGAAATTGGCATACATGTTAAGAACATATAGAACATGTAATTAAACGGTTGGATTTTCAAAATATGAATTCAATAATAAGTTATTGGGTGGTGTAACATTGTTTAGAGTTACATCGGGTGTAACTTGAACCCAACCCTATATTTCTTAATTCGATGTGAATTTTGACAAATCTACCGTTAAATTATATTATCTTCATATATTTTTCATGCTTACAAAATTTCAAGATGATCAAAGATTAATAGTCACGTCATCAATCAATTGTCTAAATTCAAGTTTTTGTAGTTTAAAATAATGCATAAAAAATGAGTTTAAAGATCAAATGGTAAATTAAATCCGATTGGTATAAAAATTGGCATGTATCTTAAGACTATATAGAACATGTAATCTAATGGTTGGATTTTCAAAATATAAGAGTGATAGGGGAGTTAACCCAAAGTACTTCCTTCAAATTTTTTTCTAAGAAAAATTCAATTAAAAGGTTTTCCATTTTTTCAAAAACCCCATTGCAATGATTAGGACTCCCCCACCTTAAAACGTGATTGAGATTAGGAAAACATTAAGATAAGTTCGATTGAGAAGGGAAAGAGTGAACGAAGAGGAAAGGAGCTGATTTTTTTGGGTTTGCTCTCCCAAAAATGACTTTGTCTTAGTTAATTTAGTGGAGATGCTCTTAGTGATTAAAAAACAATGTTATAAATACCGTTTTGGAATCCGTTTTGGTTTGTTTATTGGAACAGAATATTTTGGTACTGGCGTATTTCGGAATACTATTTCGAGTTACTGGTTTTTTAATTTATTTTATTTATATACATATATTTCTTATATAATTTATTGAAAATATTAAAATTATAAGTCTATGTTTCAACTAGTATATCAATATTACTCCTAAATATCTACCTAAATTATAATTATAATAATAAGTTAATAACAACTATTACTTTTTAGAATAGTAAAAATTTAAAACAGTAATATAGCATGTACGTAGATGATGAAAAAAAGAAAAGCAAAGCCACAAGTTAAAAAATTAAAAAAAAAAGAAAGAAAGTTAGTACATTTACGTTTGGGGGAGGGGTCAGACTTTATAAAAAAGTTAAGTCTTTCTTGCACTTGCAATTTTGTCTCTGAATTTTTAGCGCATTCCTCTCCAATCCCACATATTAGAAACCCTTATATCTACTTCCTCTGTCCTCTGCGCCTCCACTTCCTCACAAAGGCACGATTGAAAACCTCGATTCAGAGAACCACTTGTAAGGTAAGTGATTGGTCTTCACCGGACTCTCCTTCATGATTTCTTTTTGTTCTTTATCGGATTATACCATTCTTTATCTCTTTTTTTCTCACTCTCCTTTTCTAATTATATATATTTTGTTTGCGTGATTGAGCTGTTCTGCGGCTTTCAAAGTTTTTGAAGAGCTTCATAATTTTAGGGACTCAATCACTCAGAGGTATTCCCACATACGTTTCTCTTATTTTTACATTGTTGTTTTTGTATTTTTTGGGCTCTTTTTTTTTTTTTTTTTTTCTTCTTGATTATGGATTATAACGAAATTACTAGAGCTGATTTGTCTTTGATTGTATCTGTTACTATTGAGTGTCGATAGTTAATGTGAGCTGATCTGTCTTTGATATTTTTGTGTTTCATATGACTCTGTCGAGTAGTGCCGTAGATAACCTCATGCCATTAAATTGTACACACAAGATAGGAATTAATATCCTAATGTGTCTCTACCTTTGAATTATATTGTTAAGGTTGTACACGGGTTATTATAGAGCAGCACAAAATCTGTTTGATGTAATGCTTCTTTGGAGCTAGTATTGACAAGTTATAAAGGTTTCTATATTTTTAAGGTCAGACATAAAGAAAAGAAAAGAACTACCTACATGTTTGTGTAATTACAGAAAAATCTGTTAGGTTAACTCATGATCATGAAACATTCTTTGTAGAAATCTTGTATCCTGTTTGAGTATCCATCTACCATGCACTTGTAGCAGTTTACATCTATAAGGAGCTTTCATTACATTCTTGTTGCAGCCTCTTTTCAAGTTTATGCCTTTCATAGCCTCTTTGCAACCTTTTGAAGTGCTATTGGATATCTAATATATTACCTCGACTCCAAAGTTATTTTCTGTAAGGCACCTGCTGTGATAGTTGCTATATGCTGAAGACACAGTTCACAAGTTCCTACAAATTCACATTCCAGTTAATTTGCAATATGTCATTTATGAGATTTTAAATAGGAGGATGCCTTAGACATTGTTGATTTCTCTTAAGTTCATTGTCAGAACTCAAAACATATAGAGAAATAGTCACATTCTTGAATCTTGAGAGCTTCTTTTTATAACTCACGTTTCTCCGTTTTCTTTAGATATGTAGTTAAACTTAATTTCACTCTTGGTGATCTATTTTGATAATGGTAGTTTACTGTCTTTGGGTGCACTCTTAAACCTGCAAAGGTTGTGGCTTCAACTTGTATTAGAAGATTAAACACTTCAGCTTTCTGGTGCGATTGACATGATCACTAACTCATTGGTCATATATTGGCCTCTTCATTGCCAATATCAGCACTAAACGGGATGCATGAAATTCTTTAACTACTTGAATTGTTAATCTTTTATAGACCATGTTTAGTTTCATGCATTATTTGTTTGTTTGTGTACTTTTTGGCTCATTCTAGAAGCTGTTATGATTAAAGTTATAGTTTCAATCTTACTTATATGATTAAAGTTTTAGGCTTGAATGTTATATACATAACAATTGATTTATAATTTCTTTAGGTATAAGGATTTTAAATACTTTGGAGCAAGCTTGTTTTAAAATTAGAATAAATGTAATTTTAAAAAAATTAACCAAAGAAAACAAAATTCAAATTTTTCAAAAACAACTACCAAACAAATTTCCTGAATTTTGTTTTTGAAAAATGTGTTTTTCAAAACAACTAACCAAATGTGTTTTTTATTTTGAAAACAGAAAAAATTTGTTTTTTTCTTTTTTCCTTGAAAACAAGAAAACAAAAATAGAAAATGAAAACAATTAATCAGGATGATGATGTTGACAACATATTTGTCTATCTCAATTGTTTGGCTTGAGATTTGCTTTAGGTTGTGTTGATATTTCTATTTTGTGGCCAAATATGCGAATCCTTGATATTTCTATTTTACAAGACCTAATGTTAACTGTTCTAGTTAATTTTAAGAGTTGTGTTAGCAACCATTATTGTTGTTAGTTATATAATATGATGTTTTATAGGGAGTAGATAAAATGTCAGTTGATAAATTTTGGATGCATCATTCTACTAGATATATTAATGGGGTTGAAAATTTTCTTGAGTATGCATTTAAACATTCAATAAATAAAGATATGAAAATCAATTATTTGTGTGTTGATTGTAGTAGCAATTATTGTTGGATTGAGGTTAAGGTCTAGTACCATCTTATACTAGTAGAGTATCATCTTCTACTAGGGGATCATGTCTTTAACACAATCGTATTGGAAATACATATTTATATTATATACTTTTATCATATTAATACTAACTAATAGTAGGTAGACGTGGCAAGGGCTTATTAAAAAAAAAAGGCAGACATGGCAAGGGAAGGTAAAAGTAAAGGCAGAATCATCACACCAAAAGTTACTCGAGATATTACTATTCTTTTTCACCAAAAATTGAATGGAGTTGGACGACTTTTACTGAATACTCAAGATTTGAGCTCGAAACTCTATATGCTTGCTATAGAGCTCAACATTTTAAGCATAAGCAACCAGATGAGGAAGTGAAGAAAGCATTTGTAGAATTAGTGAAATGCTGTTATTCTCATTGGATGTTTCACATTAAAAACCCTATTTTTAAGAAGTACATAGAGAAAGAAGATCATTATAAGAATGATCTTTCCTTCATACCTACACTCTTTTGGAAAAAGATGGTGGATAAATGGATGGATGAAGATTAGGGGGTGAGTATAAAAGAAATATATGTCATGAATTCACTCTCTTTGACCATTATTTGTTATTATTTTTATAAAAGCTAATATTCTAGTGTATGAATTATGTTTAATGTTTTGTTTTGTTTTCAAGGATGGTACTAGTAGAGATGGAGAGGACAACTTAATCAATAACAAGAGGGAGGTTGAAAACAGCTTGGAGGGTAACTTAGAGGAAGACTAGTATAGATTTTGTCATAATTCTAGTTGTTTAAGTTTAAAACAAGGTTTAATATTCGGATTTCTTTGTATATTCTATATTTTAAAGTTTGAACTTATATGAATTTTTATCTTTCAATTGATCAATTTTTAGTAATTATTGTACTATCGTAACATGATAGTTAAAAAATTGATATAAAATAATTAAAAATAAATAAATAATAAAATATATAAAATATTATATAAAATATTATTACCGATGACATAAAAATTTGGTCATAAATAATTTTATAGTGATGACAACGCAATTTAATATCATTACTATTATTCCTAACTAATTGCGAGGGGTTAAAAGCCCTCACAAATAAATTTTAGCGACGACATTATTTGTCTCTAAAAAGTATGTCGTTAATTTAAAATTCGCAAATAACTAATTGCGAGGGTATAAAGGTTCTCACAAATAGTTGTTAACGATGACTGCTCGCCCTTACTAAAAATAAGTCGTTGACTTGTCGTTTGGTAATATATTTGTGAAGGCAAATTTGTTCAGTAACGATAGTAAATTGCCATTGTAAATTATCTATTTGCGAACGCATGGTCACAAAATTTCTTTTAGTAACAAGAGCAAATACGATGGCTTTCGAGAGCCATATGCCCTTACTAATAGTCTTTTGTGACGATATTTGAATTTTTGTGAGGGCATTTTACCTTCTCCAGTAGACTCTTTTCTTGTAGTGCTTGTAGCCTTTTAGTTTCTAAGACAGTTTTATTTTATAATCTTGTAACTCTTCATATAGTGTTTTATTTTCAAAGCTTGTATCAAAGACAGAAGTTTGTTTTTAAGTTTATTAAAGACAGAAGTTTTTATTCAAGTCAGGTTTTATTAGTTTTTGTTTTCATATTTCATATCCCGTTTTAACTTATTTTGAATATATTTATTTTGCTATTTTCTTCTTTATCATTTATTTTATCATTGTTTATGTTTTCATATTACTGATATGCTCTCTTCTGGATAGTCATTGGTATTAGATGGTATTAGAGCCATGGATAGTAGATGTATGGGTTTTATTTATTTGCAATTAAGAAGTTACTAGGAATTTTTATTACTGTATAGCTACTACTTGCTCATTGTTAGTGTTGGTCAGCCTCAAGACTCGTTGGCAAACCATAGTTTCGCGTTGGTCAGCCTGTTTTTTGTTAGTCGACAGAAAGACGTGTTTGGATGGTCTTGCAATGGAGTTTCCTGAGGAAGTGGTCCTGGTAACAAGGATATCAGTGGTTATTAATAGTTCCACCAATAATTATTAATTGCTTAGAAATAAAATAAATACGTTTAGTTGTTCATCATCTTTTGCCAGCTGTTTTAGAATTCTACCATACCCTATAAGGGACAAATATTATCACCCATAGCTACCATATAGACTCACTCAGTAAACTGTAATTTGTAGGAAAAATCCTTAGAGAAGAAAACTAAAGGTGTACATTGAAATCAAACTAGATAACGTTTCCTAAGGAGCCTTTATTCCTTGCCTAGAAACCATTTTTGGAATGGGCAATGCTAATCTATTTTAGTGTAAGAAATAAATGGTGGCTATTAAACCATTTGTCGATTATCTTATCCAAATTCTTTAAAAAAAGAGATAAATTATTAAATATTTTCAAAACAATATTAATTTATTATAAATTTTACTAAAACATGATATTTAACTATTTTCACCTTAAAAAAAGTTAGTTCCATAAAACTTAATTTTTTTCATAGTTAAATAAGTCATCAAGAACTTCTGGATTGGGTACATCCGGAGTCAACAACTAGACAGGCTTTGGTCAATCGACATGCTTGTGACACTTTCGGCTTTATGTCTAGTCATCTTCCAAGAAATTGCCACTTTATTTCGTTGTCCCATGATAGTACACTGTATTTTCTCCTTTAGCAGACTTCTCCAGCTGGATGCCATTATTAAGAATTATATTTGATCTTTTTTTAGTCTATTTTTATATATTAATCAATTAATCAATTAATCTATCTTAAAGTTTGAGAGAGAAAAACTTATGGGTTGATCTAAGCTAGAAGTTGTGACACCTTTTAATTAATCCAGGTAGTTTTAATTTGATCTGAAGAGGGTAAAAATTTAGTTTGACAGATCTCCATGAAATGGGTTTGATGGTTCCACATCCATGGGCCGATAGAGGATAGGCCCAATGCGTGTAAGGTCTGTGATGGACGGATCCTGCATGAATGAATGCAACAGGAACGGGTTAAGCACCCACGTGGCAGCCAAAAACCCTAGATGGGAAATAGTTGCGACACATACTTAGCCACTATAGAATTCCAAGGTAAATAGAATTCTAGTACAAAGAGGATTTCGGAAGATACACATATTAATGAAGATCTTCTCTATAAGTAAATGTCTTGTCCATCACGTTTGAGACTATTCAAGAGGATTCCTACAAGGAAAAGACTTCTACATTAAGGAAGAGATATCAACCTTTTATTATTATAAAAGCCCTAATATCCTCACAAATCAAGGTACGCATAATTTACCCATTTCTAACATTCTAAAATTGTGAGAAGTTCTAACTTGACATTCGGAGGGTATTTGGTTGGCACCACACCGATACTCTCTGTTAGGTTTTCTCTTTTTGTTGTGCAGGCATTATTTCGAGCGTGTGAGTATTGTGTGGCTCACTGGTGGCTTTTTCGGCATCATCAGTTGGCACCGTCTGTGGGAATCGTCGTTTTCTGGTTTGTAAGCCATAATAAACGCTTCCTGGATGAAAGAGTTGCATGGTGCTGACTCGTTCGATGGCGACCATGAACAACATTCAAGGAGATGAAACTCGTGCAGCAGCCCTCGAGAGGCAGGTTTAGACCTTGGCCGCCGCCGTGGAGCGCCTCACTAAGCAGAACCACGATCTGGAGGAGCAGTTATGCCAGAAAAACGCAAGTCACGGCACTCAAGAGCAGGACCAAGAAGGCACTAGCGCCGATAGAAGAAAACGAGAAGGGCCATAAGGCAGTAACGCTCCAAGCAGACCAGAGCGACAAAATTTGAGCATGTCATCCCTCACGAATGCAACTCCACCACATATTGCCGCGGAGATGCAGGCGATGAAGGAGCATATGGAGGTTATGATGAAAGCTCTCAAGGGATGGGTGTCTAGTGACCTTGAGGATTTGGTCAATCACACTGACTCACCGTTCACTGCGGCTGTCAACTCCTTCCTTCTACCACATAAGTTTTGCATGCCACAGATCGACAGCTATGACGGAGCGAATGACCCTCTGGACCACTTGAAAACCTTCAAAACCTTGATGCACCTTCAAGGGGTAGTGGATGAGATCATGTGTAGGGCCTTCCTTACGACGCTGAAGGGAGCTGCGAGGATTTGGTTCAGCCGATTGACGTCTAACTCCATCAGTACTTTCAAGGAGTTAATCACTCAGTTCACCTCGCATTTTATTAGAGGACACAGGTACAAAAAGTCTATCGCGTGCTTGATGAATATCAGGCAGCGAGAATAGGAGACATTAAGATCCTACATAACCCGTTTCAACAAGGAAGCATTTTCGATCGACGAGGCCAATGATAAGATACTTGTGGCGGCCTTCACAAACGGGTTGCGAAAGGGTAAATTCCTTTTCTCTCTATACAAAAATGACCCAAAAACAATATTGGAAGTCCTCTACAGGGCCACTAAGTACATGAACGCTGAGGACACACTGTTGGTTTGAGACAAAAAGCCAAGAAAAAGGGAAAGACAGGAAGATGTCCGACAGGACTGAGGTTGGAAGATAGCGATGACAGGAGACGGAAAGGATGACAAACGCTCCAAGCCCCCCAGGGAGATTCACGAATTTCACCCTGTTGACTGCCCCAATTGACCAGGTATTAATGCAGATCACGGACGAAAGAACCCTGACCTTTCTCGAAAAACTGAAGGGAGATCCCAATAAGCAATCTAGGGACAAGTATTGCCGCTTCCAATGTGATCACGGACATGATACGGCTGATTGTTACGACTTAAAACAGCAAATTGAAGCCCTTGTTAAACAAGAGAAATTGCAAAAGTTCGTCAGTAAGGAAAGGATGGATCAGCAACATCAGGAGCAGCCCCTCTGAAGGGATAATGAGCGCCCTAGGCCATCTATAGGGGATATAAGAATGATCGTAGGGGGCACAACAACTACGGGGTCTTCCAAAAAGGCCTGAAAGACATATCTCAAGATGATTCACAATGTCCAGTTGACGGGCTTTGTAGTAAAGATAGCACGGATAGAAAGCCCCATCATAGGATTCTTGGAAGAGGATGCCCGACGTCTTCACCACCCGTAAGATGACGCGCTTATCGTCACCTTACAAGTAGGGGACTCCAACATGCATCGGGTGCTGGTCGACAATGGTAGCTCAGCAGACATCATATGTTACCTAGCGTTCCAGCAGATGAGGATTGATAGAGAACGATTAATACCAACAAACGCTCCACTGGTTGGTTTTGGAGGTACAAGGGCATTCCTATTGGGCGCGGTTGCGCTTTCGGAAACAGTAGGTGATTATCCTCAACAGATCACTAAGGATGTGACATTCCTTGTGGTCGATTGCTTGTTCGCTTATAATGCTATCCTTGGACGACCCACCTTTAACTTGTGGAAGGCGGTAACGTCAACACACCACCTAATGATCAAGTCCCCTACGGATTACGGGGTCGGAGAGCTATGAGGAAATCAGGTGGCCGCGTGCAAATGCTACATTGCCATGCTAGAGATGGAAGATCACTAGCAGACCATGTGCATAGAAGAGCAACGGACCATAGCGGAGCCGGTTGAAGAACTAGAAGAGGTAACTCTTGATAAATCAAGACCTGAATGCACGACTAGAATCGGGACATTGGCTAGCTAGCCAATACGTCAAGCCCTCGCAGTATTCCTTAGGATGAATCAAGACGTGTTTGCATGGAGTCACGAGGACATGCCCGGGATTGATCCCTCAGTCATAGTTTACAGGTTGAATGTGAACCCCGCATCCTCACCCGTCTGACAGAAAAAGCGAGTGTTCGCTCAGGAGCGAGACAGAGCGATAGCAGAAGAGGTCAGGAAGCTGCTGGAAGCATATTTCATTCGAGAAGTATACTACCTTGACTGGTTAGCAAATGTAGTTATGGTCAAGAAGGCTAATGGGAAGTGGTGAATGTGTGTCGATTTCACGGACCTCAACAGGGCATGCTTGAAGGACAGCTACCCACTCCCTCTGATAGATACCTTGGTAGACTCAACAGCAAGACACCAGCTTCTGAGCTTCGTAGATGACTTTTTGGGCTACAATCAAATTAAGATGGAGGAGGCTGATAAAGAGAAAACCTCCTTTGTCACCAACCAAGGACTCTTTACTACAAGGTGATGCCGTTTGGGCTCAAGAACGCGGGGGCGACGTACTAGAAATTGATAAACAAAATGTTCGCACACCAGATTGGGAGAAACGTACAAGTTTATGTTGATGACATTTTAATGAAGAGCCTACGCGAAGATGATCACCTAAACGACCTTCGGGAGGCCTTCGACACCCTCCGGTCATATAACATGAAGCTGAATCCAAATAAGTGTGCGTTCGGAGTGACGACGGGGAAATTTTTGGTCTTTATGGTATCCCAAAGAGGTATAGAGATTAACTTGGAAAAGATAGGGCCATAATGGAGTTAGAACCACCAAGGACGGTCATAGAGGTGCAAAGCTTGAATGGCAAAATTGCAGCCCTGAACAGGTTCGTCTTGAAAGCGACGGACAAATGTCTACCCTTCTTTTGCACTCTGAGAAAATCATTCAAATGGACGGAAGAGTGCCAGAAGGCTTTGGAAGATTTGAAGAATACCTTTCATCTCCGTCATTGCTCAGCCCGTCCAAACTAGGGGAAGAACTCTACCTCTACTTAGCAGTTTTGCAAGCAGTGGTCAGCGCGACCTTAGTAAGAGAGGAAGAAGGATCTCAAAGACTTGTCTACTTTATAAGCCGGGCGTTTTGAGGAGCAGAAGAGAGGTACCCCTAAATGGAGAAATTGGCCTCCGCGTTAGTAACTGCAGCACGAAAGTTCAAGCCGTACTTCTAGGCACATACCATCATAGTCTTGACGGATCGGCCCTTGAAAAGAGCCATGAGTAACCCTGAGGCTATCGGACGGATGGCTTTATGGGCAGTAGAGCTGAATGAATTTGATATATAGTACTGCCCACGAATTATGATAAAAGGCAAGTTGTGGCTGGCTTCATCGTTGAATTTGCTTAAGCGGAAGGCAAAGGGGCAGAAATATCTGCACAATGGAACATCCACATGGACGAATCTTCCAAAAGATGAGCAGGAGGGGCCGGTGTGGTAATCCAAGCCTCGGAGGGGGATAAAGTCGAGTGCATGATCTGACTGGACTTCCTCACGACCAACAACGAGGCCAAGTATGAAGCATTGGTGGTGGGGTTAGATCTCGCAAAGGTAGCAGGTGCTGAAAACGTGGTCGTATATTGTGACTTCCAGGTAATAATAAGTCAGATTAATGGCAGCTACAAGTGCAAGAATGAAAGGATGAAGAGGTATTTGGAAGAGGTGAGGAATCGAGTCATCGACCTCGAAGTCAAATTCGTTCAAATCCCAAGGGAGGAAAACGAATGTGCCGACCATTTAGCAAAAGTTGCCTCAGCAGAATTTATGCTTGTCCCTGAATAGGTACTGTCATTTGTTCAAGTCTCCTCACTTATTGATGACGGAACGAATGTGTAGGAAGTAGATTCTGAAAGCAATTGGACTACGCCATTAATATCCTACCTGAGAACTAGCGTGTTACCAGATGGGAAAGATGCCACTAGGAAGTTGAAGGTCCAAGCATCACGATTTGTGTTGATAAAAAATGTCTTATGCAAAAAAGATTCTCTCGATCGTACCTGAGGTGTTTAAGCCACGAGGAAGCATATTACGTAATGAGAGAAGTCCACGAAGGTATTTGCGAAAACCACTCGGGGGCACGATCATTAGTGCACAAATTGATCCAAGCAGGATATTATAGGCCTACAATGCTGAAGGACGCACAAGCTTATATCAAGGCCTATGATAAGTGCCAAAAGTTTAGTAATTTCATCAGGCAACTGTCCGAAGAGCTAACCCCCATGATGGCTCCTTGGCCATTCGCTCAATGGGGACTAGACATCAGGGGCCCCTTCCCGACAGCAGTTAGGCAGCTAAAGTTTCTGGTAGTTGGTATCGACTACTTCACTAAGTAGGTGGAAGCAGAAGCCCTAGCCACTATCACGGAGAAGAACATTTAAAGTTTTGTTTGGAGAAATATCATCTGCAGGTATGGGATACCCAGAATGCTTGTTTCCGAAAACGGAAAGCAATTTGACAACAGCGTATTTAGGGACTTATGTTTGAAGCTAGGTATCAAGAATCACTACTCGTCGCCCGCACACCTACAGGCCAATGGGCAAGTTGAAGTCACGAACCGATCCTTGTTCAAGATCATCAAGACCCCGCTCGAGGGGGCAAAAGGTATCTTGCCCAACGAGCTACCATACGTTTTGTGGGCATACCGAACTAGAGCAAAAACATCCACTAGAGAAACGCCGTTTTGACAAGCATACGGAAGTGACACTGTCATCCTAGCAGAAGTAGGGCTCACAAGTTATCAGCTGGAGAACTATGATGAGGATAAGAACGAAGGGGCAATGCACCTTCAGCTCGACCTGGTGGATAAAGTTCAGGTCACAGTGGAGCAAAGGTTGGCGTGGTATCAAAATCTCATGGCAAAACACTATAATTCCAATGTCAGGCATAGAGACTTTCAGGTTGGAAATCTTGTACTACAGAAGGTAATGGGCGCTATTAGAGATCCTTCGTAAGGAAAGTTCGGCCCCAACTGGAAAGGACCCTACAGGATCGCATTATGGTAGAGGAAGGGCACCTACTACCTCGAGATGCTGGACGGGTGAAAGCTGTAGCACCCATGGAACGCGAAGCACCTAAGAAAATACTACCAGTAGAAAAGCAACATCATCCAACAGAGTCTCAGTTTATTTAAATTTTTTGTTAGTATTTTAAGTTAATTATTGCAACATTCTCCAGTTTTCTAGTTTACTATCTAGACGATGATTTTTTGCTACAATACTCATGTATTCTTTTTAAGCTTCTTTTCCTTTAAAAGCTACATTTTTGGTTTAATAATAAGAGGAATATTCAGACATGATTGTTGTGTTATTCTAGAATAGATATTTTATGAAGTCCACAAAATGGATGGTTCATCCCATGGGGATGTATATCTTAAGTCCATAAAGTGGACGGACCACCCTGGATGGTGGATATCTTATTAAGTCCATAATGTGGATGGGTCATGCTAGGAGGATGTATATCTAAAGTTCATAAAGTGGACGGACCACCCAGGTTGATGGATATCTTATCAAGTCCATAATGTGGACGGGTCATCCCAGGAAGATGTATATCTAAAGTCCATAAAGTGGACAAACCACCTAGGATGGTGGATATTTTATCAAGTCCAAAATGTGGACGGGTCATCCCAGGAGGATGTATATCTTAATTCCATAAAGTGGATGGACCACCCAAGACGGTGGATATCTTATCAAGTCCATAATGTGGATGAGTCATCCTAAGAGGATGTATATCAAGTCCATAAAATGGACGGACCACCTAGGATGGTGGATATCTTATCAAGTCCATAATGTGGAGGGGTCATCCCAGGAGGATATATATCTTAAGTCCATAAAATGGACGAACCACCCAGGATGATGGATATCTTATCAAGTCTATAATGTGGACGGGTCATTTCAGGAGGATGTATGTCTAAAGTACATAAAGAGGACGGACCACCTAGGATGGTGGATATCTTATTAAGTCCATAATGTGGATGGGTCATCCCAGGAGGATGTATATCTTAAGCCCATAAAGTGGACGGAACACCTAGAAGGATGGATGCTTCATAGTCCATAAAGTGGACTGGTTCTCCGAAGGGAGTGAATGTTCTACTAAGTCCATAAGGTGGACGGACCTATAAACAAATATAGTCCATGGAAGTGGACAGTATCGACAAAAGATTAAGGATGAACTCCAAGACGGGTAACTCCAACAATATGTGGACAGATTCAAGAGAATAAATCCAAACATGTATTAAGCAAGATTGTCTACAAGCATGTAAGTAAATGGATAGAAAGAGTAAACAACTTTAAAAAATTACTCAAAAGTGTCTACAAACAACTTAAAATTGTTTTCCAAAGTGATTTAAAAAAAAAAATAATAACAACAACAACTAAGGATTGGGGGTATGTTCGACATTTTCTAGAACTACATTCTCAGGAAGACGGACATGATCATCGACGGTCTGAGCTTGGCCTGGAGGAGGAGCTGAGCTGCCGTCACCAACTGCATCGTCAGTAAAGAGGTCCTCCGTGCTGTCAGATTTGATGGGTTGTGCAGAGGTTTGGGCTTGGTCGTTAATATTTAGCATTGAGAAGTCAAGGTCAGGGTAAGCTCTCTTGGCCTGACGAACAGCATCATCAAATCTATTTGCATAAGAACCCGCGAGCTCCTTAATGAGGGCGTTGGAGTCTCGATACTCACGAATTTCTACCTCTTTTGCTTGATGGAGTTAATCCTTAGACTCTTTGATCTCGCTCTCCTTCTCCTCCAAGACCTTTTTTAGTTTCTCCGTATAATCTTCAATCTTTTTCCTGGCCTGCTCCGACAGGGTAAATTTTTTGTCCATGCCAACCTTCCAAGTCTTTAGACCAATCAACTCATTCTCCGTCTCATTGGCCTTCTTCCTAACGCGGTCTAGGGCCGTCTCATGGTTCAGACAATGTCCTATGAGCTCCTTCATCATAACCATGGCTTAAAAAATAAGAAGGGATTAGTTAAACTAACAAAGAGGTAGATGAACGAATAAGGGACGGGCAAGATTACCTAAGCGATATTAAACAGCCTCGTCTCCCTCTTCGCCTCCGTCGAATGGTTGCTTAATTCCTCATAATTTTTAGGGGTTATGATGGACGAAAGTCTCTTCAAGGCATGTTTGAAGTCCTCTCGAAGGAGGACGGGTGGCTTTTCCTGTTGGGTGGACAGACCCTTTATCAAGGCCTTCACTGCTCCATGCTTTGTAGGGGTGACCGTCTTTGCACCTTCAGCCATTAGCCCTACAACGGGCTCCAAAGGGACCTTGGGTTTCTTGGGAGGACGGTCCCCTTTGGATGGCTGCTTCCTTTTTGTAGACGGGTTGCTTGAGCCCGTCTCCTTGGGATCCACATCGTCGGTCTCTTTTTTCATGCCCTCCTTTTAGCGTCGTCCATTTCTGTAGAGGTGGATGGGTGAAGTTAATTACTAAGATAAAAATCAAAACCGTTCAAATAGAATGAGGATGACAGACTTACATTGGTGAATTCTAGCGTCGTATTTGATGGCTGCTGGTGTTGGTGCAGGTCCGTCACGATACCAATGGATAGTATCAAGTGTGACTAATTTGACCTAAGTCCTTTCCTCTGGCTTGGTCTTGGCAAAAATTCTCTCAAGAAAGTTAAACTCCTCAGGTTCAACTTGTGGACGCCGTCGAATTGAAAAGAAGAAGACAATTAAAAGTGTTGAAGAATTAAAATAAAATGAACGGTTATGTAAAGGGTTCACACACTAAGACGGGTGCATACCGGATGGAGGCAATATGCCCTGAGTCGTGTCGACGGGTATATGTTCCGTGTCCCCTGGATGATACATCCACTCGTCACCTTCTAGCAAGAAGTAACGGCTCTTCCAGTTCTTACTGGAGTTTGGGGTTTCAAGTATAACCTTCAACAACGGACTACTAGGCACAAAACTATATATCTCCCTTGATTTATCTATTTCATCTAGACAGTAGCAGTGAAGGAATTCCTGCACCGTTAGCCTTCTAGCACCATTTGACATAGTACCGTACAGGACCTCCATTGCTATGTAGACACTCTAGGCGTTTGGGGATACTTGGTTGACGGACAGGCCTAGGTACTTGAGAAGCTCACGGTGAAGGGAGCTTAGTAGAAACTTAAGCCCTGCCTTCAGCATCTGTTCATACACTCCGACACGTTCTACCCCTTCATAGTAGCATTTCTCTGACTTCTAGGGTAGACGGATGGGGATGTTATTTGGAATTTGGTAATTAGTTTTAAGAGTGTTGAAGTGTTTCTCCTTGATGGTGGACCTAAAATCATTCATCGTCTACTCTGGTAGCATGATGAACTCCCTAAGTCCATTAGCACTTACGACAGACTTTATTGGTTGTTCCTCGCCGTCATCAAAACCCTCCTTTGGGTCAGCCATTTCCATATCCTCATTTATTGAGGACGGGGAAGAGGCGGATGGACTCCTCTCTTCGCTTGGACTTTGTTGGTCTTCGTGACCTGACAGGTATACTTCCTTGTAATCCGCTCCGTCATGGACAATTGACTAGTTACTTAACGTACTAGACATTGCCTACACGTGATGACAAAACCTAAGACTCTAACGGGTCTAGAAGGAGTGACGGGGGTATAAAGTCTAGGAAAATAAAAGAGTATATCTGAAAGTAAAAGAGACTTGTGAAAAAGAGAGTACTTACCAAATTAGTGAGTGAACGGAAGAAAGGCGTTGATGAACGGACACAGCAATTGGACGGAGTGGTCTCTAACAAGGATGATGGAAGCGCTCTAACAATATGTTTTAGCGGAAAGTAGAGAAATGAGAAAAGAAGAGTGTGATATTTACAGAGGAAGTGCACGGAAGACGAAGCGACACATTGATCCGAGACAATATCCAATGAAAGAGCGACACATGCCATGCATTATAAATGGCTTCCAGACAACTTGTCAGGGGTGGGCACAGTTCACGGAATCCGTATTGAAACCGTTGACCCACAAGCCTTTGGACCGTCATCCCTTGAACCTTAAACCGTCACCCCACGGGTCCTTCCGCTCAAAAATGACGGACCCATGGGGTGAGGGGGTAATTGAAGAGGGTAAAAATCTAGGTTGACAGATCTCCATGAAATGGGCATGACGGTTCCACATTCGTGGTCGATAGAGGATGGGCCCAACGCGTGTAAGGTCTGTGATGGACGGATCTTGCATGAACGGATGCAACAGGAACGGGTCAAGCACCCACGTGGCAGCCAAAAACCCTAGATGGAAAATACTTGTGACACACACTTAGCTACCATATAATTCCAAGGTAAATAGACTCCTAGTACAAAGAGGATTCCGGAAGATACGCGCATTAATGAAGATCTTCTCTATAAGGAAATGTCTTGTCCATCACATTTGGGATTATTCAAGAGGATTCCTATAAGGAAAAGATTTCTACACCAAGGAAGAGATATCAACATTTTAATACTATAAAAATCCAAATATCCTCATAAATCGAGGTACGCATAATTTACCCCTCTCCAAGGGGCCTTCGGCCCATGGCCACCTTTGAATTTCTTGTTTCTTTATTTTCAAGGGAGGATTTATTATTTATATTTCCCAAAAATATAAAGTTATTCTCCTGAAAAATAATATATATATATATATATATATATAAGTTTTTTTTAAACCCATCTCTTATTTTTTTGGTGAGATGTGAATTTTGAAAATATGGCCAGCTTGGTAGCATTGTTTAAGTATTATTGTTCAATTTTCAGTGTTATGAAAATACGTTTTTGAGGATTATAAAAATATGTATCAAAAATGTTATTGTCGTTTAAACAATGAAAATTGTTGTTTAAAAGCGAGTGCCAAACAGCCTCTATGGTTAGATTACATGAGCTTGTTATTCTTTTTGTTTGTAAAATTTCAAAAATATCAAAGATCAATAACTATGCTAATAATGTCATATTTTGATTTTAAGCTTTTGTGGTAAAGAATTATGCATAAAAAACAAGTTTATTGATCGAATAATAAATAAAACCCGATTAAAACAAAATTTGATATGCATGTTAAGAACATAAAGAACATATAATTTAACGATTAAATTTTCAAAATTCATATTTAATAAATAATTAAAAAGAGATAAGGAGAGTTTAAAGAATTTCATGTTCAAAATATATGTGAAAGAACCCAAAAAAAGAAAAAGAAAAAAAGGTTAGGCGTCACATTTATGTGACTGTTTGTAAGACCAAATATGCTAGTAAGGTGTGTTGTTTTTAATTATTAATTTTTTTTTCCATTCGTATTTTTAGAATCGGTTTTTTTTTTTTTTTTTTTCCAAAAGACTTTTGCTGTTAAGTTGTTTGTGATCCAAAGTTAAAAAGCTGACTTTTTTAATTATTTATCCTTGGTAATATTAATCAGTTTTTTAATTCCATAATATTAAATATATAAATAGATAATATATAGAAATTTTTTTATTTGTTTGGTAATTTATGGGAAATATAACTATAATATTTGGCTTTTTTCAAAAGAAAAATACAAATAATCACAAAGTTATTTTGTGTTTTTTCTTTTAATTATTTATTATTTTTATGGGATGTATTTTCTTTAATTGATTGGTCAAAGAAATTTATTTAGAATAATGCTACAACTACTATAAATTTTAAAATATAGGATTTACAAAACATATGTATCAATTTTTAAAACATAATAAAAAAAAAGTATTATATTGTTGATGTAATGCCAATCATATTTATTATCACATTATTTTGTAAATATTTTGTAATAAAGTTGGAAGTAGGTTTGGTTTTTTTAATTTATTTATTATGTTATTGATGTGGTAGTAATCATGTTTATTGCCATATCAATTTGTAATGTTTTAAATTAAAGAGCAAAAATTAAGTTTGTTCCCTAATTAAATTCAAGTATCAACTAATAAAATACAAACATCACTATATTTTTCAGAGGCAATTGATTTCAATATAACTAAATGTATGAATTTTATTGGGGAACCATATGTATCACTTAAGTAACGATATCTAAAGTTTACCATTTGTAAAACTAGTAGTAGCTTGAGCAATTTTCTTGTTGATATTGTGTATTTTTTTTTTTTTTAAGTTACACAAATTAATTAATATCCTAATTTTGTCTCTGTATGTTCAGCAGTTTTAGGATCACAAATTCTTTTTTTTTTTTTGGTCACAACTTTGCCAAAATTTTAATATGATAAATTGAGAGTTGTTGCCTATCACTTCCACATGGATGATCATTATTTTTTCTTCACTATTCACAGATTACTACATCAAAGTTGTGATTAAAATAAATTGTGATTCTAGATTTTCTTATGTTTGTTTGTAAATCATCTTATTCAATGGAGTTTGGCTTCCCTCTAGTCTTTTTGTACGTTAGAGATGACATAGGACTAACACTTAGCATAAAATATAGCTACGTGCCAGTCTTGTCTCTTGTGCATAAGATGGAAGCCCCGCTCTGTTTAATAAACACTTTACATTTTATATTTTTTTGGATAATTCATGTGAAAGTTACTACATTGGCTCTTGATGCTTGTGCGTTTGGCTCAAAATTAAAAAATTTAGTATATTTTTGCTACTATTCATGGGCCCCATGCATTTTTTGATACTATTTTTGAGTCTCACTGTACTATTTTAGTTAATGTTTACCTTTATCTACAGTATTTTCAGTAAAAAATTTTCAGTTTTAGCAAAATAAATGGATCTTAAAGAGACGCTAGACTAAGCTCGTTTCTAACTCATCTTATTTGCTTAAAATTAATTTTTTGTCCCTCTTTTAAATAAGTTGGCCGAACAATGTGCACATAAATAGCACTCATTGGCTCATTGCTTTTCTCTTGCCATCACCTCAAGAAATTATTGGCACTCAACAAGCTCATCCCCCCCTTTCACTTGAAGAGCGAGCTCAAATCATGAGTCCAATATAGAGATTGTCACGACCTAAATCCGATACCCGGATTTGTGACCATGATCGGTATGCTAATATTAAGTCTAAACTTGATATTAACAAGAACCAACTTAACTTTTACAAAACTTTTACCAGAAGTTTCCCTCTTTCTTTTGTTATCTTGCTTCTTTACTTAAATGATATAACTTTTCACTTGATATTCAGAGCATCTACATTGTACTCAAAGAATAACATAATCCACCAGTTACTCAAACTCTAAATTTCACATAATACATCTCTTAATGATTTAAGGTACACAATTTTCATTAGATCATAAAATACACAATACTTCAAAACTAATATCAAATTTCTAATTTGGAATCCATACATTTAGAACTAAAATTAGCTCATTCCAAAACTCGACTAAGGCCCCTTCTGCTTCAAGTTAAAACATGTTGATTAAAAGAGTGGAAGGGGTGAGCTACATAGCTCAGTAAAGGTAAGATACATGAGAATTTAATAAGGATGCATGTAAATTAATTTATTTCATTTTACAAATATTCAGATAGGAGAACATCTTTTCATGTATAGTATGTTATAATATTTATAATAATAACTTATACGCTCTTCGAAAGAAAATAATTGTTCTCCATTTTCTTATCAGAATAATTTTACCAAAACCTCTCAGATTGAATTTTTTTCATTTCTTACAAAGTCACCATATATATTTTCATTAAAAAATAATCATTTTAACTTAAATCAAATAATTGGTAACTTTGTCTTAAACTAGAAGCATCTTAAAGAATAATAAAACTTTCCTTCATAAACTTTTTATCGTAAAATATTATAACTTTCATAATCATAAAACTTAACGTTTTATAAAGAAAAACAGATATTTGATAACATCTTAACATAAACTTGTACTTTTATCAGAAATTTTATCTTTTTATAGCACAATAGAACTTCAAAATTTTTTATCTTTAATGAACAACTTTTTTTTCATAAAAAATTTCTTCTTTTCATGAGAGCTTTTAACTTTTTACAATACATTTAAACAAAATCACTCTCTCATGATTAATAACATAACATAGCTGTTTGTAAATAACTTATTGGTTAGTCCATATCTAATAAGTTTGTACTTATTTAGGAGGCTTCTAGCATTACGGTGCTAGGCATCCAGCATTCTCCACAATATCAGGTATTCCCGGTATCACATCATAATACATATTTTCAACCATGGGGGTCGGTTAACTTCCTTCACAAGTTGGCCGTAATCAACAAGAGCGGGTACAGCAAAGCCAGTTCCACTTTTAATGGCCAATTATATAACATTTTCCATGGAAAGCTAGTAATTAACCTTTATTGGCAGAGTTCAGATCACCAGAGAACATAACCCGAAAATATTTCATACTTATATATCATACTGAAATTCATAGTTTGCATAATATTTCATACTTATACATCATACTGAAATTCATAGTTTGCATAACATTTCATAATAAAAGTATCTTCATTGTTTTCTTTAAACATCATGTTCGTGGAATTAGTAATAACATTAATATGCTTAAATTATATACATAAGGTTTCGAGAATTCACGAACATGTCTTTGTCTGAAACATGCTTATATGCCATATCTCTAATAAAAAATCTTTTAATGCATAATACATTTTAAAATAACCATATGACTTACCTAATGCTCATATAACTTATCTATTACCTGAAAGCAGAGGAGCTGAGAGCCTAAAATCGAAGGAGCTTAGACTTGGGTACTAGTAACTCCTAAACCAAATATTAAAACTTATTACTATCAATCTTACCTTAGCATAAACTTACACATTCATCTCAAAGCCTATTTCTTATAATTTATGAAATCCTAATCCCACCTCAATGAGGTTCCCACAAACATATTATGTACACATTAACAAATGATGTACCAAACTAAAGAAAAGCCATCATTCTCATATTTATATCATATTTCTAAAAGAGCCAACTTCATTTCAAAAGGCGCTTTGAGTTTAGGGCAATAATGCATGTATAAACATAAACTCTTTTATGCATGATCATATAACTATATATACTCACATGGCAACATACAACGCATTGAACAAGAAAGCTTCATAAAAATAATAGTAGGATGGTTTAGAACCTCTCCTTTGAGTACTAGACCTTGAACCAAGTTATACAAAATTTAGCTATGATCCAGACATATCAAATGATGAGCATAATAAATTATAGCTAAAATCATTCATCCTAACTTTAGAATTAAATCTTCAAAGTTAGGCATGTCCCTTACTGTTCATTGTTTGTCCCAGTAGCATATACTTATAAAATACAAATGGGCTACCAATTCACATCCAATCCTTATACAATTTTACAGAGCCACTCCTCTAGATGTTTAGTAAATACTATATCAATTTTGGAGTCAAAACATAAAACCATAATTTACTAAAAATCATACAATACAGCATACTCAAATCTGCCCTAACAGAATTTTATGCAATTTAGAAATTAAACAATTATTTTTATATTAATCCAAATGCTGTGAGACTACTTCCATAACAACCGTATGTGTCTTAGTTTTCATAATAACTACTCCTAGTATCCTAATTTACTGTATACTATTTAACACATAATTTATCATGCATAAACATAGAATCTGTCACAGTGACAATTTTGCAACATTTTCTTGTAAATTCACAAACAATTATCAAATGATGATATTTTCATATGGGGATTTTTATGCACTCATTAGACATGTAAGAAAACACTTATATATAGTCATTTAACCATTTAGAGCAAAATTAAATATAACAAAAATCCCAGCAGTTACATCAATAGTACTCATCCTAACTTTTTCTCACTTCCTTAATCATATACAATCATTAGTAAAACCCTAATCTACCTTCAACAATTCACCAACGTAGTTTCAAAGCTTCCTAAAATAGCGCGCGCGCAGCGCGCACACACACACACACACACACATATATATATATAAACTTACAAGTTCATGATTTCCTAATTTCACAAACCACAAATACCATTACTAAAAATTCCTTGAAGAAATTAGGGATTCTAAGATGAGAGCAGCTAGTCCTTAGCAAGTTTCTTGTTCTTGAGGGGAAATAGAAGTAAAATCACTCTTGCATAAAAGGATTTCCCTTTCCTAGTGGCTAGACCTGAAAGTATGAGAGGTAGAGAGCTTGAGAGAGTTTTTCTTGAGTTTTCTATTTTCTTTGAGAGAGTATGAAGAAGAAATGAGATGAAACTTCATCTTTCTTTTGAGTTGTTGACCGTGGGTTTTGAGAGAAGACTCAAGAGAGCTTCTTAGCTCTTTCCTTAAGTGAAAAAAGATTAAAGTTGAGGTGAGAAATTCAGATTTGCTTGGACCCGTGGGAATGAGAGGAAGAGAGCTTCTTGGAAGCTCTAGTTACATTGAAAGTCAAAGAAGAAGCTAGGTGGAACTTGCTCATTGCATGGCCAAGGCTTGGTCTATGGGTATGTCAACATGCATGATATTTTGGTATTATGTGTTGAATTTCCATTGGTTGCGTGTGGGTGGAATTTCTACTATACTATCTCATGCATCATATTTAATTAAAACACCAACTATGTATCTAATAACTTAAACCACTTAATATAATTTTGTACATACTAAGTATATATTTATAATACAAATAGCCATTTTAATTATTTATAATTTTTACAATTCTTATTCAAAAGTATTATAAAATAATATACTTATTAAATACTCTTATATTAATTATAAAAAGCAAGTGGCTTAAAATAGTAATTAACCACTCAAACACATAGTTTAATTATAAAGTTGGGTCGGGGTGTTACATCCACCCTCATGTGCCAAGGGAATGGAGTCTGCCTATGTGGACTTATTATTTCATATTCATTGTCCATTAAGTTATTCTTAGTTTCCCCAAAAGTATTATCAGAAGTATTGATTCTCACAAAAAGTATCAAAAGTATTATATAATAATAATTGTAGGGATATAGCCAATTATATGTCCAATTTTATAATTTGCTAAGTTATGCGATTGTGAGTGGTGGACATACATTTTTTGCTTTGTGCAACCCATCACTTTACATAAATCGCTCACAATCATACAACTTAGTAAGTTGTGAAATTAAGTATAGAAATGGTTGTGTTCGAGAGTGGACTTATTAGATATAGGCAGCGGCACTACAAGGGTTTGATGTTGTAGCATTTGGTATGTGTGAGGGACAAAAAACAAAGTTTTGGCTTATGCATTAGTGTGAGAGCATCTTTCAGTGTGCTAAGGATTTGGTTTAATTTATGTTTCTGACAGTTAGTGAGTATATGTGACATTTTTATTATTGATAATGGATTTTTTTTTGTTAGGGTTCCATGTTGATGCAAGAGACATCTCAAACTATGTAACATGGATGGAGGACCATCCAAGTTTTATAGAGCAAGCTATTTCTCATGATGTATTGATTTCATCTTATGAATAAAATTTTTATAATTCTCTTAAAAAAATTAATACCAATATTTTTAACCATCGATCACTTCCTCAAGATGCTTAAAGGAATCCCTTTGTCAACCAAAGTAGAACTAGTTATTCTTTTTTCATGACATAAATCTATATGAAAATTAAACAACCGCTAGATAGCATTACACCTTACCTTGGAACTAAGTTTTCGGGTTGATCTCTGTCTTGGTTGGACTTAGGCGAGACTCTTTGACAATATCCAAAATATTGTTTTAAAGACTATGACAGAAGATTAAAAGGCTTAATTTTAAGAGAAGTATTATGTCGACAATATTTTCATAACATTTTTTGAGTAAAACTAAAATTAAAATATAGTCCTTAAAAATATAATGATATAGCATTGTACATCAGGTTATTATACTTAAACTGTGATCCAAAATCATTGTATGATTATTTTTAATTGAATATTAAAAATTACTATAATTCAAAAAAATAATTGAGAAAAAAATATTTTAAGCATTTTTTTTTTCTTAAAGGAGAAGTATCCTAAAAATTATTCTATGAATATTAAAAGATTGATTAATTATAAAAAAAAGACAAAGAATGGACATGGCCCTCACAAACAACAATTTAATTGAAACCAAGTTAAACTCACATCTTCAATTCATTTTCTTTTTCTAATTACTGTTTTAATTTTTTTAATATTATTAAATCACGTACTATACTCCCAAATTAATTCTTTGGGTGATGCCATTCTAATTATAGTGGAAGAGCCATATAGAGATTGAAATTCACGCTATTTTGTAACCTAAAGAATAATAATAATTACACCGCATGAAACAAATGTCACTAATTTGAATCTCTTATTCCCTCTCTTTTTCTTGCTTATCCAAACAAAAATGTGATCAGAGGAAAGATGTTCTCAACTATTGCATCTTTGGCTATACTTAATTTGTGTGTTAATTTTATTTTAAGACATCCACTGATGCTAAAGTGTTCAAGTGCATCCCTCTCTCATAATATCTCATGTCCTTCTGAATTGTCATCTTTATATATGCTTAAAATTTCCTATAAATGGGATACAAGCTTGGTGTCAAAAGTGGAGGGTGGATGTAAGGTTCAATCCTAATTTTTTGCGTTTGATGAAAACAGTGACATTCTTCTGTTTAATAACATTTGGACCTCCCAAAATTTCAAGAAAGATTAGGGTAAATCACAAGGCCACATAAAACAAAGCTCCTCAATAACTTGATTTTTCCAAATGTTGCTACAGTGGTTTGAGAGATTTTGCATTATGAATTTGTGATGGGTTACCCAAAAATGGGGAGAGGATGCCTCGTCAAATGTGCCTTACAAGGCTTGATATTTGTAACAACTAAGGTGTTTTGAATATTGGAACGAATTGCAAATCCATCTGTATTTTTTTATTAGTCTAATCATGGTAGCCAAAGAGTTAATCAACCCTTTTATAGCCTAACAGGGAACACAATTTGAAAATGAAATAACATCTTGAAAATGATTACAACTTACAAGTACAAAACAATGCATTCTTGATAAATACAATGAGCTACTATGAAAACTTAGAGCATCTTGGGACAAATTTCTTAATATTAATTGTAAGGTTGAATTTATTCAACCATGTGTTGGCTCTATTTCGTGCCAAATTTACTTGTAATTTTAGCAATTAGATATCTTGTATTTAGGTGGGAATAATGTAAGGGTTGTGTGTGAGAGAGTGTGAAGAAATTTAAGTGTGTGAGCATTTAGAGGATTCTCGCGACTAGATCTCGAGAGTGACTTGCAACTGACAACTCGCTAAAATGCCACACGTGTGAAGTATGCAGAAAGCTGAAGGGTCATGATAGCTGGAGCATTACAGGACAAAAAGTATAGTCTGGATTGGCAGTTGTCTCGCGACTTAAACTCATGACTCATTCCAATTGCGAGAGTAAGTCGTCAGAATGCCTTGTTTTGCAAAAAAATGACTTTTCACATTCCTCACGTACTATAAATACCCTTACACTCACAAAATGTAGAGAGTTTTCAGAGAGAATTTTGGGAGAGAAACCCTAAAGAAAACCAAGATTGACTCATCCACAATGTTAGACATTTGGAGGGTCTTTTATTATTCGTGTACTTCAATTTTATTCTCTAGTGGATTATTTTACCGCTTGGAAGGCGGCAGAAAGATTTTTCGCCAAGTTCTTGGGTTTCCTCTTCGAAAACACGTGCCGGTGTTATCTTTGTGTTTGCATTTCTCTAACCCTTACTCTTACATTTTAATTGCTGCTGTTTTGTGATATATTATGGTGTAGAGTTGTTTATTTGATTGGGTTTTTGCTTGTACCTATTATTCCACACATCTGTTGTTTGGGTATAAGCTTGTGTTGGTTTAATTTGATATTGGGAGTCTAAACATTCATTAGTGTTTTACACACTTGAACTTTCATTAATAAAAGGGATAAACACTGTAAAAGCTTTTGATCATGACCCATATACTTGGCATGTAATCTTGAGAACTCTAGTTCTTTCTTGTTAAGGACAAGCTCTAGTTCTGAGCAAGTTTCAACGATGGTTGATGATACTGAAGACGAAAGTGTGAGACTGCAGGATGTGTTCGGAGTGGATATATTGTTTGATGTGCCTATGTAACACTAAGTAGAACCTGTGTATATTATTTTTGGTTAGCATTTTGTATAATCAATGTTAGAATTGGTCCGACTCATTCACAATAATCAAAACTTACCCACTTATCAGAAATTCAATTCAAAGAAGCCAGCATGGTCATGCATATATGGAGCTACGCAGGAGGGTCAAAAGATGTAAGAATATGCCTTTTAGTTCTACCACACTGTTGTGCATCTCGCCTTTACTCCACTCAAAAGATTAAGGAATGCACAGTTATCAGAATCTATCAAAATAGTGGTAGTTCAAACCAAAGTCATATTTGTTAGTAATACAATTAATGTCTAAACTAATTTATACCAATCAAATAACAGAAAATAGAAGTCAACCTACAGAGGTATATGTCCATTAATTACCTTATCTACTAACTTTAGGAAATTATTCTCCGAACTTTTGTATCAACTGGGACACCCAAATAAACGGGCCTCCTAGTTAAGACAACAAGGCTGATGAGAAGAGACGGCTCCGACAGAATACACTTGGGAATTCCATTAATTGATGTTAGTATTATTACATGCTTTGGTAGAGATATGTAGAAGAGATTAAGATCTGAGAAATGAAATCAATGTATATAAGATGGTTAATCTTCATATGTATACCTCAGTGTACAGTCAAGTTCAGGTCACTGGAACGAAGGGCTCTATGAGGCCAAGATAACGACGTAAGATTTGATTCAGTTTGGTAGAAAAGAACCCATCTTATTGTATATAGATAAGCGATGGAAGTGACTATGCCCATTTCCACTAAAACCTAGCTTTGCTCAAATACCCAACAAGTTCGGCGGGAACATTAAGAGTGGACAAGATTGTTTCAAATGAGGGACTCCCTTGGTAATTAGGTTCAGCCAGAATGGTCCCAACTGGATGATAATATAATAACACCACGTGCAATACATCTGTTTGTATTGACATATGTATCACCATATGAACCTCCAGAAATACATTCTGTTGACAGCAGATAGTCTTCCCTTTCTGCAGAATTGGTTCGTAGATAGAACAAAGCAGCCATATCTCCCTTGCTTCGGCTTTAGGTCGAAAATAAATTTCAATGCCTACATAAGGTAGCATAAGAATTAAACAAGAGACTGAAGAACTATAGTTTGTAAGGAACTCCTGGATATAAAGGGAATGCTGAACAATAATACCCAGTTTAGACCTTACAAAAGCACCTAATTGTGAAAATGGTGATGAATCGTGATAAATTATTCTATAGATCTAGCAAATTATTTTATAGATAACAGCACAAGGTACACAAAAACACACAAAAGAGATTTCTTTATATCTACCATGACAATGGTTAAATCGAATGACAAAAGAAGAGACATTAAAATAACACTCGCTAGGAGTTCTTTTATTAGTAACTATGACAAGACTGTAAGTAAAAATGATAAAAGGTATACCTTCAGTCCATAAAGTCAGTTCTTAGAGAAGCCATTCTATTGTTGCAGCAGATGAGGTCACCTATTATCAAGATTGGAGTCTTATATATAGGCAGCAATGATTTCTCTACTGACCACCACACTTCACATTCTGATGCAATTGGCATTAGCTTTGGATGTTTTCCTTGATACCAGCACACAGAATCGAAAACTAGAATGGCACTAAAGAGAGAGTATCCAACTACTCCCGTCTGGAAGTGGACTTCAAATTTACCCATTTAAGTAAAAATCCGTCAACTTTTCAAATCTGCATAAACAAACATTCAACATGAATTCAGTCACAACAAGAATAGAATTACATTTTCCAGTGGCCGGGTTATATGCGTCACAAGAAAAAGCACTACAGTGAGTGATAGTAAAGCTTAAAGCTGGACAGTATTGACTAGGCACAAATTTGTTCAACCTTGATTAGCAATTAGCTAATATCCCTGATTCTTTTCTGGGTAGACTGCAAAAATAATTTACGTAAGCATTTAAGATTTAACATTCATACCTGGATGGTCTAACTTTTTCCCTAAATTTGTGATGCCTCCCTCAATTTTTTCAAATCAGTTTGCAAATTCTCACAAAATATATGCAAGAAAACTGCGTATCATATTTCAACTTATCAATGACAATGAGGCTTTAAGTGTAGGAAATACAATTCAAATTGGATAAAAGCACAGCTACGATATTTTAGATTCTTAGTCATAGAAAATTTCATTGGTAGAAGTTTTCAGTCATATTCCTGAGAAATACAAATATTGTATTCATTGAATAATTACAAACAAAATTCAGCTTACAAAGACTTATGTCCATTGCCTTATCTGCAATCTGAAGGCTATTGCCCTCCATACAGTAGTATGAAGTGGAGCACCAAACAGGTTGGCCTCTTAGTTAAGACAACAAGACTGACAATAAGAGAAGACTATAACAGAAATTTGAAAATCCATTAATTAAAGCTTACTATTTTATGCTCTTTGCAGAGATTGGTAGTAGTGATTATCTGTGAAATGATTTTAACAATCAATCAAGTGTGCAAGATGGAAAGTCACCAGATGTATATCTTAGAGCATAACTTGATCACAAACAAAAAACATGCATCAAATTTGAGTTTCAAGTTGCTCTTCTTAATTGGGCTCTTCAATTTCTTGCTAGTTTATGCCATTGATTATTACTAATTGTATGGTTGAATTTAATCAACTATTTTGTTGGCTTTATTCCATGTCAAATTTACTTGTAATTTAGCATTTAGAAACCATGTATTTAGGTGGGAATCATATAAGGGTAGTGTGTGAGAGAGTCTGAAGAAATGCTCAAGATTGTGTAGTGAAGCAGGGACTCGCGACTGGATCTCGCGGGTGGCTCGTGACTGGCAAGCCGCCAGAAGATGCACACGAGTGAAGCATGTAGAGAAGCTGAACCGTCGTACTAGTTATTGTACTACAGGACAAAAACTCCAGATTGGCCATTCAGTTAGCTTGTGCCTTGAGCTCGCGACTCAATCAAGTCGCGAGGCCAAGTCGCCAGCCAGCTCTGTTTTGGAAAAATGACTCTTTGCATTCCAAACACATACCACTATATATAGACCCTTATATCCACGAAATGTAGAGAGCTTCTAAAGAGAATTTTGCGAGAGAAACCCTAGAGAAAAACAAGATTGACTCATCCACAATCTTTACATAAAGACTCTTCAAATTCCTCTACTTTCACCCTCTCCATTGTTACATCCTTGAGAGGTTCTTAGCCAAATCATTTTCTCACCATACCCACATCTATGAGAAGGTTGTTTGGTGCTGTGGGAAGCAGTTAGGAAGGGACTAATTGATATTGGTTGATGCTAGGGACTATAGCGGAATCCGGTAAGCTAGAAAAGACAAAGGTTTGGCGCAACCTCGTTGGAGCAAGAAGCTTGGAGGGCTTAGGTACACTGGGTAGATTAGGCTTGGAGGGTCTATTGCTGTTCATGTATCCCAACTACATTTTCTAGTGGATTATTGACCGCTTGGAGGGCGGCGGAGAGGTTTTACGCCAAGAGTTTCAGTTTCCTCTTCGATAACACATCGTTGTGTTGTCCTTGTGTTTGCATCTCTCTTTCTTTAATCTTTGTGAATGTTCAAAATGGGTATGAAACACCCTTGAACTTTTAGACCTCAAATTACAAATTATCAATTCAAGCTTACTATCAAACAATTAATGTGCGGAATATGAACATAAGCCAAATACAGAATTGATAAACAATCTAAGCCCAATATAAACACATCCACAGCAGTAAATATAAGGCAAAGATAAAGGGAAGGAAGATGCAAACACACGGACAACACACGATGTGTTATCGAAGAGGAAATTGAAGCCCTCGGCGTAAAACCTCTCCACCGCTCTCCAAGCGGTAAATAATCCACTAAAGAATGTAGTTGGGATACATGAACAGCAGAAGACCCTCCAAGCCTAATCTACCCAATGTACCTAAGCTCTCCAAGCTTCTTGCTTCAACGAGGTTGCGTCGAACCTATTTCTTTTTTAGCTTACCGGATTCCGCTATCAACCATAGCATCAACCAATATGAATTGGTTTCTTCCTAACTGCACTCCAAATAAACTTTCTCACGGATATGTGTATGGTGAGAAAAGGATTTGGCTAAAGACTTCTCAAGGATTAAACAATGGAGAGGAAGAGAGTAGTGGAATTTGAAGAGTCTCTAAGGTAAAGATTATGGATGAATCAATCTTGTTTTTCTCTAGAGTTTCTCTCACAAAATTCTCTCTGGAAGCTCTCTACATTTGGTGGGTATAAGGGTCATATATAGTAGGGTGAGAAAGAAATGCGAAGAGTTAGTTTTTCCCAAACAGGGTGGTTTGGCGGCTTGGTCTTGCGACTGGTCTGAGTTGCGAGTTCCAGCCGCGAGTTAACGGCCTAGCCAGCCTGGGACTTTTGTCCTGTAGTGCTCCGGCTGGCGTGACTATTCATCTTCTCCGCACGTTTCACTCGTGTGCTGCTATTGGCGGCTTGCCAGTCACGAGTCACCTGCGAGTCTTAGCCGTGAGTCTCTGCATCCTTGCACAATCTTGAGCATTTCTTCACATCTCCTCACACACTACCCTTACAAGAATCCCACCTAAATACAAGGGTACTAATTGCTAAAATACAAGCAAATTTGGCACGGAATAAAGCCAACAAGATGGTTGATTAAATTCAACCTTATACTTTACCATTTAATTTCTGCTGTGGATGTGATTTTAATTGGTTTAAATTGTTTATCAATTCTGTTATCGGTTATGTTCATTTTCCGCACATATATTATTTGACATTAAGCTTGAATTGATAATTTGTAAATTAGGGCCTAAACGTTCATAGTGTTTTACACACATATTGAACATTCAATTGGTATCAGAGCGTGTGCATTCTTTATGGTTTAAACACCTTAGTGCGATCCTTGACCCCGTATTGAGATGGACCGGTCTCAATCATTAAATGTTCCACCATTTTTTAACGGTAACAATTATGCATTTTGGAAAGTCTGAATGAGGGTATTTTTGTATTTTATTGATGATACTGTGTGGTATGCAGTTGAAGTAGGATGGACTAGGCCGAAGGCTGCTAAATCCACTTGGGATAAGGTAGCTTTTGCGACAGTTAATGCTAATAGTAAAGTTTTGAATGTTATTTTCTGTAGTGTTTCTTCAGAAGAGTTTCACAGGATTTCATTCATCACTGTTGCCAAGGAAGCATGCAGATACTAGAGATCACTTATGTAAGGTTGAATTTAATCAACCATTTTGTTGGTTTTATTCTGTGCCAAATTTGCTTGTAATTCAGCATTTAGTAATCCTGTATTTAGGTGGGAATCATGTAAGGGTAGTGTGTGAGAGAGTATGAAGAAATGCTCAAGATTGTGCAAGGATGCAGAGACTCGCGGCTGAGACTTGTGGGTGACTCGCGACTGGCAAGCCACCAACTGCAACACACGAGTGAAGCGTGCAAAGAAGATAAATAGTCATGCCAGTTGGAGCACTATAGGACAAAAAGTCCAGCCTGGCCATTTTGTTAGCTCGCAACTTGAACTCGCCGACTCAGTCTAGTCGCGAGGCCAAGCTGCCAGCCAGCTCTGTTTTGGAAAAATTGACTCTTTGCATTCCAAACACACATCACTATATATAGACCCTTATACACACGAAATGTAGAGAGCTTATATAGAGAATTTTGAGAAAGAAACCCTAGAGAAAAACAAGATTGATTCATCCACAATCTTCACATAGAGACTCTTCAAATTCCTCTACTCTCACCCTCTCCACTGTTACATCCTTGAGAGGTTCTTAGCCAAATCCTTTTCTCACCATACCCATATCTGTGAGAAGGCTTTTTGGTGATTTGGGAAGCAGTTAGGAAGAGACCAATTCATATTGGTTGATGCTATGGGCTATAGCGGAATCCGGTAAGCTAAAAGACAAAGGTTCGGCGTAACCTCATTGGAGTAAGAAACTTAGTGGGCTTAGGTACACTGGGTAGATTAGGCTTGGAGGGTCTATTGTTGTTCATGTATCCCAACTTCATTTTCTAGTGGATTATTGGCCGCTTGGAGGGTGGCGGAGAGGTTTTACGCCGAGGGCTTTAATTTCCTCTTTGATAACACATCGTGTGTTATCCTTGTATTTGCATCTTTCTTCCCTTAATCTTTACCATTTAATTTCTGCTGTGCATGTGATTTTATTTGGTTTAGATTGTTTATCAATTCTGTTATAAGCTTACGTTCATTTTCCGCACATCTATTGTTTGATATTAAGGTTGAATTGATAATTTATAATTTGGGGTCTAAACGTTCATTGTGTTTTACACACATATTAAACATTCAACTTATGAAGGAACAAAGAAAGTGAAAGACACTAAGCTGTAGATGCTGACCACCCAGTTTGAGGAGCTCAAAATGAGTGAGGATGAGTACTTTGACTTTTTCTATAGTAAGCTGAATGAGGTAGTCGTCGGCAAGTTCAATTTGGAGGAGAAAACGAGGATTCTAAAATAGTGAGAAAGATCCTTTGGTCATTGTCGGAAAGCTTTCGTGCCAAGGTGACAGCGATTGAAGAGAGTAAGGACCTTGATGATATCAAAGTCCAATAACTGATTGGCTCACTGCAGACATATGAACTGTCGTTGCCCACACAAAGGAAGAGCAAATCTCTTGCTCTTAAGACAATTGATGAAAGGGTAGAAGCTCACGACTCATTGGATGAGGATGTTGTCGATAAAGATGTGGCGTACCTTGTGAAAAATTTCTGGAAATTCTTGAAATTCAAGAACAATGGAAAATTTGGTGATAAAGAGAAATTCCAGAGTTCCGAGAAGGAGAAAAAGGAATTCAAAAGGAAAGATGGTAGGGAATCCCAATCTACACAAGGAATCACTTGTTTCGAGTGCAACAGACATGGACACTTCAAGAAAGAATATCCTAATTATTTGAAGTCAAAGGGCAAGGCATATGCCATAACTCTTAGTGACTTGGATTCATCTAATTCTGATTCTGAGGAAAGCTATGACGGAGAAGGAAATTACTCCGCCTTTATGACTATTGCTCATGTTAAGTCTTCAGAGAACTTGAATTTGCTTGTACAAGAGCTTGGGGAGAATAGTGATGAGGTCAGTGGGAATTGTAGAAGAATCAAAGGGTGAAGAAGATGAGATTACAGAGGGTCTTCAAGAAAATTATAATTCACTCCTTGAGAAATCAAGAGAATATGCACGTGTGGTCAAGGTAGTCGTGAAAAAGATGAAGAAAGCAGAGGAGGACTACAGAAGTCTCTTAGTTCGACACAAGAAGGCCAAGTGTGAAATAGAAAAGCTGAATGGAGAGCTGTGAGAAGCTTATTTAAAAATTAGATTCCTTGAGCTTGAGGTGGTTCAAGCAAATGCCAAGGTAGAGAGGGTCTCCACCAAGAAGCTAGATGATGTTATTTCCTCTCAAAAACAATTCATAGACAAATCTAGATTAGGATATACTAGAGAAAGTAGTGCAGTTGTGAATATCTCCAAGGAAGTGAAGTTTGCAAAGGCCAAAGAGCAGGTTGTAGTTGCCCCACTGTGGAGAAGGCAAAGGTTGAAAAGAAGAAGACTGTGGCTGACCAAAGTGTGTTGAATAAGCCCTAAGATTTAAATAAGAAACCCAAGGGTTGTTGGCCAAATTCTATAACATGGTTGAAAATCAATTTAATAAAGAAATTAAGCATATTCGTAAAGATGATGCACTAGAATTTTTTATGAAAGATTTCTTCAACAGCAAGGGTATTATTCACTAATTAAGTTGTGTTGAAACCCTCAATAGAAATCTATAGATGAGTGAAAATATCAGCATTTTTTGAATGTTTCTAAAGTCTTAAAATTCCTATCTGATATGCCAAAAACGAATTGACCCATTGTGATGAATTAATTAATTAATTAGCCAAGTTTAATTAATTAATCAAATTAACATGCAAATATGTGGTAGTACAAACAAATCACCAATTAATCTAAGTGCTGCGGAAAATAAATTTGACACGGTGATTTGTTTACGAATGGGGAAAACCTATACGGTTAAAACCCTACTGGGTGATTTTCAAGTCACCACTCCCGAAACTCCACTATTATCGAAACAAGCGATTACAAGTAAATGAATTCCTATACTTTATACCAACCTACAGTTGAACCCTTACCCCAATACCCAATTGGACTTGTTCTGTAGTGATAGTTCCTCCTTTTGATGCACGGCTCTCAAGTACGTGACTAACCAATTTGCGCGGATCCTAGTACGCGACTTCAATCACCAACTAGAGAAGATTGTTGGCTGCAAAGTTCTTCAGTTCATCCACACGATGAAGATCAAGAAGATATTTGGTTACAAAACCCTATGGTGCACATACACAGCAACTTCTTTTAGAATGATGAACTAGGGCGAAACTTTGTCTTCGGTCATAATTTGCTTGAACAGACTTTTCTCAAAGCTTGTGCAACTTGTGTACTCTTTTACGGCCCTTAAAATAATCATTTTATATGTCTAGGGTTTGGAGAAAAGAAGGCTCAAAGACATATTCATGGAACCCAAGAAATAGATCAGAATTTCTGTTTCTTTCTTAAACCTCGACAGATAGGAGCTGTCGAGCTGGTGTCGAGCACACGAGACTGAAACAACTTTCTCAAGCTCGATAGATGCAGCTGTTGAGCTTTAATGAACTTGCACTTTTCAGCTTGTTTCTTGGATAGACTTGATGAATTCAATACTTGATCTTGAAACCTTATTTCTTGAAGTACTAAAAACACCTAGATCTACCCAATTACAAGTAAAGTGCATTTTGTCAAAGGATTAGCCAATTACACAAAAGAATGACATATGTTTTTAACAAGTGAACCATATATGTCCTAACAATCTCCCCCTTTGACAATTCGTGAAAAAACCACAACAAACAAATGAACATATGAGAGAAGTCATAAATCACTCAACTCATATTCACTTGTTGAATACAATAAAATCTATCCTAACACAAACTCTTGAAAAACTTTACAAGAAGAGAGTTTATGGCAAGTAGACTTTGACAACCTGTATTTCTGAAATACTTTAAACAAAACTCATTAAGGCATCTTAGTGTGAAACAAAAATAATAGATTGCATACAAGTAATAAGAAGCATGTGCATAAAGGAAGAAAAGAAACAACACATTTAAGGGTAGGTGAAAGAAACATACTTCAACATATAAAGAAAATAAGTACAATGTATGTCAATAAATGGTCACAAGACCCAAGCTACAAGAATCAATGTATCTAAAGTAAAGAAAAGAAAAAGCTACAAAAAATCCTCACTACATCCCTCATATCAACACTCCCCCTAACAAAATGGTCATATACTAACTCTCCCCCTAAGAATGACTACTCTCATATCCAATACTACTCCCTCTTTTGTCACGAGTGACAAAGGGTAAGAGTGTCAAGTAGACATCTTCTCGGTAGAGCTAGCATCTCCATCATCATCATTAGAAGCATCATCGTCATCACCATCATCATCATTATCCTCAGCCTTAAACTCAGAAGCCACTGGAAGAGGTGGAGGAGAAGCCTCAGAAGCGAAACCATCCAAGCTCGCCTGCCACCTAGCAATACAGCCTACACGAGCGTTCACCTGATACAACTCAGTATAGAGTGTATCAAGGCGAGTATCCATGCGCTGAAGCTGCGCCATGACGTCTCCTAGAGTCACATCACCCATAGAAGTGGAAGGGGCGGATATGGATGGAGCAGATCGAGATGGAGTCGAACGGGAGAAATGAGCTGCTGACTCAGACTGCCTTGTCCTAAACTGCACCTCACTACATTTTACGGTAGCGACATCTATAGCACAAATATGAGTGAAATGGTCAGACACTGGAAAGGGAACATAGAAATGGAGTAAGATCCTTATGATAGCAGAAGGAAAGATGAGCTTATCATGGGACATCGTATCCCTATAGACATCTAAAATAGAAAGAATGAAGTGAGAGGGGAAATCTATAGTAAAATGCTCAAGAAGGGACAACAAAAAGTGAGCACGAGGCTCTGTGATAGATTTATAGTGAGAGAGAGGGTGAAGAACAAAAGTCATAACCATGTTCAAAAACCGAGGAAATTTTGCAAAGTTCGTACAGGAAGTGAACTGATGCTCACCCCAAACAGAAGGGCGCTCACAAAAAGCAGATTTGAGCTTATCTTTGGACACAGTCCTCAGACGCTCACAACCAGGGTAGTCAAGAAACTCAACCCTAGGTACATGAAGCACATCTGCAACAAGCTGCGGTGTAACAACAATACGCGTACCTCGAATGCAAGTGTGAAAGAGAGGTATTGAAAAATCAAATCCATACATGTTGGAGTAGAACTCCTAAATCAGCATGGATGGACATGTGATCGGGATGTCACACAGTGACTCCCAACCTCAACTGTGAATGACATCGGGTAGGTCAGTGTCGGCGAAGTACGCCAAAATGACTTGGCATTCCGAATGAATGCCTCGTCAAGAAAAGTTCTCCGAGAAAGCCTTATGGGTATCCTCATCACAGAATCGAATATGTGATGGAGTAGGATCAGATGAAGTGGATACCTCGGAACAAAGAAGGTTCCGAGACGAAGCAGACTTATGTTTAGGTGCCATAAACATGACTAACGTAAATAGAAAGAGAGGGAGAAAGAGAGACAATTAGAAAAGCTCTAAAGCAGTTCAAATATAAAAAGTATATTGAAAAGAGAGTACGTATGCATGGGTAATGCATGAACATGTGACATGCAAAATGAATTGCATCATGGGCTTAGCCCAATCCAATCCTACCAGCACACAATCAATTGCACACATCTAAATGCATGATAATATTGTTATAATGCTAATGAGATGCAATGCATGAGATTTTAAACTCATTTAAGTGAAAACCCATCCCAAAATTTCAACAATAACCCACTAATTTTGAACAACCCTAAATCCTAGGTTTCAAAACATGAAATGCATGAAGAATGAAAGATTAGAAGCTTACCAAGTGAAGAAAAACTTGAAAAAGCTTGAAGAAACCTTGAGGAAAGGATTAGGAGTGAGAAAAGAGTGTTTGGGAGGTGAAAGGATGGAGCTATCGAGAGAGATCGAGAGAAATGAAGTCCAGATCACAGAGAACCAATATATAGAGGTTCAGTAAATCTCGACAGATAGAGGTGTCGAGAGGTGTCGAGAAAAACAACGTCAATAGATAAAGCTATCGAGAATCTATCGAGCGACAAAGCAAAGACACAAGAACAGAAGCTCGATTGATCCACCAACTGTCGAGAAGTTATCGAGGGGACAGGAGAAATCTTGATTGATCCACCAGGTGTCGAGAAGCTGTCGAGATTGAGATAAGAAAAAGCTTAAGAAGCTCGACAAATAGCTAGGTGTCGAGGAGCTGTCGAGCTAGCTTTTAAAAACAGTTTTTCGAGAAGAGAAAAACATAGACATGAATGCAATCAAGTATGCAACTCAACCAATGATCCAATCAACATATTAAGCTCTCAAAATCGTCTCTCAACAACAATTTTGCACATGGATCCCAAAAACACACACACACTAAACAAGTCTAACTAATTTTATATTTCAAAAACAAGTTAAAATAGTTTAGTGAACATACATTAACATATGTAAACTTAGTGATGGCCAAATCACATTGTACCTGCACATGTATTAAGAGTAGCAAAGAATATTGCGTATTGTGTGTGAAAAATATCGCAAGATTGCATGAGTGTATACATGTTATGATGATTTGAGATATGAGAAAATCACTTTAACTCACACACAATCATAACTGTTTGATGGGGACTATTACCTTCGTGGTACATCTTATAACTCCCACATCTCCTTGAATATACGCTTGCAATCATATTTAAAGCATTTTTTTTTTTTTTTTATCTTTTTATCTTTTTAATTTTCTTTTATTGAGCATATCATGCATGGGCATATGAGAGAAAGAAAAGAAATACCCAATGATATTTGACATTCCAATTTTGCTTTGCCAAAACACACAAATGTCATTGACATCACACTTTTGCTATGCTGAAGCATACAGATGTCTTATTATGATTGGCAGGCAACAGTGGTGAGATGGTTATTTATGCATTTCTCTTAGGATTTTTTAGTCTTTCCCGTCAAAAAGAGTGATATGAGTGTTAAGTATAAGAGATCACTTAACCTTACTCATCACAAACACGAGCCACAAAGCTTATTTGCTTAGTTCTGCATAGAGATGCTCATCTAAGCTACAAGAGATACAAAGTTTAAAAAACTTTATTTCAATGGTCATCCAAGGTACACAAGTACCAATGTGCACAAAACACACACTATTTTTGTATTTTTTTTTAAATTTTTAATTTTTTTTAATTTTTATATGAAAAACAAAATAAACAAAACTAAAAATAAACAAACAAAAACATGCTAAGCAAAGCAAAGCAATGCATAAAACTAAATGCAAATGCATGAAAGCATGATTCCAAAAAGATAAGAAATCAAGAAAGAAAGTCTAACTTTAGATAGAAAGAATTAGAGCAAAGGACAAACAGAATGACCATTAAGTCTTAGAATCCTTTATCACCCACACTGCACGAGTCTTTGACCCTGAAGATGAAAAGGCATGTGTCCTAGTATGACTACTAAAGGACATAAAGGAATTAGAATTCCCCTGAAATTGAGTTAAAAAGCTTAAAACTTTTAATAACTCACCAAGAATAGGTACAAAGCCTTTAGACAAAGGATGAGACCTATTGGACACTTGCTTATGAGGAAACAATTTGAAACAATTAGAACGAGTGTGTCTAGAAACACCACAATGGTGACAAACATGAGCAGTTTTAGAGCTACTCTACTTCCTAGAAGTAGGTCTAACCTTAGAGGTTGACAGAGACCTCAACTTGGGACAATTTGGCCTAATATGACCAACAATATAACAATGATGACAAATGGGGACAAATTCAAAATTTTTATTCAACCTAAGAGGAGTTTTAGACATAGGTTTAGAAACTTTAGTGTCAAACGACCAATTGATGAAGGATGAGGGGGCACAAATCTTTTATAGCATTCGATTGCAAACCAAGCCCATTGGTATTGGAGCAAATTGTGAAATCCCTCATAATCCCTCCCTCACAATGTGGCTCTAACGACTCGAACCTATGACTAGGCTCTGATACCACTTGATAGGCCAAAAACGAATTGACCCCTTGTGATGTATTAATTTAATTAGCCAAGTTTAATTAATTAATCAAATTAACATGCAAACGCGTGGTAGCACAAACAAATCACCAATTAATCTAAGTGCAGCGAAAAATAAATTTGACACGATGATTTATTTACAAATGGGGAAAACCTACACGGCAAAAACCCCACCGGGTGATTTTCAGGTCACCACTCCCGAAACTCCACTATTATCACAACAAGCGGTTACAAGTAAAAGAATCCCAGTACCTTATACCAACCTATAGTTGAACCCTTACCCCAATACCCAATTGGACTTGTTCTATAGTGACAGTTCCTCCTTTTGATGCACGGCTCCCAAGTACGTGACTAACCAATTTGCGCGGATCCCAGTACGTGACTTCAATCACCAACTAGAGAAGATTGTTGGCTGCAAAGTTCTTCAGTTCATCCACACGATGAAGATCAAGAAGATGCTTGGTTACAAAACCCTATAATGCACATACACAGGAAACTTTGTCTCCAGTCATAATTTGCTTGAACAGACTTTTCTCAAAACTTGTGCAACTTGTGTACTCTTTTACGGTCCTTAAAATAATCCTTTTATATGTCTAGGGTTTGGAGAAAAGAAGGCCCAAAGACATATTCATGGAATCTAAGAAAACATATCATAATTTCTGTATCTTTCTTAAACCTCGACAGATAAGAGCTGTCGAGTAGGTGTCAAGCATATGGGGTTGAAACAGCTTTCTCAAGCTTGATAGATGCAGCTATCGAGCCAGCTGTCAAGCTTTAATGAACTTGCACTTTTCAGCTTATTTCTTGGACAGACTTGATGACTTCAACACTTGATCTTGAAACCTTGTTTTTTGAAGTATTAAAAACACCTAGATTTACCCAATTACAAGTAAAGTGCGTTTTGTCAAAGGATTAACCAATTACACAAAAGAATGACATATGTTCTTAACAAGTGAACCACATATGTCCTAACACTATCTTCATTACCCATTTCATACTGGCCTGAATGCCTTTTGTCTATTGTATATTTCATAAACAGACTTCATCCTTAAACTGGAGAAATACCCTATGTACTTCTTTTCAATCATGCTCCATCTTATCGTCATATTAGGGTGTTTGTGTTTTGGTTCTACTTTGTCTAGCCACAGTTCTAAGTTATCTGCTAGAGCTATAAAGTATATTTTTTGGGGGTTATCCCATTGGTATCAAAGGAGATAAGATTCTATATTACGATACCAAGACTCTTTTTGCATCTAGAGATGTAGTCTTCTACGAAAGTGTTTTTCCTTCTCAATCTCAGACTTCTTCTAGTTCTATTGATGATTTATTTGTTATCCCTTTTTCTATTAATGATGTGTCTATTCCAAATATTTCCCTACATCATTCTGATATTTACTCATCAACTTCTCCAAACATTTCTATTAATCCTTCCATCAATTAGTATACTCATTCTGTAGAAGCTTTAACCCTATCTAAATATCAATTCTTAATTTCTTGTACAACATTTCCATCTAATCTACCTTCCTTTATATTTCTCCAGTTAATTCTACTCATAATAATTCTCGACCACTCATGTTATAAGGTTTCCCCTCATCCCTCAGGTCATCCCTTTGATCTTGCTAATTTTTATTCTTATACCATATTTTCACCAAAGCAGAATCCTTTGGTTTAGCCCTTTCCAACTCTATACCTGAACTAGAATATTTTCACCAAGTTTTCCAAAGTCCCCATTGGAGAGAATTAACGAAATTAAGGCCTTTGAGCCTAATAATAGTTGGACTTTGACCTCTCTTCCACCTGGGAAAATTGCCATTGGTTGTAAATGAGTATTCAAGGTTAAATTCCACTTATATAAAACTTTGGAAAGATATAAGGTCAGGTTGGTAACTAAAGGCTATACTAAGGATGTGTTTGGATTGAGGGGGGAGGGAGGGGGAGTGGAAGGCAGTAGAGTTAGCTGAAAATAGGCTGATTTTCAGCCAACTCTACTATACTCCCCCTCAATCCAAACGGATCATCAGGGAGTAGGTTTGGACTATTTAGAAACATTTAGCCTTGTAGCAAAATTAATTTGTGAGGGTTCTATTAATTGCAGTTGCTCTAAAGGCCTGATACCTCTTACAATTGGGATGTCAACAATGCTTTTCTACATAGTGACTTACAAGAGGAGATATGTACATGTGCCTGCCACAGGGTTATCACAGCAAGGGGAGGTTCAAACCAGTAAAGGAACAGGTCCTCTTGTATGCAAGCTTAAGAAGTCTTTTTATGGGCTTAAAAAAGGTAGACTACTCTCTCTTTACTAAGACACTACCAATCCTTTGTGGCTGTCTTAGTCTAAATGGATGATATCTTGTCACTGGTAATGACTTATAGTACATTACAAGTCTTCAACATATGGTAGATGAAAAATTCTAGCTCAAAGACTTGGGTTCTTTACAGTATTTCTTTGTTTTAGAGGTTGCCAAGAGCAAGAAGGATTTTTGTTAATCAAAGGAGGTATGCCATTGAAATTTTGGAAGATTTTGGTTTGCTATGTTTCAAACCTGTGATCCCTATAAAGCAATACTTAAAGCTCAGCAAAGATGAAGGTCAGTTAGTCAAGGACCTTCCACAGTTCAAAAGAGTCACAGAGAGATTGCTCTATCTAACAATGACTAGGCTTGACATTACCTGCTTAGTTCACCACTTAAGTCAATTTTTGGACCAGCCAAGAGAGCCAAACATCGTGCTGCACTCAGGATAGTTCAATACATAGGGTTCACCTAGTAAAGGTCTTTTTTTTTTTTTTTTTTTTTTTTTTTTTTTCCAAGTAACTCAAATTTGCACATCAAGAGTTTTTGGGATGCAGACTAGGCAGGTTGCCCAGATACGAGATCCTTTACTGGGTTCTATATCTATTTGGGAAATGCTTGGGTTTCTTGGAAATCAAAGATATAGGGTACTTTATCCAGGGTACATGTGAAATTGTTTGGCTAAAGAGCTTTTTGCAATGGAAAGACTTTGGAAATTTCTCATGATTGACCAAGTTTTCAACTCTTATTGGTTGTAAAGAAAAATTTGTTGTAACTATTTGTGGAACTGTTTCAACGATTAGGAGTAGTCTGTTCCTTGTTGCTCTATTTGTTTATATCTATCAATAAGAATCCAAAATATTCTATTTAGATTAGAAAGAAAAAATTATATATATATATATATATATAGAGAGAGAGAGAGAGAGAGAGAGAGAGAGAGAGAGAGAGAGAGAGAGAGAGAGGTTGAGTTCAAATTACACCGCTCAATATTTTTTAATTGGATGCGAATTTTGACAAATTCATAATTAGATTACATTATCTTCATATATTCTCCACGTTTGCAAAATTTTAAGGTAATCCAAGATTAATAGCTATGTCATCAATTAATTGTTTAAATTCAAGTTTTTGTAGTTTAAAATAATGCATAAAATATAAGTTTATAAATCGAATGGTAAATAACATCTAATTAACATAAAAATTGGCATGAATTTTAAGAATATATAGAATAAGTAAGTCAACGGTGAGATTTTCAAAATATAAATTCTATAACAAATTATTGGTTGGTGGAACATTACTTAAAGTTACACCAAGTGTAACTTGAAGTCAACCCCCCCCTCTCTCTCTCTCTATACATATATATATATATATATATATATATAGAGAGAGAGAGAGAGAGAGAGAGAGAGAGAGAGAGAGAGAGAGAGAGAGATGGGTTCAAGTTACATCTGGTTTAACTCTAAAAAGTTACACCTTTTTTAAACCATTGGATTTAAGTAGATCCAACGGTTAAAAAAAAAAAAAAACCCCTCATTAATGCTAATATTTTAATTAATCTCATTTATTATTCTTTATTTAATATCTTTCATACTTATTTCTAAACCCAAAAATAAATTTATAAGTCTACTATTTCTCTCTCTCTTTCTCTTTGCACGTTTCTCCCTTTATTTCCTCCACGACTCTTCCACCTACATGGCTAGGCCACTGGCAGAGGAAAAAAAAAAAAAAAAGCCACAGCCTACCTAACTTTGATTAATAACAAAACTATTGCTATGCCATTTTGCTGTTATGGATGAGAACCAATTATGCACGAATACACATAGTTTTGCTATGCCGTTTTATTGCTTGGTCTTATCTATCTTCCAGATAGTGATCTTATTGTTGTGCTACACAAGTAGAAAATACGAAGATAAATAACTATCCAAAGGGGTATACAACTAGAATCTCAAATATATTTATAGAAGACTTCATACACTAGTGATGGATGGTCCCCCTCTATTTCAAATTTTATTAGTTTCCTGTGTTGCTTAAGTCCACACGAAAGCTTTATAAAGCCTTTTGTAAAAGGTCTCACGTTGCCTTTCTGAGCCTCATAGTATGTTGGCTGATAATTGCATTACAAACCAATTTTTTTTTTTTTTTTTAGCCTTTTGACAACAATATCTGCTAGTATTTATTCATGAACTTGATTATTTGTAGTGGCGTCAACTATATATAAACTGATATTTCCATTTTTTTTCCTTGGATAGTTTCAACTATTTGCTAGTTCAAAATATTACTAGGCTGTGTCTCTATTTTTTACAATGTAAAGTGGGAACTTGCCTTTAATTTATTATAGTAGTTCTACCAAAAGAAGAAAAAGAAGAAATGGAAGCTGGGAGGCTAGGAATAATTAAGGAGAGAGAAAAAAATTGCTATTAATTAGGTAAATGAGTTGGAAAGCAATAAATAGTCAACTATGTTTTTTAAACCGTTAAATCTCTTAGAGATCTATGGTGTAAGAATGGTGTAACTTCTACAGAGTTACACCATGTTTAACTTAAACTCAACTATATATATATATATATATATATATATTCTATTCTATTCAGAGAGAGTGTTTTGAGTGTGAATTTTTTTTGAGAGAGTTTCAACCTATGACGTCCTCTCCTGGTGATAGCTCTTTATCATTAGACTAAGACACCAATCAGTTTTTTGTGTAGGCAGGAATTGAATCCCAGATCTTTTATTCAGCCATCAGAGACTTTACTAGTTTAGTTAACTGGAACTCACTTTTGAGTGTGAATTTTGACAAAAAAAGAAACACCTAAAGTTATAGGAGTATTAGGTTAAACGTGAGCATGTATTATTTAAAGTTTACCTTGACAGCCGGAAAGATAAGGATTTCCTTTGTATCCCGTAGGGCAATCACAAAAAAGCCTCGACCAGTTCCAACTGCGTGAATACCTGAGGTCATACCACCCGTCCTCATAATAAGCATAACAATCGACAATATTTGATTCAGATCTTCTACGCATTACACTACAAATAAGATTGTTATTTGCAATGAAACTTTTTCGATGACCACAAAATGCCGTCGGAAAAACTAGCTTTTTTGACGGCAAGTCTCTTTCATCGACAATTACTCGTCAAATATTAAAACATTTGTGACGGCAAAATAAGTTTGTCGAAAATGCCTATTATTTTTGTTGTAAATACAATTTGTTTTGGATGGAAGTTTTCCCGCCTTACTTTTTACGACGGCATTAAAATGGTCATCGCTGATAAAGTATTATTTACGACGACCAAATAAAAACCATCAAAACTAGTAACATTTGTGACAGCTTTTGTGCGTCGAAAATTCAAAAAATATATTTTTTTATGGTGTTATTATTTGCGACAAACATTCTTCCATTGTAAATATAAAAGAGGGTATTATTTACAATGACTGAAGAAAAACCATCGGAACAATTAACACTTGTGACGGCTTTTGTGCGTCGAAAATGCAAAAAAATATATTTTTTATGGTGTTATTATTTGCGACAAACATTCTTCCGTCGTAAATATAAAATAGGGTATTAGTGACAGCCATGAAGCCATCGAAAATGGTGAAATATTTTGGAGGGAAAATTCTCCCTTACTTTTCACAATATTTGTGATGACATTTATCCATTGCAATTAATTTTTTTTATTTTTCTAATTGAGTTTGTATTTGCAACGAACATGTTGACTGTCGTAAATAGTTAATTTGCTTTAAAAGAAAAAATGTATTAGTGATAGAATTGGATCCCTCCCAATAAATAATATTTGCAATAGATATAAGCTGTCGACAATGGTAATTTTTTTTAAAGGGGGGAATTCATGCCCTAATTTTTATGTGTTTGACGGTTGTTTTCCTTCACTATATATTGCATTGTTATTTGTGACGGACATTTTGGTCATCATTAATAGTTAAATTTTTCTTAAGAAAAGAAGGTATTAGCGACAGTAAGGTAAATCTGTCACAATAAAGGTGATTTCCAACATACATATGGCCATAAAAATTTATTATTTTCTTTGAATGGTAAATTTTCCTCAATTTTCTCTTAAAAATCTAGAATTTTTTTCTTAATTTTAAAAACTGCAAAAGAAGAAAAAGAAGGTATTTTTATTATTTTGAAGCTTTTAGGGGCACTTTTGTCACTTTAGAAGTTTATGAGTATTTTGGTTATTTTCTAGCTTTGATGGTGTATTTTAGCCATTTTGGATGGTCGGATTGTGTCAACAGGGTACAACAACACATGTCCATCATGCAACCAGATGGACATCCAAAATCTAACCATTGGATTAGTAGAATATGGTAAAATATTTGTGTTTGTAAATTACAATGACAATCGGACAATCAAATTGTGAGAACAGAGCAGTCAAATCTTGTGAAACTTTGTCAAAGTCTATTAAACTTGGAAATCTTTGGTCAAACTTCAAAGTTGGTTCCAAGACCACTAAATTTGATCAAATTAGGTAGATTAGGAGGTTTTAAGTAGGTTTTGGGTATTGGTCAATGTTTTAAGGTTTTTTTTTGGGTTTTTATGCCTTTATTAGTTTCAAGTTTAAAAATGGCAAAGTTGAAGGTCATATGCAAATCCATTGGGGGTAATTGATGACTTGCATAATTTGGCATAATTTATCACTTCTCAACTTTAAACTTTAGTCTAATTTTATTTATTTTTTGTTGATTTTAGACTTCATTATTGTTATTTAAATTTTATTGTAGATTTGAAGGAAATAAAGATTTAACCAAATGAAAGATAACTGAAAATAGAGCAAAGAGGAAAAATGCTGAAACAAAGGGCTGAAGAAAGCAACGTTTTTGGGCTGAATAAAAGAAAATATTGGGCTGAAAAGATGAACTGCTTTTGGGCTGAAAGGAGGAAGGTTTTAGGCTGAAGAGAGCAAGGTTTTTGGGCTGAAGAAAGCAAGGTATTGGGCTGAAACAGTGGGCTGAAAAAGGCAAACGTTTTTGGCTGAAAAGGGCACCACATCAAGAAGAAAAATAGGGCACCACGGCTGGAAAAGAAGAGAGGAGGCGCTGAAAATAAAAGGGGGGCTGAAGCAGAAAGTTTGGAGGCTGAAAACTGAAGACAGAAAAGCTGAAACAGAAAAGAAAGAGAGGGCTGAAGCAGAAAAGAAGCTGAAGCTTATGCAGAAACAAAGGGGAGGCTGAAGCAGATTTTTGTGTTCATTTTTTCCTTCAAATCTTCTTAGAAAAATTATGGTGAATTCGTTTATGTTGAATTTAATTTTTAGCATGAACTAAATTTCTTATTTCTAGGAAAACGATGTAATCTAGTTCCGAACTATGCTTGCTTTTCTATGTTAATTTGAATTAATTCTTTTCATGTTTGTCTGATTTATTCTGAGTTTATTGCTTCTAATTAACCGGCCATTAATTAGATGATTTTGATCTTGTGATTTGCTGTCGAAAGAGGGAATTATAGGATAGATCTTGAATATTTCGGCATAGGTAAATATAGAGATCGAAAGACTTGTATGAACCTGTGTAGTATTAAAATCATTGGTCTTAATGCTTTCTTGCTTTATTAAATTGCATACTCTTGTGTAAATTGATGAACAAGAATGTTTCCAATTGACTGTCGAAAGAGGCTTTTGGATGTTTATTAGAGATTGCTAACAAACAGAGAGAATTAAATTAAATTAACTAGATGAGTAAAGCATAGTGAGGGATTAGGTGAAATCGATTTCCTAGAAGTTTTCTTCCCATTAATTTGATCTTTGAACAACATATTTTTTTTTCTCTGCTTATTTTCTTTAATTTGATTTTATTTTAAATTCCAATTACAACAACCTTAGTGACTTCTCTAGATAAAATCGAGATTAGCATAATTTTGGTATTTGTCAAAAGTAAGTTACCAATCCCTGAGGACGATACTCTTCTCATCACTTTACTATAAAACTACGATACTGTGCACTTGCAGTTTTGAACCGATCAGTAATTTTGTAGGTTTTTGGTTGTATCTTGTAGATCATTTTCTCGATCTTAGTAATATTTATATAGTTTATAACTCACTTGTAAGAGTATTGTATATTTTTATTGATTGAAGTTTCATGATAGGTGGATACAACGACACGCATCGATCTTGTGCCAGAGTTAAATTAAAAATTTGACCATTAGAGTGAAAGAGTGGGATAAAATATTGGTTTTGATGGATTTTGAGCTCAATCGATCGGTTGGATTAGGAGAATGTGACCAATCAAAATTTCTTCGTGTCTTGGTACAATAACACATGTCCATAATGCTCTAGACTCAAATCCAAAATTTGACCATTGGATTGGAAGAATGTGGTGAGATATTTTATCTAAATTTTGGGTTTGGTTTAGATATATCTCTTTTATAACATACAATCTCATATTGTATATGTGTAATGTTTGTGTGTGTTGGTGGCCCTAACCAATTTGTTGATTAGTCTTAATTATAGGCGAAAATGGCCAAATACCACAATTTTTTGAAATTTGTAGCAAAAAAACACTGTTTCAGAACTATATAGGGAAATACCACTTTTCTGGAACTCGAGTTCCTCATCAGTTTTGCCACCATGGCACTACTAAGCTGAAAATTCAGCGATTAAAAATAATAATGTGGAACTCGAGCTTGGTAAACTTGAGTACCATGCAACACAATACTCGAGTATCCCAGGCTCGAGTACCTTTTATAAATAAAATGCAGATTATTTTATTTCTACGGTACTCGAGTTTACCAAGCTCGAGTACCATGTAAATTTTATTTATTTTTATTTATTTTTAGGAATAATCAACAAATAAACATAAACATAAAAATAAGTAGCTTTTTATGTTTTTATTTATTAAATAGAAGCATTGTAAAATATAGAGATTTTAATTTCAAAATATGAATTTAATTTCTACATTAATTAAAATTGGTCATTGTTTACTCATAAAAATTGTTCACTGTTTTCTAGATAAACTATTTCTATGATTTTGCATAAAATTAAAATTTTTTTTTCAGCATTGTTTAAAAAATTGTTCACTCTCTTTTCTGCATAAATTATTTTCTGTTCACTATTTAAAAAATTGTTCACTGTTTTCTCATAAAACACTGAGTGAAATTGTGTTTTCTAAATTTAAATGCCAAATCTGAATGCTTTTTCATGTTTGAATTTCACAATAATCGAATATATTTTTCTGCATTAACAAAATTTGCTCTCTGCACATCATGCTTACTGTATATTCAAATCTGCTTACTGCATTCATATAATCTGTTTTTTTGCATTAATTAAAATTATTCACTGTTTTCTCATAAAAATTGTTCACTATTTTCTACATAAACTATTTCTAGCATTCTACATAAATTTATTTTATGTTCAGCATTATTTAAAAAATTGTTCACTTTGTTTTATGCGTAAATTATTTTCTATTCACTCTTTAAAAAATTGCTTGCTATTTTCTCATAAAACACCTGGTGAAATCGTGTTTTCTAAATTTAAAAGCCAAATCTGAATGCTTTTTCATGTTTAAATTTCACAATAATCGAATTTGTTTTTCTGCATTGATAAAATCTATTTCTACGTTAATAAAATTTGCTCTCTGCACATCATGTTTATTGTATATTCGAATCTGCTTACTGCATCCATAAAATTTGGTTTTTGCATTACGTAAAAATGTTTACTGTTTTCTCATAAAAATTGTTCACCTTTTTCTACATAAACTATTTCTAGCATTGTGCATAAAATTATTTTCTGTTCAGCATTATTTAAAAAAAAGTTTTCACTCTCTTTTCTGCTTAAATTATTCTTTGTTCACTGTTTAAAAAATTGTTCACTATTTTCTCATAAAACACCTAGTGAAATTGTGTTTTCTAAATTTAAACGCCAAATCTGAATGCTTTTTCATGTTTAAATTTCACAATAATCGAATTTGTTTTTCTGCATTGATAAAATCTGTTTCTACATTAATAAAATTTGCTTTCTGCACATCTTGTTTACTATATATTCGAATCTGCTTACTGTATTCATAAAATCTATTTTTTGCATTAAGTAAAACTGTCCAGACAAATACAGATAGATGTTCCAAAGTTACTATTGTTTACTAGCTTGCGTAAAAAGAGATCTGATAGATTCCTGAGATCTGAAAGATTCCCAGACAGACGTAGGCAAACTATTACTCATTAGTACTAATTTCCATATCACCGACAAATTAACTTGAGTTAAATTTACCTACTTAGGCTACTTTACCATAGTTCATTTCACCTATAAAAGAGACGGACTACGAAGACAGAAGATAAGTTTCTAAGTTTCTAAGATTCTAAGCTTTTAAGTTCCAAGTTTTAGAAAACCTTTTGTAATAGCCTTCCCTCTCCCTCAGAAAGACTTTTGTTCTCTCTCCCCCTCTTGTAATCTTGTAACCTTTCTCTTCAGACAGTTTTAGTTTCAAGCTTGTATCAAAGACAGCAGTTTGTTTTCAAGTTTATCAAAGACTGAAGTTTTTATTCAAGTAAGATTTTACTAGTTTCTATTTTCATATTCCATACTCCATTTTAACCTTATTTTGAATATATCTATTTTGCTATATACTTCTTTATTATCTATTTTATCATTGTTTATGCTTCCATATTACTGCTGTGCTTTCTCCTGGGTAGTCATTGGTATTAGAGCATCTGGATCATAAAACACCTAATGAACAGTGAATAATTTATACAGAAAAACAGTGAACAATTTTTCAAATAACATTGAAGAGAAAATACTTTTATGCATAATGCTAAAAATAATTTATGCAGAAAATAGTGAACAGTTTTAATTAATACAGAAAGTAGATTTTATGAATGCAGTAAGCAAATTTGAATATACAGTAAACATGATGTACAGAGAGCAAATTTTATTAATGCAAAAAAACCAATTCGATTATTGTGAAATTTAAACGTAAAAAAGCATTCAGATTTGGCTTTTAAATTTAGAAAACACGATTTCACTAGGTGTTTTATGAGAAAACAGCAAACAATTTTTTAAATAGTGAACCAAAAAAAAAATTACGCAGACGCCAACTGTAGTCATACCAACCACATGCAGAAAATAGTTTGAATTAATGCAGAAAATAGATTTTATGAATGCAGTAAGAAGATTTGAATGTATAGTAAACATGATGTAGCACCAACTATGGCATGAGTAGTTTTTTGAAGGCAAGTCACCAGCCCGCTGCTGTACCACCAACTATAGTGATACGAACCACATGTGCCAACAGACGCCACTGTTTCACACGTGCTGCTCAACAGCTCGGCACGATTTCACACACTGTCCAGTCATATCATCCACATTCACATGAATACTTAAATATATGAATAATCATACCCTGGTGCCAAGGACATAGCACTGTGTCAATTAAATATGATACTCTGTTCAAGAACACTACAACTACTACCGGCATCTTCAAATCTCACTGTGACATTGGGAATATTTAAAATCCTGTTCATGTACTGTTTTTCCAACCTGTATTGACATGACAAACCCTAATAACTGAAATTAAAATGCTTGGAACATGAATTGAGGTTATAAATGCACCACAATAATAATCTTATTTCAACTTCGTAGATTGACTAAGCTATGAGTCGCAACGCCTCAACATCAAATAGTACAATGCGAAACAAGTTTGGATCTACTTCAACAAATGGATTATTAAAAGTTCCAACAAATCAACAACTACAGACATACATAGACCACTATGGAGGGAAATGGGTTGGAAAGAAGAGAGATTTCCTTAATATGCCAATGTACACGTACGAGAGTCTTGGAAGCGTCGGGCACATCATGGTCAGCAAACCTACAAAACTTAGTACAGATACCATCGCCATAGAGTTCACCGTAGTAGAACCGCCATAGTCAAGGTGTATTGTCGATGGCATGGGTTACGAGTTCCTAAGGCACGCTCAGTCGAGTTACCTAGAGATGAATCTACCAACATACTTGCTCGTCTTGAACAAGAGAACAATCAAATGCTATGGCGATTAGACCGTTTTCATGCAATCTAAAAAGCTAAGAAGCATCTAAAGGGGAAGGCGCAAGAGCGAGCCATCTAGTCTATTAATGAAGTTACTGCGTTAGATAATGAAAGAGATATTTCAGACTTCTCAGATTCAAGTAATGATGATTTCCAAAAATTTCTACCTACGAACATTAGATGTTGTTGTTAATGTCTACACGTTCTGTGCAATACAAAATGTTGTTGTTAATGTCTGACAACTGATGATTATGTACATTCAACTTTTGCAAATCTAAAGATTAACCGTTCATTAACTGTTGAGTTTACACGATTTTGTTCATTCAATGATTTCGAATTTTTAACAAATTCGGATGATCAATACATTAGTACACAGTTTTCCATTTAATTTTCACGATTTCGTATATTTAACGAATTCAAACTTTTCAACAAATTCAGACTATCTGTACATCTAATTTACACAATTTTATTTCGTACTTTCAAGATTTTATACAATCAACAAATTCGAACGATCTGTACATCTAAATTTTGTTTTTACAAATTCGAACGATTTGTATATCTAATGTACACAATTTTCTCGTGAATTTTCACAATTTTGTACTTTCAACGAAATCAAATTTCTCAACAAGTCCAGAATATTTGTTCATCTAATGTACACAACTTTCCATTGAATTTTCAATTTGGTACGTTCAACAATTTCAATTTTCCATTAAGATTTCATGATTTTGTACATTCAACAATTTTGAAATTTTCATCAAATCAGGATGATTAGTACATTATTACATAGTTTTAAATTGAATTTTGACGATTTCGTACATTTGACGACTTCAAATTTGGAAACAAATTTGGATGATCTGTACATCTAATGTAATTGATTTTCCATTAAGTTTACTCAATTTGGTATGTTCTTCAATTTTCATTTGAATTTTCACGATTTTACACATTCAACGAATTCGAATTTTTCAACAAATTCGTACTATTTGTACATCTAATGTACACAATTTTTCCTTGAGTTTTCACGGTTTTGTACATTCAACGAATTCAAATTTTTAAACAAATTCACACGATCTGTACATCTAACGTACATACTTTTCCATTGAATTTTCATTATTTTGTACTTTCAACAAAATCAAATTTCTCAAGAAGTCTAGACTATCTGTACATCTTATGTACACCTTCATGATTTGGTACGTTCATTGATTTTCCATCGATTTTTCCTGAATTTCTACATTCAACTAATTCGAACTTTTTTACAAATTTGAATTTTTCGAGGTATTTACCATTAGGTGATTTATACGAATCATTCATTTTTCTTTCATGGAGTTTGTCCATTATCCATATGGTTACATATTTAAAAAAACACAAAAACCATTTAAGTGCAATAACTGCGCCAATGCTAAAAACAGTATGCAGAAAATAGTGAACAATTTTTATGAGAAAATAGTGAACAGTTTTACTTAATGCAAAAAATAGATTTTATGAATGCAGTAAGAAGATTCGAATATACAGTAAACATGATGTGCAGAGAGCAAATTTTATTAATGTAGAAACAAATTTTATCAATTCAAAAAAATAGATTCGATTATTGTGAAATTCAAACATGAAAAAGCATTTAGATTTGGCGTTTAAATTTAGAAAACATGATTTCACTAGGTATTTTATGAGAAAATAGTGAACAATTTTTTAAACAGTGAACAGAGAATAATTTACTTAGAAAAGAGAGTGAACAATTTTTTAAATAATACTGAACAGAAAATAATTTTATGCAGAATGCTAGAAATAGTTTATACAGAAAATAGTGAACAATTTTTATGAGAAAATAGTGAACAATTTTACTTAATGCAAAAAACAGTTTTACTTAGTGAACAGTTCTACATTCAAATAATTTGAACTTTTTTACAAATTCGAATTTTTTGAGGCATTTACCATTAGGTGATTTATACAAATCATTCATTTTCTTTCATGGAGTTTGTCCATTATTCATATGGTTACATATTTAAAAAAACACAAAAACTATTTAAGTGTAATAACTGCGCCAATACTAAAAATAGTTTATGCAGAAAATAGTGAACAATTTTTATGAGAAAACGGTGAACAATTTTAATTAATGCAAAAAACAGATTTTATGAATGCAGTAAGCAGTTTTGAATATACAGTAAACATGATGTGTAGAGAGCAAATTTTATTAACGTAGAAACAGATTTTATCAATGTAGAAAAACAAATTCGATTATTGTCATGTTTAAACATGAAAAAACATTCATATTTGACTTTTAAATTTAGAAAACATGATTTCACTAGTTGTTTTATGAGAAAACAGCGAACAATTTTGTAAATAGTGAACAGAAAATAATTTATGCATAAAAGAGAGTGAACAATTTTTTAAATAATGCTGAACATAAAATAAATTTATGCAGAATGCTAGAAATAGTTATGCAGAAAACAGTGAACAGTTTTAATTAATGCAAAAAACAAATTTTATGAATGCAGTAAGCATATTTGAATATACAGTAAACATGATGCGCAGAGAGCAAATTTTATTAATGTAGAAACTGTTTTTATTAATGCAGAAAAATATATTCGATTATTGTGAAATTCAAACATGAAAAAGCATTCAGATTTGGCGTTTAAATTTAGAAAACACGATTTCACTCGGTGTTTTATGAGAAAATAGTGAACAGAAAATAATTTATGCAGAAAAGAGAGTGAACAATTTTTTAAATAATGTTGAACATAAAATAATTTTATGCAAAATCCTAGAAATAGTTTATCCAGAAATCAGTGAACAATTTTTATGAGAAAACAATGAACAATTTTAATTAATGTAGAAATTGAATTCATATTTTGAAATTAAAATCTCTATATTTTACAATGCTTCTATTTAAATAAATAAAAACATAAAAAAGTTACTTATTTTTATGTTTATGTTTATTTGTCGATTATCCAATATATATATATATATATATATATACAAGGTACTCAAGCTTGGTAGCTCGAGTACCGTAGAAATAAAATAATCTGGATTTAATTTATAAAAGGTACTCGAGCCTGTGATACTCGAGTATTATGTTGCATGGTACTCGAGTTTACGAAGCTCGAGTACCACATTATTTTTTTTAATCACCCAATTTCCAGCTCAGCAGTGCCACGGTGGCAAAACTGATGAGGAACTTGAGTTTCATAAACTTGAGTTCTAGAAAAGTAGTATTTCCCTATACAGTTCTGAAACAATGTTTTTTTGCTACAAATTTCTAAAAATTGTGGTATTTGGCCATTTTCGCCCTTAATTATATGTAAGCACCTATTACACATATAATTTTTTCTAGTATAACCAACATAATTTTTTTTCTCCTATTTTATTGAGGTTGTTGAAATCAGTGATAAATTTGCTCATTACAGTTTTCAAACATCTCTGTTGAATTTTGGGTCGAGTCATTATATATCGCCCAATCCAGCATCACAGGAGCGTACCCCCAATTTACCACGGAACTAGGGCCTACCGGAACCATTGTTGGTAGACTAAAAATGCGTACTTGCATTCATTTTTAGGGATTTGGAAGTCTTTACTTCTGAACTCTGCACTAAATACTTGAAGACTTGAAGGTATTGTTGATTGACAGCAGTTGATTCCAGAGCATTTAAGTTCTTCACTTCTATTGCTTCCATTGCATTCCGATATGCAGCCTACAACCATTGGTTCTATTGCGGTCATTGTTGCAAAGTTGTCACAACCAACCGCAGTGAACTTGTTCGCATAACTAGAGAAAACAAAAGGACTTCCTGCAAGCTCGACAGTTCCACCACTTCTGCTATAATAACAATTCCAATAAATTATTGGACTCTTCACTAGAACCCTGTCTGTTACTGATTCATCACTAGAAATAGTGAGTTGCAGCACCTCCATGTTAACTCTTTTTAAGAAGGCTCCAGTTCCATTGCAAACAATTTCGAACCAGTCGTCCATGTAACAACCCAGTCCGATTCCAAAGGGGTATGGAATACTAGTAACGTTTCCACAGTCAGCTTTGCAACCCGGTTTTGCATTTGGTGGTGGTGGTGGTGCTGCTGCTGCTGCTGCTAAACCGCATGTCAGCAGAAGTAAGAAAGTACTTCGCAGAACAAATTGCATGGCCATTGTTTCTGAGTGTCCTACTAAAGTTCAACAAAGCAAACCTTATACCGATATATACAGCTAGCCAAGATACTTTTCGCACCCTCCGAGTTATTTGATTATTTATTTCGTTTACTTTGACTTCTTAAATGGACTGAAATTTGAGATATTTTGGCATGACTTTGAGAGCTTCAATGTTAGGGTTAGGTTTTAAGCTTCATCTGGGGGTTTTATATTTCAGTTTTAAATTCTGTAAATTGTTCACATAAATATGTAATTGAGACACCTGATTGATGACTTGTTTGCCCAATTTGATGAGAGTTTTATTCTTGAATGATGTACTAAATTATTATAAGATGAAATTATACTTTACCCCCTAAATTATACATTTTTTTACACTTGCCCTTTTAAATTATGAGAGTACACACTTTTCTATCTAAACTATTACTCATGTAACACTTCCTCTCTAAATTATTATTCATGTAACACTTTACTCTCCATCTCATGATTAATTGTTTAGGGAAGGAAGTATAAAAGGAGTTATAATTTTGGAGGATAAATAATTTAGAAAAATGTAAAAGAGAGTTTAGTTTAAAGAGGTAAAGTGTACATTTTTAGTAACTTGCAACACCTTCATGTTAATTCTTTTAAGAAGGCTCCAATTCCATTACAAAAAATTTCGAACCACTAATCCATGACTTCGTGTAACAACTGGGTCCAACTTCAAAGGTGTAAGGGGTAAAAATAGCCAAATATGTTTTCGCAAAATTTGTGCCAAACTAGCACTGTTTCGAAAATATTTAGTAATATACTATTTTTTTAGCACTCGAGTTCTACAAAATCGAGTTCTAAATAGTACTCAAGTTCAGTGAACTTGAGTTTCTGGTGAGTCGCCAGTGTGACACTGCTAACCTGGAATTTGTGTAATTAAAAGAAAAAATTAATGTGGTACTCAATATTACTGAAATCGAGTATCTCTTTATAGTATTCGAGCTTAGTGCAGTCGAGTACCTTGTATTTTTTTTTTTTTTCTATTGGGATGACTTGAATGGTCAAACTTAGTGGCATGACATTAGCCAATAAAACATTAAATGGCTTGCATGCCCATGTCAGGAAGATGCATGATATTCAAGAAGTTTCATGTGTGAAGAAATGCAAGAGCTTGCATTAAATGTTCTTCATGAATTGTCAAAGAAGATGGCCAAGAACAACACCTGACATGCAAACCAAATTCATGCTTCTTTTCTTTTGGCCGAAATGGATGACACTTTGGCCATAAATGCTTGCCATTTTCTTTGACTTTAGAAGTTTCATGAAAGTGCTGAAGCTTTGGAGAAATAGGCAACCTTAGTTTGGTGGACACAATGATCACAAGAGGAAGAAGCAAACAAAGAAAGCCATTGAATTAGATATGTGTCAAGGATGAGAATGGCATATAGCATATATAGCTGTATATATAGATAGAGTCAACACAGTAGTTGTGCGGAAAACAAGCCAACATTTCCTAAGTAAAAGTTTTGTATGAAACAAAAAGTAGAAAAAGGAAAAAAGAAAAAGAAAAAGAAAAAGATACTCGACTGTATGAAGCTCGAGTACTATAAAGAAACTCAATTTCAGTAATATCAAGTACCACATTATTTTTTTAATGTACCTGTTAATTTAACGTAAGGGTTTTTTTTCTTTTTTTTTGAAAAACAAATTGTAGAGAGGGTTATGATGTGATTCAAATTCATTTTTGTGTTTTCCAAGGGAAAATGATGGAGAGGCAAAGAGAGTTTGAAGGAGATGAGTTTTGGGGGAAGGAGAGGGTTTTGATTTTGGGGGAAGGAGATGGTCGCATGAAAGGATTTGAGAAGAGAGAGGACCTGAGTTTTGGCTTTTGTTTTTGGGGGGAAGGAGATTGGTAGTGTTGAGATACGGTAAGAAAGAATTTTTTTTTTTTTGTTTTTTTTTTTTTCAAGTTTTAGTTTTAATTTTTTTTGAAGAATTTAGGTTTTGTTTTGGGGGGAGAAAGAGAATATTTTTTATTTTTTAATATATTTTCTTATGTGAAAAAAAATGTGAAAACTCCAAATCTTATGTGGCAAGTTCTAAGGAAGTTAAAAAAAAAAAAAAAAAAAAAAATCAAAGGCCTTCGATTTTATAGATATATAGATTATCATATTCTATAGATAAAAGCATAGACTATGAGAAAGTTAAATCTTAAAATGTCTCATATTATGCCACGTAAGAAAAAAAAATCAACTTTAATTATATATAACACTTAAGATTATTCTAAAAAAAAATCATTTAAGTACCATTTTAAAGTTAAAAATATCACATATATATTGTATTGTGTTTATTTGTTAGGATTTTTATAAGCCATTTGTAATTTCTTTTCATCATAAAAAAAAAAAAAAAGAAGTACTATGATTCTTAGACAATGATTTTTAGTAATTAAATAAACCTCAAGTATCATTAATGATAAGTTTTGTTTGTTTTTTTTTTTTTAAATGATTGAGTTATAACAACTTGAACCATATTGTAATCATTTGTGGGTGAAAACTTTAGAGTTCTAAGTTATAAATAATATCAAAATATTAAGTTAAAAATAATTCAACTACAAGACTTTTAATATCATATCTAGTCGTCATAAATTGTAATAGAATTTTCTCTTATTTTCTAAAAATTAAATAAAAATGAAGATATATCTAGTCGTCATAAATCATAATAGAATTATGTCCCTTATTTTCTAAAAATTAAACAAAAATGAAGACGAGCAAAATACTGACCGAGTGACTGACACGTTTTAAAAACTTGCGAATCTAATTGGTACCTGCATCAAAAACAAAAGATATAGTGGCAGCTGAGTGAAATTGAAAATGTATTAGTTATTTGGCTAATTGTAACTTAATCTGAAGCGTTAAATTGATGGTTATTAATTAGGGCTATTCAGAACTTGCAGAACTTTTACCTGTATGATTCTTTTCGTCAAGAAATCAACGATGAATTGAAAAGAAAAATTGTAACAATGATATATACTAATACCCTAAAAGTTTTGGTGTGGCCCTTGTCGTTGTTCATTTACATTACTCCACTATTCCAACTACCAACACCAACCATTTATTGATTTATTTATTTTCTTAAAAAAATCATTTATTTATTTATTCAAGTTGTATCAGATTCATAAAGGGAACAAAAAGAATACTGTCGAAGAAGAAGCAGTGACTGAAGAAGAAGCTGAACATAGAAGCTATAAAACAAGAAAGAAGAAGAAAGAACAAAACGACAGTACCTTAGCTTGTAAAACGACTTGTAGTTTAGCTTCCTGTAAATAGATCTTTAGTGAACACACGTGCCACATGTGTTTGAGTTAGTTGCTTTTTTGTTATCACTGTTTTTAGCTGTCTTGGGTAGGCCAAAATAGCGAAATATCACTGTTTACCGAAATATATATTAGTCTACCATTTCTTTGGAAATATGTAGGGATTTGCCACCTTTTTGAAATTCGAGTTTGTGAAAATCGAGTTTGTTGTGTAATTCGAGTTCTTTGAAAAAATAGCTTTCAAATTTGCCGGAAAATTTTTTATGGAACTCGAGTACCATAAAAAATTTGCAAATTTTTTGCATGGAACTTGAATTCATGGAACTCAAGTACCATGAAAAATTTGAGTACTCAAAAAGTGGTAGATCCCTACATATTTCTGAAACAGTGATAGATTGATATATATTTTGGTAAACTTTGCTATTGTGCCATTTTGGCTGTCTTTGGTAGGTAAGTTAGTTAATAGTTTGTTAGCGTTTTCGTTGTGTATATAAAGCCAATGATGTGAAGTAATTAATCAAGAAATCATTTTCTCTCAAATTCCTTTTATGATATGGTATTAGAGCCTAAATTTCTAGGCTTCTAATTGATTGATTCTCTGTTTTCCATTTTTCCTTATCTTTCTTCTTCTTTTGAAGCTTGAAGCATTCTTCCATGGCTACTGTCACAGCCAATGCTTCCGCCTCTAAAACACCACCATCTTCACAGGTTCATCAATGGCAGGATGATCCTTTTATTCTTGCATTATGGAGAGAATCCTAGTGCAATTCTTGTTTCTCAATCCTTGGTTGGTGGAGAAAATTACCCAACTTAAGCTCAATCTATTAGGAAATCTTTTATTGTCAAGAAAAAGCTAGGTTTCATAGATGGTTCTCTCACTCTTTCATCTCCTCTTGTGAGCACACCATCAATAATTCAAGCTTGAATTCATTTAAACAATATGGTTGGGACTTGGATTATCAATTCAGTTTCACCAAAGATTCAAGCTAGCATCGATAATAGACAGAGATACGACATTAGAGATTTGGAATAACCTTAAAGAAAGGTTCTTTGAAGGAAATGGGCCAAAGATCTATAACTTATAGAAAGAAATTACAAAGCTTCATTAAAGTGAGGTTTCTATCACAGATTTTTTTCACTCAACTGAAGGTTTTGTTGGATCAACTGCAAAACTTTAGTCCCTTTCCAATGTGTATTGTGGAAAATGTGTTTGCAATGTGAATCAAAGGCTTGTTAATTTGCAAGCTAAAGAATTTGAGATGAAGTTCTTATGGGATTGAATAAGTCTTTTACACAAGTCAAAACACAGATTTTATTGATGGATCCTCTTCAACCTACGAATACAAAGAACATTCAAAGCAAAATCATGCAAGCCATCCTTCGAGATCTCAAAGTTCTCTAAAATCAAGCTCAAAAGCCTCCATAAACACCAAGAGGCTACAACCTCTAAAGCCCTAAAGAACTTCCATTACATATCTTTGAAGACAAAGAACATTCGAAGAACATTCATCCAAACCATTCTTCCAAGTCTTAAATTTCTACTAGAAACAAGCTTTAAAGCCTCCAGAAACTTCAAAGACTTTGACCCATAGAAGTTTTATTGGATTCAAGCTCTAAAGCCCCGAAGAACTTTCACTACAAATCTTCGAAGATCAAGAACGAGAAATCTCTAACAAGCATACAACGAAAGATTCATCGCAATTCCTTTCCAAAGACCTTTCAATCCACTTTCCAATCCAAGGGAAGGACATCTTGTGCTCCAGTAAAGTCTACGTCAATGCAATACTAGAATAGAAAACTTTTCCAAGGAGATCAAATCAAATGATTACTCTATTGTATTAGAATTTAAATACAGAGAATTGCACTTACAAATTCATCAATACATATATATTTGTGAAACATTTTCAATTATTTGATTTCCAAACTTGATATTTTGTGTTTGCAGACATTTAAGCATATCAAGACGTTCAAACATATTAGATGAATTTAAAAGGCATACTTTGATCCCCAAATTAACATCACAATAACATAAAATAAATAAATAAAACAAGTTTGTGGAATGAATTATACTTGCGTGCTAGATCCATACGATGAAGGATGAGGCTTTTTGTGATGGTCCTAAAAAGGGAGAGAGTACTCACTCAATACCTTGGGTCTAAAGAATACCAAGGTATGACAAGACTTCCTAACTTCCTTAGGATTTTGGGAGAAGATGAGAATAATAACTAGGAGCGGAAAAATGCGGCTCACTCAATATCTTGAGTCTCAAGAAAACCAAGATATTACAAGACTAACTCCATTTCATTAGAACTCAAGGAGAGAAGAAATGATGTTTATATGTGTCCTGGAATAAAGGATGGATGTTGGTTTTATAGTGGATGGTGGAGGATTCTATAATGGGAAAACATTTAATGAGAGTTGACAAGGGATGAAAGGAGATCATGAATCTATACCCAATTTCATAGCTAGGGAAGGTTGGTGCATTAATTTCGGAGGTTGGTGGGAGCAAGGAGCAAGAAATGGCAAATTATAAGTTACCATCCTGTGGTTTGGCCAAAATTTAAGTTATCTACACGTGGTTTAAAATTTGACACTTTGCCCATCTGAGGTTTGCTTCGTTAGGGGCCCGTTACCCACCCATGGACTTTCTCCGTTACAAACATGAAAACGTAACAAAATTTTTAAAAAATAAGATCAAAAGGTTGATTTTTAAAAATTTTAGAAGCTTGCTCAAATACTTTAGAACACAAAAATTATCCAACTGAGCTGTTGCTAACAGCCTCCACAAACACTTATACCTATCTAAAACCCACTAACTTGCATACAAATTAGCACAAAAACACAGCAGAATTAGCCAAACACAAAGAATAATCACTAATGAGAGATAATAAATGGAAAATTGGATGAAATCAGTGAAGAACATTGAAACCTGAAACATGAAACCCAACCCCACCTCTCTATTCCTTCCTCCAACCTTCAACCTTTTCTATCAACAAAATAACAAACCCACTACAAAAATCCCAATACTGTCCATCTCTTCTATCAACAAACCCACTTAAAAAAATCCAAGCTTTTTACATCATCTAGTCACATGAAAAGAAAAATAAGAAATGAAAGTGAAATCTAGAATATACCCAGCAAACAGTAGTAGCATTGTGAATTGAACAACGTTTATGGATGGTCTGGCTTTTGGCTAGTTATTGGGTTCTTCACGGCCAGTGAACGTGAAGAATATTGAACTATATATTTCTGGTTTAGTGGTGGGTGAACAGAACATCATTTTTTTTTTTTTAATGTATGTGTGTTTTGTACCATCATAAATTTGAAAAAATATTATTCAAAATTAGAACACCCAAATAGAACCCAAAAAATTCCAACCCAATCTTCACATAGCACTAACCTTCATGCGCAACCATTTCCTCTTCAAATGCTAGATTGGAGAAAGAGAAATCATAGATAGAAAGGGAAAGCTTGAGGTCATGGGCTTTGTTTAGATGAGATAAAACAAGGAGTTCTTTAGAGTGAAATTGACGAGGAAGAACTGCCTATGGTGATGGGTTCGGTGACAAACGGCGATAGGCAGAGCAAGGAGGCTCCACCATGGGTTTGGGTTGGCATAAGAGAGAGAGAGAGCTTGGTGTTCAATAGCTCGGGGAAAGGGGAAGCCATTGCCATTGGTGGTGGTAGCAAGCGATGAGCTGAGGAGAACAAGCCTTTAAGGCTTTTGGGCATGATGTTTAGCTTGGGTGAGAAAGAGATATCCGGTTACCTTGAGAGAGATAGAAACATCCTATTGGTACAAATTGATATGAAAATACGATAGAGAGAGAATAAAACATCATCTTACAAGCCTAAAATGAAAATTTATGCTATTGAAATTCTTGAGTCAGCTTCTAAATTTTAAAAAGCCACTTTGATCTTTTTTTTTTTTTTTTTTTTTTTAATTTTTTAATTTTGTTATTTTTTCATGTTTGTAATGGAGGTGGGTTACAGACTCCTAATAGAGGAAACCTCATGTGGGCAAAGTGCCAAATTTTAAACCACAGGTAGGCAACTTAAATTTTGGTTAAACCACATGTGGGTAAGTTGTAATATGCCTAAAACTAATTAAAAGTCTATAATAGCCAGCAGAGCCAACTTCAAAAAATCATATCTCACTCATTCTAATCGAAATTTCCTCATTATTATGCTTAAATTGAAGCCCCATGTGTCTAGTTTCTAGAAAAATTAACCTCACTACAAAAATTCAAAGTGGCCTCATAGATGTTAATGAAATAGTGAGCAAAGATCATCTCTTGGAAAAAAATTTCAGCCCAGTTATTATTAATATGCCCCAAATTAACTTCTAATTAGTATTAATAGGCCCCAAATACCTCCATTTTGAAATAATAAGCCCCAAATCATGACCTGATTTTCCCAATTAAGAAGATGATTGCATCAATTACTAATAGATAATCAATGTTTGACCATCTAATCAATCAAGTGCATGCAACCTTACCATAAATTGTAGTCCTAGCCAATTGTACTATGACATGTCATTAATTTCAATTTGATTATAATTATAACCAATCAAAATTAATTATTCATAATCACACGTGGCTAGACTTAATTTGTGAGAATGCATCTTCTCATTAAAACTTGATTTGACAATAACTTTCAATCTGATGGTTCGATTGAGGTCTGTGACCAGTCATCAATATCACTTTGATGATATGTAATTAATGATCCAATGGCTAGAATTAAGATTCTTATCTTTGAGGTAAAATTACTCTATTTCCTCAAAATGAGGTTAAATGTAAATTGCAAAATGGGGTGTCTACACATCTATTACCCTATATTGTCTTCTTAAAGTTTTGTATCTAGATTCTATTTGTGGACTTACCTTTATTCCATATCTTGGTAGTTTCTTCTCCATTAATTCCTCTAATTTAAGTGTGAAACCATGCTTAAAACTATTGTATGTGTTCCATTGAACATTGCTAACTAGCTCTAATAAACACTAAACCAACTTATAATCTTCTTTGGATGTCCATAGAAATTTAGTTTCTTTCACTAGATGTATTTTCTATGTCTAGGCTAAAGTTGAACATTATACATAATTATCCAAATAAAAAATATAAGTAGTGCATTTTAAAAAAACTATAATAGCAATTCATGGTGGTAATTGTGAGCACATCGTCTCGCAGTGCATGTGTGGTTAATTGTAACACCCCTATGGAAAGAATGCCTTAGCTGAATGGATCAGAGGTGAAGATTTGGGAGTTGCCACCTGGTTTAGGTCAACGAACCAAATTGGGCCACTTATTTACATAGGTCTACATACCAGATTTTAGATTCAGAGTTAAGGTATGGCTTGGGAAGTTATTAGGCATCCAAGACCGCTCGGCTTGTGGGCTGGTTTTAAGGGTCATCAATGGGCCGGGTCGAGCCGGCTTGGCCCATTTTTACTTGGCCCAGGGGCACAATGGGCTGGGCACAATGGGCTATTGACTAGTTAACAGGCCGGGTCGGGCTGGGCCAAAAGATAAAACGTAGCCCATGGGCAGTGCCCACTTTGTCTTTAACGAGCTCGGCTATCCATGGGCTTGTGTCAGCATATTATTTTATTATTTTTATAAGGAAAGAATCAATTTTTTAAAGGAAAGAATTAAAAAATTTTAATACTTAATTACAAATTTTTTTCAGTCAAATCTTTTTAATTTTTTGTTTTGTTAATGGAAACCTATTTAATTTTTTTTTTATTAAGGCTTTAAATAGTTTTTTATTTTTATCTTTAATAAAACAAATATCAAATGGTTAATTCAAATTTGATAGACTACTAGAAAAATATATATTTAGTAAACTTAGTTTAGCACAATTACTTTGAGTATCTTAGTGGTTGAGGGAGTTCTCTTAAGAAATTCCTCTATAATATCTCAAGATCAATCGTTCATACACTTCCTATATATATTTGTTATGAATTATGAGTTATTGGGCTGGACCAACGGGTTAGGCCAACGGGCTAGGCAACAGGCTGGGCTACTGGGCTAGCCAACCAGGTACCCATGGGTATAAAAACTAGCCCACGGCCTAACCCACTGGGCTAGTGGGCTACCCATGGGCCTCAATAACAATGGGCCAGGCCGCCCATTAGCCCGATGGGCTGTCGGGTTTCTGGGTTGGGCTGTGGGCCGTGGGCTATTTGATGACCCTTAGCTGGTTTCCATTATAAAACTAAAATAAATATTCTTAAGTTTATGACTAACTCGGGACCCACATTAAACAATAAAATCTCTTTGCATGAATTTATGTGAGCTTACTTGATAGCATCTAAAAAAACTTGTTCATAGAGAAAATCTCAAATTTATTTTGGCGTAAATGCACTTTTAGTCTCTACATTTTGACTTTTTTCCATTTTGTTCCCTACATTTTATTTTTACCACTTTTAATCCCTAAACCAATTAATGCGTGACATTTAAGTCATTTCAGTCACCTAACTAATGGGGAAAGCTGACATGGCTAAAGGCACATTAAAATAATAATTAAAAAAAATCTATTTTGGCATTAAAAAATGCCACATCAGCATCTAAATTAATTTTAATTAAATAAAAAAATTAAAAACAAAATTAAAAACAAAAAATTACATGAATTGAGATCTAAGAACATAAGAACTTGTTCTTTAATGTTCTTCTTAAATCAAGAAATAAACCCAGCAACGACATCAAACCTAGAATCAAAGAGCAAACCTAGAATAAAAGAGCATGAACATCAAAGAACATGAACATCAAACCTACAGGGAAAAAAAAAAAAACATGAACATCACCAAATCAAAGAGAAAGAACAAGAGCAAACACAAGAAAACCCACACGAAACCACACCCAAACCAAACCATCCAAAAAATAGAAACCCAGCAAAGCACCTAACTCATCCACTCCCAAACCAAACCATAATCAAAGAAATTTCGAATGCCACAACAAGTTAATAACTTAAAAAACAAAAAGAAATTTCAAAATGCGAAATTCCGAGCAAACACCAAAACCAAATCTCCAACAAACCCCAAGCCCTAAACGCCTAGAAACGATCACCGATCAGACCAACAACAACAACATACCCTACAATCCCAACTAATGAACCTAGTCGAACCCAGCACCCACCAACATCTCTTTCTCTAAACCCAGATCCGATCAAACCCAGTCAAACCCACTAACGATCACTGATCAAAGCTAAAAGAAAGCCCAGATCCCAGCAAACCCAGTCGAACCTAGAACCCACCATCTCTTTCTCTGAACCCAAATCTAAAGAGAAAGCTGAAATAGAGATAGAGATAGAGATTTTGATCTGAGAGAGAGAGAGAGAGAGAGAGAGAGAGAGAGAGAGAGCTTTAGTAAGTTGAATCTAGTGGATGAGCAATGACCAAAATGTATTTCGTCGGTGGTGGCAGAGATGAGCGTCGGCGAGCCGCGGTAAGTTTTTTTTGTTGGAACGAAGTGGAATTCGAAGACCGTGCCCTTAGGGTGGGTGACGTTGACGGAAGGATCGGTGTGGACATACACATTGTAGAGGTTTTTGGAAGGGGCATTTTGGAAAAACTGCTGCTAAAGAGGGGTGAAGTGGAGGTCAGAGTTGGTGAGGAAGAGGAAAGCAATCTTGAGTTTGGGGTTTTTACTATTTGGGTTTGCTTGGGTCTGTAAATTTGGATTAAGGCATGTAAGGACTTTGGGTTTGTTGAAGGTATTTTGAATCCTTGAAGGTCTTTGTGTTTGTAATGGGAATGTGAAAGAATGACAAAGTAATTGTTGAATGTCTTTGTGTTTTGTAAATATGTGGGCATGTCTTTGTGTTTGTAAATCTGACTGATTTTATGGGTTTTGTTGCTAAGGAAATATAAGAAAAGAGAAAAAAGAAATATTGATTTTTTAAATTTCTAGGCAAGGTTTGCTGAGAAGAAAATGAAGAAGGTAAGAACACATGTTCTAGATTCTTCATGTTCTTCCCAAACAAAGAGAAACAAAATTAATTTAATTCTTTTATTTTTTATTTTTAAAATAAGAAGGTTAGAAATTTTTTATATTATTTTATCTAATGTGACCTTTTTAATAATATTTTAATTCCTTCGTTAGCCACATTAGCTTTCTTCGTTAATTAGGTGACAGAAATGGCTTAAATGTCAAGCATTAATTGGTTTAGAAATTAAAAGTGGTAAAAATAAAATGTAAGTACCAAAATGAAAAAAAATCAAAATGTAAGAACGAAAAGTGTATTTACGCCATTTATATTCTTGTGTATGTCTACAACTAAAAAAATAATCTAATTATTTTTCTTTGTTCTCACTCTCACTATTTCTGTCTCCTTCTTGTAGTCTTTGTTTTCCGGCACAGCTCTCTATGGCTGTACTTTTCTCCAATGTGGCTGCCTTCTCTATCGCAGGCGGCAGTCACTCTCTCTCTCGAAATTCACCTCACATGCATGTCTCCATTTATAGAACACAACCTGTCGCCTTTACTCAGAGTCTCACGTCTCTTAATTCACTTGGGACTCCTGTCCATACTGGTCATACTGAGCTAAACATCCCTTGACACATCTATGTTTGGTTATTTTGACCTGGGTTTTAGTTCCCCATGTTTTTTGCTAATCTCATCTTGGTGGAGGCTGCTCAGCTTTGTTTTTTCCTCTTCAATTAAAAATTTTAATTCAGACCTCTTGCTTTATATGTGGGCTGGACTAACAACAGAAAAGCAGGCCAGACCCATCTGTCATCTGTTTGTTTTGCTCCTTGGATTGGCTTCGGCCCAAACCAGAAAACCCAAAAATTAACAGTATGGCTTGGTTGAGGTTTGGATTTTCATAGTATGCGCTTGTTTTTGTTTCTATGTTTTTCACTTGCACTCCATCCAAAAAGTCAAAACAAATGAATGTGGTTCGTGCAACATGTAGAACAGAAACAGGAGAGAAATGATACAATTATTGTCCCTCTCACTCTCACATAACAAAACAATGGGTCCCGTTGCTGTATAATTTTACACAAAACAGAGGGTCAAATAAAAATTATACATTAGTTGCCGTAAATTGAGCAAGAAGAGTAGGGTTTGAAGGAGACACCAAAGAGGGGCCAGAGAGTCAAAATAAACGTGTGCGATTGTGTGTCATGCCTTTGAACTTTATCACAATAACGTATTTAACTGTCCCTATCTATTTTGTTCTTCTTTGACCCAGCTCAGGCCTCTCTAATACGAAGGAATGTTCGAACGATATTAATGCTGCTGACACTACAAATGTGAAATATGTCGCCTTTTTTAAGAGGGACTGAGGGAGATTGAATTTAATCTCTTAGTGGAATATCACTATCAAACTCATAAATTTAAAATGCTCCCATTAGAGGAATTATGAATTTGTTGTGATATCACTTTTTCACAATTATAGGTATAGTCCAAAAACAAAAATTTTAAGGGTCTGTTTGGTAATTGTCTTTTTTTTTCCTTATTTTCTGTTTCTCAAAAAAAATATATATATATTTGAAACTAAAACACTTTAATTTGTGAAGGAAACTGAAAACATGCAAATAGCTACTTTCTGTTTCTAATTTTCAAAAGTCAATGAAAACATATGTTTAATTTAATGAATTTATCTCATTTAATGAGTTGTCATTAGAATTCAAATCCTAGTAACAACATGTTTTAGTATTTTCTATTTTTATCTTCAAAAAACTATCTTTTTAATTTCAACTAACCAAACATTTTTTTGATTTAAAAAATACAAGAAAATTATTTTTTCTTTATATTCCTCAAAACAAGATTTCCCTTTCTCTTTGTCATTTTTTCCTTTCGCTTTATTTTATTTTATTTTATTTTTTTTTACAATGGACTCATGATTTTAAAAATTGGAACGGTTAAAGAACCAGAAAAGTGTTTAATTTTCTTTTTTCACCTGTTTTGGTAATTTTTTAATAGACCAATTTAAGGTCTGATTTTCAGTTAAACCGGATGATCCAATCTAATTTTTAAAACCATGAGTGAAATGTTTTTATAGTTTATATTATGTGTGTTGTCACCTGCATGCTGCCTGTTAAAACTATTTTGATGCTAAAGTCAACAGTCACAATGATGAAATATTTTTAGGATCTATGTCTTTCCTTGGCATATGGAAGGGGCAAAAGTGTATATATAGGGCTCTTCATGTTTGCCCTACATACCCCATGATTGCGATTGTGGAGCACATTTGGGGCGGACATTTGGGTTGATGTCTCGGGAACATATGCCATTTTTGGTGCATGAATATTTCTCATGTGCTATAATAATAATTTAGTCTTTCAAATAGGATTGGGTTGTTTATAACTCATTCCATTCTTAATGTGATTTAAAAAAAAAAAAAAAAAATTGACACTTAACATACTAGTAAAATATAAAATAGAACACATTAAGTAGTAAAAAAGAATAAGATTTGTATTCTTATTCATATGACCTCGCTTAATTTGAAACCCAAATCTCTAGTTTATGCTAGTGTAATTTAATCTTTTTACAAATTTGTAAGAATCCTAGTGAAATTGGAAAAGTGAAAATCAAATCGAATATAAGTTGGCATAGTCTAAATGCTACCTTTCATTTTTTTATAAACTTTTGTGGGAAAGCCGATAAGTTTCTCTCTTATTTACCTTCTTCAATCTCTTTTTCAGAAACTCTTGATTGATTTTTACTCTTCATGTTTGGTAATTGGTGTTAATTAAATGGAATTACAGTAGAATTACAGAGGTCAATTCTCCTTAGAGAATTTTCCTTCTATAATTTTATTTATTTATTGAAATTCAATTCATTAGCTTTCATTAATAAAAAAAACTCAATCAAAGACATCACTTGATTTTGGAGGGGGGATGATATTTCTGAGATTGATTGTGCTTGTATGTCTAACTAGTTTATGAGCTACAATAGCTTCCCTCCTTATACATGAGTTTTTTCCCTTTGTTCAAAATTTTGCAACAAGAGCTCTACATCCATAATTTCATTGCCCAGCCAAGAGTTATATAAATCTAAATTTTTCTGATTCTTGAGTTTAGAACCTATCTTGAATCTACTTCTAGAATGATGTGTCATAATTTCCAAGTCTAAAAAGCAAGTCTTAATATATAAGGATAAAGTTTAACTACAAAATTGGTTGTAGCCTTAGACTATAACTTTACTCAATAAAATAAACATTACTATATATTTTGAAAATCTAACCGTTGAATTGCATGTTCTTTATGTTCTTAATACACATGTCAAATTTTGTGTCAATTAAATATTTATTACTATATAATCTATAAAATTATATTTTATACATATTTTTAAACTACAAAAACTTGTAATTTAAATAATTTATTGATGACATAATTATTGATATTTAATTTTTTAGAAATTTTGCAAGCATGCAGGATATAAAAAGAAGATGTAATCTAATGGTTTGTCAAAATTCACCTCTAATAAAAATTTATTGAGTAATGTTGTAGTCTAAGGCTACAACCAATTTAATTTGTACCTAAACTTTGTTCAATAAATAAATAACCGCCCTCAATTCAAGAATGGATCACATTGCTACATCTCCAGGACATGGCTGCCATTGGAAGCCCCTTTGTTGTTTCTAATGATAGCCCCCACACCCGAGGACTTCAGCTTGGAAAACATCCACGTTCAATTTGAACATATCATCACTTACCTACAAGCAGGGAGCTCTTTTCTCACGCTACTATCTTGTGAATGTGCACCACAATATTCAACCAACAATGTCAAAGCTGCTTGAGCAGTTCTTTTAGACTCCACATCTTTACCCCTCATGTACTTTTAGATTTCTTCCCTTCCAACTATTTGATGCAACTATTAGGAACCGCTCAAATCTTATTAGAAATTACATTGTAGATTAGTCTTTCCATGATTTTGAACCTATTCTTTTTTAAAGTTGTAACATCTAATTTTAACTACTGGAGTCATTCTAACCAAAAAAAAAAAACTTCTATTTTATGAAGGTAAAAACATTAAAAAATAAAATTTGAGTTTGGTCATTTTCTTCTGTGTAATTTCTTAATATTACATGTGTTATGCCCATCAAAATAAGTTTGATACATCACAAAAGATTCTGATACGTATATAGTTAATAAATGTTTATCACTTGACATTGTTGAATGATATTTGTTAGGAGGAAAAATTGTTACACTCTGTTGCACACACATTGTTTGGATTTATTCCTTTGTAGGGCAAAAAATATGACCGTGGTGGATGCGCTTTATTACATATTTTTTTATTTTATAAAAAATAATTATTATATAGTTTTTTTTTTTTTTTTTGACAGAAGTGATAGAAATTATTATATAGTTTGAGAAAGGAAAAATAAAACCTTAAATTGGTTGAAAAAGGTCTTATATTTTCTGTACATTAGGTTGACAGGAAAAGGTACGTTCCAGTGTGAACTAATTTTTTGCAGGAAATATTTCGACCCAAATCTTATCTGACAGTTTTAGCAAGATTTTTTTCCTGGGAAAGTTTGAACAATTTCCCTACTAACTCTTTTTGTAAACCAAACCGGCAAACCCTTCTGGATTCAATCAAGTACGTACTCCTTAAGTCATGCTATTCGTCATCTCAAAGAAGACTCTTTAATCCGATTAGGGTAAGAATCCATTTACCAGAACTTACGTTTTGTGTTGATCTAAATATTAAAATAAAACAGGGTTTTGCTTTTCCTGAACCCAAATTAAATAAATAAATCTAAAATCAGAGGGGAAGAATGTTAAAAGTGAATAAAATTTATTATCTAAACTGATATTGAAGAACCTCCTCCAACTCATTACATAGGTACTATGTAGTGAGTTAGATGATAATCCATGAGTAATTAAATGACCGATTAAGTAAATCTAAATCAATCTTATGAATAGTTAGTTCATGTGATTAAAACCACAATGATCAATTGGATTTTACAGTAGTGGATTAGAGAGAATTCCTTTAAAATTAACCTTCGAAACTGCATTTTTTTAATGAGTTTTTGTACCTCTGTTTTTTCTTTCTTTTGGTTGCTTTGAGTCTAAAACATGTCTTCAAATAAAAGTAAACGAACAGAGAATATTAGCCTAAATAGTTGAAAATGGAGTCAAATAGTTCAAGTGCGTAGTAGACCAACCACTTGGGTTTGGAAATGGGAGTAATCCCATTCAATGAGATTACTCAATTGTCTTCCTCCCTCTGTTCCATGTCTCTTCTTGTAGAAGCTTCTCAAATTTCAATATTGTTCTTTCTAAACAGTCAGTAAATATCTTGACCATAGCCTCCAAGTATAAGGCATGGAACCCAGGAACAATAACTGTGAATTATTTTTAAATAAATTAAAAGATTCAGTTCCAGCATGAATTAACCATAAAAAATAGCTCTCTTCTCGCAAAGAATGGAACAACCATAGACACTGCTGATGTATCAGTTCATAAAAAATTATACATAATATATATAGAATCCCATGGAGGACAGTGATCCGGTCCAAAATCAAATTTAGTCCATAGTTTTGAAATAATATGATGTCTAAGTTCCCATTTCTATGAGCATTATTTTTCCTGGAACATATTATTATTCTAATATGATTGGATTTAAAATAGAACAAGAAGGTAGACTGATCATATATATATATATATATATATATATATTACAAGAAGTTGCAGATGGAGTTATTAGACAAAATCAATGCCATCTCATAATAAGGAAATAAAAAAAGCTTGGAAGTGCTAATTTATAATAAGCAAAACAAGTTTAACCCCATTCCAGAAGTAATAATTTATATTCAGAAGTACATTTATTTTTGGTTATTTTGACCTGGGATTTAGTTCCCCAAGTTTTGCTAATCTTATCTTCGTGGAGGCTGCCCAGCTTTGTTTTTTACTCTTAAATAAATAAATAAATATATATATATATATATATATATATATATATATATATGAAACTAACTTACTAAGTGGGCATCTTTCTTTATATGTGGGCTGGGCTCACAACAGAAAAGCAGGCCAGACCCATCTGTTTGTTTTGGTCCTTCGGTTGGCTTCGGCCCAAACTAGAAAGCCCAAACATTAACGGTGTGGCTTGGTTGAGGTTTCGATTTTCATATAGTGTGCTTGTTTTGTTTCTATGTTTTTCACTTGTACTCCTTTCAAAAAGTCAAAAAACAAACGAATGAGTTACTTACATAGGTCTACATACCAATTTTTAGGTTCAGAGTTAAGGTACGGCTTGAGAAGTTATTAGGTACTCAAGACCACTCGATTTGTGACTGACTTGAGATTCACGTCAAACAATAAAATTTCTATGCATGAATTTATGTGAGCTCACTTGATATTTTCACTCACTTTAAATACAGTAACTCCACGTGATCGTAGCATCTAAAAAACACTTGTTCATAGAGAAAATCTCAAATTTAATTTCTTGTGTATGTCTACAACTAAAAAAATTATCTAATTATTTTTCTTTGTTCTCACTCCCACTATTTCTCTCTCTCCTTTAGCTTGTAGTCTTTGTTTTCAGGCACAGCTCTCTATGGCTGTACTTTTCTCCAATGCGGCTGCCTTCTCTATCGCAGGCGGCAGTCACTCTCTCTCGAAATTCACCTCACATGCATGTCTCGATTTATAGAACACAACCTGTCGCCTTTACACAGAGACTCACGTCTCTTAATTCACTTGGGACTCCTGTCCATACTGGTCATACTGAGCTAAACATCCCTTGACACATCTATTTTTGGTTATTTTGACCTGGGTTTTAGTTCCCCATGTTTTTTGCTAATCTCATCTTGGTAAAGGAAAATTATGGGAGGCTGCTCAGCTTTGTTTTTTCCTCTTCAATTAAAAATTTTAATTCAGACCTCTTGCTTTATATGTGGGCTGGACTCACAACAGAAAAGCAGGCCAGACCCATCTGTTTGTTTTGCTCCTTGGATTGGCTTCGGCCCAAACCAGAAAACCCAAAAATTAACCGTATGGCTTGGTAGAGGTTTCGATTTTCATAGAGTGTGCTTGTTTTCTTTCTATGTTTTTCACTAGTACTCCGTCCAAAAAGTCAAAACAAATGAATGAGTAATTTTAATGAATAAATGTGGTTCATGCAACTTGTAGAACAGAACAGGAGAGAAATGATACAATTCTTGTCCCTCTCACTCTCAAAAAACTAAACAAAACAATGGGTCCCTTTGCTGAATAATTTTACACAAAACAGAGGGTCGAATAAAAATTATATATTGGTTGCCGTAAATTGAGCAGGAAGAGTAGGGTTTGAAGGAGACATCAAAGGAGGGGGCAGAGAGTCAAAATAAACGTGGGCGATTGTGTGTTATGCCTTTGAATTCTTTATCACAATATTGTTCTTCTTTGACTCTCAGCTCAGGCCTCTCTTATAGTTTTTTTTTTTTTTTTTTTTTTTTTTTTTTTGGAGAGTTATAGTTTTAGTTTTGTATGCGTCCTTCTTTCCGTCTTATGAATTTGTTGTGATATCACTTTTTCACAATTATAGGTATAGTCCAAAAACAAAAATTTAAGGGTATGTTTGGTAATTATTTTTCCCCTTATTTTCTGATTCCAATATATATATATATATATATATATATATATATATATTTTTGAGACTAAAAAACTAGTTTGGCAATCCAAAATAGACAGAAAATAAAAATTGTTTTCAAAACTCAATTTGTGAAGGAAACTGAAAACATGCAAATGACTGTTTTCGGTTTCTAATTTTCAAAAGTCAATAAAAACATGTATTTAATTTAATGAATTTATCTCATTTAACGAGTCATCATTAGAGTTCAAATCCTAGTAACAACATGTTTTAATATTTTCTATTTTTATCTTCAAAAAACTATCTTTTTAATTTCAACTAACCAAACATGTTTTTGATTTAAAAAATAGAAGAAAATTATTTTTTCTTTATATTCCCCAAAACAAGATTCCCCTTTCTCTTTGTCATTTTTCCCTTTTGCTTTTTTTATTTTATTCATTTATTTATTTTTTACAATGGACTCATGATTTTAAAATTTGGAACGGTTAAAGAACTGGAAAAGTGTTTAATTTTCCCTTATCACCGGTTTTGGCAATTTTTTAATAGACCAATTTAGGGTTTGATTTTCGGTTAAACCGGATGATCCAATCTAATTTTTAAAACCATGGGTGAAATGTTTTTATAGTTTATATTATTAGTCTAATGTTAAAATCACATTAAGCTTCATCTCCAAAAAAAAAAAATTTCACATTGAGCGAGTGTTGGCTCCTGCATGCTGCCCGTTAAAACTATTTTGATGCTAAAGTCAACAGTCACAATGATGAAATATTTTTAGGATCTATCCCTTTCCTTGGCATATGGAAGGGGCAAGTGTATATATAGGGCTCTTCATGATTGCGATAGTGGAGCACATTTGGAGCGGAGATTTGGTTTGGTGTCTCGGGAACATATGCCCATGTTTGAATGTGCCATTTTTGGTGCATGAATATTTCTCATGTGCTATAATAATTTAGTCTTTCAAATAGGATTGGGTTGTTTTTAACTCATTCCATTAATGTGATTTTATTAAAAAAAAAAAAAAAAAAATTTAACACTTAACATACAGGTAAAATATAAAGTAGAACACATTAAATAGTAAAGAAGAATAAGATTTGTATTCTTATTCGTAAGACCACGCTTAATTTGAAACCTAAATCTCTAGTTTATGCCAATGTGATTTAATTTTTTTACAAATTTGTAAGAATCCGAGTGAAACTGGAAAAGTGAAAATCAAATCAAATATAGTTTGACATAGTCTAAATGCTACCTTTCATTTTTTTACAAACTTTTGTGGGGAAGCCGTTAAGTTTCTCTTATTTACCTTCTTCAATCTTTTTTTCAGAAACTCTTGATTGATTTTTACCCTTCATGTTTGGTAATTGGTGTTAATTAAATGGAATTACAGTAGAATTACAGAGGTCAATTCTCCTTAGAGAATTTTCCTTCTATAATTTTATGTGTATATTGAAATTCAATTCATTAGCTTTCATTAATAAAAAAAACTCAATCAAAGACATCACTTGATTTTGGAGGGGGGAAGATATTTCTGAGATTGATTGTGCTCGTATGTCTAACTAGTTTATGAGCTACAATAGCTTCCCTCCTTACACGAGATTTTTCCCTTTGTTCAAAATTTTGCAACAGGAGCTCTGTATCCATAATTTCATTGCCCAGCGAAAAGTTATATAAATTTGAAATTTTCTGATCCTTGAGTTTAGAACCTACCTTGGATCTACTTCCAGAATGATGCGTCATAATTTCCAAGTCTAAAAAGCAAGTTTTAATATATATAAGGATAAAATTTAGTTACAAAACTGGTTGTAGACTTAGATTACATCTTTACTCGATAAAATAAACATTACTACATATTTTGAAAATCTAATCGTTGAATTGCATGTTCTTTATGTTCTTAATATACATGTCAAATTTTGTGTCAATTAGATATTTATTTCTATATGATCTATAAACTTAAATTTTATGCATATTTTTAAACTACAAAAACTTGTAATTTATACAATTTATTGATGACATAACTATTGATATTTAATTTTCTAGAAATTTTGCGAGCATGCAGGATATAAGAAGAAAATATAATCTAATGGTTTGTCAAAATTCACCTCTAATAAAAATATATTAAGTAATGTTGTAGTTTAAGGCTACAACCAATTTAATTTGTAGCTAAACTTTGTCTAATAAATAAATAACCGCCCTCAATTCAAGAATGGATCACATTGCTACATCTCCAGGACATGGCTGCCATTGGAAGTCCCTTTATTGTTTCTAATGATAGCCCCCACACCCAAGGACTTCAGCTTGGAAAACATCCACATTCAATTTGAAAATATCATCACTTATCTACAAGCAGGGAGCTCTCTTCTCACGCTACTATCTTGTGAATGTGCACCACAATATTCAACCAACAATGTCAAAGCTGCTTGAGCAGTTCTTTTAGTCTCCACATCTTTACCCCTCATGTACTTTTAGATTTCTGCCCCTCCAACTATTTGATGCAACCATTAGGAACCGCTCAAATCTTATTAGAAATTGCATTGTAGATTAGTCTTTCCATGATTTTGAACATATTCTTTTTCAAAGTTGTACCATCTAATTTTAACTACTGGAGTCATTCTAACCAAAAAAAAAAAAAAACTTCTATTTTATGAAGGTAAAAACATTAAAAAATAAAATTTGAGTTTGGCCATTTTCTTCTGTGTAATTTTCTTAATATTACATGTGTTATGCCCATCAAAATAAGTTTGATACATCTGAAAAGATTTTGATACGTATATAGTTAATAAATATTCATCACTTGACATTGTTGAATGATATTTGTCAGGAGGAAAAACTGTTACACACACTCTGTTGCACACACATTTATCCACACTAAAATAAAAAACTGAAATCATGACTTGAAGCCATGATTTTCAGCTAAAAAATGTGACTTCAAGTCATAATTTTCGTTGATTTTTCATGTGTAAATGTGTCTGTAGTAGAATGTGTGTAAGTAATACTTTTTTTTTCTTTTTTTAAAGAAACAATACTGCTCTATTAGTTAGATTAAAGATGCCATTTTTTTTCTCCGGTTATTGGTAAGCCAAATTTGGATTTATTCCTTTGCAGGGCAAAAAATATGACCATTATGGACGCGCTTTATTATATAGTTTTTTATTTTATAAAAAATAATTATTATATAGTTTGAGAAAGGAAAAATAAAACCTTAAATTGGTTGAAAAAGGTCTTATATTTTCTGTACATTTGGTTGACACGAAAAGGTACGTTTCAGTGTGAACTAATTTATTGCAGGAAATATTTCGTCCCAAATCTTATCTGACAGTTTTAGCCAGATTTTTTTTTTCCTGGGAAAGTTTGAACAATTTCCCTACTAACTCTTTTTGTAAACCAAACCGTCAAACCCTTCTGGAAAAAGTAATAAAATAAACTTTCCTTCACTCTATTTTCTTAAGACATTTTCTTGCAAAACCTTCGTTTCAATCAAATACGTACTCCTTAAGTCATGCTATTAGTCATCTCGAAGAAGACTCTTTAATCCGATTAGGGTAAGAATCCATTTACCAGAACTTACGTTTTGTGTTGATCTAAATATTAAAATAAAACAGGGTTTTGCTTTTCCTGAACCCAAATTTAAAAATAAATAAATAAATAAACCATAATCTAAAATCAGAGGGGAAGAACGTTAAAAGTGAATAAAATTTATTATCTAAACTGATATTGAAGAACCTTCTCCAACTCATTACATAGGTACTAGGTAGCGAGTTAGATGATAATCCATGAGTAATTAAATGACCAATTAAGTAAATCTAAATCAATCTTATGAATAGTTAGTTCATGTGATTAAAAACACAATGATCATTTGGATTATACATAGTGGATTAGAGAGAATTCCTTTAAAATTAACCTTCGAAACTGCATTTTTTTAATGAGTTTTTGTACCTCTGTTTTTTCTTTCTTTTGGTTGCTTTGAGTCTAAAACATGTCTTCGAATAAAAGTAAACGAACAGAGAATATTAGCCTAAATAGTTGAAAATGGAGTCAAATAGTTCAAGTGCGTAGTAGACCAACCACTTGGGTTTGGAAATGGGAGTAATCCCATTCAATGAGATTACTCAATTGTCTTCCTCCCTCTGTTCAATGTCTCTTCTTGTAGAAGCTTCTCAAATTTCAATATTGTTCTTTCTGGACAATCAGTAAATATCTTGACCATAGCCTCCAAGTATAAGGCATGGAACCCAGGAACAATAACTGTGAATTTTTTTAAATAAATTAAAAGATTCAGTTCCAGCATGAATTAACCATAAAAAATAGCTCTCTTCTCGCAAAGAATGGAACAACCATAGACACTGCTGATGTATCAGTTCATAAAAAATTACATAATATATATAGAATCCCATGGAGGATAGTGATCCGGTCCAAAATCAAATTTAGTCCATAGTTTTGAAATAATATGATGTCTAAGTTCCCATTTCTATGAGCATTATTTTGCCTGGAACATATTATTATTCTAATATGATTGGATTTAAAATAGAACAAGAAGGTAGACTGATCATATATATATATATATCACAAGAAGTTGCAGATGGAGTTATTAGACAAAATCAATGCCATCTCATAATAAGGAAATAAAAATAGCTTGAAAGTGCTAATTTATAATAAGCAAAACAAGTTTAACCCCAATCCAGAAGTAATAATTTATATTCAGAAGTACCATTATGATTAATAAAAAATTGACCTTATATCGGTAACCTTGTATCTAAGAACTCTAAGCTTTTAACATATAAGCCTTTAGTCAGTCAAAAATAACTGGTTAACTTTTGTTGTAATTTAATGACTGGCATGTCAATTTTTTTAAGGAAGCAGACCATCTGCGTCTCTCAACAGCACCGGGTTAAAGTTGATTTACTATCCAGATCAGGATAGGTTGGTAAATACATAAATGAGTAATATTATATTATACTACTGCAAAATTTGATTAAGTTATTAACTTCCTGCAAGGCATTGGGGAGGCACTGGATATCAGACCTCAGACTATCATGATATAGGTGCCTACTTGTTAGCCTTTATGCTGGTTGTCATCCATCACTACAAGCTAGAACACTTTGTATCTAACTAAACTAGAAGAAACTGCATAACATATAAAATTTACCAGTAAGTGCCTAACACAAGACACTAAGGATCACTTCCTGGCATTCAATTACTTATCATTGTATATCCTGTCTAATTTTTTACACTTATCCAACTGTATGAAGCATCTAAGTTATGACAATTATTAAGAGCAAATTTTCTCTATAATTTTTTTAGTGTAGTTCATCTGTAAAACGTTTGAACTTGCCTAAATATAAAACATGAAGGAATAGAATGTCTATGAAGAGTATATATAGTGCCAAAAACTAATAAGGATTTGATAAGTAACTAATGTTGCATTAGTTATTCAATTGGTCAAACAACAAACTTGTATTGTTTTAGGAAAACCTGATGACTTCCCAGGCAATATGAACTCTTACAACATACAACTTGACATTCCCAAAATTACCAATATGTACTTACATTTGTAGGAAAATCATCTTTTGATCTAAGCCACCTTTCAAAACTAACTAATCCCAAAGGATTTTAAAGAGGCTATGACTGCAGAGGAATTAGATACCAACAAATTGTGGATCATCATTTTAGTTGGAGAATTAATACAGAGGTAGTTGAGTTTTGTCATAAACTAAGGTGCAAAACCCAAAAATACACATTTTTTACTTGCTTACCTCTTCTCCTCTGCTTCCAAGTGTCAAGATCTGCAGGTATAAGTCCTTTGCCCATTATTGGTTCTAGTATATCAGCTAGGACTCCCTAATTGAGTTTGCAATAAGTTGAGTAATAATAGATTAGAATAAATAAATGATATGCAGAAAGTACTTAAGGATGACATATAATTTAAAAGTATGCTAGTCAAATCCCATAATGATCAAACATGCTAGCAAAGCTATCAAGATTCATAAGGTTTGGAATCATTTCACATGGTAATGGTATCGTCATTTCTCTTGTGATTGATGGTTTTTCTCAATTAATTTCCCATACTATTGGCCTCAAGACCCAATTGAGACAAACAAAAACTAATGCCAACCTTACATGTTGGCAAAGGCTCAAAAGTCAAAACCCTATTTTATCAACAAAAAAGAAATAAGATCTCTGGAACAGTCGTATAAATATGCGAGCTATAATTTAGACAATACGAGTATAGACCAAACAAAGAAAGTTCATACATGCTTACATAAATAAAAGGCATTTTACATAAACTCATATTGACATCAATAATCATTTTGACAGGAGGAGGGATGGGTGGAGTCAAGAAGCATATAGTTAGGTAGTACCTTGTCATAACAAAATGCATTTTCTCGAAGAACATGTCTTGCAACGATAGGATCCGATACAACAACAAATGCTTTTGGCCCAAAAGCAAGTTTATACACAGAGCCATGCTGCCAAGTTCAACAAACATATTTAGAGGAGAGTGAACTATAGGACTTAGCATGTCCACAATTATCAAATCACGAAAGCACAATGCACACAAAAGTAAATGACAGTTAAGAACAAAAATTCAAATTTAGAGCCCGGTTGGCACTGCAAATTTGTCGAGGGGGGAAGAAAAGATTTTACATGAAAACTTGAAATAATTTGCATTTTTAAAACCTTCAATTGCATTTTAAAAAAGGGGTTTTACTAATGCATGCCTTTAGAGTATACAATAGTAAACTATTTTAAGTAAATTTTAATGAGAAAATGAAAAAGTCACTATTTTTTTTTTTTTTTTGAGTTTTTTCAATTTTCCTCCTAAAATGGATGACTAATAAAATGGATGACTAATGTATGCCTAAGTGCAGGCAGGCATACATTAATTGAACCCTTTTAAAAATTATGTTTTCAAAACCCAACTTATAAATTCTCTATATCTTAAAAAAAAAAAAGCACATTTTCAAACAGGTGACCCAAATGGACACTCAATTAATGCAACTCAACATTCAATAGAAGCACTGCAGGGCTTTCTTTCTTTTTCTTTTTTTTTTTTTTTTTTTTTTTTTTTTCAATCAACCAGCTGACAACTAAATCATCTAACAGACAAATTTGCGAAAGAGGGTAAGTAAAGTACCTCAATGAACCAATCATAGAGTGAAAAGAAGAGAGGCCGATCAAACAAATCCGAGACCGCACCTTCAGCTATAGGCATAGACCCAAGACTTCCTCCACTTAACAAATTGGTAAGGAGGTTGCTAGCATTATCCAGTAAATTTCTTCTGGTTTTTGGTTCATCAGTACTTGTTGATTGACATCTAAAACACCATTATTATTCAAATTCAATCACTCAAGGAACATGAAAAAAAGGAAATGGATAAAACCAAAGAACAAAGAGGAGAGGCACCTGATAGTACTACTAGTCCTTTTTGTGTTAGAATTGAGAGTCAGAGTGAGAGAGTGAAAATATGAGGAGGGCGTTGCGATAGTCATAAATCCCATATCATGATTTTTGTGGGAATTTCTATAACATAAAGGTGGGTGTGGGGGGGAGGGGGGGGGGGGGGGGGTGGTGTTGTTGAAGAGACCCAAGAGAGAAGCAGCCATGGTTATGGACATTGCCATTGCCAAGCTTTGGAGTTTGAGCGGTGATGACTGATGAGTGTGTTAAGACAAGACATTAAGAAAGTGTGAGTGGAAGACCCACCCAACCCCAGCATAGGATAATAATAAAAGAATGCGGTTGTAAACTCGTGATGTTAAGGGTCTGTTTGTTTTTGGTGAAAATAGTTTCAGGAAATAATTTTTTGCATTTTCAGGTGTTTGGTTACGCATGGAAAATAAATTTTTCGAAAATGCATTTCCGTTGACTGTGTGATTGGGTGTAAATTGATTTCCGTTTTTATTTTACCTTCAAATCCCATTTTTCGAAAAACAGAGAGAGAGAGAGAGAGAGAGAGAGAGAGAGAGAAGAGAGCTGGCGACCCACGAACCCAGAGCCCAGAGCCGTCGACCCACGACCCACCAATCTTCGAACCAAAGCTGGCGACCCACGAACCCAGAGCCCAGAGCTTTTGACCCAGACCTAGACCTTCGACCCATCGCCTTCGACCTTCGACCTTCGACCTATCGCCTTCAACCTAGACCTTCGACCCAGATCTCGTCGTCGACCCAGACCCATCGCTCTCTCTTCCTCGATCTTTTAATTTTGTTTTTTTTAAAGTTTGATTGTTGTCGTTGTTGTGGTGGTGTGGTGGTGATGTTTTGGTGGTTGTGGATTTTGATTGCTGGAATTTGCTGCTGAAATTTGTTGTTGAATTGGCTATGATGTTGAAATTTTTTGTAATAAAATTTGTTTGGATTCTGAGAAAATAACTGAGAAAATGTGAAAAAATGGTAGGAAAATAGCATTTTCAGAATAGAACCAAACACATGAAAATATTTTCCACAACAATTTTTATAATACAACCAAACACCTGAAAATATTTTCCTTTCCCAAAAATAGCATTTCCGGAAAATAGGCTATTTTCCAGAAATTATTTTACGCGAACCAAACACAGCCTAAGGCTTAAGACCAAAATATATAAATATAATTTGGGCCGCATGATGGGACATTTTGACATTTTACCCTTAATTTTTAAAAAATTTGACAATATGCTCATGTTTTCAAACTATATAAGGGCGTGCCCCTGTTTCGATACTCGATTACCTTAAAATCGAGTTTCAATTAAATACTCGATTTGTAGAAAATCGAATTATGCCCGATCAAACTTAAAAAAAAAAAAAAAAATGCATGGAACTCGAGTTCCTAGAAATCGAGTTCCATGCAAAACATTTTTAGTGTGATCCCCCTACAAGGTTCAGGGAGCCCTATAGTGGCGTTTTAAGTCCTATTGTGACCCCCTTTAGTGACGTTTTAAAGCCCTATAGCGGCGTTTTCCTACAAATTTTTTTTTTCTAAGTGTGATTGTCCCATGGCAGGTTTAGGGAGCCATATAGTGGCGTTTTTGAACTCGATCTCCATAAAATCGAGTACTACGCATTTTTTTTTTTTTTTAAAAGTTTGATCGGGCATAACTTGATTTTAAACCAATCAAGTTTTTCATTGAAACTCGATTTTAAGGTAATCGAGTTTCGAAACAGGGGCACGCACCTAAATTGTTTGGAAACAGGGGCATATTGCCAAATTTTTTAAAAATTAAGGGTAAAATGCCAGAATCTCCCGCATGATGGATATCATGAGTTTAATTAGTGGGATTTGTATTGTTTCACACTACTAAAGAAATTAAGGGCATGTTTGGATTAGCCTGTTTTCATCACTCAAACTGAGTTCTCATCACTCAAACTGAGAATTGCGTGGGACCCTCCGAGAACTGGAGTGTTTGGCTTGATTTTCGGTTTTCATCACTTAAACTGAGTTTTTATCATTCAAACTGAGAATTGCATGGGACGCACCGAGAACTGAAGTGTTTGGCTTGATTTTCTCTCCTTGTTTTCATCACTCAAACTCAGTTTGGGTTGAGTATCAGTGCTGAAAACCGGAAACAAGGATTTGCTGTTTTCTGTTTCTCAAACTCAAACTCAGTGGCAATTTCTGTAAAATGGAAGACCTCGTGGAGCCCACAGCTGGTGTATTGTCATGTCAGCTTGATATTACTGTTGCAAATTCGCCCATTTCTCGTGCAAATAGGAAAAACAAAATTGCCTATTTTCTGGTTTTCAGACCAGAAATTAAAACCCACAAAATCATCCCTAAGCCCCTTCACAGACTCCACCATTAGATCACAAATTTGTTCAGCCAAGTCGTCCATCAAGTCCTCCACACCACTCTCCATCGAGCCTAACTCCATGGCAATGTTCTTGAAGGCGATGCTCTCTACGAGGTCTCCGCAAGGTTGTTGCAGCGAGAGTTGCTTGCAAGTTACCACCACAATCTGCTTTGAATCTTGGTTTCTCTACTCTATGGTTGAGGATTGGCTTAGGTATTTGTTGGGTTTAGTTGCTGTGTTTGATTTGGTATTTCTCTATGGGTTGGTTTTCTTTTTTTTTTTTTGAAATGGTGGTGGTAGTCTTCTGTTTGGGGGTCTTGTTGATGATGGGTTTAAGTTTGAGAAGAGTTGTGTTTTGATGAAATTCCTTGTGTTTCTGGGTGTGGGCTTATGAACGGTGTGTGTGTGTTGTTTGGGTGCTATGTATTTCTTGTTTATGTGAACAATTTTTTATGGGTATGAATTCAAACTTGGACTCTCTTTTGCTTGGATGTTGTTTGTGTTTGAATTTGGTGGTTGTCCTTTCAGATCTACATGGCTGGGTGGCTGGAATTGGTTTAGTGTGGTTTGGTTTGGCCGTGGATTTTGAGATTGGTTTGATTTGGGTGGTTTTTTGGTTTAGAAGGGAGAGACAGAGAAAGCTGAGAAAGAAACAGAGAAAAGTGGAAAATTTTGATAGGCAAAAAAATTTGATAGAAAAGAGGGAGAGTCAGAGAAATGAAAGGTTAGAGGAAGAGTGGAAGATTTTTTTGTTAATAAGCCATGGGTAGCAATAGTGTTGCACTGGGTAGTGTCAGTGGTGGGGTCCACAGGTTTAGGGAAAAATGGTAGAGATATGTAACTGAGAACTCAACACAAACATGTGTTTTGCAATTTTTGAGTGAAACTGAGTTTGAGAATTAAGTTATGAGTTTTGGGTTTAAGTTATGGGAATTGAAAACTGAGAACTGAGAATTGAATCAGCTCTAAACCAAACGGGGCCTAAAACTTTCGGCAAAAAATGTGAAGTATGAGCGAAATAGCAGTCAGGTCCAAAGAGGAAGACGAAGAACTCCAACGTAGTACTAAGAAGGTAAAAGAGGACCATAGGGTGGGAGTTTATCACATAGCTTCCCCTTCCTATGGTGAAGGAGGTAACAGGTCATACAAAGAGAAACTCGTAGGTGAGATTCCAAGGGCTTTCGAATAGGCCTTTGATTTTGAGAGTAACATGGAAACTAAGATTGAGTTGGATGATGAGTTTATCGACCTTCCACCGGGTGAAGTGGCTTATCTGGGGAGAGGAAAGGAAAGATGTGTGCTCCCTGGGCAAATGCACTCATTGTCAAAGTTTTCAATAAGAATGTGGGTTATCATTTCCTCCATTCCAAGCTTCTAGGTATATGGAAATCGATAGGCAAGATGGACTACGTGGACTTAGGTCACAATTTCTTTCTTATCAAGTTCTTAGTCAAAGAGGACCATTCAAAGGTTCTTAGAGGGGGTCTGTGGTTCGTGGGAGGCCACTACCTCTCTATCCGTTGCTGGGAACCAAACTTCAAATCGTCTTCAGTGAATGTGTCCTCGATGGCAGTCTGGATTCGGCTCCCTGAGCTTCCTATTGAGTATTATGAACCCTTAGTGTTAAGGGATATCGTAAAGGCCATTGGGCTAGTCTTGAGAATAGATACACACATGGCTACAGAGTTTAGGGGACGGTTTGCCAAGTTGTGTGTCCAGATTTGTTTTGACAAACCTTTGGTCAAGAACATTAAAGTTGGTGGGCTTGACTAGCCAGTACAATACAAAGGTATAATCGCGCTATGTTTTTCGTGTGGTAGAGTTGGTCATAAGGCAAAGGGTTGTCCATACAAAGCCGGGGTGCCGGAGAAAGTTGGTAGACCAAAAGAGGCGGGAAAAGATCAGAGTTCGTAGGGATAGGGCCTACCAAAGGAAGAGGCCTTTGGGCCTTGGATCCTTGTTGCATGAAAAAAGAAACAAAGCATGAAGATTCGAAAAGAGTTGGATCAGTTACCACTTTTAGAGCTTGTGGAATATGGGCCTAAGAAGCTTGTGGATACCGGGCCTTCCAACGTGGCTCCAGTTAGGGTTAATGTGGGCCTGGGGAACAGTGCTGGAAAGCAAAAGAAAAAGGCCTCGGTTTTTTCGTTTGGTAGTGGCTCTGAAGTAGATCGCACTACAGATCTCTCTCTCTTGAACAAGACCAAAAACATCTCGTCAAATGTCAAGGGTATTGGCACCGACCGAGGTCAGAAGCCTAGGAAAGCATCTCAGGACCAAATAAACAAAAAAACTAGCCAGGCTTGGAGAGCGACTAGCTAAAGCATGCCAAAAGCCTTTTCGGAGATGGAAAGCTGTTTTGCTTTTGTTGAGGAGTTAAGCAAAGCAATGCCCCTCAAGGTGTTTAGGGTAGGAGGGTCCCCGTCACCCCTACTCAACTGTGTGATTACAAGCTTCGGCACGGAGATGCTAGACACGGATGATGGAGATGATATGATGGTTCAATCAGACACAACCGTGGAATGAATCTTGACCCAGATCCTCTCAGAGTTCCTCTGAAGGAAATTTCCAATTGCCCCTATATAGACGATGATAAGGTGGGATCCAATGTTGTCGCCGCGTGTGATAACATATCAAAAGCCCCTTAAAGTTCATAAACCTATCCCTTCGGCCAAGGAAAAAGAATACAACAGATGAGGGAAGCCCACCTGTAGACGGAGTTGGGCCCTCGGACCATGTGGCTGATGATATGCTATTTGATGATGGAGGTAACAATTATGTTCATTCCTGAGTTTTGGTTCTAATTAATCTCTCTTTATAGATATGAATATGCTTATTTGGAATTGTTGAGGTGTCCTCAACCCAAATTTTCATAGTCTTGTCTCTAATTTGATTTGTAAGCATTATCTTGCAATCTTGGTCATCATGGAAACAAAAGTTAGTGGAGACAGAGCCAAAAGTATTGTGGATAGGCTCCTCATGGATGGAGCAATTTTGGTTAATAACATTGGGTTATCTGATGGCCTCTGGGTTTTGTGGGACTCTACCCAAGTGGAAGTTACAAAGCCTCTACCATGGAGCAAGAGGTCCATGCATTGGTGACTCTTAGCATCCCCAACTCCCTGGGTCCCTGGCTCCTCTTTGCAGTCTATGCTAGCCCGAGACTTACTGAAAGGCGACTTTTATGGGATAATCTATCTACTGGTTGGGGAAGATAAGTTTAGAGGCAAAACGATGAATATCAATAAAGCTCTCAGATTCCAGGAGTGCCTTGATACCTGCAAGATGATTGACATTGGCTTTTTTGGTGCACGCTATACATGGTCAAACAATAGGCCTTTAACGCAGCTTGTTCAAAAGAGGATAAACTGTGTTTTCATAAATGCTAAATGGAATGCTCTCTTTCTGGAAACTTGTGTTGAGCACCTTGAAAGAGGTCATTCAGATCATTATCCAGTTAAGCTGCACTGGGATAGAGCTCAAGGCATTAGGCAAGATCGGCCTTTCAGATTCCAGCCAATGTGGCGTTCCCACCATTCCTTCCCAGACATAGTGAGAGATGCTTGGGCAAATCCTAGCTCCTTATTGCACACAGTCTCCAAGTTCACTAATAAAGCTAAGGTTTGGAATAGGAATGTGTTTGGAAATTTGCTCCATCGAAAAAAGTGTATCCTTGCCAGACTTAGGGGTGTTCAAATTGCCCTCTCTAATAACCCTAACAACTTCCTAGTTCGACTTGAGCAGGAGTTCCGTACAGAACTTTTTGAGGTCTCGAAATTAGAGGAAGAGTACTGGGCTATGAAGTCGCACATCACTTGGCTGGTTGAGGGGGATAGAAACACAGCCTTTTACCACATTTTTGCTCTGGTGCGTAGAAGCAAAAATCGCATCACTTGCCTGAAAGACCACATGGGAAACTGGTTGAATGAGGAGAGAGATATTGCCGATTTCATCAGGACTGGTTATTCTGAGTTATTTATGTCCGGTCATAGTAGCTCCCTCCTCTCTTTGTGGGATCCCTCTTGCTGGAACTCCTGCTTGAAAAAGGATGAGGTTGCCAAGCTCGTTGTTCCAAAATCTGATGAGGAAATTGCAAGCGCTCTTTGGTCTCTCAAAGCTTTCAAAGCCCCGGGCCCAGATGGCTTCCATGCGGGGTTTTTTCAGTGCTTTTGGATTCTAGTTGGGGAGTTAGTAAGAAAGGAAGTGAAATAGATTTTCACCTCCCAAACAATGCCGGAGTACCTAAATAGGACTCTTATCACCTTGATCCCTAAGTGCAATACACCTGAATCTCTTAGCAACTATCGTCCAATCAGTTTATGCAACACCATAAATAAGATTGTTACAAAGGTGATTGTGGCCAGGATTCACCCCATGCTATCAAACCTAGTCTCACCCTATCAAACGGCTTTCGTTCCTGGTTAGAAAGGGGTTGACAATGCAATTATTGTTCAAGAGCTTGTTCATACCATGTCTAAGAAGAAAGGAAGAGAAGGGTTCATGGCAATAAAAATTGATTTGGAAAAGGCTTACGACTACCTCGAATGGAGCTTTATTTGAGATACCTTGGCCCTTTTCAAGTTCCCTAGCCAACTAGTCTCTCTAATTATGAGTTGTGTCTCAACTTCTTCCATCTTTGTTTTGTACAATGGTGGTGCTCTCAAGCCTTTTCTTCCTCCAAGAGGTATCAAATAGGGGGACCCCCTCTCCCTATTTATTTATCCTCTGTATGGAAGTTCTGGGAGCCCTCATCATAAAGAAATGTGATGCCAAGCTGTGGGACCTGCTTAAAGCCTTGCGAGGAGGGCTGGCCTTTTCTCATCTCTTCTTTGCTGATGATCTCGTCCTTTTTGCAAAAGCGGATAGGAAAAATTGTTTAGTTGTGAGAGATGTCCTTGACTCGTTTTGCTTTTTGTCAGGTCAAAAAATGAGTACTGCAAAATCCAGGGTGTTCTTTTCTCGTAATGTCAGCACTGAAACTAAAGCAGATTTATGCGAGATCCTGGAGTTCAGGTCCACTCCAACACTGGGAAATATTTGGGATTCCCTATAAAATACTTAGGCATGAGCCAAGATTTTGGGTTTATCATTGAGCAGATCTAGAGTCGCCTTGCTGGGTGGAAAGCTAATTTGTTGTCTTTCGCTGGACGACTTGTTCTCATTCAATCTATTATTATTTCCGTTCCAAATTATGCGATGCAGTGTGTGGCCCTCCCTACAAATCTCCATAGTGTGGATAAATTAAGTTGAAACTTCCTTTGGGGATCAACTGACAACAAGAAGAAGCTTCACATGGTTAGCTGGAAGAAGATTACTAAGCCCAAAAGAGAGGAAGGCCTTGGTATCCATGCAGCTAAAGCCAAAAATATTGCTCTTTTAGCCAAACTCAATTGGAGATTGAAGACAGAGACATCCTCCCTGTGGGCCAAGGTATTAAACCACAAGAATAGGGTGGATAGAAGACCAACTAGTGCCTATCTGAAACTTTAGACCTACTCCAACACCTGGTTTGCGATAAGAAAAGGTGAGGCGGTTTTTAAATGGGGGTCCAAATGGGTAGTTGGTAGGGATAGCCAACTATCCTTATGGTATGACAAATGGCTAGACAAGGGCCCACTGAGAAGCCTTATTTTAGGTCCTCTTAACCACGGGGAAGAGAATATTCTCTTAAAGGAGATTGCTAACTTTAGTGGGTGGAATTGGCAAAACATTTCTTTCTCCTTACTTGCACAATTGTTGTCTGCCATCAAAGCCACCCCTATATCCTTCTTTGCTTTGTATAAGGATCGTCTCACCTGGTTCTCATCCCCGAGTGGGGCTTTTTAGCTTAAGAAGGCCTATAGGCTAGTTGGCATGGAAGGTGAAGACGATCAAGCAAGCCCATTTGAAGGTGAATGGATTTGGAAGACTATCTCCATCTCGAAGGTGAAGTGCTTCCTTTGGCAATGCTACCACAATAGCATCCTAGTCCAAGCCACTCTTACCTATTGTGGTATGGATATTTCTCCTTCTTGCCCAATTTGCAATAGTGCCCCGGAAACCATTATACATGTTTTAAGGGATTGCCCATTTGCCAAATGGTTCTGGAACTCCTTTCCCCGGCCTATGTATGTGTTTCTATTCTATGGGTCTAGACTTGTGGATTGGATGAGACTGAATTGCTGAAGTACAAAAGTCTCCCCTTGTTCGAGGATTAATTGGGGGGTTGTCTTTCCTTTTGGGATATGAGGCCTTGGCTATACAGAAATAGCGTAGTATTCGACAGAAAGAGACCTAGAATGATTTAAAGAGGGAGGTGATGGCTAAAACCACTGAATTTGCGTTTCTTGGAGCTAATGATAGACCTGGTGGTCATCACACAACTATCAAGATCAATTAGCATCGCCCCCTTAAGAATTGGGTTAATTTAAACACTAATGGCTCTTCTATTGTTAACCTCGGTTTGGCAGGAGGTGGAGGATTGATTCGCAACACAAATTGGGAATGGGTGAGACGCTTTGCAAGAGCTATAAGGGTCACTACAAGTGTTGCTGCCGAGCTCTGGGCTCTTCGAGACGGAATCTACTTGTATATCGCCTTAAAAATCCCAGCAGTAATTATAGAACTAGATGCCAAGCTCGTGGTGGATCTATTGCAAAAAGAGGATAGAAATCAGAATGGTTTGAATGCTATTCTTGGAGATTGTAAGGCGGGTTTGAGAGATATTCCTGTGGTTAAGATTAACATTGTTATAGGGAGGCAAATAAATGTGTCGATGCTCTAATTAGGAAAGGAGCCTTACTTCCCCAAGATTTTGTTGTTTTTCTGGAACCCCCAGCTGGTGTTACTTTGTTGCTTAGTTTAGACGCAGCTAGGGTTGCTTTTGATCGGATTGTTAATGTTTCTAGTGTTGCGGTTTAGTCTTTAATGAATTCCCCTTTCTACCAAAAAAAAAAAAAAAAAAATTGGGCCACGTGGGGGTGGATTTGGATCAGGTTGGGAAAAACCTGCATGGAGCAAGAATACTAGGATAAGTGACAAGTTAGGTTCAAGGTGGGTTAGTAGTATTTTGACATCTTTTAAAGTAGCTTCAACATTAATGATAATCAGCGACAGACCTAGAATTTCAAGTTAAAGAAGACCGACTAAAAGCGACTAACATTCGGGTGGTCTAGTTGGTAAGATACCGGGCCAACAAGTCTTAGGAATTGGGTTCGAGTCTCAACAATTAGCTATATGTTGGAGTTCCTTATATCCCATCTCCATCTCAAACGGTCCAAAAAATAATAAGTGAATTTCTTACAGACTGAGAGTATGGGGTCTGGCCCGGGAGTAGGTAGGGTGCTAATATAGTCACGCCTAGCTAGGGAAGCCACATTAGTTGTCTCCCTCTACCCATTTTTTGTTAACCAAAAAAAAAAAAAAAAATTCATATATTGTTAACAAACTATCAACCAAGACAAATATACAAAATTATTTTTTCTCAATATATTAAGATGCAATTATCTACCAACAAAAAAAAAATATTTACTTTTTTTTTTTTTTTTTGGCATCTCTATCAGTTGCCTATTCCTTATTGTTGCCCTACTACCAACCAATAGTCAAACACCAAACGATATTATATATTTTCTACAGACTCATCTCTTTCTATATATTATAGCTTTATTCTAAGTTTTTGAATTCCGTTCCAGAGATCATTTCACGGAATATTTCGATACTGGTGTATATCGGTGCACTATTTCGAAATAATAGATATGTATTGGTTTAAAAAAAAAATTTAATCTCAAAAAAATAAAGGGAAATGCTAATGAGTGCCCTTAGGGCACTCATTAATAATCCATTTTAGGAAATAGATTGGTTATAAAATATTTTATATATAAATTTTGGTATTTTTGTAAATAAGCAAACACCTTTAGGGTATTTGTAAAGTAGATACTTTCCAAGAAATTTCTAGCCAAAATTGTAAACTAACCATAACTTTCCATCTATATAGTTAGTAGGCTGGTTCAGAAACTATATAATTTACTAACATATCGAGTCTCAAAAACTCAATTTTGGCCTTATAAATTGAGTCTTTGAGGCTCGATTTTTGTAGTTTGACGTGGCGGAATGCCAGGTGGAGTACACCTGGAACTCGAGTCTCTAAGACTTGAGTTACATACCGAGCATTATAGTCTCGATTTCTAGGCACTGATAATCCATATAGGTGCCACTTGGATCTCGAGTCGTAGAGACTCGGTTTACTAAAAGCGAAATCGAGTCTCACAAACTTGAGTTTTAAATGTGGTCAATATGCTCCACGTGAGCTGTCATGTCTGTGTCAAATTCCACGTGGCGTCTAAACGGGGAAATCGAGTCTCTAAGACTCGGTTTCAGTTTGGGTTTTTTTCAAAAATAATGCCTCTCACACAGAACCCAGACACTCTCCACTCTCACTCTCACTCACCTCTCTAACACAGAGCACTCTCACGCTCTCACTCACCATCTCACTCTTACACTGAACCGCAGCCACTCTCACTCAGTCACCCTCTCCACTCTCCATTGTCACTCATTCACCCTCTTCTCTCAGTCTCCACTATTGCACTCCGAGCCCTGCACACAACCAACGTCTGCGATTGCTACCTCCAGTCTACGCGGTCTCTCAGAACTAAAAAAAAGGTGAGTCACTTTGTACAAATATATATATATATATATATATATATATATATATATATGTATAAAGTGGTTAATACAAACAAATATTTTATCAGGAAATCTCATGACAAATTCAATGCAAGCAACACTTTCTAAAGCAGTTATATACAATTAACAACCAACTAGAGGGTGAGAAGACCCTTACCTGACATAAGGATGTGCAAATGTACTGCTGGGATTGTATGAGAGTGAGAGAGGGAGGAGTCTACAATGAATGTTGGCTTGTATGAGAGTTAAGAGAGGAGCAATGTTCTACTACTATTGTATGAGAGTTGAGAGAAGAGCAATGTGTTTATGAGTGAGAGAAGATGTGCTTTTAGTTCTGAGAGAGAAGCAATAGAGGAGCAATGTGTGTATGAGTGAGAGAGGGTGTATTTTTAGTTCTGAGAGAGAAGCAACAGAGAGTCACTTTTGTTTACAAAACGTGGCCAGACATGACCAAACACTGAGTTCGCCAGTGGACCAGTGACCAGACAGATGGGACCAGACATGACCAGCCCACGTGGACCAATTGACCACACTTAAAAATCGAGTTTCTAAGACTCGGTTTCGATTTTAGCAAACTGAGTCTCTAAGACTCGAGATCCAAGTGGCGTCCACATGGCATCTCACCACACAGAACTCGAGACTCTAAGACTTGGTAAGGTGTACTCCACGTGGCAACAGGCCACGTCAAACTGGAAAAACCGAGGCTTAAAAACTCGATTTATAAGGCCAAAATCGAGTCTTTGAGCCTTGAGATGTTACTAAATAATATAGTTTACAAACCGGGCCAACTAACTATAAAGTTGGATATTTAGGCTTAGTTACCCATTTTTGCCGAAATTTCCAAACTCACCTTTTCACTCCTGCCCATGTGACTCTGCTCCTCTAACACTACTATTTCTTATCTCACCCAACACTTCTATTTCAACATTTCAAACCCAACCTTTGAATCTCCCATCATCTTCTTCTTTCTTTCTGTATATTTCTTTTCACTGTGCCTCTGTCTCGCTTCATTTTCTTCACTTTTGTTTCACATCCTTATTCTCACTCACTATTCTCTCTAGCCTCTATCTTTCTGTCTCTAGCTCTCTCTCAACTGTCTCTAATTTATATTTTCCTAAATTTGGTTTGTATGTAACTGTGGGTTAAAAGGGTTTTAATGGGTTTTTAGTTTTTTTTTTTTTTGGGTTGAGCTGGGCTCTGGGCTAGCTGGAGGGGGATAGCTAATGGGGTTAAGACTTCGGAAGAGAGGGCCAGCTATTAGAAAAACAAAATAAACCTCATAATTTTTTTTTTTGGGCTAGTGTGGCCTGGGCCCCCTACTGGGTTCGTCCCTGATGATAATGAGTAGAGATAAGACAAAAGGGAAGTGGTAAGAGACAATAAAATAAAAAAGTGTTTTGGGAATGAAAGTAGGTTATGTGAAAACAAAAGATTAAATTATAAATAAAATAAAACTTATCAGATAAAAAAAAAATAGTAATAAAACTTAGATAAACTTAGGTGCAGTATATTAAATTCCCAATTGAATTTAGTAACTGATAAGATAAAAATAGTATTATTTTATTCAAGATAAATTTTCAAAATTATATTTAAGTTTTACTCTATAAGATATAAGTAATCTAAATATATAATATGTTGGGTTTAAGTTACACCTGATGTGACTCTAAGCAATGTTACACCATGGTCACCACCCAATAATTTGTTATAAAATTCATATTTTTAAAATCCCACATTTGAATTACATATTCTACATGTTCTTAACATTCATGTCAATTGATTATTATTTACCATTCGATCCAAAACTCATTTTTTATGCATTATTTTAAATTACAAAAACTTAACTTTAAAAAATTGATTGATGACATGGTTATTAATCATTGATCATTTTGAAAATTTTCAAGCATGGAGAATATATAAAGATAATGTAATCTAATGGTGGATTTGTCAAAATTCACATCCAATTAAAAAATATTGAGTGGTGTAACATTGCTTAAAGTTATATATGTGTAACTTGAACTCAACTCATATATTAAATAGAAACACACACATATACTAAACTTATCACACGCGCTTTACACATGCAATAATGTTTTATTTATTTATTTATTTTTGTTTAGTGTTATAATCTTTAAAAGTGATATATAAATAACTGTGTATTGTTTTTTTTTTTTTTTTTTATTTATTTTTTTTTAAGAAAGAGGTAAGGTAACATGGAACAATGTTTAAAAATGAGATAGAAAACCATAAGAAGTTGAAAGAAAATGGGGCATTTGAATTTATTGATTGGAATAAGAATTGTGATAAGTAAAAAAATTTGAGATTTAAACAAAAGAAAGACGATATACGTCAGTATGGATGGATGTGGATTGTGATGACTGTATAGAATTTAGATAACAAAAATTTTGGAGTGTTTTAAAGAATTAAAGAAAAATCATAAAAATTTCTGGATAAGAATGAGTAGTTTTTACGTGAGGTATTGGTTTTCTTTTTTTTTTGAAGATGTAATATAGTATTTTTTTTATATAAAGATAATTGAAGTATTTGAATACAAATAGATAACAAATACATATATGAATAAGATATTTGAATACAAATGAGTGGTGAGAATAATAGTTTTCTTTTTTCCCTTTTGTATGTAAGATAATATTACTCTTTTAATATTTTTTGGAAGAAGGAATTTTGTATTTTGTATTTTTTTTTATAAAGATAATTGAAGTATTTGAATTCAAATAAATAACAAATACAGATAAGAATCAAACATTTGAATACAAATGGGTGGTGAGAAAAACGGTTTTTTTCCCCCCCTTTTGTACGTGAAATAGTATTACTGTTTTAACCTTTGTTGCTTTTTTTTTTTTTGTAGGAAAAAAATTAAAATAAAGGGTATGTTATTTCAAAATTTGTATGAGGATATTTCGGTACGCCAAAAATTGAAGACGAAGCATGGGAATCCTCTTATTAATAGTGTATATATATATATATATATATATTTGAACTCAAACCCCTTACTTGATGAATAAGATATTTTATCAATTAAGTTAACTGAAACTCATAATTTTAATAACAAAACAATTAATATAATGAATAACAACACAAGAGCATTAACATTAGGTGTGTCAAATGCCAAATATACCAAACACTAAAAAATCACTTACATCAGATGTTCTAAATGCTAAAAAATTTGGCATGGATGAACAGTACCATTCCAAATTTAGAACAAATGCTAAATTTTCTTTAATATTCTTTTTCTCTCTCCTCTCATATATCTATCTCATCACCCCCGTCTGCCTCACCCATTCTCTAAATCCTTCTCTCTCTATTTCAACCTCTCTCTCTCTCTCTCTCTCTCTCTCTCTCTCTCTCTCTCTCTCTCTTAAAGTGATCTCCGCCCACAGTGATCTTCGGCCCACAACCGATCTCGCCAAGCGCCTGCCTTTGCTGCGTCTGCCAAACTTCGCCTAATCTTGCCATGCACCAAATCCCTCTCTTTGTTTGCTTATTTATGGTTAATTTTGGGGATTGGATTTGGTATGAGAAATGGGATTGTAGTTCTATAGGTTTGTTGTTTTTAGGTGGTGGTGATTGGTGGTGGTTTTGGCAGGTGGTGTTAGGTTGATTTTGGGTGGTGATTGATGGTGGTGGGTTTGTGGATTTGGTGGGTTCCGATCTAGTATTGGGTTTTGATCTCTCTCCTCTCTCACTTTTTCTTTGACTCAGTGGTGGCTAGCAATGGTTTTGGGTTGGGCTGTGGGTGGTGGTGGTGGTTTTGGTGTTCTGATCTAGTGGTTTGCTAGGTTAATATTTTTTGCTTATGGTTAGGTTGATTTTCGTAGTGTTTTGCATTTGGGGTTTTTTTTTTTTTTGTAAGGTTGAATTTATTCAACCATGTGTTGGCTTTATTCCGTGCCAAATTTGCTTGTATTTCAGCAATTAGATACCCTGTATTTAGGTGGGAATTATGTAAGGGTTATGTGTGAGAGAGTGTGAAGAAATTCAAGTGTGTGAGCATTCAAGAACTTTCTCGCGACTGGAAACTCACTAAAATGACACACGTGTGAAGCATGCAGGAAGCTAAAGGGTCATGACAGCTGGAGCACTATAGGACAAAAATTACAGTCTGGCCTGGCAGTTATCTCATGGCTCAAACTCGAAACTTATCCCATTCGCGAGACTGAGTCGTCAGAATGCCCTATTTTGCATAAAAATGACTTTTCACATTCCTCATGTATCATACTATAAATACCCTTATACACACGAAATGTTAAGAGCTTCGAGAGAGAATTTTGAGAGAGAAACCCTAGAGAAAACCAAGATTGACTCATCCACAATCTTAGACATTTGATTCTCCAAATTTCTTTACTCTCACCCTCTCCATTGACATATCCTTGAGAGGTTCATTTGCCAAATCCTTATCTCACCACACCCATATCAGTGAGGAGGTATTTTGGTACTTGGGAAGCAATTCGGAGATGACTAATTCACTTGGTTGATGCAATGGGCTTAATGCGGGATCCAGAAAGCTAAAGAATACACGGTTAGGCTTAACCAATTTGTAGCCGGAGCTTGGAGGGCTTAAGTACATTAGGTAGACTAGGCTTGGAGGGTCTTTTGTTATTCATGTACTCCAACTTTATTTTCTAGTGGATCATTTTACAGCTTGGAGGGCGGTGGAGAGGTTTTTCGTCGAGTTCTTCAGTTTCCTCTTCGATAACACGTGCCGGTGTTATCTTTGTGTTTGCATCTCTCTAACCCTTACTCTTGCCTTTTAATTACTACTGTGTTGTGATTAATTATGGCATAGAGTTGTTTATTTTTTTGGGTTTTTGCTTGTACCTATTATTCCGCACATCTATTGTTTGGGTATAAGCTTGTATTGGTTAAATTTGAAATTGGGGGTCTAAACATTCATTAGTGTTTTTCACACTAATTGAACTTTCATTTTCTTTTTCTTTTTTTTTTCTTTTGTGTGTGTGTGTGTGTGTGTGTATTTTAGCATCATGGTGGCCGGTGGTTGTCACTGTGGAAATGGGTTATGGTTGAGAAGGCTGTGGTGAATGCGTCATAGTTGAGAGAAGAGAGGTTTTAGGATTATAAAAATTGAATGATTTTTTATTGGTTGTTTATATTATTTTAATGTATTAAATTGTTAAAATAGAACATTTGATGTAGGGTGTATTGTAAAATAATGTGTTAAAATAGATTAAGTAGGTTTGGGTGTGGGAAAATAGAATCTGGGATGGCACAACTAATGCTAGTGCTCTAAAAATAACATTACTTTACTTGAAAAGGTCTATAATTCATGAAAACAAAGAGGTTGTAATGCAGTACCAAAAAAAAGAAAAAACGTTTAAGACTCTTAGATTCATTTTTGGAATTCTCTTAAAGAGATTTTAGTTTTGGGAGGGGGGGGGGGGATTTGAAATTTATAAATCTTGACTTTTTTTTTTTTTTTTTTTTTTGTGTGTGTTTGTTAATTTGATAGTTTTATAACAATTAAGGAGGGGATTTGAACCCTGAATGTCTTCTTTAGAAACACCAAGAAGTTTCAATTGAGATACAATGCTCTTAGCAGCTAAATACAAAAATTTAGGGCCCTTTTAGTAATGTTGTTCTAGTAATGTTATTTAAGTATTGTGAAAATACGTGTTGGTAAAAAAGTGTTGTGTTGTTTAAACAACAAAAACTGTTGCTCAAATAACGTTGTACACATAATTTTCGTAAAAGATAAATCACACGATCACGAAATAGTGTAACAAATAATCAATTTGTATTTGATTTGTATATATGTGAGTACAATCCTCTATACCAATCCTCTATACGAATCTTTACAATGAAAGAGTACAATAAATTCCTCTGATTCGATCTCTAAGAAACATTACGATCCGAAGGGGTTATGAAGCTTGATCTTGAATCGTGCTTTGATGTCTCTAAGTTGAATGAATAGTTGAACGTGCTTGATTTGATGCGAGGGCTGTTGGGTTGATCTCGAACTAGGTTAAAGGAGAATCCCCACTTTGATTTGAAGAAGTAGGAATAGGCCTTGATGAACAATGAAATTATTGTGAACTTTAGAGATGACTTTCTATTTTGGCAAAGTGTTGGTATTGTTTTCTCTCTAAGTGTTCTCCCATTTTCTCATATGAGAAGCCTCTATTTATAGGCAACTCAATAATATTTAATTTGGAATTTTCTCTCATCATTTATTGAGAGTTGAAATTATGAATATAATTTGGCATTTCATTTTATAAGAACTTTCTATATAGGTCTTTTCTTCTGATGCTGCCATATGGCTTTCTTAATTTGATGTTGCCACGTGGATTGATTTCATTCGCTGATCGTCCACGTCATCAATTGGAGATTAATTTGATCACAAATATTTTATCATGAACAATCAGACGGTTGTGAATACATCATAAAATTTTGATGTCTACAAACGTTATCAAACAGGCCCTTAAAGAGCTAAACATTCAAATGCTAAAGAGCTTTTTAGGTTGGAATTCTAACATATTGTAAAAAAATCTACTAATAAAGCCTTGCATGTAAAACTCTACTTACTATACCAATGCCAAAAAGGAACATATGGAGTCCTTAAAAGCTAAACATAGTTTTGGCTAAAGTAGAATATTTGAATGTTAGTATTAAAGGTTTATTTATTTATTTATTTATTTTTTGAGATAGTTACAATATGATGCTTATCCTACAGGTCGAACCATTTCTCCCCTACACTTCCAACACTTTGTGTATGGAGAGGTGTCATTAAAGCTACAAAGCTCTTAGCTAGTATTAAAGTTATTTAGTGCACTATTCCATCTTGTTGTTCATTAGAACAATAATTGATATATATATATATATATTACAATTTGTAATTTATAGAATAACAATAGTAAAATAAAATAAAGATATTTCACTAAATTTACATTTGTACCATAAAATAAGAGAACAGTGGAGAGATATTACCTTGATGATTGATAATAGCTTCAAAGTACAATATTATCTTAGTATTGGTAGGCATTATCACATCTATTTTGTATTTATTCCCACACTTACACGTAAATATAAGAGTTTGCAAGTTTTCTCTAAAATATACTCATTATGTGTATTTTTTTTTTCTTTTTCTTGTAAGAGATTAAAACTAATAAACTAAGCATGCAAACATGAAGCTAAGAGAATTCAAGGGTGAAGCCCAGTTGAGAACTAGCTTTTGAAGAATTTAATGAGTCAGAGATGTGTGGTAACATAAAAAGAAAGAGAGAGATTCGTTTAAGCCAAAGATGGAAATAATCCTGGCATAGAAATATTTTGACCAGTATTGGTATTTTGGCCATATCTTTTTACTCCAATATCGGATTGACTTGATTCTTTCGGCACAGAAATAGGACTTGAAGATCTAAAACTTTGTAGTTTACCAAAATTTAAGAATCATCTGTATTCAAGGCCAAAACTGACCTGGATGTTGACCAACTGTTGAAAAACGGGAATCGACATTTTATATTTTTCTTTCTAGAGAGCATGTATTTTAGGGTTTTAAATATTATAAATATTAAAGGGATACAAAGGCAGCCACGTTTTTGGCTGCTGAAAAACATTATTTTTCATAAATTTTTAGAGTTTTTATTTTCTATGGAAGTTTAAGAACCTAAGCTAGGGTTAGGGGTAAATCCCCCATGTTGTAAGTTGTCTACTATTCAATCCAAGCATGTTTTTCACGTTTTGATAATTGAAATCAATTTTCTTTCTTTTCATAATTGCTTTGTTAGATTGATATTTAATTTCTAATTCTTTCATAAGTCTATTCTTGAATCTTCTTATTGTTAGAATATGGTTTTATAATATTTCTTGTAAAACGGGGTAATTTTGTTAGATATTACTTTTTCCATAGTATTGCCACTAGGGTATGGAAGTTTAAGAACCTAAGCTAGGGTTAGGGGTAAATCCCCCATGTTGTAAGTTGTCTACTATTCAATCCAAGCATGTTTTTCACGTTTTGATAATTGAAATCAATTTTCTTTCTTTTCATAATTGCTTTGTTAGATTGATATTTAATTTCTAATTCTTTCATAAGTCTATTCTTGAATCTTCTTATTGTTAGAATATGGTTTTATAATATTTCTTGTAAAACGGGGTAATTTTGTTAGATATTACTTTTTCCATAGTATTGCCACTAGGGTATATGATGTTCTTGAGTTTTTTTAGTAAAGTTATTGTTTTCTAGAATAAATTGTTGGAACAGTTGATGAATATAATCAACCAAAGATATTTTTATTAATGAAGCATATTTCTAAATATTCCAATCGGATAGTTTATGTGTTTACTTACCCAATTGTGTACTAAATTGGATTGGTAGTGGATGCTTAAAAATAGTGGACAAACCCTAATGCCCTAGTGATTTTAATTATTGAGTTTTACCAAACTTTCTTTTTCTTAAGTTTCAATCATATTTTTCTAATATTATTGGTGCTTTTGACATGTTCTTGTTTTCCTTTTCTCGGTGGAATGACAACCTTAGTTGCACTACAATTTTTGTTACAAAATTGGATGACATCAATGATCATCTCATAAAATAAAATATAATTTATTGTCAATTCAAAAAATGTTTTTAGGTAGTGGAGCTGAGACGTGGACCAGGTCACTATCTTAAGACGATACACGCCGTCTATGATATTTTTAGTGTAGTAGACTAACAACATTATGTGTGCCACCCCCGAGATACAACGGCCTAGCCACCTTACTGATTATCCTTACAAGCCTATACCGATTGTAGGACATGAAATTGTTAAAATAATACTTTCTTTTACCTAAAAATATAGTGTAGTAGGGAAATATATTTTTCATTAAAAGAAAAGGAAAAAAACCATACAAGTGTTTTAGAAATATGTTGCTTCATATAAAAGTGATAAGACAAAACTACATTTGTTTTTGTATATCCTATTCACTTCACATAGCTAGAGGTCTATATATCTTTATATATGCTAACACAAAATAGTCTTATACTTGAGGATTAATTCCTAAAAATGGGAAAAATAATCCACAATGGAAGGATTAAGCAACGGATTAAGACAGATAATGAATGAATCAAACTCTTTTATAGAGGGGAACAACGTTCTCAAGGTGCCTAATACAGATTAAGGGAACTTGAACTTAAAGAACACACACATACACTCACACACACACACACACTCTCTCTCTCTCTCTCTCTCTCTCTCTCTCTCTCTATATATATATATATATATATAGTTCTTGCCTAAGCTTTTGCTCTCTAATTTTCTCAACCCCCTTCTTTGTGGCTTCCCCTTTCTTTTATAGCTACTTCTCACTTCCTCTCCCTCTTCAAGCTGTCTAGTTCCCAGTTAGATTTAAGGGGATACTTGTCCCATCATCCTTCTGTTCTGCCACTTCTTGATCATGAAAGTAGATTTCTAGGGGTGCTTCTATTATTCAGGCCAGTCATTCAGTATTGAATGTAGCTAATATTAGGTGAGGGGCCTCATTAATGTGGAAGTGATTGCTTCATTGGGTCCTGCGTTTTCTTTGTTGTGTCCCTTGGAGGGAGCTTAAGAAGAGGAGAAACCTTAGTTTAGAAGGGACATGTTAACAACATTATATTTATTTCTTCGGGAAGAAAGTTCTATCTGCCACCCCAATAATGGACCTCGGGGAATGAAGTCAGCTTGGATTTCCACGGTGGTGGGCTTCAATGGTTTCTCCTCACTTAATAGGCTTCTTCGTTCATAACCATACCTTGGGCTGGGTCCATTCTTCAGAGCAGTTCTTTGGGCTTTTGGCTCTCGGCTCGAGCTTACATTCATCCCCCCACATATATTTATGTCAATGATTTCCCTTATTGAAAGGTCGAAACATTTGAAAGGAAAAGTTTTATTAGGAAATGTCCTTGGTAAGGAAATATTGCTATATACATTGAGCCACTAAACGTTCATATGGTCAATAATATTTATAGTCATTCAAATGCTGACATTATATACAAAATAACTCACAAATTAATACAAATATAAAGACTTTGAATTTGGTAAAGAGTGAACTGATTTCATCAAATCACTTAAATAAGCATTTAATAAAAATATTGTAATTTTTGTAAGGGTAAATTACAAAATTGGTCATGTTCTTTACACCATATTTCAATTTAGTCATTAACCTTTCAATTGGGTCAATTTAGTCCCTAACTTTTTTAGTTCTGTGTCAATTTAGTTCCTACCGTTATTCCTTGGATGAAAAAAGCTGATGTGTCAAACGAAATAATAAAAAATTATTTTCTATGTCACATCAACACCAACTACACTGTCACTCAGATTTAAAAAAAAAAAAAAATCCAAATTAAAAATAAGACATGGGAGATACCACCAACCACTCATTTCCATCTCCTTTCCCTAAAATCCATTATTCTTGCACATACAACATCAATCAAGAACCAAGATATTTTTCTTCTCAAAAAAAAAAAAAAAAAAAAAAAAAAAACGACAACAACAACAACCAAGATATTCCTTGTCCAAAGATTATCCACTACTACCCTTGGTTGTCATCTGAAGAAAGAAGGCAACCTTTCTTGGGACCTCTGTACATCAATACTAATTCGAGGAAAACATCTCCCTATAAACCTCTAAGAACTTAACAGTAGGAATGAATATCAAGTTTATCTTCCTTTGAAGGCCTCAAAAAATCTGTTCCATCCCTTGGCCCAAAGTTACTTTAGAGTACAACAATTCAATGAAATTTTCCATAGACTCAAACTCCCAATCTTGTGGCGATCTAGTGAATTAAGGGTTCCAACTACGCCCACGATCCAAATAAGATGCAAACAAGGCATTCTTGTCTACTATGACTCCATAGGATTCAAGGAACATATCCTTAAAACAAGAATCTTCCCACCAAGTATCATGCCAAAAACTCACCCATATACCAACCCCATTAATAAACTTGATTTTCTTGCAAAAGATATCTCATCTGCTTCTGATACATTTCGAAAGGCTTACCCAATGTAAACCTCGTACCTTCTCCAATGACCAACCCGTCTCATAAATGTACCCCAAACCGCAACAATTATTTCCCTAGAGGAGCTTGATTGAATTCAGACCCAAATCACAACGATCATTTCTACTTAGCTTACCAATCCCTAGTTTTAACTTTTAACGAGAGAGAGAGAGAGAGAGAGAGAGAGAGAGAGAGAGAGAGAGAGAGAGAGAGAGAGAGAGAGAGAGAGAGAGATATATATAATAATAATAATAATAATAATAATAATAATAATAATAATTGACAATTATTGAATTAATTAGGTTAAAGTACGAATATGTAAAACATTTTATTTTTTTATTGTTTATAATTTGATATAGCAATAGGAGAGGAGGATTTGAATATTGGTTTTGTTAAGGACATATTTTATGTAGTTGGCTAATCCTTTGACAAAATACACTTTACTTGCATTTGGGTAGATCTATGATGTGTTTAATACTTCAAGGAACATATTGTTCAAGTCTAGTATTAAAGCCATGAAGATTGGACCAAGAAACAAGTGAAGAAAAGGTGTTCAATGAAGTGGACAGATAGCTCGACAGCTACTCGACACCTTCTCGACAGCTGGCTATCTATCGAGCTCTTAAGGTGTTTTCTTATCGCAATCTCGACACCTTCTCGACAGCTAGTGGATTGATCGAGAAATCTTCTATCTTCTCGACACCTCCTCGACACCTAGCTATCTATCGAGGTTTAAAGCTCGACACTTCTCGATCGATCGAGGTATCTATCGAGGTTACGGGAATTCAGATTTTCAAATCTGATTTTTGGGCTAGGCTTATGTATTTGTATAAGGTTTCTTTTCTCACAACCCTAGACCTATATAAGGCTTATTTTAGAGGCCGTCACATAAGAGAATACAAGGAGAACACAAGCAAAAGGTGACCGATGCCTTATTCTCTTTGAAAGAAGCTACTGCGTCTTTTGCGCCTTAGGGTTTTGTAACCAAGTGCTTCTTGATCTTCATTCTTGATAAAGTGAAGAACTTTACAGCCAACATCTTCTTCTAATTGGTGATTGAAGTCGCGTACTCGGATCCGTGCAATTGGTTAGTCACGTATTGGGATTCGTGCAACAAAAATGGTGGCGTTCATATATTAAAGAGTTCAGATGTTCTAAAGCGGTAGAAGGTTTCTACTGTGAGTTTATCTACGGGGATTGTAGAGCCTAGAGACAAAGATTTTGTACTAGATCTGAAGCTTTTCTTTACTATAGTGGATTGCTTTTCGGGAAGGTTTCCCCTCAAGTTTTTTGCTGTGAAACTGGTTGGTTTCATTGGTTTTCCTGGGTCATCATATCTTGTCTTATTTACTTTTCCGCTGCATTTATTTTTGACTTGATATTGATGTTTGTTTGTTTTAACAAGTTTTACTGATAATAAATCTAATTAACAACTTGGATTTAAAACTTGTTAATTCTATCAACAGAGGTCTAAATTTCCCAACAAGTGGTATCAGAGCGGGTTCACTCTGATTAGATTAATTCCTTAAGTGTGATCCATTGACCCCTGTTGTCATGGATAGAGGACAATCTTTATTTATACCTTCTTTATTTAATGGAACTAATTATGCGTATTGGAAAGTTCGTATGAAAGTTTTTTTGCAGGCTTTAGGTGAACAGGTATGGCAAGCTGTTGAAGTTGGTTGGATTAAGCCAAAGGAAGTGTCGGTGGATTGGGATGATGCAACAATCATAGCAGCAAATTTCAACAGTAGGGCCTTGAATGCTTTGTTTTGTGGGGTGACCAATGAGGAATTCAAGAAAATATCATCTACGGAAGTTGCCAAGGAAGCATGGACCATTCTTAAGACCACCTATGAAGGTACCAAGGCAGTAAAGACTGTGAAGCTTCAACAACTCACTAATAGTTTTGAAGAAATAAGGATGGAAGAGGATGAGACCTTTGATGAGTTCTATGCTAAACTCAAGGATATTGTTAATTCTGCTTTCAACCTTGGAGAATGTATTGCAGAATCTAAAATTGTTAGGAAAATCCTTAGGTCCTTACCTGAAAGATTCCATGCCAAGATCACTGTCATTGAGGAAGCAAAGGACATTGATCAAATTCCTTTGACTGAGCTTGTAGGGAACCTTCAAACCTATGAGAAGGGATTAGGCTCAATGGAAAAATGTGGAAAGAGTAAAAACCTAGCTCTTAAGGGTATAAAGGAAGAGATTGAGGACTCTAAAAATGAAGATGAAAGTGAAGATGAGGATGAGGATCTAACTTTCATAACTGATGAGATTATCAAGCTTCTTCAATTTAGGAAAAAGGATAAGGGAAAACCTCCTAAGATATCTAAATCCTTTAGGAAGAACAAGAATGAGAAACCCCTCATCCAATGCCATGAGTGCAAAGGTTTTGGTCATATGAGGATAGAATGCCCAAACTACCTCATGAAGGAAAAGACCAAGGAGTCTAAAGATAAAGGGTTGGTTGCTACCTAGAGTGATACTAAGGATGACTCTTCTGATGAGTATGTGGATGAATGTCGTCATGTTATGGCCTTTGCTGCTTCAACCGATAAGGTGATTGTGGAGAGTGCTAGTGACAGTAAGGATTCTTCTAATGATGAAGTATCCAAGAAGATGACCCTTTAAGAAGCCTATGATAAGCTATGCACTGAATTCATAAATTCTGAAAAGACTTCATATCTTTGTAGAAAAGAGCTTAATGAGGTAAAAATTGAAAAAGCTGATCTGTTAGTCAAGCTAGATGAGACTACAAGGTTAGTTGAGACTCTTGTTGTGGAGAACACCTCATTAGAAGAGAAGGTCAAGAATCTTGAGGTTGAGCTTAGTCAAGCTAGAACTCAAATAGAGAGGATGTCTAATGCAAAGCTTGATGAGGTATTGAGTGCTCAAAAGCCTAATTCTAACAAGACTGGTTTAGGATATGCTGTCTCCTCTGGCCCCTTCTCTTCCAAGGCTTCTGGATCAAGGACTGTCTTTGTGCCACAATCTAAGAAAGGTAATAAAGGTATGAAATCCAAAACTGATTTGGTTAATTCTAAATCCTTTGTTAAACCTCATGTTTGTCACCATTGTGGTGTTTCTGGACATATCCGTCCTAATTGGTTTAAGTTGTATCCTCATAAGCAATTGTCCAAACAGTCACAGGTTTTTTCTCAAAGACCTACACCTTTGTTTGGAAAGTTATTAAAAGCCTTGAGCTTTTTAACTCAATTTCAGAAGAATCTTAATTCTTCTATGTCCTTTAGTAGACATACTAGAACACATGCCTTTTCATCTTCACGGCCAAAGACTCGTGCTGTGTGGGTGAAAAAGGAGCCTAAGACTTAATTGTCTTTTTTGTTTATCCTCTGCTTTAATTCTTTCTATCTAAAGTAGAACTCTCTTTACTTGATTTTTTATCTGTTTTTGCTTTCATGCTTTCATCCATCTACATTTTTCTATCATGCCTTCAGGCATATGCATCTTTCTTTCTGCTTTCATGTGTTTGTCTGTTTTTGTTTGGTTGTTTAGTTTTATTTTGTTTTGTTTTCAAAATAAAAATAAAAAGGAAAAATAAAAAAAATACAAAAACAGTGTGAAAACTTTGTATCTCTTGTAACTTAGATGAGCATCTCTATGCACAACTATGCAAGTGAGCTTTGTGGCTCTTGTTTGTGATGAGTAAGATTAAGTAATCTCTTAAAATTTAACACTCATATAGCTCTTTTTGACGGGTAGGACTAGAAAATCCTAAGAGAAAGGCATAAATAACCATCTCACCACTGTTGCCTGCCAATCACGAATGACATATGTATGCTTCGGCACAGCAAAAGCGTTATGTCAATGACATTTGTGTGCTTCTGCATAGCAAAATTGGAATGTCAAATATCATTGGGTATTTCTTTTCTATTTCTTATATGCCCATGCATGATATGCTTAAAAAGAAAATATGCAAAGAAAATAAAAAGCAAAAATATTAAAAATGCTTTAAATATGATTGCAAACGTGTATTCTAGGAGATGTGGGAGTTATAGGATGTACCTCAAAGGTGATAGTCTCCATCAAACAGTTATGAGTGTGTGTGAGTTAAAGTGATTTTCTCATATCTCAAATCGTCATAACATGTATACACTTATGCAATCTTGCGATGTTTTTCACACACGACACGCAATATTCTTTGCTACTCTTGATACATGTGCAGGTACAATGTGATTTGGCCATCCCTAGGTTTTACTTGTTCTAATGTATGCTCACTAAACTGTCTTGACTTATTTTTGAAATATAAAATTGGTTAGACTTGTTTAGTGTGTGTGTGTGTGTCTTTTGCATCTTTTTATTATCTTGTCATCCATAGCATCTTGTTTCATTACATTCATGCATTTTTATGGATTTCTTGTACCCCCTTGATCATCCTTAATCATCTTTATGTCTCTCGGGTGAAGTTTTCTAACTTCTTGTACCCTTTGTCAATCATGACAAAAAGGGGGAGAAATTGTGGAGACTTTGTAGTTTCTTTCTTTAAGATTTTACAAGTTAGGGGGAGAAATACATTCCTTTGTAAGGGGGAGATGTGTTTCATCTTGTTAGGGGGAGTGTTTACCTCCTTCTTCTTATACCTTAGGTTTTGTGACCATGTTTACATACATTGTACTTATCTTCTTTGTATGCTGATGTATGTTTCTTTCACTTATCTCTTCATGTATTGTTTCTTCTCTATCTTTATACACATGTTCATTATACTTGTATGCAATCTATTATTTCTGTTTCACACAAGATGCCTGGATGAGTTTTGTTTAAAGTGTTTTAGAAATACAGGTTGTCAAAGTCTACTTGCTATAAACTCTCTTCTTGCAAAGTTTTTCAAGAGTTTGTGTTAGGATAGATTTTATTGTATTCAAAAAGTGAATATGAGTTATTTATGACTTCTCTCATATGTTCATTTGTTTGTTGTGGTTTTGTTACGGATTGCCAAAGGGGGAGATTGTTAAGGACATATTTTATGTAGTTGGCCAATCCTTTAACAAAACAAACTTTACTTGTATTTGGGTAGATCTATGATGTGTTTAATACTTCAAGGAACATATTGTTTAAGTCTAGTATTAAAGCCATGAAGATCGGACCAAGAAACAAGTGAAGAAAAGGTGTTCAATAAAGTGGACAGTAGCTCGATAGCTGCTCGACACCTTCTCGACAACTGGCTATCTATCGAGCTCTTAAGGTGCTTTCTTATTGCAATCTCGACACCTTCTCGACAATTGGTGGATCAATTGAGAAATCTTCTGTCTTTTCGACACCTAGCTATCTATCGAGGTTTAAAGCTCGACCCTTCTCGATCGATCAAGGTGTCTATCGAGGTTACGGGAATTCAGATTTTCAGATCTGATTTTTGGGCCAGGCTTATGTATTTGTGTAGGGTTTCTTTTCTCACAACGCTAAACCTATATAAGGTTTATTTTAGAGGCCGTCATATAAAAGAATACAAGGAGAACACAAGCAAAAGGTGACCGATGCCTTATTCTCTCTGAAAGAAGCTACTATGTCTTTTACGCCTTAGGATTTTGTAACCAAGTGCTTCTTGATCTTCATTCTTGATGAAGTGAAGAATTTTGCAGCCAACATCTTCTTCTAGTTGGTGATTGAAGTCGCATAATGGGATCTGCGCAATTGGTTAGTCACGTATTGGGATTCGTGCAACAAAAATGGTAGCGTTCATATATTAAAGAGTTTAGAAGTTCTGAAGCGATAGAAGGTTTCTGCTGTGAGTTCATCTACGGGGATTGTAGAGTCTAGGGACAAAGGTTTTGTACTAGATCTGAAACTTCTCTTTACTATAGTGGATTGCTTTTCAGGAAGGTTTCCCCCTAGGTTTTTTACTGTGAAACTGGTTGGTTTCATTGGTTTTCCTGGGTTATCATATCTTGTCTTATTTACTTTTCCGCTGCATTTATTTTTGACTTGATATTGATGTTTGTTTGTTTTAACAAGTTTTATTGATAATAAATCTAATTAACAACTTGAATTTAAAACTTGTTAATTCTATCAATGTGACTCCATAGGATTCAAGGAACATATCCTTAAAACAAGAATCTTCCCACCAAGTATCATGCCAAAAACTCACCCATATACCAACCCCATTAATAAACTTGATTTTCTTGCAAAAGATATTTCATCTGCTTCTGATACATTTCGAAAGGCTTACCCAATGTAAACCTCGTACCTTCTCCAATGACCAACCCGTCTCATAAATGTACCCCAAACCGCAACAATTATTTCCCTAGAGGAGCTTGATTGAATTCAGACCCAAATCACAACGATCATTTCTGCTCAGCTTACCAATCCCTAGTTTTAACTTTTAACGAGAGAGAAAGAGAGAGAGAGAGAGAGAGAGAGAGAGAGAGAAAGATAATAATAATAATAATAATAATAATAATAATAATAATAATAATTGACAATTATTGAATTAATTAGGTTAAAGTACGAATATGTAAAACATTTTATTTTTTTTATTGATTATAATTTGATAATAGCAATAGGAGAGGAGGATTTGAATATTGGTTTTTTTTATTGGAAACATCAAGAAGCGTCAATTGAGTAAAAAAACTCTTAACATTTTTTTTTGGGACAAACAGGGGTATCTAGATCTCTTCAAGTATCTGACTATTCTTTCGGGTGTATGTCATCTTTTGTCATTTCTCACATCTAAAAAGCTTTTTATCAATTTGGTTACCAGCCATGACTAATAATTTCAAAACACTTTATCATCGAAGTTTGCTAAACATTCTAAACACTAAATTTTTTTATCGTCAAAACTCAACGGTTAAAATTATACTTCCCATGTTAATACCAAAACGACTTAAACAAGACCAAACACATATATAATATGATGCTACTAGTGGGAATCTAAATTTAGTAATATGATTTGATAATAGTTTACAACATGAAACAAAAATAAATAAGTACATAGTTTATTAATCAAACCGATTTAAAGGATAAAAGTGGCAGGACATTTGATGATGAAGCTGAACCTAATTCGAAACATGAACGTGTTGAAACTGAAACGTCATTCTTTGGCCCCATTTCTTCATTTCTAACATATTCAAGTTCATCAAAATTTGGTTGAACATGGGAAACTTTTTGAACTCCCTCCAATTCCATCATGATCTCTATCATGGTAGGTCGTTTCTTTCCATTCAAGTGCAAACATCTTTTTGCAAGGTTAGCAATTGCCATGACTTCATCTATATTACAAACCTTACGTACTTGAGTATCAAGTATATCAAAGAGACAGTTCTCTTTTAATGAATGAACAAAATATGTAGATAGATTTCGATTTTCTGCTGATCTTGTCGAAGAAACTGGTTTTTCTCCTGTTAAAAGCTCAATTAGGACCACTCCGAAACAATAAACATCACTTTTGTCTGTAAATTGACTTGTTTGAAAGTATTCTGGATCCAAGTAGCCAAAAGTGCCATATACTAGTGTGGTTACATGAGTTTGGTCAATGGCCACTGATCTTGAAGTGCCGAAATCTGCTACTTTTGCTCTATATTTGTCATCAAGGAGTATGTTTGAAGATATTATGTCTCGATGGTAAATGGGCAGCGAAGCTGCAGAGTGTAAGTATGATAGAGCTCCCGCAATTTCTGTGGCAATTCTTAAGCGCATATCCCATGTTAGCAATGGAAAATCTTCATTTTCTTCATAGAGATACTGAAAAAGTGTGCCATTTGGAATGAATTCATAAACTAACAAAGGAACTTTTGTCTCAAGACAACACCCGAGTAGTTTAACCACATTTCTATGATTGATTTGTGAAAGAATGATAATCTCATTAATGAATTGTTCAAGATTTCCCTCATCCAATGTGTTGCACTTTTTAATTGCCACAATTCTTCCATCAATTAACATTCCTTTATAAACTATACCTTGTCCACCCTTACCAAGTATTCTATTTTCATTAAAACAATCATTGGCATTTTCTAACTCTTTTGAATTGAATAATTTTGCCTTCTGAACGTTGTTTTCATTTGAAGATAATTGTTGTTGTAATAACAAACCACCATTCCTTTTGAAGAATTTTTGCTTGAGCTTTATTTTGTTTCTTTTCTTTATCACTTTGTATAACCACCAAGTAACGAGTGGAAACAATGCCCCAAAGCTTGGAGAAATAACTGCATACATAAAGCAAAAAATAGAAATATCACATCAACCTTTATTTATTTATTTATTTTTTTTTACGGTTAGAAACATTGGCCTAAAAATTTAGGTTATAGAAAAATATGAATAAGTGTAAATATATTTGGACATAATTACAATGAGTTGGAAACATCTTTCCATCTAAAAGTTGCCAACTTTTTTTTATTCTACATTAATATGTTCTCACAATATGCACAACCTAAATAAGTGTTAACTCCTAATTAATTTCTTAAGAAAAAGGGAACTTACTATTAGGTACTTCATTTTTTAGTTAATAGTTCAATTATGTAGTGGCTTTCTGAGACTAGGATATTTTGTCAATTATCTAACTTTTCAACGTGTCCCTGGGTTGTCCTGCCTTAAATGAGCTTAAACACCTAATTGATGAATTCTTAAAAAATTTTAATTTCAAAAATTTAAATTAAAATGAAGAATTGTACAACTTTATAGAGAAAATTTATTTCTAGATAGATCTGTAATCTGTGGAAAATATAGAAGAGTGATGAGCAATGCAATTCAGCTAATAGTCTGAAACTATCAAGTTATAGGAGGTACAATTATATCTTTTAGTGATAGATTGCCAAGAGAACAGAAATTAAAAGCTAATGGACTTTTTATGTGCTCCATTTTCTAAATTTGCATTTAATTTAGTAAACTAAACGTGTATGAAATATAGTATTTTTTTTTAATAACCTTTTCTTATCCGTGATCTAGCATGGAAAGTAGAATCAATAAAATCCATTAAAAAGAATTAACTAAAAAACAAAATAATTTTAAGAGCATTAAATGGAAATTAGAATTATAAACACCGTAGAGTCACACTAGATGTCAGTTGTACCGTCCCTCTTAATGTCATGAACCTTATGCCATAGCATATCCTAGTCACGTAACCAAGATCTTGTTATTATTTTTCACTATATTCATTTTCCAAATTTCCAAATTTAATGAGCGATAGGACATACCTATAATAGCTATCTTCAATGGAGACTTTCGCTTGTTGCAATTGAAACTGCCTTCTGTGTTCTCACACTCTAAATCGTGGGAACATCTGGGATGCTTTTGCTTTCCATCTTCGCATTCATTTATATCTTATAGGAATAAGATAACATGAAAATTAATAAATTTTTGTGCATTTTGGTGTTTACGTACATATCTTTGCTCACTTTTATAGGCAACAGAGGTTTGGGAAAAATTTGTTGCTCACTCATATTGGCAACAGAGGTTTCAAAAGTACTAAGCACAAGTCGTTCTTCAAAATTGATTTGGGTTAAATCCAAGGAGGCTAATCAAGCTCAAACACCTTATTACAAGGATTGCCTTGGTTCTTAAGCATCCGGGAAAACATAAGCAGACTCTAAACATAAACAGAAAACACCAAAAAAATGTTATGGCTCAATCAAAAGCTGAAAGTAGAAAACCAAAAGGTGGTCGGAGCCAATTGCAAGTGAATCGCTTTAGCTTTTTCATTCTTTGTGGCAAAACGCAAATGTTATTTTAGCAAGAGCTCAAGACACCAACAGGTTTAAATATAGAAATAAAAAAGGGATAAATTACAACAATTATCCTCGAGAATTCAGGAAGTAAAACCCCCCACTTGAGGTTTGTATAAATGCGAAGATTAATTCATGCCCTCTAAAAAGTGTGATTTCACTAACAATTCTTACCGAAAAGATGAGATGACATTCCTTTCTCATGAGTTTGATAATGAGATGACACACACACATATATAGAGGTTGAGTTCAAGTTACGTCGTGTGTAACTTTAATTAATATCACACTATTTAATTTCTTGTTATTGGAATAATAATTTAAAATTCACACTATTTGATTACATATTCTCTATATTTTTAACATATATGTTGAATTTCACGACAAAATAGGAAGCTATTTACTTTTTCATCCATGAACTAATATTTGATGTATAATTTTAAATTACAAAAAGTTGAACTTTAAACATTTGATTGATGACATGGTTATTCATCCTTGACCTTTTTAAAAAATTTGCAATTATGAAGAGTATATGAAGATAATGTAATCCAACGGTGGATTTGTCAAAATTTGCTTTCAATAAAAAATATTAAATGATTTAACATTGTCCAAAGTTATACTATAGATAAATTGAGTCCAACCCCCCTCTCATAAAATCTTTAGAGGGTGTGTTATTTCATATAACGTTTTTGTGAGTGTCATTTTTTAAAATTGTGAAGAAAGTAGGTGTAATTTATCCAAAAAAAAAAAAAGAAAAAAGAAAAAGAAAAAGAGAAAAGGTGTACAAGATATAAATAAGAACACATAATACTTATTATATTATATATTAGATCATTATATAATGGGAAATACATAGTTTAGTTTAGGATAAATTTAAGTTAGAAATTTAGAATATATGTAATTTTGATAAATATTTCAGACTAAAACCTAATCATTAACTTAGAATGAAAGTGTGGAACATTAGAAATACAGTACAAATTTTTAAAGATATAATTTAACATCTTTTATATTTTAAGATTGTGTTGTTAGTAATTAGTGTTTGAAAAAAAGTCGAGTTGAGATGACCAAGTAATGTTTAGGATTATTTATTTAATTATGTTTTGAATAGGAGTTGTGGTCAAGGTTATCACCAAATTAGATTACATATTTAAGTTTAGTTCATATTTTCTGGTTGAACAAATTTAAGCATGTTCATGAACAACAATATTAGATCAATCTTTTCTAATATATAGTAAACACTGCAACAAAAATTTGTATGCTGAATGAGGATTAGCATGCTGAATGTGGAATGGAAATCCACAATATTTTAATTATATATGTAAACATTGCAACTAAAATTATGACGTCCACTTTATAATAATTGCACTTTATTATTATGTCAAGACAATCAATTTTTAGTGTAGACGAGATTCAAAACCAAAATATTTTATTTGATGATAAAATTTTTACCAATTGAGCTAATAGAAATTCATAATATTTTAATTATTATATATATATATATATATATATATATGCATCTGGTGCAATAATAAAAAATAAAGACAGTTTTAACCCATTGATAATTTATTTTAGTATTAATATAGTACATGAGGATAAGTTATTTAAAATCATATATTTTTCTTGAATATAATTTAAAATAACGTGGTATTATGTGTACGTTTGGATATAACTTATTTTGCTGAAAACTAAAAACAATATAAAAATAATAATAAAAAAATTACTGTTCACTCCGCGGTTACTGTTCATATACTTGATGCTTCACGTCCTATGAACAGTGCACCAGCGCTAGTAAAAAAAAAAAAAAAAGGGAAAACGTGGACGTGAGAGACGCTATCCAACAGAGCTTATATATACTTTTAAATTTTATAAAAGAATTTTTATCTATAAAATGATAGTCTCTATTTAAAAGATGGATCACAAATATGCCACAGTTTTTTGGCCCTATCTTTTGACGTACACTCTAGTTGACTATCTTTTGTTATCCTCAATGTAACAAAATGTAATGTCATCTAATATAATTACTCTTTAGAAACAATTCCAACAAAATACCAAGCATTATTTTTCAAAACCATAATTAGTAATGTACAAGGCAGAATATGTATGGTATGAAATATGTATGTGTTTCATTTATTATGAATTTGAACAAAAAAAATTCATAAAAGTATAATACGAAAAACGTTTAATACATATTTAATATGTTTATTTTTAATTATAAAAAACGTGTATTTTGTAGAGTATACGAGAGTTTCATTAAGACATATGATATGTACACACGTGTAATATATGGTATGTGTACTTTACTTACAATGCTCAAAAGAATAAATTTTGCCAATATTAATATTTCTGTTAAAATCGAATCTACTAGGAGTTAATTTTTTTTTTTTGCGATAGTCTTATTATTATTATTTTGATATGTATTACGTATTATTTTGGACGAAGACAATAGTCTTATTGTATGCAACCTTTTCGTCAAGCCGAACGGTCTATAGCTAAAAAAAAAGAAAATATATATATGTTCAGCCAAAAAAAAAAGAGTGATCTACTATATATGAGTCAAAATAAGGTATGTAATGTAAAAAGTAGGGGAAAATCAAAGGTGTTGGTAATAGAAGTTTACCTTGACATTCCATGTTAAGATAAGGATTTCCTTCGAATCCATGACTGCAATAATAATACTCGACCCCGTACTTGTATAATCCCTATTTATATGCCGTCTGTAATACAACTCCGTAAAATCATTATCAGTGAAGTTTAATACTGCAGTCCACTCCAGCACCGCAGGAACGTAATCCAAATTCAGAACATAGTTAGAGGGATCTGTTTTATTTAACCATTGTGTCTCTGCTAGGAAGGCACGTTTGCATCTATTCGTGTTTGTTGCACTCATGAAAGTAACATTAAGTAGCTGCATCCCTTCAGGGACTGTGGTCTGGCAGCAGTCGAACCCTGAGCATTTTCCTATCAACTTTTTATTACTGCAATCCGTCTTGCAACCAACCACCATCATAGGATCCAGACCAGTCATTGTGGCCAAGTTGCCGCAACCAACCGAAACGAATTTATTCCGATATGACGAGAAGAAAAATGGAGTTCCGGAGATGTCCACCCGTTCAACATTCCCCGTCGAACGCTGATTTTTTATGCAGTTTGATGAAGAAATAATAGGCATGTTGACTCCAATGAGTCCGGGCTCAGAAAAAGAATCATCAGTATTATAAGGATCAGTAATTCTGATTTCCAGCACCTCCATGCGAATGCTGGGTAAGAAGGCTGTAGCAGCAGCAGCTCCGCCACTTTCATAGCAAACAATTTCAAACGACCGGTTCATGAAGCAATTGCTTCCGATTCCAAACGGATATGGAATCGAAACATATCCACAGCTAGCAGGACAATTGGGTTTTGCCATAGGTGGTGCTCCTTCTGCTAATCCATATGCCACTGCCAGCAGAAGTAAGAAAGTAATTCTCATTACAAATGTCACAGCCATTTAATTTCTGGGTGTCTTTTACGGTTCAACAAAGCAATATATATACACATACATACATGGCCTTGCAAGAAAGGTATAGCTGGATAAGATATTTTTCCGCACCTTCCGATTTTCTTCCTTCGTTTACTTGGACTTTATAAATGGGCAGAGTCACTGCATTACAACCACAAAATAATATTCCAACTTGCAAACCTAAATTGCGGTCAGTGGAATTTACTTAAGAGATCGATAAATAAGCGGCCAGGAAATCGACAACAAACCATTAAATTCAACTTCCAATAAGCTTCAAAGATGAAAAGCCCCTCTTAATTTGTTTGATTTACTAGTATCGGTAATTATCTGTGAATAAAGGAGTTCATTCCCAAGGACGGAACCAGGATTCAAACTTAGGGAGTTGAATTTCTTTGTTCAAAGATTTTAAAAAATTGAAATATCAATATTAAAAGTTGCCAACAATGCATTATTAGCATTAATTTTTTAATTATTTGTTTTTTTTTTTTGAAAAAAAAAAACGACAATTTATAATCAAGATTTTTGTAAATTGTGACTTACAACTATGTTTTTTATTGGATTAATTCCGTGTCAAATTTGATTGTAATTATGTTCAATCGTTTCCTTACATTTTTGTAGGATTTAATGTAAGGGTTGTGTGTAAGAGTTTGGTGAAAATTCTATGAAAATGAGGATATCACGACTAGCTCGCGAGTGCCAACTCACAAAATAGGCCACGCGAGAAGCAAATGCTGGAATTTGAAGAGTTTTTGGCAGGCTGGACTTCATAAGTAATTCGTGACTCAAGCCAAGTCGCGAGTGAAATATTCAAACATTGTAGCGTACCATTCATGAAAATCAAAATCAAGTAGTTCAAATATCAAAACCACATAGCTCAATATTCAAATATTGTAATTTCATTTTTTTTATTAACGAAAATGATGGGGATGTTACTTTGATCACAAAAGAAGAAAATAGCAATTAGAGAAAAGCTTATCAATGAGTATATAGTGAGCATAGAAAACTAAGTCAACGGAATTGTACCATACCATGAGCAATAAGGCTTGTAAGTCTTAACCCAACGTAGCAGTAAGTCAATAACAAAGAAAAAGTTTTTTGCCAGGAAACTTGGGAGGCTAGCTAGCCACAAAATATTTGGTTGCAATTTGCTATTCACAATCAAATGACATGGAGTTAATAGTTATGATCGAGTGGGAGGCTCATGTGTGATAAAAGTACCATTTTCTACCAAATATTAAAAGCAGTTTATCATGGACAGAACCAGGATTCAAACTTAAGGGGGTCAAAGTTATTTGTTCAAAAATTTTGAAAAATTGAAATATCAATACTAGAGGTTGACAACAATGCATTATTAGCATTAAATTTTTAATTATTTGTATTTTTTATTTTGAAAAAAAAAAAATCACAAATGACAATTTATAATCAAGAGTTTTGTAAGTTAATTGGCACTTCCTAATACTTTCAAGGTTTGATCAAGATTAGTCTGATTCTTTATTCTACTGACATTATAAATTTAAAAAAAAAAAAAATTATGTAATCTTTTCACATACTTCTGTAACTAATAACTTCATGATGCTATACGTATTGTTAAAAGATTCTTAAAAAAAAAACTATAGTTAAAAGTTCAAATCTATGTCAAGCATTATATTAATAAAACAGCCAAAATAATGGTTAATAATATCATACATTAATATTCAGCATAAAAAAAGGTAAGACAATTATTGGTATCTTGGTAAGGTTGAGAATTTTTCCTTTGAAAAATTTCAAGTTTGAAAAAATAGTAAAGAAAAAATATTAAAGAAAAAATATTAAAAGAGATCTAGTAAACAATCACATGATCATGGACGGTAACTTTGAGTCTTTAACTAAGGAAATAATAAAGTTTTTCCCGTCATTACATTAATTTAGTTAAGTCACAAATGCATGCCAAGTGTGTCCCAAAGTTAACTAATTTTACACATGTATGCCAAGTGTGTCCCAAAGTTAATAAAACATTAAAAATAGAAAATAAAAATTCTACCATTCAAAAAATAGATAATTTTTTTTTCCACTGATGAGTTAAAGACACCAACTGATCCAAGTTGTTGGTGATTAACTAGTGTGTAGATGGAGTGATCAACAATATAAGAGTTGTCTTTGTGTCTATGAGGTGGAGTTATTTGAGAGAGGCATAGAGCTCTCAAATGAGAGGGAGAAATTAGGTAAAAGTTATTGGGTTTTTGTGATTTGTTTTGCTAGGATTTGTAATTGATTTGTTGTTATTGTTTTTGTTTAGACCATATTTATGATTTGTTCAAAGATTTTTCTTATTATCCGTGTATGTGATTTTTTTTTTTTTTAAAGATTTTTCTTGTTATCTATTTTTGAGATTTATGGGTCATCTTGTCAATTTTTTTGGGGAGGGGGGCCAAGTATATAAATTTTAGAGCTTATTAAAGTAAATTTTTTGTGTAAATATATATACTATAAGATTTTTTTTTTTAAGGGGGGGGGGGGGGGGGGGTGGAGGGCCCCCCTCAGTCCTAAGGCAGTTTTGTCCCTGTTCATTCCGATCATTTTCCAAAAGACTGAAGAATAAAAACTAAGAGAAGTCATCACAAAAGAACTTTGGTTGTGTTTGGATGGTAATATTTGGATTTGGATTTGAAATTTATTGATTTAAAATGCCTTGATTTGAAATCCCTTAATTTTGAAATTCTTTGTTTGGGTCTTTTTAAACAATGAAGGATTTGAAATCCATCATTTGAAATTTCATTGTTTGGATACCTAAATTTGGATTTGGATTTAAGATCAATAAAATATATTTTTTAATTATTATTTTCTTAATCTTTTTGCATTTTAATTTAAATACATGAGGTAATATTGATAGTCCAATTGACAAGTTGATGACTAAATATTTTTAGTTATAGCCAACTAAAAAAATATCTCGCTAACTATTAACAACTAAAATGTTTTATATCAACTAGAAATGACACCTAAATGAATGGGTTTTTTTTTTTTTTTTTTTTTTTTTTTTTTTTTTCACAAAATTCAAAATATCAAACTAAAAAATTATTCTAAAGTTATTAATAACTATTTATTTTTATTTTTATTTTTATTTGATTGGATAGGAATTTATTTGGTTCTAGAAGGCAAATATTGACTTCAAATGACTTCAACTTACATTACAAATGACTTCAAAGGCACAACGCGACTGATTCCAGTTAGCTGCCTATTATTATTTTTTTTGATGGAAAGACTCTGAAATTTAACATTGATCAGAAAAGGGAACAAATACATCATATAGAAGAGCTTGTTCGATAAAACAAGGGTTCTCCTCTATCCAAGTAGAAAAATCCTCAATGCACAAGGCATGCTTTGCTAGGAGGTGGGCTGGCCTATTGATATAGAAACTAATTATTACCGCAGTTACTCAGAAAATGACTTCACAAAAAATTTCTATTATAAAAATATGGTAGTTAATTCGATATTAGGGTGCTACTTCTAAAATATAAGCGAACCCATTCTGGCCAAGAATGAAATAGAATGATGTTCCAATTGCCTTTTTGTAATGTTGTCTCCGTGCATTGATCATCAGATTAGGCTGTATGGGCAACGCAATTTTGGCCAAGTACCCATGTTTGACGCGGGTAATACTAGTAAGACACTTAAAATTCGTACACAAGGAGTACTTTCTTTTTCTTTCTTTTTATTTTTTTTTTATTTTTAATATTAAATTAAACAATTTTTTTAAAATTTATTTTATTTGGGTATGGCCTAGTCATTGTCCCAACATGGTTGTGACATGTCGGTATGTCCCAGACATGGCAAATCTTAAGAAAAAAAAGAAAAAAAATGGATCAGAATTTTGACACCTGAACAATCATTCACCGTTGATCTGTGCTATGAGACCTCCACCATAAATCGGTGACAACCAAACCCCCCTCTGGCCTTCAGCAATCCAGAAGCTTCCTCTCTCTTACTCTACTGTTTCTCTCTACTTCAAATTTCAGAGCCTGTTTGGCCACTCATTTTTGCTCACTCAATTTCCGTCACTCAATTTCCATCACTCATCACTCATCACTCATCACCCATCACTCATCACTCATCACTCTAAATTATTACTTGTTTGGCACCTCCACTTTATTTCAATAACTCAATTTTTTTCACACTATTCATGGACCCCACCTTTGCCACTTGGTGCAGCTTTCTTTTTTTTCTTTTTTTTTTCTTTTTTCACTGGATTCGGGTTTCTGGGTACTGAAAAAAAAAAAAAAAAAAAACGAACAAACCCAGAGAAGACCGAACCACTGAAGAAAGAAGAAAGGAAAAAAAGAAAAAGAAAAAAAATGAAGAAGACAAGCTGATCTGAAGAAAGAAAAAAAAAAAAAAAAAAAAAAAAAAAAGAAACCCAGGACCAGGACCGAATCCACTGAAGAAAGAAGAAAGGAAAAAAAGAAAAAGAAAAAAAAATGAAGAAGACAAGCTGATCTGAAGAAAGGAAAAAAAAAAAAAAAAAAAAAAAAAAAACCCAGGACTAGGACCGAATCCACTGAAGAAAGAAGAAAGGAAAAAAAAAAAAATGAAGAGGAAGACCACGGAACCAGAGAAGAACCCAGAGGAGAAAGGAAAAAAAAAAAAATGAGAGGAAGAACACGAAACCAGAGAAGAAAGGAAAAAAAAAAAAAGGTAGATTTTTCAAAAAGTTGTGGCTGAGTTATGACAAGTGGGACCCAATGTATTGTGATATTACAACATTGCCATTGAGAATTGAAAATTGGAAACTGAAAACAGCCAAAAGTTGTTTTCAGTTTCCACAACTCATAACTCAAAAATGTGAGAATTGAGAACTGAAAACAGAGTTATGGAAACAAAAAATAATGAAGGCAAACAAGCTTTTTGTATCGGTCCCACCATTTTTGAGAATTGAGTTATGGAAACAGAGAATTGAGTCATGGAAACACCCAATCCAAACAGGCTCTCAGGCTCTCTCTCTCTCTTGGTCTTTTGACGCTTTATTTCTCAGTTTTTTTTTTTTTTGGTTTGTCTTATTTGCCTTACGCGTGTTGTTTTATTATAATTATTATATTTTTTTGGTGTTTGGTTTTATTTGCCTTATGTGTTTTCTTTTATGTGTTTAGCAATGGAATCTTATTTTGGGCATAACAATCTGGGATAGAACCAGGATTCAAACTTAGGGGTTGAATTTCTTTGTTCAAAAATTTTAAAAAATTGAAATATCAATATTAGAGGTTGTCAACAATGCATTATTAGCATTAATTTTTTAATTATTTGTATTTTTTATTTTGAAAAAAAAAATCACCAAATGACAATTTATAATCAAGATTTTTGTAAATTGTGATTTACAACTACGTTTTTTATTGGATTTAATTTCATATTGTTTCCCTGCACTTTTGTGGGATTTAATGCAAGAGTTGTGTGTGAGAGTTTGGTGAAAATTATGTAAAAATGAGGATTTTACGATTAGCTCGCGAGTGCTGACTTGCGAAACAGGCCACTCGAGAAGCACATGTTGAAATTTGAAGAGTCTTTGATAGACTGGATTTCACAAGTCATTCGTGACTGAAGCTAAGTCGCGAGTGAAATATTCAAACATTGTAATTTCATTTCTTTATTAATGAAAATGATGGAGATGTTACTTTGATTAAGAAAGAAGAAAATAGCAATTAGAGGAAAGCTGACCAAGAAGTATATAGTGAGCATAGAAAAGCAAGTCAACGGTATTGTATCGTACCATGAGCAATAAGGCTTGTAAGTGTTAACCCGACGTGGCAGTAAGTCAATAACAAAGAAAAAGTCTTTTGCCAAGAAACTTGGGTTAGCGCTAGCCACAAAATATTTGTTCGTAATTTGCTATTCACAATCAAATGACACAGAGTTAATAGTTATGACTGAGTGGAAGGCTCATGTGTGATAAAAGCACCATTTTTTTTTTACCAAATATTAAAAGCAGTTTATCAGGGACGGAACCAGGATTCAAACTTAAGGGAGTCAAAGTTATTTGTTCAAAAATTTTGAAAAATTGAAACATCAATACTAGAGGTTGACAACAATGCATTATTAGCATTAATTTTTTAATTATTTGTATTTTTTATTTTGAAAAAATAAATCAAAAATGAAAATTTATAATCAAAGTTTTGTAAGTCAATTGGCATGTCCTAATACTTTCAAGATCTGACCAAGATTAGTCTGATTCTTTATTCTATCGACATTATAAATTTAAAAAAAAAAATTATGTACTCTTTTCACATACTTCTATAACTAATAACTTCATGATGCTATATGTATAGTTAAAAGTTTCTTAAAAAAGAAAAAAAAAAAAAACTATAGTTAAAAGTTCAAATCTATGTCAAGCATTATATTAATAAAACAGCCAAAATAATGGTTAATAATATCATGCATTAATATTTAGCGTAAAAAAGAGTAAGACAATTATTGGTGTCTTGGTAAGGTTGAGAATTTTTCCTTTGAAAAATTGCAAGTTTGAAAAAATAGTAAAGAAAAAATATTAAAAGAGATCTAGTAAACAATCACATGATCATGGACGGTAACTTTGAGTCTTTAACTAAGGAAATAATAAAGTTTTTCCCGTCATTACATTAATTTAGTTAAGTCACAAATGCATTACAAGTGTGTCCCAAAGTTAATAAAACATTAAAAAAAAAAAAAATTTACCATTCAAAAAATAGATAATTTTTTTCCACTGATGAGTTAAAGACACCAACTGATCCAAGTTGTTGGTGATTAACTAGTGTGTGGATGGAGTGATTAACAATATAAGAGTTGTCTCTGTGTCTATGAGGTGGAGTTATTTGAGAGAGGCATAGAGCTCTCAAATGAGAGGGAGAAATTAGATAAAAGTTATTGGGTTTTTGTGATTTGTTTTGCTAAGATTTGTAATTGATTTGTTGTTATTGTTTTTTTTTAGACCATATTTATGATTTGTTCAAAGATTTTTCTTATTATTCGGGTAAGTGATTTTTTTTTTTTAAAAAGATTTTTCTTGTTATCTATTTTTGAGATTTATGGGTCATCTTGTCAATTTTTTTGGGGAGGGGGGCCAAGTATATAAATTTTAGAGATTAAAGTAAATTTTTTGTGTAAATATATATACTATAAGATTTTTTTTCAAAGGTTGGGGGGGGGGGGGGGGTGGGCATGGCCCCTTTCAGCCCAAAGGCAGTTCCATCCTGGATAACAATCGACTAATAGCCCCTAAAATTTGACCTGTGTCTCTCAGTTTTTCTGAGTTCTCTAAGACCAACGCCTCTCTTCCTCTCAGTATTTCTGATATGATATGTTCTATGAGAACTCCGCCATAGATTAGCGACAACCAAACCCCCTCCAGCGACCTAGAAGCTTCCTCTTTCTTACTCTGCGTTTCTCTTTCCTTCAATTTCTAGGTTCTCCCTCTCTCTTGGTCTTTCAAAGCTTTCTTTTCTTAGTTTTTTTTATTTGACTTATTTGCCTTATGAATGTTATTATATATATATATATATATAGGTTTAGTATTTATTCATTTATTTATTTATTTTATAATTTTATTTGCTTTATGCGTGTTCTTTTATATGGGTTTAGTATTATTATTAGGGCTGTAACCGGTTCGGTTCAGTCGGTTTTTTTAATCTGGCCAACCGAAACCAAAATTTTCGGTTTGTAAAAGTCTCAATCGAAACTGACCGAAATAGTTGAAAAACTGTCGGTTTCGGTTTTTGGGCCTGGAGTTTGGGCCAGTTGGGCCTTTGGTTTTTTTTTTTCCCAAAATTTTCTGTTTGGGTTTTTTTTTATTTTTATTTTTTTATTTTATTTTTAAATGCAGTATTCAAGCCTCTTGTTTTATGGCCCTTTTATGCTCTAATTAAGTCTTTTTTAGAAACCTGTTTTTGGCCTTTGTTAGGAACCAGTTGTGGCCCAGATTCGGGCCTTCTCTATTTTGGCAATGGCCATCTTTAGGCCTTTTTTAGCTTTCTATTTTGGCCCTTTTGGCCTAGATTTGGGCCTTTCCTATTTTGGCCATTTTTGGGCCTTTTTACACATCCGTAAAGTATTTTACAAACAAGAAAAAATCACAACCTGCTTTGCATTTTACATTTTTCATAACTTGCTTTTGCTCAACATAAATCCAGAAATACACATTATAGCAGATTAATAAAAAAAAATCACAACCTGTTATAGATTCATAAATCCAAAAATACAACACATTTAGTAGATTCATAAATCACAACCTATCATAAATTCATAACCTGCTTTAGAGCTTCTATTATACTCATTAAAATACACATCACATATTCATGAATCCAAAAATAACTTGTCAACATGATATAACCTATCAACAATACATTTTCACAAGCACAACCTGTTAACACAGATTCATAAATCTAGAAATAATCTAGAGCAAAAAATTGCTCTAGTGCTCAAACCCTCAAACTAACCTATAACTTGTTACAAGCACCCATCAAATACAAACAAGATTAAAAAATAAATTGTACAAGTCAAAATAAAATAACTAGTGCAAATTTCATTATTGGTAATATGTCAATGTCCATATATTGTCCATATGTCAATACCTACATAATAGTATTATAGCCAAAGACTCAAAATAAATTGGCCATATGTCAATGTCAATGTCAACATATACTGTCCATATTTAATATTTGGCCAAAGACTCAAAATAAATTGGTCATATGTCATTACCTAATATCATATATTGTCTATGTATTATGAATAGGCCACTGTCAAAGATCAAAATAAAAGCCCATATCTATATGTAGGCCACCGTCTACTAGTGTCTAATAGCAAAAAGTGTACATATCAATATGTCAAGTTGTTGTCAAAATAGAAACTAACAAAACCCTACGTTATCATCAATACCACCCGTCCAAAGAGCACAGAGCAATCTTCAACCATCAACTTCAATAGGTGTTGGTGTGGACATGCCTAGTTCTGATGTTAATGCGACATCACTCACGAGTTCTACAAACAAAAAATGAAAAAAACATAAAAGTCACTTGTACAATAAAACAATAAATATGCCAAGAATCCAAGACATTTATTTTTTTTTTATTTTATTTTTTTATAATAAAGAAAGAAGTAGACATGCAGAAGGTACAATAAAACAATACATATGCCAAGAATCCAAGACATTTATTTTTTATTTTTATTTTTTTATAATAAAGAAAGAAGTAGACATGCAGAAGGTACAATAAAACAATACATATGCCAAGAATCCAAGACATTCAATTTTTTTTTTTTTTAATAGTAATAGACATGCAGAATTTTTTTTAATAAATAAAGAAATAGAAAGTCATATTTTTTTAATATAACAAATAATAGTCATACCTCCATTAAGCTTTTCAAACTCCTCAACATTATCCATGGCAGCACGAAGGCAGATTGGAGCCGATGAAGGATGGAGCCAATTTTGACCACAAATGAGGGCTTCCACCATAAGTGGAGACAATGAACTTTGGAAGGGATCAAGGACACGACCAGCCATACTAAAAGCAGATTCTAAGGTCACAGTGGATACCGAAATTGCAAGAACATGTTGTGAAACTCTTGAAAGCACACGGTATCTTGGGGAATTAACCTTCCACCAAGCCAAAATATCAAAATTATCATCAAAGACATCTTCACAACTCTCTAACAAGTATTTATCAACCTCTGATTTGGTATTTGAAGAATCAATACCCTTCAAGTGCTTCTTAAATCCCATCATCCTCGTTGCCTTCGCATCAACCACACTAGAATCATCTCCCTCCATTAATCCCCTTGGTTTTTGGCCTTGGGCTTGTGCAGCAGCACTAGCACTACTACTCCCTACTTGATTTTGAGTATAAGCTTTGTACAAATCCTCCAAAATAGCCTTTACTCTTCCTGCCATATCAACAACCTTTTGCCTCTCATACAAAGTGCCAAAATAGTACTAAAGATACCTCAACTTGTATCGAGGATCAAGAACTAACCCTACATACAACAAGTGATTCATATTATCAAAGTTCCCCCAATACTTTTCAAATTTGTTCTTCATGTAATCAATCATTTTTCTCAACAAATAACTATCTTTTTCATGCTCCAACTCAATTGTGTCATGAATTGACATGAGCTCCAAAAAGAAAGAATTGCTAGTGACATAATTAGCACCCAAAAACTACAAGGTTGCATCCTAGAAAATTTTAAGAAATTTCGAAAAGATCCTAATCTTCTCCCAATCCACATCATCCATTCCCCAAGCAACCTCATGTCTATCATTTCCTTCTTCCTTTGTCTCCTCTCTAATTTTCATAAGAAAATTTGGATCATCTTCCTCCAATCTCTCAAAAGCCTTTTGGTACTTCTCGGCCTTCTCCAACATAATATAGGTGTAGTTCCACCTAGTGGGCACATCTAAGCACAACTGATTTTTAAAGTCAACTTTTTCCTTCTCCACACATAACTTAAATGTGCTTTGTCTTTGTGGAGATGATCTCACATATCGCACAGATTTCCTCACCTTCACTATTGTCTCATCCATTTCAACTAACCCTTCACGAACAATCAAGTTTAAGATATGAGCACTACACCTCACATGCAAGTATTTATAGATTTTCAAAGTCATCTCTATCTCTCAACCAAGAAATATGTTCCTGTGGCTAAAGTGCATGTGCATAATAGTTGAGTATGAAAAACAGTGGAATTTTTTAGTTAAAATTAACATAAAGAACTTCGACTTAAAACTCATACTAAAGAAACAATTTTTTTTTCGATGGAAAAATTGGACTAAAAAGAAAAACAAAAGTCACTAAAAATAACCAAAAAAAAAAAAAAAAAAAAACCAAATCCAAATCATCTCAAGTTCCTCCCCCTAATTGAAAACTTACATTATCCTCAATGTTAACAAGGAAAAACAATAAAGCATAAAGATTACAGAGAGTACATTGAAGAGATGAACATAAATGAGCAAAAAGAAGAAGAAGAAGAAAAAAAAAAAAAAAAAAAAAAACTTTAACACCTGCAAAAAGGGTTAGAAAAAAAAAAAAATCCAAACTACAACACAAATGCTAATGCTAATTGCTTGGCAGGTCTTGATAAATGAGATACTACAAATTAATGGATTCCTCCTTTTGCAAAAAAATCTCAAGAAATGACTTAAGACGTTGTCCATTTACCCTAAATATGTTACTATTCTTAGGGTTCTCTATTTCTCCAGCATCATGGGGGAAATTTTTTTAAAAAAGAAAGGTCTAGTCCATCTAGATCTCAATTTTCCAAGGAACAAATGTAACCTATAATTATACAAAATAACTTTTTGAGATGGTTCAAAAGATTTTCTTAAAATGGGTTTGTCATGAAAATCCTTCATTCTTTCTTTGTAAATCCTAGATTTCTCATATTCATCATGCCGAATTTCTCCCAACTCATTCAATTGCAATTTTCTCAATGAGCTAGCCTTGTTTAAGTTAAATTCAAACAACTTTATTGCCCAATACAATTTATGTTTCAATTCCACAATCAAATGACAAGCTTTAGTATAAATAAGTTTACAGGGAGACATACCAAGAATATTTTTATAAGCAGTGCAGTATGCCTAAAGTGCATCATTCAACCTCAATGACCAATTTTTATGATTTGGGTTAATCGTATTTTGCAAAATTTGTTTAATATCCCTAGATGGTTTATCATTGTCCTTTAAATAGATCCTATGAGTACAAACCAATGGACTAAGTCCTTTTATGTCAGCTATGTTCCTTTTTATGACACCCTTATGTTTACTCAAAACATTTAATAACTTACCTCTTGTAAAGAGTCAGGTTTAGAAGATATTGCCACTGGAAAAGTCTCATTATTTCCTAGAAAAGCATATTCGAGTTTGTTAGGACATACATGATTTGATGTTAGGAACATATGTCAACATTTTATGTAATTGGGTAATTCTTTGACAAAACACACTTTACTTGTAATTGGATAGATTTAGGATGTGTTTAATGCTTCAAAGAACAAGAGTTTAAGTCTAGTGTTGAAACCATGCAAATCTGTCCAAGAAACAAGTGAAGAATGGCTGTTCATTAAAGCTGGACAAATTCTTGACAGATAGCCATCAATCAAGCTCGGCAGCTGCTCAACAGATACTATCTATTGAGGTTTCAACAGATACTATATCTATCGAAAATTACAAAATTTAGATTTCCAGATCTGATTTTCGGCCCATGCTTATGTATTTGTGTAGGGTTTCTTTTCTCACAACCCTAGACATATATAAGGCTTATTTTAAAGGTCGTCACATATGAAAATACAAGGAGAACACATGTAAAAAGTGACCAAGTGCCTTATTTTCTCTGAAAGAAACTACTTTGTCTTTGCACCTTAGGGTATTGTAACCAAGTGCTTCTTGATCTTCATTGTGAATGAAGTGAAGAACTTTGCAGCCAACATCTTCTTCAAGTTGGTGTGTTAGTCACGTACTAGGAGTCATGCATCTTTGGTTAGTCATGTACTGGGATCCATGCAAAAGGGTGGTGTTCATATATTGAAGAGTTCAGAGGTTTTGAAGCAGTAAAAGGTTTCTGTTGTAAGTTCATCTACGGGGTTTGTAGAGTCTAGGGACAAAGGTTTTTTTCTAGATCTGAAACTTCTCTTTATTATAGTGGATTACTTTTCGGGAAGGTTTTTCCCCAGGTTTTTACTGTGAAACTAGTTTGTTTCATTGGTTTTCTTGGGTCATCATATCTTGTCTTATTTATTTTATTCCACTACATGATTTTGACTTGATATTGATGTTTGTTTGTTTTAGCAAGTTTTATTCATAATAAATCTAATTAACAACTTGGGTTTAAAACTTGTTAATTTTATCAACTGGGGTCTATATTTCTCAATAGAGTTCAATTGGCAAAGGCTTTTACTCCAATTTTTGTACTTGCTTACTATATCACAACAACTTTATCTCATAGGGAAGAAACTCCCCAAATTTCAATTTCCAATTGCTCACTCCCAATTCCTGTGTAGTTTCCAATAAACAATGAATGTATACAATTTCAAAATTCTCATCAAAATTAAAATCACTTGAATTAACTAGATGATAATAGCTTAATTTTGCAAATTTATATCATTATTAGAAAGTATTATCATACTTATTTTGAGTTCATTTAAGCATTTTATATTTGATTTTGGAATAATGCTAAATAATCAATTTTGTGCTTAATTGAATTTTAATACATGAATTTGTCTTTTGAAGGATAATGAAATTAAATAAGTGGATTTGTCCAAAGAAGAAGGCTAAAGGACTTTACTTTTATAAGGGCCATGATGAAGTCAAAGAAGGCCAACCTAGTTAAATTCGAGTCCAATTAGAGCGAGGAATCAAAGGAAATTTACACCAAATCCAAGTCCAATTCGAATTAGGATTCCAGCTTGCACACCAGTTAGTATTTAGAGCATAACTTTTGCCTTAGATGTCTAATCGAGATGATTCAAGTTGCACGACATATTCATGATTTGTATAGTGAGATTCGCAAAAAAATTCAAGTAAGTAATTATCAATATAAAATTCATGCTGACACTCATTGACGTCATGCAGAGTTTCAGGTAGGAGATTATGTCATGATTTGGATTCAACCTGAATGGTTTCCCTCTGGGGCTGTTAAGAAATTGCAGGCTCATAGTGTCGAACCATTCAAGGTATTGAAATGGATTGGCCTAAATGCACATGTCATTGACCTTCCTCATGATTATGGTATTAGTTCCTCCTTTAACATAGATGATCTAGTTGCTTATAAAGGCCCCATAGTTATTCCTAATAACCTTTTTGATGAGCCTTTGCTTGATCCTATTGATGCCCCTTTACCCTTGAATCTGCACTATGCACATAAAGAATCTGTTGATGCTATTTTAGATGAACAGATTGTTTCTACCAGGAATGGAGGAGTTCACCATTTCCTAGTTCGTTGGTAGGGGCAACCAGATTTTGATTGCACATGGATTACTCAAGATGAGCTACATTGACTGGATCCTAACTTGCTTGAGTACTATCAGAGCTCTTTAGATTTCCACTCGATGGGGTTGAGTTCTTCTCATCGAGGGGGAGTTGGTGCAGACACGAGGTATAAGCCTCCAATTATAAAGCAAAAAGAAAACGGCCCAACCTGCGGCCTTATGGATGGAGCTTGCTAGTAATTGGACTTGAAGATTAAGCAAGCTCGAACATTTAATAATGAGGTTTTTTTTTTTTTTTAATGCATTTTTTTGTTTGCTATTTAAGCACTTTTTTTTTTAATTATTATAATATAGCTTTTTAGAATCATAATAAATGTGTTTCTTTTACACTGGTGTTGACTCCCGTTTTGCTTGGTGATGACTCCAAGCAACCTTTAGGTGCTGACTCCTAGGGTATCCTTTGTTTTTGTTGTTGTTTAATTGTTCCATTGAAATAGTGTGGTTGTCCTGTGTCATACTTTGACTGCGAAAAACAAGATTGGGTTTGTGAATGGAAATATAACTGTTCCAGATCCTAATTCATTACTCTTAAATTCCTAAACTCACTGCAACACCGTGGTACTTTCTTGGATAATGAATTCATTGTCCAAGGAGATAACATCAAGTGTGGTGTGATTTACATTGATATAGCAAAGGCAGTGTGGTTGGATCTCAAAGGAAGATTTTCACAAGGCACAGCACCTAGGATATTCGAGCTTTAGAAGGAGAAATCATCACTTGTGCAAGGACAGCTTTCTGTAAGCATGTATTTTACAAGATTCAAAGCACTATGGGATGAGTTTGTGAATTACTCTCCCTTACCTGAGTGCTCTTGTGGAGCAATAAAGACCTTGATGGAGACACAACAGAGATAATCACGTTATGTGTGTTCTCTTGGTCTTATCATATGGCTATGCTCACCCAGTCAATAAGGCATATCCCTTGATTTTTTCAAGAAGAGAAGTAGAGGAAGATTGGTATATGTACGTTTTTAGACCACTTAAACACAAACATATTAACTTAGTTATTTAGTCAAGTGATTAACTTAGGTAAATTATTCAGATCTAGGTTAACACAAGTAAATCATATCATTGAAACAGTGCAAAAAATAAAAAACACAACGATATGATAACCTAGGAAAACCAAACCGGTAAAATACCTGGGGAGGGTTTAACCTAGCTATCCTCAAGGAAAAGCAAATCTACTACGAAAGAATTGAAGTTTTAAAATAGTGACTTAGATTACTAACATCCTATTGCTATCTCGAGTAGAAAACTTATTACCACGACCACGTGACAGCTCCGAGTCCATGGACTACTTCTTTCTTGGATACACAGGAACCACAAGTACTCCCACTTGTGTTTTTCTTTAAGCTCTTTATACAACAACTGAAATGATCACTAAGCTCTCGACATTAATTTTGATCTTGATAACCCTAAGTATGTATGAAGGCAAACACCTCTAGATCTCACAAGAGATTCATACACACAGCATAAAACAACAACATAAAAACGTGGCTAGGGTTTTTTCTTTCATACTTAAGGCAAAACATAAAACCCTACACGTCATATGGGCTTAGGCTAAGTTGGAAAATTTTGCAGAAAAACAATCTGCATGAGTTTTAATCGATCGAGTCTAATTTTTGATTGATCGAGCCTTGCAGAAAGTGAATAGTAATTTTTTGCAATTACTCGATTCCAACTTTACAATAAACATACTTTGTGCAGCCTAATTCTAGACTCTAAGTTTTGATCATGGTTTGCCAACATTACACATTGAAGTTCTAATACATTTAGATCCTAAATCCCTAGAACCTAACAAACTCCCCCTTTGGAAATCCGTGACAAAACACATAATAAAACAAAATGCTCAAAGTTACAAAAAACAACCCATTACAATAAAATTGCCCAACCAAAAACAATTCACCCTAACTACTATTTATCAGTTGCAAGTGTACAGAGTAGCACGACTGAATCAACCTGTATATTCCCGTAACACTTAACAAACACATAAACGCATGTGTGGAAAATACAAGTAAAACAAAATAAACTCTTGATTTCACATAACATAAGACATATATCATAAATAATCTCATAAATATAAATCAATAGCCAATGTAGCACAATGTGAAACAAGAAACAGAAATAAAAAAACATAATGTCTCCCCCTATAATATACAACTCATAAAAAATAAAGACATCAAAATAAATACATCATGAACCCAAAAATAAGTACAATGTGAAGCACCTAGATACAATCTAAGGCTTTAAAGCTCTAAAACAACAAAAATCTCCCCCTATCTCCATCCATATGTACTCCTCCTTTTTGTGACAAATTGCCAAAGGGCAATCAAGACTCATCATCAAAAGGAGGTGGCGGAGGTGACCGTCTAAAGCTTGCCAAATTTGCATGCAAAGCCTAAAGCTTCGTGAGCACGTCCACCAAAAGCTAACCACGAGCCACTTGAACGGTTATGACAGTATCCAACGCACGACGAATGTTAGAATCATTCGAAGTAGAAGGTGGAGGAGCAGCAGCAGCAGTCGGATGAACATACGCATCGGCAGTTGGATCACTTGAAGAAAGAGGAGGAGGAGGAAGAGGAGGAGGTGCAACACCCAAAGAAGACTTAACTCTAGGGTGTTTAGAGCTAGCTCTCATCTGAGCAGCTCTCTACCTGAGGAAGGTGGCACTTATGGGAGCTATAATATGTACGGGCTCAGAAGCAGGAAACTCATCTAAACCTAAATGTAACAAAATACGATGAATAAAAACTGGAAAGAAAAGTGCATGAGCAGAAGAAATACTCCTATGAACCTCAACCAAGGATCGAATGAAAAATGAGGAAAACTCATAGGAGCATATATCACAAGAGCATACAAAAATACACATCTCTCGATTGGAATGGTGTACAAGTGAGAGATGGGCCATATAGAATGGCAAGAAATCCAGAAAAACAAATAATGAATCTTGGTCAACTCATGAGAAGTGATCCGAGGATCAGTACCCCACTGAATGGAAGTACCAGTCAGATATGACATAATGTCATCTAAAGGAGGTGACACATTATAAGGGTACACAGGATGCTGTATCTTAGGCACCCCAAAGGCAGAGGCCACTACCAAAAGAGTAATGACATACTCTTTAGTCCGTATCCAACTCTTCACAATTTGAGTGTTGGAATCATTGGAGTGGACAGAGAGGTTCGAATAGAACTCTCTAATCAAGGTAGTTGGAGGAGAATGGTCTATATCCATCAAAGGCAACCAGCCCCTACACTCAAAATTCCTCCTAATCTCCGGGTCAAGCTCATCTAAAATAACTTTTCTCTCAGCCCACACAGATCTAAGAATGTTTAACTTCACAAAGGTCTCCTGGTGTTTCTCACTGTCAAAAGATGGAGTTGAAGAGGAGGTGGATGTCCTACAGGCTCTAGTCTTCCTAACCATAATGCTAAGGGTTGGAAAGGATAGACAGAAAAGAGACAAAAGAGAAAAAAGAAAAAGACCAAGGGTAGACTGCATCAGACATGGTTAGAGCACAAAAAAATAAAAAAGAACAATCTATATGATGCATGAACAGAATAACTACATGATGCATGCTCTAGTGCATTGAGAATAGTCCAATTATACTTTAAAATCACAAAATTGGCTCGAACAAATAGTTTTAGAACAAAAACCCAAAACTTTGAAAAACCTAATTTCAAAAATCCCAACAAATTGATCAATTTATCATTACACAAGTTAGATAACTGTATATAATGACATAATTAATCAATTACACAAGCTAACTTCATCAAATTAAACTCAATTGAACAAAATCCCCAAATTTAGTGAGTTTCAAACCCTAGAATTTTCAATTCTTCCCAAATCATCAAATTGATCAAATTAAATATGAGGAACATGTTTATATCATCCAATAATAAAAACCCATTGATCAATTGTGAAAGAAAACAACCCAAAAGAGATTGTCTTTTCCTATCCGTTCTCATATTTCAAATTGTCCATTTTGTCTTATTCATTGTGACATATGGGGCACTTTGGACGTTCCTATAGTGGATGGATAAATTTTTCCTTACCATTGTGGATGACTACTCTAGATGTACCTAGGTGTATCTCATAAGGTTTAAATAAGAAACTCAAGGGTTGTTGGCCAAATTCTATAACATGGTTGAAAATCAATTTAATCAAAAAATTAAGCACATTCATAGAGATAATGCACCAGAAATTTTTTATGAAAGATTTCTTCAACAGCAAGGGTATTATTCACTAATTAAGTTGTGTTGAAACCCCTCAATAGAAATCTATAGTTGAGAGAAAATATTAGCATTTTTTGAATGTTTCTAGAGCCTTAAAATTCCTATCTTCATTAGCCATTTCACACTGGCCTGAATGTGTTTTGTCTACTGTGTATTTCATAAATAGACTTCATCTTTAAACCAGAGAAATACCCTATGTACTTCTTCTAATCATGCTCCATCTTATGGTCATATCAGGGTGTTTGTGTTTTGGTTCTACTTTGTCTAGGCACAGTTCTAAGTTCTCTGCTAGAGCTAGAAAGTATATTTTTCTGGGTTATCCCATTGGTATCAAAGGACATAAGGTTTTATATTATGATACCAAGACTGTTTTTACGTCTAGAGATGTAGTCTTCAATGAAAGTGTTTTTCCTTTACAATCTTAGACTTCTTCTAGTTCTGTTGATGATCCATTTGTTATCCCTTTTTCTATTAATGATGTGTCTGTTCCAAATATTTCCCTACATCATTCTGATAATTTAATCTTATCAACTTCTCTAAACATTTCTATTGATCCTTCCATCAATTAATCATTTTGTAGAAGCTTTACCCCCCATCTAAATATCAATTCTTAATTTCTTATACAGCATTTCCATCTAATCTACATTCCTCTATATTTCTCCAGTTAATTCCACTCCTCATAATACTTCTCGACCACTCATGTTATAAGGTTTCCCCTCATCCCTCAGGTCAGCCCTTTGATCTTGCTGATTTTTATTCTTATACCATATTTTCACCGAAGCAGAATCCTTTGCTTTAGCCCTTTCCAACTCTATATCTGAACCAAAATATTTTCACCAAGTTTTCCAAAGCCCCCATTGGAGAGAATCGATTAAATTAAGGCCTTTGAGCCTAATAACAGTTGGACTTTAACCTCTCTTCCACCTGGGAAAATTGCCATTGGATGTAAATGAGTATACAAGGTTAAATTCTACTTGTATAGAATTTGGAAAGATATAAGATCAGGTTGGTAACCAAAGATTACATTAAGGGTGTGTTTGGATTGAAAGGGGGAGGGAGGGGGAGTGGAGGGTAGTAGAGTAGAGTTAGATGAAAATAGACTAATTTTCAGCCAACTCTACTTTACTCCCCCTCAATCCAAATGGATCATCAGGGAGCAGGTCTAGACTATTTAGAAACATTTAGCCTAGTAGCAAAATTAATTTGTGAGGGTTCTATTAATTGTAGCTGCTTTAGAGGCCTAATGCCTCTTACAATTGGGATGTCAACAATGCTTTTTTGCATGGTGACTTGCAAGAGGAGATATGTACATGTGCTTGCCACAGGGTTATCATAGCAAGGGGAGGTTCAAACCAGTAAAGCAATAGGTACTCTTGTATGTAAGCTTAAGAAGTCTCTCTATGGGCTTAAAAAAGGCAGATTACTCTCTCTTTAGTATGACACTACCAATCCTTTGTGGCTGACTTAGTATAAGTGGATGATATTTTGTCACTGGTAATGACTTACAATACATTACAAGTCTTCAACATATGGCAGATGAAAAATTCTAGCTCAAAGACTTGGGTTCTTTATAGTATTTCTTGGTTTTAGAGGTTGTCAAGAGCAAGAAGGATTTTTGTTAATCAAAGGAAGTATGCCATTGAGATTTTGGAAGATTTTGGTTTGCTGTGTTTCAAACCCATGATCCCTATAGAGCAATACTTAAAGCTCAGCAAAGATGAAGCTCAGTTATTCAAGGACCTTCTAGAGTTCAAAAGATTTAGAGAGAGATTGCCCTATCTAACAGTGACTTGGCTTGACATTACCTGCTTAGTTCACCACTTAAGTCAATTTTTGGACCGCCAAGAGAGCCAAACATGCATGCTGCACTCAGGATAGTTCAATACATGGGGTTCACCAGGTAAAGGCATTTTTTTTTTTTCAAGTAACTCAGATTTGCACATCAAGAGTTTCTAGGATGCAAAGTAGGTAGGTTGCCCAGATACAAGATCCTTAACTGGGTTTTATTTCTATTTGGGAAATGCTTGGGTTTCTTGGAAATCAAAGATATAGGGTACTTTATCCAGGGTACATGTGAAATTTTTTGGCTAAAGAGCTTTTTGCAATTGAAAGACTTTGGAAATTTCTCATGATTGACCAAGTTTTCAACTCTTATTGGTTGTAAAGAAAAATCTGTTGTAACTATTTGTGAAACTGTTTCAACGATTAGGAGTAGTTTGTTCTCCGTTGCTCTATTTATTTATCTCTATCAATAAGAATCCAAAATATTCTATTTAGATTAGAAAAAAATAATTATATATATATATATAGAGAGAGAGAGAGAGAGAGAGAGAGAGAGGTTGAGTTTAAGTTACACCCAGTGTAACTTTTAGAGTTACACCACTCAATATTTTTTAATTAAATGCGAATTTTGATAAATCTACAAGTAGATTACATTATCTTTGTATATTCTCCACGTTTACAAAATTTAAGGTAATCAAAGATTAATAGTCATGTCATCAATCAATTGTTTAAATTCAAGTTTTTGTAATTTAAAATAATGCATAAAACATGAGTTTATAGATGCAATGGTAAATAACATCCAATTGACATGAATTTTAAGAATATATAGAATACGTAACTCAACGGTGAGATTTTCAAAATGTAAATTCGATAACAAATTATTGGTTGGTGTAACATTACTTAGAATTATACCAGATGTAACTTGAACTCAACCCCTGTCTCTCTCTCTCTCTCTCTCTCCTTTGATTAGTATACTTTGATTATTGTCTTGATTAGTATGCTCTGTGATTTACAGTTGCCACAATACGTGGATCCTCTATATTAATCACATCAGAACATTGGATTTGATAATCAAGTAGAACACTAAGGAGTTTGTTCTTAAAATCCTTAAAGAACCTTGTTTTCCATAGTTACCTTGTGGACATTTAAGCTTGGGTTGGCATTTTGGTCCTGTTAGGTCTTTGGTAAACAGTTCTTTCTAGAAGAAACTATCATGGTGAGTTCGTCTTCAGAAGTCACTGATACTACTAATCGTGCCTTTGACCTTTCCTTTTGTAAATCCATTGCAAATAGGTTAGACTACTCGTATGAAATTTCTCACGTACCTAAACATAGTAAGATCCCTATCATTGATTTCCCTATTGTAAATCCCAATATTGTGTTTGATAAACCCCAAACTTCTTTCAAAAAATCCAAAAAAGTTTTTAGGTCCTTCTCATCCTTCTACTTTAAAAGAATATGTCCAAGCTTCCAAGTTTGACTAGTTTAATATTCCAGCAAGTGAAACAGAAAATTTTATCACCCTTGCTCTTCCCAGAGAATTTGTAATTCCATGGCAGAAATAAGGGTACACACACCTTCATTTTGGTGCAGTAAGGATGGCACTAACTTTCCACGGAAGAAAGGGACTCCCTGTAGCCTTTAGAATTTCACTCCTTGATTCTAGATTCTTGGAATATTAAAATGTAGACATAGAAAGAATTCAGACCACTTTAAATGCAGGAACAGTTTTTGTCACACTTTTTCCTAACTTCATTATGTCTCTCAAAGATCCTCACCTTTGTGATGCTCTCAAAGTACAAGTCTAGATTATAGGAGCCTCTCAAGTGCTAGACACATTTGCTGCTACACTTCATTACCAGCTTGCTTATAAACTTCAGAATCATGCTTTTGACATGGCGGTACCAAACATAGCTCAATCCAATGATGCTTTATTGATTCAAGTTGATCCAGGAATGACAGCCATGTGTACGTTTGTTCTGAGACAACTCAATAGAGACCAGATGACTTATTTCTTTCCAGAATCATGGATTACGAAATATGAGATGCTTCATCAGGCGACTAAACCAATCCAGTCAAATGATCCTTTCTTTATCAGAAAAGCAAATGGTGAAGTTGAGAAAAGATTCTTGACAACTCCACCAAAGAAGAAAGATGTAACGGTCTTTCCAACTCAAATTGCTATGTTCCAACCGGTGTCATATGTTTGTGAAAATGGTCTTAAAATCAAGGGATTTCGAGAAGATGGAAAGCCTTGCTATGAACGTAAATCATTTCTGGTCACATATGGTGGGATATTTGCAATTGTGCTGATTGCCAAGAAAAAGAAGTTTTTAAAGAAGATAATTCAAGAAGAAAGAAAAAACCTTCCCAACAAATACTCAAAGAAAAATATGAAGCAGGAGATCCAGAAGTTGACCTCCTTAGAGAATCCTCTAGAAAATTTGATTATTATGTCCTTTATCCTAGATCCAGAAAGCAAAAAATTCTTCCTTCTTCTCCAGGTAAGGAAATTTTTGACCAAAATCTAAAACCTCCATTGATCCCATACTACCAGAATGTCTTTGCCCAATTACCAAAATAACAATCCTTTTCTACCAGTCAAACCCAAACACAGAAGCCTTTACCTTGTTATATGTTTGACCATACTTCAACTTCCTACTCATAAAATTTTCCTCCTCTTGAAAGTTTTGACCATCCACAAACCAACACAAAACATGTTTGGAAAATCAAAAATCCTGTTGGAACCAATCCATATGGAACCAAGAGACAGGTTTCTTTGGCAAAAGCAGCTTTAAATTGGCAAGCAAAAAATGCTGTGGCATAAAACCAAGTCATTTCGAAGATTCTTGATAATCAACAAAAAATGGCTGAGGTAGTTACCCATACCTTCTCATCCTCAAATTCTCTTATTGAAGATTTAAAGAAGAAAATCAAGATGGTTGAACAGGAATTGGCAACAATAGCCTCCACAGTTAAAGATTTGTCTGTCCCTTTTCCTTTTATTGGGCAAAAAGAAAAAGAAAGAAAATAGTTGTTACTACAACTCCAATCCATGGAAGGATCACAGAAGGAAGCCACTTAGATTCTCCCTATGCATGTGCATACGCCATACCAACCTCGACAATCACTATATAAAGACCTGTCTATACCTTAAACCTCTCCATTTTCACCAACTTCTCCTACCAAAACCTCAAACCATTAGCCATGACACATCCTGATCATAACCCTTTTAAACCAAGTGGAATTTTCCTGGCATAACATATTCTGCTCCACCTCAACTAGAACCCCAAGCTAGGCCAAAAGATGAACCTTCTTCTAAGAAAAAAGACAAAGAACCATTATACCAACCCCCAGATCCAACTATTGGTGCTTCTTCAAGACCTCTAGATATGAACATGTTGGTTGTGGATCTTGACCCTCCAAATTCAATTTCATCATTTCTCAAAACCTTTACCCTTGAAAATCCAAAAGAACCTTCTGTGCTCCTAGTAATTGATGACACAAACCTAGACTTGTCTAACCTTGGTCTAGAGGAAGTATTTATGGTAGATAACCAACCAAAGGTAGAAAAAGATGATGTGTCTTCGCCTTAAATAGCCTCCACATCCACCACCAATCTTTCCTCCACACCCTTTATCCCTAACAACCAAACAAGGTTGACCTATTCATCAACCACAGATTCAAAACATCTGTTCACCATTGACAATGCTCATGCCATCTAGAAGGAGGAGCATTGTCAATGGTGAACATATGTTTTGAATTTGTGGTTGATGAATAGGTCAACCTTGTTTGGTTGTCAAGGATAAAGGTTGGGGAGGAAAGATTAGTGGTGGAGGTGGAGGCTGTTTAGGGCAAAGAACGTTATCTTCTTCTACCTTTGGTTGGTTATCTGCCATAAATATTTCCTCTAGACCAAAGCTAGACAAGTCTAGGTTTGTGTCATCAATTACTGGGAGCACAAAAGGTTCTCTTGGATTTTCAAGGGTAAGGGTTTTGAGAAATGATGAAATTGGATTTGGAGGGTCAGGATCCACAACCAACATGTTCGTATCTGGAGGTCTTGAAGAAGCACTAATAGTTGGATCTGGGGGTTGGTATAATGGTTCTTTGTCTTTTATCTTAGAAGATGGTTCATCTTGTGGCCTAGCTTGGGGTTCTAGTTGAGGTGGAGCTGAATATGTTAAGCTAGGGAAAATTCCACTTGGTTTAAAAGGGTTATGTTCAGGATGTGTCGTGGCTAAAGGTTGGAGGTTTTGGTAAGGAGAAGTTGGTGAAAATGGAGAGGTTAAAGGTGTAGACAAGTCTTTATATAGTGATTGTCGAAGTTGGTATGGCGTATGAACATGCATTGGGAGAATTTGAGTGGCTTCCTTTTATGATCCTTCCATGGATTGGAGTTGTAATAACAACTGTTTTCTTTCTTTTTCTTTTTGCCCAATAAGAGGAAAAGAGACAGACAAGTCTTTAACTGTGGAGGCTATTATTGCCAATTCCTATTCAACCATCTTGATTTTCTTCTTCAAATCTTCAATAAGAGAATTTGAGGATAAGAAGGTATGGGTAACTACCTCAGCCATCTTTTGTTGATTATCAAGAATCTTCAAAATGACTTGGTTTTGTGCCATAGCATTTTCTACTTGCCATTTTAAAGTTGCTTTTGCCGAAGAAACCTATCTCTTGGTTCCATCTGGATTGGTTCCAACAGGATTTTTGATTTTCCAAACATGTTTTGTGTTGGTTTGTGGATGGTCAAAACTTTCAAAAGGAGGAAAATTCTGTGAGTAGGAAGTTGAAGTATGGTCAAACATATGACAAGGTAAAGGCTTCTGTGTTTAGGTTTGACTGGTAGAAAAGGATTGGTGTTTTGGTATTTGGGGAAGGACATTCTGGTAGTATGGGATCAATGGAAGTTTCAGATTTTGGTCAAAATTTTCTTTACATGAAAATAAGGAATAATTTTTTGCTTTCTAGATCTAGGATATAGGACATAATAATCAAATTTTCTAGAGGATTCTCCAAGGAGGTCAACTTCTAGATCTCTTGTTTCATATCTTTCTTTGAGTATTTGCTGAGAAGGTTTTTTCTTTCTTCTTGAATTATCTTCTTCAAAAACTTCTTCTTCTTAGCAATTAGCACAATTGCAAATATCCCACCATATGTGACCAGAAGGTGATTTACATTCATAGCAAGGCTTTCCTTCTTCTCGAAATCCCTTGATTTTAAGACCATTTTCACAAACATATGACACTGGTTGGAACGTAGCAATTTGAGTTGGAAAGACTATTACATCTTTCTTCTTTGGTGAAGCTGTCAAGAATATTTTCTCAACTTCACCATTTGCTTTTCTGATAAAGAAAGGATCATTTGACAGAATTGGTTTAGTCACTTGATGAAGCATCTCATATTTCGTAATCCATGATTTTGGAAAGAGAGAAGTCATCTGGTCTCTGTTGAGTTGTCTCAGAACAAACGTACACATGGGTGTCATTCCTAGATCAACTTGAATCAATAAGGCATCATTGGATTAAGCTATGTTTGGTACCGCCATGTCAAAAGCATGATTCTGAATTCTATAAGCAAGCTGGTAATGAAGTGTAGCAGCAAATGTGTCTTGCACTTGAGAGGCTCCTGTAATCTGGACTTGTACTTTGAGAGCATCACAAAGGTGAGGATCTTTGAGAGACATATTGAAGTTAGGAAAAAGTGTGACAAAAATTATTCCCGTATTTAAAGTGGTCTGAACTGTTCCTATGACTGCATTTTGATATTCCAAGAATCTAGAATCAAGGAGTGAAATTCTAGAGGCTACAGGGAGTCCCTTTCTTCCGTGGAAAGTTAGTGCCAACCTTACTGCACCAAAATGAAGGTGTGTGTACCCTTATTTCTGCCATGGAATTACAAATTCTCTGGGAAGAGAAAGGGTGATAAAATTTTTAGTTTCACTTGCTGGAATATTAAACTAGTCAAACTTGGAAGCTTGGACATATTCTTTTATAGTAGAAGGATGAGAAGGATCTAAAAATTTTTTTATGGATTTTTTGAAAGAAGTTTGGGGTTTATCAAACATAGTATAGGGATTTACAATAGGAAAATAAGTGATAGGGATCTTACTATCTTCAGGTATGTGAGAAATTTCATACAAGTAGTCTAACCTATTTGCAGTGAATTTATGAAGGGAAAGGTCAAATGTAGGATTAGTAGTATCAATGACTTCTGAAGACGAACTCGCCATAATAGTTTCTTCTAGAAAGAACTGTTTACCAAAGACCTAACAAGACCAAAATGCCAACCCAAGCTTAAATGTCCACAAGGTAACTATGGAAAACAAGGTTCTTTAAGGATTTTAAGAACAAACTCTTTAGTGTTCTACTTGATTACCAAATCCAGTGTTCTAATGTGATTAATACAGAGGATCCACGTATTGTGGCAACTGTAAATCACAGAGCATATTAATCAGGACAATAATCAAAGTATACTAATCAAAGGAGGGAGGGAGAGAGAGAGAGAGAGATTTTGAGTTCAAGTTACACCCGGTATAACTCTAAGTAATGTTACACAAACCAATAATTTGTTATAGAATTTGTATTTTGAAAATCTCACTGTTGAGTTACATATTCTATATATTCTTAAAATTCATGTCAATTGGATGAAGGGTATTTCTCTGGTTTAAAGATGAAGAAGTACATAGGGTACATAGCAATTTGAGTTTAATGTGCTTGACTTGGAAAGACCATTGTGAAAAACAATTTGACTATCTGAGTAATTGAGGATGTGGGAGCATTTTTCTTCTCGTGCTTCATATCTTTCTTTGAGTATTTGCTGGGAAGGTTTGAAGTCAATAAGCAAGTTGGTAACGAAGTGTAGCAGCAAATCTGTCTTAAAGACGTTTCTGGGACCTTTTTTTTTTTTTTTTTTTTTTGAGTTACACCACTTAATATTTTTTAATTGGATGCGAATTTTGACAAATTTACAAGTAGATTACAATATCTTCGTATATTCTCCACGTTTACAAAATTTTAAGGTAATCAAAGATTAATAGACATGTCATCAATTAATTGTTTAAATTTAAGTTTTTGTAATTTAAAATAATGTACAAAATATGAGTTTATAGACTGAATGATAAATAACATCCAATTAACATGAATTTTATGAATATATAAAATATGTAACTTTACGGTGAGATTTTTCAAAATATAAATTCTATAACAAATTATTAGTTCGTGTAACATTACTTTAGAGTTACACAAAGTGTAACTCTCTCTCTCTCTCTCTCTCTCTCTCTCTCTATATATATATATATATATATTCTACTCAGAGAGAGTGTTTTGAGTGTGAATTTTGACAAAAAAGGAACACCTAAAGTTATAGGAGTATTAGGTTAAACGTGAGCATGAATTATTTAAAGTTTACCTTGACAGCCGGAAAGATAAGGATTTCCTTTGTATCCCGTGGGGCAATCACAAAAATGCCTCGACCAGTTCCAGCTGCTTGAATATCTCAGGTCATACCACCCGTCCTCGTAATAAGCATAACAATCGACAATATTTGATTCAGATCTTCTTCGCATTAACTCAAACATCTCCGTTGAATTTTGGGTCGAGTCATTATATATCGCCCAATCCAGCATCACAGGAGCATACCCCCAATTTACCACGGAAGTAGGGTCTCTTATATTTGACCGGAACCACTGTTGGTAGACTAGAAATGCGTATTTTCATTCATTTTTAGGGCATTGAAAGTCTTTACTTATGAACTCTGCACTAAATACTTGAAGACTTGAAGGTATTGTTGATTGACAGCAGTTGATTCCAGAGCATTTAAGTTCTTCACTTCTATTGCTTCCATTGCATTCCGATTTGCAGCCTACAACCATTGGTTCTATCGCGGTCATTGTTGCAAAGTTGTCACAACCAACCCCAGTGAACTTGTTCGCATAACTAGAGAAAACAAAAGGACTTCCTGCAAGGTTGACAGTTCCACCACTTCTGTTATTATAACAGTTCCAATAAATTATTGGACTCTTCACTAGAACCCTGTCTGTTACAGATTCATCACTAGAAATTGTGAGTTGCAGCACCTCCATGTTAATTCTTTTTAAGAAGGCTCCAGTTCCATTGCAAACAATTTTGAACCAGTCGTCCATGTAACAACCCGGTCCGATTCCAAAGGGGTATGGAATACTAGTAACGTTTCCACAGTCAGCTTTGCAACCCGGTTTTGCATTTGGTGGTGGTGCTGCTGCTGCTGCTGCCAAACCACATGTCATCAGAAGTAAGAAAGTACTTCGCAGAATAAATTGCATGGCCATTGTTTCTGAGTGTCCTACTAGAGTTCAACAAAGCAAACCTTAATACTGATATATACAGCTAGCCAAGATACTTTTCCCACCTTCCGAGTTATTTGATTATTTATTTCGTTTACTTTGACTTCTTAAATGGACTGAAATTTGAGATATTTTGGTATGACTTTGAGAGCTTCAATGTTAGGGTTAGGTTTTAGGCTTCATCTGTTGGGGGGGGGGGGGGGGGGCGGGGGGCGCAGGCGGGTGGGGGGGAAGGAGTGTGTTTATATTTCAGTTTTAAATTCTGTAAATTGATCACATAAATATGTAATTGAGATACCTAATTGATGACTTGTTTGCCCAATTTGATGAGAGTTTTATTCTTGAATGTTGTACTAAATTATTATAAGATGAAATTATACTTTATTCCCTAAATTATACATTTTTTTTATACTTGCCCCTCTAAATTACGAGAGTACGCTTACTTACCTAAATTATTACTCATGTAACACTTTCTCTTTAAATTATTATTCATGTACCACTTTACACCCAATCTCATAGATAATTTTTTAGGAAAGGAAGTGTAAAATGAGTTATAATTTTGGAAGATAAATAATTTAGAGAAGTATAAGAGAGAGTATAGTTTAAAGAGGTAAAGTGTACATTTTTAGTAACTTGCAGCACCTTCATGTTAATTTTTTTTAAGAAGGCTCCAATTCCATTGCAAACAATTTCGAACCAGTAGTCCATGACTCCGTGTAACAACTGGGTCCAACTTCAAAGGGTTAAGGAATACTAACATTTACACAGAGAGTTTACAACCCGTTAGTGGAATGGGGGCTGCTTCCGCCAATCCTATTGTGAGCAGAAGTAAGAAATTAACCGTGATTGCCAAAACCAATTGCACTGCCATTGTATGTGGGTATCTCACTATTTACAGATCAACAAAGCGAACTACATACATGATACATACCCTTTTATAGACTATTGTATCTCTCATTTCCTTCTTAGCTTTGTTTCTTAGAGACCACGTCATAATATTCAGTCAGCAACAAATCACACAATGAACTTTCCAATAATGTTCATGTTCAACCATAAGACATTGTCAACTTTATTTCATAATAAGATTCCAATGTCCTTTAGTCATTATTTTTTGTAATTTAATAGTTGTAAGAGGAAGAATTCAGTGAAATAGCCATGATTATTATATAATTTAATAGCTGGAAGATGAAGATTAATTCACTTAAAGAGCCATGATTTGACTTCAGAGGATGTGCAAAATTTATAATTAGCCTACATGTCACCATACAATTTTAAACATTTATATGCGCACATGATGCATACATACATACTAATTGCTAACCCATGCGTTATATTGGAAAGCCTATTGAGTATAAGAATTAAAAAAAAATAATAAAAAAATAAAAAAAAAACTTCTTTTTTTCATTTTATTTATTTATTGTAGATTAGAATTTCAATGTAAAACACTCCTAGACTCAATTTGTAACATGCAATTAAAACATTTCTCTTCCCTTGTATGTGTATTTGTTTCTCAAAAAAAAAAATATGAAACATGCACTTACTAAATGGAAATATTGATTAAGCAAAAGTTTTAATAAATGAACATGTTAAAATAACTATTTGTAATAAACTGAAAGACATGATCAATAAATGACCATAATCAAAGCACTCTCCTTAGCAATTGAATTTTGTAAATTTTTTTTTTTTTTTGAGAATCAAATTAAAAAGGGAGCTCATGTGTGTAATTATTGCCACACCTATGATTGTTATTTACTACAATGCAAAATATATGAAAACATAACACTGCTTTGTTTTTCTTTTTCTCTAACTCTTTTCATATCAACATGTTTTTAAATTTTCTTATCTTAACTCTCCATCCTCAACAGTAAACTCAATATCTTCCTCTCTCACTCTCTCTCACACGGCAGCACTAAGGCTGTGTTTGGCTCTATGTAAAATGTTTTCAGATGAAAATATTTTACTTAAAGAAAGACATTTTCTGCTGTTTGATAGCGTTATGGAAATTACATTGGAAATTTATTTCATGTTTGCATGTAAAAAACCTATTTCTAGAAAATGTAAGCACAAGCTAGCCACTAGCCACCGCCACCATAGACAAGCACAACCCACTACCAACCACCCAATACCCAGATTGGGAAGAGAAAAAAAATCACCACCACTGCACTATTGCCACCAAAATCCATCAAAACACCACCACCCATACCACCCCAACAATAAAAAAATCAAAGATCAAAGAAAAAGAAAATCAGACAGGGAAGAGTGGGGGGTTTGGTTCGGGTTAGAGAGAAAAAGTGAGATGAGAGGGAGAAGACCACTGTGGAATAGTGTTGCCTGGGGGTTTGCTAGGAAGGAGCCATGGAGGCTTCACCTTGCTAGATTGAGGAGAAGAAGAGAGGGAGAGTGGACTGATTGGTGAGGGAGGCTGATGGAGTTGTCCGATCCAGCCTTGGCTGGTCAGAGGGCAAGAGGAGAAATAGAGGGGAAGAGCTCGAACAAATATGGAAGAGAATAAAAGATGAGGAAGAGAGAAAAGAGAGGAGGAATAGAGAGGTGGAGGAGATTACCTTCACTAGCGAACGGAGTGTGCATGAATGAAGGAAGCTTCTAGTGCTCTCTCTCTCTCTTTGGGTAGTTGTTGTGAGTGAGGCCAAAAATGAAATGAAGGTAAAATGAGTATGTAAAATGATTTACAGGTCAGGCTCTATTTTACATTCAACTTAAATTTATTTTTAGTTTGATTGTATTTTCACCCTCAAGGGTGTAAAATATTTTCCCAATTTCCTTTACACTAGAAACAAACATGACCTATTTCTTTGCACACTAAACCACACCGTCAGGGACTGTGCTTTCTTCTCTTCTTCTTCTTCTTCTTTTGGAAAAACAAATTGCAGAGAGGATTATGAAAAATACCAAACAGAAGTTGAGAAATATAAATGAACTTATATATATATATATATATATATATATATATATAATATATTATTGTACTTGTTAGTTTAACATAAGGGTTTTTTTTTTTTTTTTTGAAAAACAAATTGTAGAGAGGATTATGATGAGATTCAAATTCATTTTTGTGTTTGGACTGTTTTCCAAGAGGGAAATGATGGAGAGGTAGAGAGCGTTTGAAGGAGATGAGTTTTGGGGGAAGGAGAGGGTTTTGATTTTGGGGGACGGAGATGGTCGCATGAAAGGATTTGAGAAGAGAGAGGACTTGAGTTTTGGGTTTTGTTTTTGGGGGCAAAGGAGATTGGTAGTGTTGAGATATGATAATAAAGATTTTTTTTTTTTTCAAGTTTTAGTTTTAGTTTTTAGAAGAAGAATTTAGGTTTTGTTTTGGGGGGAGAAAGAGAGTATTTATTTAAATATTTGCTTATGTGAAAAAAATGTGAAAACTCCAAATCTTACATGGCGAGTTCTAAGGAAGTAAAAAAAAAAAAAATCAAAGATTTTGATTTTATAGATATATAGATTATAATATTCTATAGATAAAAGCATAGACTAAGAGAACTTTAGATCTTAAAATGTCTCATATTATGCCACGTAAGAAAAAAAGATCAACTTTAATTATATATAACACTTAAGATTATTCTAAAAAAAATCATTTAAGTACTATTTTAAAGTTAAAAATATCACATATTTATCGTATTGTGTTTATTTATTAGGATTTTTATAAGCCATTTGTAATTTCTTTTCATCATAAAAAAGGTACTATGATTCTCAGACAATGATTTTTAGTAATTAAATAAACCTCAAGTATCATTAATGATAAGTTTTGTTGAAAAAACAAATGGTTGAATTATAACAACTTGAGCCATATTGTAATCATTTGTGGGTGAAAACTTTAGAGTTCTAAGTTAAAAATAATATCAACATATGAAGTGAAAAATAATTGAACTACAAGACTTTTAATATCATATTTAGTTGTCATAAATCATAATAGAATTATGTCCCTTATTTTCTAAAAACTAAACAAGAATGAAGATATATCTAGACGTCATAAATCATAATAGAATTATGTCTCTTATTTTCTAAAAATTAAACAAAAATGAAGACGACCAAAATTCAAATTGAGTGACTGACACGTATTAAAAATTTGTGTATCTAATTGGTCCCTGCATCAAAAACAAAAGAGATTAGTGCCAGCTGAGTGAGACTGGAAATGTATTAGTTATTTGGCTAATTGTATCTTAATCTGAAGCGTTAAATTAATGGTTATTAATTAGGGCTATTCAGAACTTGCTGAATTTTTACCAATATGATTCTTTTCGTCAAGAAATCAACTATGAATTGAAAAGGAAAATTGTAACAATGATATATGCTAATACCCTAAAAGTTTTGGTGTGGCTCTTGTCGTTGTTCATTTACATTACTCCACTATTCCAACCACCAATCATTTATTGATTTATTTATTTTCTTAAAAAAATCAATTATTTATTTATTCAAGTTGTATCAGATTCATAAAGGGAACAAAAAGAATACTGTCGAAGAAGCAGTCACTAAAGAAGAAGCTGAACATAGAAGCTATAAATCAAGAAAGAAGAAGAAAGAACAAAACGACAGTACCTTAGCTGTTAGCTGGTAAAACGACTTGTAGTTTAGCTTCACGTAAATAGATCTTTAGCAAACAGACATGCAACACGTGTTAGAGTTAGTTGCTTTTTTATTTTTATTTTTATTTTTTATCACTGTTTTTAGCTGTCTTTGGTAGGCTAAAATGGCCAAATACCACTATTTACTGAAATATATATCAATCTACCATTGTTTTGGAAATATGTAGGGATCTATTATATTTTTGAAACTTGAGTTTGCCGTGTAACTCGAGTTCTTTGAAAAAATAGCTTTCAAATTTGTCAAAAATTTTTTATGGAATTTGAGTACTATAAAAAATTTTCATAATTTTTCCATGAAACTCGAGTTTCCCAAACTCAAGTATCCAAAAAGTGGTAGATGCTTACATATTTCCGAAACAGTAGTAAATTGATATATATTTTGGTAAACTATGCTATTGTACCATTTTGGCCATCTTGTTTCTCAATCCTTAGTTTATGGAGAAAATTGCCCAGCTTGAGCTTGATCTATTAGGAAATCTCTTATTGTCAAGAAAAAGCTAGGTTTCATAGATGGTTCTCTCACTCTTTCATCTCCTCTTGTGAGCACACCATTAAAAATTCAAGCTTGGATTCGTTCAAACAATATGGTTGGGACTTGGATTATCAATTTAGTTTCACCAAAGATTCAAGCTAACATCAATAATATACAGAGATATGACATTAGAGATCTGGAATGACCTTAAAGAAAGGCTCTTTCAAGGAAATGGGCCAAAGATCTATAACTTACAGAAAGAAATTGCAAAACTTCATTAAAGTGAGGTTTTTATCACAGATTTTTTTCACTCATCTGAAGGTTTTGTTGGATCAATTGCAAAACTTTAGTCCCTTTACAATGTGTACTTGTGGAAAATGTGTTTGCAATGTTAATCAAAGGCTTGTTGATCTGCAAGCTAAAGAATCTGAGATGAAGTTTCTTATGGGATTGAATAAGCATTTTACACAAGTCAAAACATAGATTTTATTGATGGATCCTTTTCATTCTACAAATATGAAGAGCGTTTAAAGCAAAATCATGCAAGTCATCTTTTGAAATCTCAAAGCTCACTAGAATCAAGCTCAAAAGCCTCCATAAACACCAAAAGACTATAACCTCTAAAGCCCCAAAGAACTTCCACTACATATCTTTAAAGACAAAGAACATTCATCCAAACCATTCTTTCAAGTTTTAAATTTCTACTAGAAACAAGCTTCAAAGGCTCCAGAAACTTCAAAGACTTTGTTCCATAGAAGTTTTATCGGATTCAAGCTCTAAAACCCCGAAGAACTTTCACTACAAATCTTTGAAGATTCTCTAACAAGCATACAACGAAAGATTCATCACAATTCCTTTACAACGAAAAATCTCTAACAAGCATACAACGAAAGATTATTCACAATTCCTTTACAACGAACTTTCAATCCACTTTCCAATCCAAGGGAAGGACATCTTGTGTTCTAGTAAAGACTACATCGACGCGATGCTTGAATAGAAAACTTTTCCAAGGAGATCAAATCAAAGGATTCTTCTATTGTATTAGAATTTAAATACAGAGAATTGTACTAACAAATTCATCAATACAAATATATATTTGTGAAACATTTTCAATTATTTGATTTCCAAACTTGATAATTTGTGTTTATAGAAATTAAAGCATATCAAGAATGTTCAGACATATTAGATGAATTTAAAAGGCATACTTTGATCCCCAAATTAACATCACAATAACATAAAATAAATAAATAAAAAGAGTTTGTGGAATGGATTATACGTGCGTGCTAGATCCATACGGTGAATGATGAGGCTTTTTGTGGTGGTCCTAAGAAGGGAGAGAGTACTCACTCAATATCTTGGGTCTAAAGAATACCAAGGTATGACAAGACTTCCTAACTTCCTTAGGATTTTGGGAGAAGATGAGAAGAATAACTAGGAGAGGAAAAATGCGACTCACTCAATATCTTGAATCTCAAGAAAACCAAGTTATTACAAAACTAACTCTATTTCACTAGAACTCAAGGAGAGAAGAGATGATGTTTATATGTGTCTTGGAATAAAGGATGGATGTCCTTTTTATAGTGGGTGGTGGAGGATTCTAGAATGGGAAAGCATTTAATGAGAGTTGAGAAGGATGAAAGGAGATCATGAATCTATACCCAATTTCAAAGTTAGGGAAGGTTGGTGCATTAATTTCAAAGGTTGGTGGAAGCGAGGAGCAAGAAAGGGAAAATTACAACTTACCCTCCTGTGGTTTGGCCAAAATTTAAGTTGTCTACTCATAGTTTAAAATTTGACATTTTGCCCATCTTAGATTTGCTTCGTTAGGGGCCTGTAACCCACCTATGAACTTTCTCCGTTACAAACATGAAAACATAACACAATTTTAAAAAATAAGATCAAAAGGTTGATTTTTAAAAATTTTAGAAGCTTGCTCAAGAACTTTAGAACACAAAAATTATCCAACTGAGCTCTTGCTAACAGTCTCCACAAACACTTGTACCTATCTAAAACCCACTAACTTGCATACAAATTAGAACAACAAGACAACAGAATTAGCCAAACACAAAGAATAATCACTAATGAGAGATAATAAATGGAAAATTGGATGATTTCAGTGAAGAACAATGAAACCTGAAACATGAAACCCCAACCCCACCTCTCTATTCCTTCCTCCAACCTTCAACCTTTTCTATCAACAAAACAACAAACCCACTACAAAAATCCCAATATTGTCCATCTTTTCTATCAACAAACCCACTTTAAAAATCCAAGCTTTTTACATCACCTAGTCAAATGAAAAGAAAAATAAGAAGTGAAAGTGAATTCTAGAATATACCCAGCAAACAGCAGTAGCATTGTGAACTAAACAATGTTTATGGATGGTCTTGCTTTTGGCTAGTTATTAGGTTCTTCACGGCCAGTGAATGTGAAGAATATTGAACTATATATTTCTAGTTTAGTGGTGGGTGAACAAAACAACATTAGATGATTATTATTATTATTATTATTATTATTATTATTATTATTATTATTATTATTATTATTGTTTTGTACCATCATAAATTTGAAAAATTATTATTCAAAATTAGAACACCCAAATAGAACCCAAAAAATTCCAACCTGATCTTCACATAGCACTAACCTTCATGCGCAACCATTTCCCATTCAAATGCTAGATTGGAGAAAGAGAAATCATATATAGAAAGGGAAAGCTTGAGGCCATGAGCTTTGTTTAGATTAGAGAAAACAAGGAGTGCTTCGGAGTGTAATTGACAAGGAAGAACTGCCTATGGTGATGGGTCCGGTGACAAATGACAAGAGGCAGAGCAAGGAGGCTCCACCATGGGTTTGGGTTGGCATAAGAGAGAGAGCTCGGTGTTCAATAGATCGGGGGAATGGGAAGCCATTGCCATTGGTGGCAGTGGCAAGCGATGAGCTGAGGAGAACAAACCTTTAAGGCTTTCGGCCATGATGTTTAGCTTAGGTGAGAGAGAGATAGCTGGTTACCTTGAGAGAGATAGGAACGTCCTATTGGTACAAATTGATATGAATATACGAGAGAGAGAGAATAAAGCATCATCTTACAAGCCTAAAATGACAATTTATGCTATTGAAATTCTTGAGCAAGCTTCTAAATTTTTAAAAAGTCACCTTTTGTTCTTTTTTTTTTAATATTTTTTTATTTTAATTTTGTTGTGTTTTTCATATTTGTAACAGAAGTGGGTTACAGACTCCTAACAGAGCAAACCTCATGTGGGCAAAGTGCCAAATTTTAAACCACAGATAGGCAACTTAAATTTTGGTCATACCACATGTGAGTAAGTTGTAATATGCCCAAAACTAATTAAAAGTCTGTAATAGCCAGCAGAGCCAACTTAAAAAAATCATATCTTACTCATTCTAATCGAAATTTCCTCATTATTATGCTTAAATTAAAGTCCCATGTGTCTAGTTTCCAGAATAATTAACCTCACTACAAAAATTCAAAGTGGCCTCATAGTTATTAATGAAATAGTGAGCAAAGATCATCTCTTGGAAAAACAATTTCAGCCCAATTATTATTAACATGCCCCAAATTAACTTCTAATTAGTATTAATAGCCCCCAAATACCTTCATTTTGAATTAATAAGCCCCAAATCATGAAATAATTTTCCCTATTAAGAATATGATTGCATCAATTACTAATGGATAATTAATGTTTGACCAACTAATCAATCAAGTGTGTGCAACCTTACCATAAACTATAGTCCTAGCCAATCGTATTATGACACGTCATTAATTTCAATTTGATTATAATTATAACCAATCAAAATTAATTATTCATAATCACGCATGGCTAGACTTAATTTGTGAGAAAGTATCTTTACATTAAAACTTGATTTGACAATAACTTTCAATCTGATAGTTCGATTGAGGTCTGTGACTAGTTATCAACATCACTTTGATGATATGTAATTAATGACCTAATGGCTAGAATTAAGATTATTATCTCTGAGGTAAAATTACTATTTTTTCCTCCAAATGAGGTTAAATGTAAGTTGCAAAATGGGGTGTCTACACATCTATTGCCCTATATTGTCTTCTTAAAGTTTTGTATCTAGGTACTATTTATGGACTTACCTTTATACCATATCTTAGTAGTTTCTTCTCCATCAATTCCTCTAATTATGTGTGAAACCAGCGTTAAAACTATTGTATGTGTTCCACTGAACATTGCTAACTAGTTCCAATAAATACTAAACCAACTTATCATCTTCTTAGGATGTCCATAGAAATTTAGTTTCTTTCACTAGATGTATTTTCTATGTCTAGGAAAAAGTTGAACATTATACATAATTACCAAATAAAAAATGTAAGTAGTGCATTTTAAAAAAACTATAATAAGAAATTCATGATGGTAATTGTGAGCACATTGTATCACACTACACATGTGGTTAATACCCCGATGGAAAGAATGCCTTAGCTGAATGGATCAGAGACGAAGATTTGGGAGTTGCCACTTGGTTTAGGCTAACGAACCAAATTGCGCCACTTACATAGGTCTACATACCAAATTTTAGATTTAGAGTTAAGGTACGACTTGGAAAGTTATTAGGCACCCAAGACCGCTCGGCTTGTGGGCCAATCTCCATTATAAAACTAAAATAAATATTCTCAAGTTTATGACTAATTTGAGATCCACATCAAACAATAAAATCTCTATGCATGAATTTATGTGAGCTCACTCGATATCTTCACTCACTTTAAATAAAGTAACTCCACGTGGTTGTAGCATCTAAAAAAACTTGTTCATAGAGAAAATCTCAAATTTATTTTCTTGTGTATGTCTACAACTAAAAAAATAATCTAATTATTTTTCTTTGTTCTCACTCCCACTATTTCTCTCTCCTTTTGCTTGTAGTCTTTGTTTTCAGGTATAGCTCTCTATGGTTGTACTTTTCTCAAATACGGCTGCCTTTTCTATCGCAGTTCGCAGGCGGCAGTCACTCTCTCTCCAAATTCACCTCACATGCATGTCTCGATTTATAGAACACAACATGTCGCCTTTGCTCGGAGACTCACGTCTCATAATTCACTTGGGACTCCTGTCCATGCTGGTCATACTGAGCTAAACGTCCCTTGATGCATCTATTTTTGTTTAGGGGAAATTACACTTTACTCCCCTGTGGTCTGGCCCATTTTAACAATGCCCAGCCGTGGTTTGAAATTTGTCACTTAACCCACCTGAGGTGGCCTCCATTAGACCCCCGTTACCCACCTCTGCCCTTTCCGTTAAAAAATCATCTTTACTATATAAGCCAAAATTAGAACCCAAATAAAACCCTAAAAAAAAAGGAAGGAGCTCTCTCCTTCTCTATACCTTGGAGCCTCAAACCCATTTCCTCTATATCAACTTGATCTTCGGCCATGGACTTGGAATCTAACTACGAAATTGCCCCCACTGCCGATTTCATCTACTCCCGCAACATTTACCTCCAACTTCAACAGAAGCTTTTAGAGAGATTGCAGAAATTTGGTGTCTTTATTCTTTGATTGGTTGCTGAGAAACTGAAGGAAAGGAAAATAGAAAGTTAGTGTGTGTCAGTGAGAATTTAAGTTTGATTAATTTGCTAGTTTCGGTTGCTTTCTTCAAAGTTTTTGGGGAGATTTTGGAAATTTTATTTCCTTATTCTTTGTTTGTTTCCTGAGAAAATGGAGGAAAAGGAATAAAAGTTTACTGTGTTAGTGAAATTTAAATGTGATTAGTTTACTTGCTTCAGTTGATTTCGAACCTGGTTTGGTTTAGAAGGAGTTTTGTTGCGGTGGAGGATCTCGACGAGTGGGACCACGAAGGCTAGGGTTTTGCCAGAGCCAGTGGTAGCATCGACGGCGACGTCCTTGCAGCTACAGAGTAAGTGGATTGTGGCGGCTTGGACCGGCGCAGAACTTGAGGCCGGCTCGGGTTAGGGCTTCAAGAATTGGTTTAGAGAGTGTGGGGTTGAGATTTGTTTCTTCAGTCTCTGTTTGTTTGATGAGAAACTGAAGAAAAGGAAAAGAAAAAATCATAAAGAAGGTGAGGACGTTCACGGATTTGGGGTTGAAGGGGGCCAAGGAATTGGACGAGAAAGTCCTTGTGGTGTTGAAGAAAGGTCTCACCAATGAAGAGGCTGATCCAATTCTTGCTAAGCTCAAGCAGTTTGGTGCCACTGTGGTATTGGAATAAAGATTGATTTTTGTTTTTTGTTTTTGTTTTTGTTTTTTTAATGTTTAAATGTAGAATAATGGTTGTTCTTAGATTAATGAGAAATGAGAAATCTATTAAACCCAAAAAATTTGAACAGATTGCTGGGTTTTTTTTTTTGTAGATTTTTTTTTTTTTTACTTGCAAATCTGGGTTTTTTTTAGAGAACCCAGCAAAAGAAAGAGGGTTAGAGTTTTATTTTGTGATTGCTCTATGAAGAATTATGTAGTCAATTTTTGGATTTAGCGGTGGAAGGCTAGCAAATCTGTGGGTGTATGTTCACATAGATCTGTGGCTTTGATTGTGACTGTAGGTTTATTGGTTTTCAAATGTTTTATGTGAAGAAGAAGAAGAAGGAGAGAAAAGAGGAGAGAGACATAAAATGTAATGAAAAAGACACATTTACCCATATTTTTAACGGTGAAAATGGAGAGGTGGGTAACGAAGGGTCTAACGGAGGCCACCTCAGATGGGTTAAATGACAAATTTCAAACTACGGGTGGGCATTGTTAAAACGGGCCAAACCACAAGTGGGTAAAATGCAATTTCCCCTTTTGGTTATTTTGACCTGGGTTTTAGCTCCCCATGTTTTGCTAATCTCATCTAGGTGGAGGCTGCTCAGCTTTGTTTTTTCCTCTTCAATTAAAAATTTTAATTCAGACCTCTTGCTTTATATGTGGGCTGGACTCACAACAGAAAAGCAGGCCAGACCCATCTGAATGTTTTGCTCCTTGGATTGGCTTTGGCCCAGACCAGAAGACCCAAAAATTAACAGTATGGCTTGGTTGAGGTTTCGATTTTCATAGAGTGTGCTTGTTTTTGTTTCTATGTTTTTCACTTGTACTCCATCCAAAAAGTCAAAACAAATGAATGAGTAATTTAATGAATAAATGTGGTTAATGCAACTTGTAGAACAGAACAGGAGAGAAATGATACAATTCTTGTCCCTCTCACTCTCAAAAAACTAAACAAACAATGGGTCTTGTTGCTGAATAATTTTACACAAAACAGAGGGTCGAATAAAAATTATATATTGGTTGCCGTAAATTGAGCAAGAAGAGTAGGGTTTGAAGGAGACATCAAAGAGGGGGCAGAGAGTCAAAATAAACGTGGGCGATTGTGTGTCATGCCTTTGAATTCTTTATCACAATATTGTTCTTCTTTGACTCAGCTCAGGCCTCTCTTATAGTTTTAGTTTTGTATGCGTCCTTCTTTCCGTCTTTTTCCCCCTCATGGGCAGCAAATTGGATACGAAGATTGTTTGTATTTTATTACTAAATTTTTGGTATAGTCCAATCACATGCTACTTTTTTCAGACGGCAGAAGTAAAATACGAAGGAATGTTTCAAACGATATTAATGCTGCCGACATTACAAATGTGAAATATGTCGCCTTTTTTAAGAGGGAGATTGAATTGATTCTCAAAAAAAAAAAAAAAAAAAGAGAGAGATTGAATTTAATCTCTTAGTGGAATATCACTATCAAACTCATAAATTTAAAATGCTCCCATTATAGAAATTATGAATTTGTTGTGATATCACTTTTTCACAATTACAGGTATGGTCCAAAAACAAAAATTTAAGAGTATGTTTAGTAACTGTTTTTTCCCCTTATTTTTTGTTTTCAAAAAAAAAAAAAAAACTATTTTTGAGACTAAAAAACTTATTTGGCAATCCAAAATGGACAGAAAATAAAAACTATTCTCAAAACTCAATTTGTGAATAAAATTGAAAACATGCAAATGGCTGTTTTCAGTTTCTAATTTTCAAAAAACAATGAAAACATATATTTAATTTAATAAATTTATCTCATTTAATGAGTTATCATTAGAGTTTAAATCCTAGTAACAACATGTTTTTGTATTTTCTATTTTTATCTTCAAAAAATTATCTTTTTAATTTCAACTAACCAAATATGTTTTTGATTTAAAAAATACAAAAAAAATTATTTTTTCTTTATATTCCCCAAAACAAGATTCCCCTTTCTCTTTGTCATTTTTTCCTTTTGCTTTTTATTTATTTATTTTTATTTATTTTTTCATTATTATTTTTTTTTACGATGGACTCATGATTTTAAAAATTGGAATGGTTAAAGAACTGGAAAAGTGTTTAATTTTCCCTTTTCCCCAGTTTTGGTAATTTTTTAATAGACCAATTTAAGGTCTGATTTTTGGTTAAACTGGATGATCCAATCTAATTTTTAAAACCATGGGTGAAATGTTTTTATAGTTTATATTATTAGTCTAATGTTAAAATCACATTAAGCTTCATCTCAAAAAAAAAAAAAAAATCACATTGAGCGAGTGTTGGCTCCTGCATGCTGCCCGTTAAAACTATTTTGATGCTAAAGTCAACAGTCACAATGATGAAATATTTTTAGGATCCATCTCTTTCCTTGGCATATGGAAGGATTAGGTGTATATATGGGGCTCTTCATGTTTACCCCACGTACCCCATGATTGCGATTGTGGAGCACATTTGGGGCGGAGATTTGGGTTGATGTCTCGGGAAGATATGCCCATGTTTGAATGTGCCATTTTTGGTGCATGAATATTTCTCATGTGCTATAATAATTTAGTCTTTCAAATAGGATTGGGTTGTTTTTAACTCATTCCATTAATGTGATTTTATAAAAAATAAATTTTAACACTCAACATACCGGTTAAATATAAAGTAGAACACAATAAGTAGTAAAGAAGAATAAGATTTGTATTCTTATTCGTATGACCTTGCTTAATTTGAAACCTAAAATCTCTAGTTTATGCCAATGTAATTAATCTTTTTACAAATTTGTAAGAATCTGAGTGAAACTGGAAAAGTGAAAATCAAATCAAATATAGGTTGACATGGTCTAAATGCCACCTTTCATTTTTTTACAAACTTTTGTGGGGAAGCCGATAAGTTTCTCTCTTATTTACCTTCTTCAATCTTCTTTTCAGAAACTCTTGATTGATTTTTATCCTTCATGTTTGGTAATTGGTGTTAATTAAATGGAATTACAGTAGAATTACAGAGGTCAATTCTCCTTAGAGAATTTTCCTTCTATAATTTTATTTATATATTGAAAATCAATTCATTAGCTTTCATTAATAAAATAAAAAAAAACTCAATCAAAGACATCACTTGATTTTGGAGTGGGGAAGATATTTCTGAGATTGATTGTGAACGTATGTCTAACCAGTTTTATGAGCTACAATAGCTTCCCTCCTTATACATGAGATTTTTCCCTTCAATTTTCCAACAGGAGCTCTGTATCCATAATTTCATTGCCCAGCCAAAAGTTATATAAATCTGAAATTTTCTGATCCTTGAGTTTAGAACCTATCTTGAATGTACTTCCAGAATGATGCGTCATAATTTCCAAGTCTAAGGCTGGGTTTGGATTCACTTCTGCGTTCCATGCGTTTACGTTTCAGCTTCTTTCTTTCTTTTTTTCTTTTTTTTTTTTTTTTCTTTTTTTTTTTTTTTTCGGAGCTTGTTTCTGCTTTGAGAGACAAAGTGCACTGTTCATGAACAGTACTTGCACTGTTTACCACTGTGCGCGTACTGTTTATATACTGTGCGCGCACTGTTCATGACTATTTTATTTTAAAAATATTAAAAATGAGTCCCACAGTACTATTTACATATTTAAAAATTATTTTGCTACAGTGTTTTCAATTCAGTTTAGTTCAGTTCAATAAAATAAGTTGTATCCAAACGGATCCTAAGATGCATCATAATTTCCAAGTCTAAAAAGAAAGTCTTAATATATATAAGAATAAAGTTTAGCTACAAAATTAGTTGTAGACTTAGATTACAACTTTACTCAATAAAATAAACATTACTATATATTTTGAAAATTTAACCGTTGAATTGCACGTTCTTTATGTTCTTAATACACATGTCAAATTTTGTGTCAATTAGATATTTATTTCTATATGATCTATAAACTTATATTTATGCATATTTTTAAACTACAAAAACTTGTAATTTAAACAATTTATTGATGATATGGTTATTGATATTTAATTTAAATATGACCGTGATGGATGCGCTTTATTATATAATTTTTTTATTTTATAAAAAATAATTATTATATAGTTTGAGAAAGGAAAAATAAAACCTTAAATTGGTTGAAAAAGGTCTTATATTTTCTGTACATTTGGTTGACAGGAAAAGGTACGTTCCAGTGTGAACTAATTTTTTGCAGGAAATATTTCGACCCAAATCTTATCTGACAGTTTTAGCAAGATTTTTTTTCCTGGGAATGTTTGAACAATTTCCCTTCTAACTCTTTTTGTAAACCGAACCGGCAAACCCTTCTGGAAAAAGTAATAAAGTTATTTTGCCTGGAACATATTATTATTCTGATATGATTGGATTTAAAATAGAACAAGGTAGGCTGATCATATATATATATATATATCAAGAAGTTGCGGACGAAGTTATTAGACAAATCAATGCCATCTCATAATAAGGAAATAAACAAGCTTGGAAGAGCTAATTTAAAATAAGCAAAACAAGTTTAACCCCATGCCAGGAGTAATAATTTATATTCAGAAGAACCATTATGATTAATAAAAAATTGACCTTATATCGATAATCTTGTATCTAAGAACTCTAAGCTTTTAACATATAAGCCTTTAGTCAGTCAAAAATAACTGGTTTACTTTTGTTGTAATTTAATGACTGGCATGTTAATTTTTTTAAGGAAGCAGACCATCTGCGTCTGATCTCAACGGCACCGGGTTAAAGTTGATTTACTATCCAGATCAGGATAGGTTGGTAAATACATAAATGAGTAATATCATATTATACTACTACAAAATTTGATTATGTTATTAACTTCCTGCAAGGCATTGGGGAGGCACTGGATATCAGACCTCAGACTATCATGATATAGGTGCCTACTTGTTAGCCTTTATGCTGGTTGTCATCCATCACTACAAGCTAGAACACTTTGTATCCAACTAAACTAGAAGAAACTACATAACATATAAAATTTACCAGTAAGTGCCTAACACAAGACACTAAGGATCACTCCTGGCATTCAATTCCTTATCACTGTATATCCTGTCTAATTTTGTACACTTATCCAACTGTATGAAGCATCTAAGTTATGACAATTATTAAGAGCAAATTTTCTCTATAATTTTTTTAGTGTAGTTCATCTATAAAACGTTTGAACTCGCCTAAATATAATACATGAAGGAATAAAATGTCTATGAAGAGTGTATATATATATATATAGTGCCAAAAACTAATAAGGATTTGATAAGTAACTAATGTTGCATAAGTTATTCAATTGGTCAAACAACAAACTAGTATTGTTTTAGGAAAACCTGATGACTTCCCAAGCAATATGAACTCTTACAACATACAACTTGACATTCCCAAAATTACCAATATGTACTTACATTTGTAGGAAAATAATCTTTTGATCTAAGCCACCTTTCAAAACTAACTAATCCCAAAGGATTTAAAAGAGACTATGACTGCAGAGGAATTAGATACCAACAAATTGTGGATCATCATTTTAGTTGGAGAATTAATATAGAGGTAGTTGAGTTTTGTCATAAACTAAGGTGCAAAACCCAAAAATACACATTTTTTACTTGCTTACCTCTTCTCCTCTGCTTCCAAGTGTCAAGATCTGCAGGTATAAGTCCTTTGCCCATTATTGGTTCTAGTATATCAGCTAGGACTCCCTAATTGAGTTTGCAATAAGTTGAGTAATAATAGATTAGAATAAATAAATGATATGCAGAAAGTACTTAACGATGACATATAATTTAAAAGTATGCTAGTCAAATTTCATAATGATCAAACATGCTAGCAAAGCTATCCAGATTCATAAGGTTTGGAATCATTTCACCCGGTAATGGTTTTGTCATTTCTCTTGTGATTGATGGTTTTTCTCAATTAATTTCCCATACTATTGGCCTCAAGACCCAGTTGATACAAACAAAAACTAATGCCAACCTTACATGTTGGCAAAGGCTCAAAAGTCAAAACCCTATTTTATCAACAAAAAAGAAATAAGATCTCTGGAACAGTCCTATAAATATGTGAGCTATAGATTAGACGATACGAGTATAGACCATACAAAGAAAGTTCATACATGCCTACATAAATAAAAGGCATTTAACATAAACTCATATTGACATCAATAATCATGTTGACAAGAGAAGGGATGGGTGGAGTCAAGAAGCATATAGTTAGGTAGTACCTTGTCATAACAAAATGCATTTTCTCGAAGAACATGTCTTGCAACGATAGGATCCGATACAACAACAAATGCTTTTGGCCCAAAAGCAAGTTTATACACAGAGCCATGCTGCCAAGTTCAACAAACATATTTAGAGGTGAGCGAACAATAGGACTTAGCATGTCCACAATTATCAAATCACGAAAGCACAATGCACACAGAAGTAAATGACAGTTAAGAACAAAAATTCAAATTTAGAGCCCGGTTGGCACTGCAAATTTGTGGAGGGGCGAAGAAAAGATTTTAAATGAAAACTGGAAATAATTTACATTTTTAAAACCTTTAATTGCATTTAAAAAAAGGGGTTTTGCTATTGCATGCCCAGAGTATACAGTAGTAAACTATTTAGAAAAATTTTAATGGGAAAATGAAAAAGTCACTAACCTTTTTTTTTTTTTTTTTTTTTTTTTTGTTGAGTTTTTTCAATTTTCTGAACCCTTCGAAAAATTATGTTTTTATAACCCAACTTATAAATTCTCTATATCTTAAAAAAAAAAAAGCACGTTTTCAAACAGCTAACCCAAATGGACACTCAATAAATGCAACTCAACATTCAATAGAACACTGCAGGGCTTTTTTTTTTCCTTCAATCAACCAGCTGACAACTAAATCATCTAATAGACAAATTTGCGAAAGAGGGTAAGTAAAGTACCTCTATGAGCCAATCATAGAGTGAAAAGAAGAGAGGCCGATCAAACAAATCCAAGACTGCACCTTCAGCTAGAGGCGTAGGCCCAAGACTTCCTCCACTTAACAAATTGGTAAGGAGGTTGCTAGCATTGTCCAGTAGATTTCTTCTGGTCTTTGGTTCATCAGTACTTGTTGATTGACATCTAAAACACCATTATTATACAAATTCAATCACTCAAGGAACATGAAAAAAGGAAATGGATAAAACCAAAGAACAAAAAGGAGAGGTACCTGATAGTACTACTAGTCCTTTTTGGGTTAGAATTGAGAGTCAGAGTGAGAGAGTGAAAATACGAGGAGGGCGTTATGATAGTCATAAGTCCCATATCATGATTTCTGTGGGAATTTCCATAACATAGAGGTGGTGGGGAGAGACCCAAGAGAGAAACAGCCATGGCCATGGACATTGCCATTGCAAAGCTTTGGAGTTCGAGCGGTGATGAGAGTGTGTTGTTAACTGTTAAGACAAGACATTAGAAAGTGTGAGTGAGTGGAAAACCCACCCAACCCCGACATAGGATAATAATAAATGAGGGAAATTCTGGTGCCCGGCCCACACCCTTTTCCACATCTTTGTGCACAACTTTCACATGTGGCAAGCCACTTCATTACCTTGGGCCCATCAACATACCACAACACTTAAAAGCTCAAGCACCAAAATAAATCTTACAGTAAATATTATTTTTTTAGGGTCTATTTGGTTTGGAGGATGGAAAAATTATAGAATAGAAAATAGAGAGAAGATAGAAAAGTTGGAGGATAGAAAAAATTTTAATTTCTCTCATTTGTGTTTGGTTGGAAGGGTGGAAAAGTGAAGGGATGAAAAATTTTTTTGTTTGGTTGAAAAGAGAAATGGGAGAATAGAAAATGAAATTTGTATAAATTTACTCATATGTCCTTATTAAAAATAATGCTCAATTAAGGGGGAAAAAAGAAGAAGAAGCAAACAACCAACCAAAAAAAAAATTGCAATCATCCAAAGTTTAATAAAAAGGAAAATTCATGTCCAATAAAAAATAAGAAATAAATTAAAAAAATTAAAAAGAAAAAACGTCCACAAAAAAAAAGAACTGTATGGTACTCTGGTGAATCACGAATCCATGCACATCATCATATTAAAAAAAAAAAAAAACAACAACAACAACAAATGGTAGGCAAGCCACATTTAGGTTGAAGTTGCCAAAAAAAAAAAAAAAAGTAAAAAGAAAACGTGGGCAATTTTGTCCAAATATTTTTGTCAACTTTTCACTTCCATTTTCTCTTCAATTGGGAGAGATTGTGTTTTGGAGGAGAAGAGAGAAAACTTGTGGGCCCCACAAAAATCTCTCCTCTTTTCCACCCTCAACCAAACAACCAAAAACATCATTTTCTCTCAACTTTTCTCTCCTTCATTTTCCATCCTCCCTAAAATCACTCCAACCAAACATAGCCTTAGTCTTCTTCTCCCTCCCTCCCCAAACCCATATATGAAAAAGCTTGAGCGCCAAAACAAATTGCAGCTGCTGAAGTACTGGAACTATGGTGCGAAAATGAAAAACTCACTCCAGAAAACACCATCCTACAACAGAAAATAAAAACCCAACCTTGAAAAACACTACCTCTTCACCGAAAAACCAAAACCCACTGCTCCCCAAACTCGCGAAAACCATAGTTCGTATCAGCTTCATCTATTGTGGAAAAAAAAAAGTTCTCTTCCAAATCTCAGAGTTGATCACCATCTGCCATCCAAGGAGGTGATTTTTCATTTCGCTTTTCCTAGTATTTTCTCTAGATTTCTTTCTTAGTCTTTGATTCTTTGTTTTCCCCTATATTATTGCTCTCATTCAGTAAAAATTATTGTGCATTTCTGTTAGTTCACTATGTACTGTTGTGCTATTAGTTTACTTTGTCAATTGTTTGCTGTGTTCTCAACTAAATTGTTGCTGGGAGGTTCCTTGTTTTAGGGTCCTCCACTGCTTTATATACTCCCCTTGTAATCTATTCTGTTTCAATGAAATCTAAATTGAAATATCAACAAAAAATGCAATCTTGAAGTTATGAATTTGTTGCCTGTAATAATTGGGTTTTCCATTTTTCTATTGCATTTGGAAATGAGATTTTTTTTTTCTTTTGTAATAATGGCCAGAGGCTATAGACAATAAAAGTAATCCATCACTTGCTTTGCAAAAAATAAATGTGAATAACACATTGTTGAGGTTCAAAAAAATCACAGCCCAAAAGCCCAGGGAAATAACACATTGGGCTAACTCCATGAGAAATAAAAAAGAAAAGAAAAGAAATAAAAAAACTGGAGGGATAAAAGAGTTGGGGCTCACATAATGAAGACCCATGAAGGAACAGGTTTTAAAAGGAAAACCATGAAGCAAAGGAAGGGCCCAGCTGGCCAAATCAGTAAGCCAAATGAAGCCTAAAAGGGAGAATAGTGGGCCGGATTCCCAGAGACTGACAGGAGCCCAGAGTCCCTGAGACACACAACACAACTCAAATAGAATTAAAACACCTCCAAGGAAAAGTACCACAGAGCACAAAGAACGAAGGGAAGATGAGTCCCTCTCAAGCACCCAGTAATACAGAAGGTATAAAACAACCATTCATGAACAAAGGGTCGGCATCTCAAGGAGCCTAGAATAAGGAAGTATAAGTGGAAGAGGTTGGAAGGGAACTTTTGACCCAGCAAAAAAAGATTCTGACTACTTGGGGAAAATGATAGGAAGAAAAGGTAGCAAAAAGCTGAAAAAGATGAAAAGGGGCCGAATAAGCTAAGGTCAGCAACCTAAGAGGAAATTTCAGAATAGAAAGTCAGTAAGAAGCTTTCAGCTTGGGGCACCAAAAGAAGGAAAACTATGAGGAAGAAGCGCGCTATAAAAGGAAGAAGCAACCAACAAAAAAAGGGGACCTCAAAACGGAATCACCGAAAGAACTCTGTTAAGCTTAAGTAAAAACAGAGCAATATCTCCCGGTATCCCAAAAATAGCCATTATAGCACATACTTGGATTCAAAATGTTTCAAATTTTACAAGTCTTAGAGGCTTGGATAGCCATCAAAGTTTGTAATTTTTGGGCTTATTTGAAACTTGTATCACGTCTTAGTGAGCACGCTGTAACCATAATCATAATCAAAGAAAATCAAGAAAGTGTCTTTCATTAATCCAAGAATCCCTAGCCACTGTCTTACATTTCTGTTGATTATTAGCATTCCTTTGCTGTTTTTTCATTGTCATTCAATACGGATATTCTCATTTGTTAGTTTATTTGTGTTGTAGGAAGTTTGTCCTGTGCACCACTTGGTTCTTAAACAGCCCTTTAGCTACGATGAACCAAGCCCAGTCCACCAAACCACAGTTATTCAAGCCCAGGATCCTTGGGCTTGTGTGCTAAAAAAAAAAGGCACTCTCACACACTTTTATATGAAGCACAAAATTTTTGAAACGATAAATTATAATATTTAGAATTATTAATTTTCTTATGATTAAGTGACTTTATATTTTGATAATGTGTTATGAATTATATTGTATAGGTATGGCAGATGAAACATCAAATGTTTTCTCACATGCAAAATTAAACAAAGATAATATTGAGAATGATATGGTGGAGGGGGATTCAAATGAAGATATCGAGAATGATATGGTGGAGGTGGAGTCGAATGAAGATAATATTGAGAATGAAATAGAGGAGTTGAATGAAATGGTACAAACAAAAGGTGTGGAAAACAGAGCAAAAGACACTACGTTGGGAATGATGTTTGATTTCATTGTTGATGATGTGATATATTATAGAAGATATGCTAAAGAAAAAGGTTTTGTGGTGGCTAAAAGAACTTCTAAAAAGGGGGGATGATGGGGTGGTGAGGTATGTGACCATTGCTTGTAGTTATGCTGAAAAGCCAAGGATTAGATTAAATCGTCCTGGAATTAAAAGGACTAGATCTATGCCCAAATGGAAAGTGGATACTTAGATCCATGGTACTTGACCATAATCATGGATTGAGTCCTAGTAAGACCAGATTTTACAAATGCAATAGAATAATAGAACCACATGTGAAAAAAATCTTGAATTAAATGACAAAGCTGTTATTAGAATGAACAAGAGTTTTAATTCATTTGTGATTGCAGTAGGGGGACATGAGAATTTGTCTTTTCTAGAAAAGGATTGTAGAAATCACATGGAAAAAGTCAGACGATCACATCTTAAGGAAGGAGATGCTAGTGCAATGCACCATTACTTTTTGAAAATGCAAGCTGACAATTTTGAATTCTTTTACACAATGGATTTTGATGACGATGGTCAGTTAAAGAATGTATTTTGGGCTGATGCAAGGAGTATGGCAGCATTCAAAGAGTTTGGTGATGTAGTTACATTTGACACTACATATATGGTTAACAAATATGAAATGCCATTTGCTCCATTTGTTGGGGTGAACCATCATGGGCAATCAACATTGCTAGGATGTGGATTGATTTTAAGGGAAGATACAAATTCATTTATATGGCTATTTAAATCTTGGCTTGCATGCATGTCTGAATGTCCTCCCAATGCAATTATTACAAATCAAGACAAAGCAATGAAAAAAGCGATAGAGATTGTTTTCCCTAATGCACGACATCGATGGTGCTTGTGGCATATCATGAATAAGTTGCCTGACAAATTTAAAGGGTTCAAAGACTATGAATCAGTAAAATTCTGTATGAAAAATGTTGTTCATGATTCATTGACAAAAAAAGAATTTGAAGAAAGTTAGGGCAGATTCATTAAGAAATATCAACTTGAAAGGAATGAATGGTTACTTGGGTTGTATGATGAGCAGCATTGTTGTGTGCCTGCCTTTGTGAAAGATATGTTTTGGGTAGGAATGTCAACAATGCAATGAAGTGAAAGCATGAATGCTTTCTTTGATAAATATATTAATAAGAAAACTACTTTAAAACAATTTGTTGAACAATATGAGAATGCTTTGGCAGCAAAGTTGCATAATGAAACTATTGAAGATTTTAATTCTTTCAATTCATGCATTTCCTATATAACTATTTATGATATGGAGAAACAATTTCAGAGTGCTTACACTTTGAGAAAATTTACAGATTTCCAAAATGAGATAGTTGGAAGTATTTGTTGTAGTTTGTCTTCATGCAAAGAACGTGACAACTTTTTAGAGTATGAAGTACATGAAGATGTATCACGTGGAGAAGGTCAGCGGAGTGTAATTTTTCATGTGTATTTTAATGAGGATGATAGTGAAGTTAACTACAAATGCAGGCATCAAATATTGGTGTTTATTCATATGAAGATTTATCGAATACCAAACAAGTACATCTTCCCTTTACCATCTACCCTGTTTTAAATTTTTTTTTTGCTATTACTCAAGAGAAGAAGGTTTTGGTTCCCAATTGTAATTTGCTTGTTTTTGTTTCAAAGAAAGCAATTCATAAATTCAAACCAAAGTTTTCATTTCCCAAACAAGTATCTCACCATTTTTTTTTCTTTTTTGGGTGTTTTAAGCCCTTGGTGTGTTATATTAACTTTTTGAGAGTTCTTATTTTTATAATTATTTAAAAAATTTTGAGGTTGAAGAGAGGGACTATGGATTTTGAAGACTTCAGTATAGTTTGTTGAATCAAGAACTGATGGAGTTTCTGCAATCCATTTTCACCCTCCTTTGGTCAATTTGGAACCACAAAAATATGGTGGTTCATGATGGTAAAACTCCTAACCCAATTGAAGTTATACTAACTGCACAGTCTTTATCTTGCAGTTATAGGGATGCTTTTAATGTACATGATAGCAATGGTTGTCAACTAAGGAAAAAGAGCAAACCTCTTCAGAGCATAGGTGGAGCTCGGGAATTGATTGTTAAAATTGCTGGTGCCAGGAAAAGGAGACCCAAAAGGACTACTTATGCTTATGAAGCAAAAAATTTGCTTGGGACTATCATGTTTTTTGGTAGTGATAGCTGTGGAGCACCAACACCTACTGCAGCAACTAAGGAAGCTTCAGTGCAGGTTGCTGTCAAGGCCAAAAATCTTGGTTTCTTCAGAATTTTGTTTTTGTGTTGTAGTAACAGACTTGTTCAAGTCTGTAATCAAAATTGTAATCCTAGTTGGGAGGATAAAACTTTGCTCCATGATCTTGTAAATCTTTAGCATCAGGGTGTGTGTTGTAAAGCTCTTTTTGTTCCCCGAGCTATTCTAGGTTCTGTCTATAAGTATGCTAAGTATGTAACTAATGTTCCTGGTGCTTGTAACTGGACTCATCCAGACTTGGAGTAGTTCTTGTATCTTCCTTTATTGGTATAAAAAAAAAAAGGATTTTGAAGACTTTTGTAGCAATTGACAGTTAACAACAACAATCTGTGCATTTGTACAATACACAATACTACAACATACTTGGCATTATACTTTAAGCAAATCAACATAACAACAAGCAACTATGCCATAAACTCCTTACACAAAGAACAAACAAAAGTAATGTTCCACAAATTACAAAGAACAAGTTTTAATTTTTTATTTGACTTCCTTCTATACCAAAGCAACCTTATAGTTGATATGCATCCATTTTCTTCCTTTAAGCTTGTTAATGCCTAGTCCAAATCATAAGAGCAGCACCAATCTGCCTAGAAGTTGCTGAAACATTAGCTTAATTGAAGTTATTCCTTTACTTGGATGGAATTTAAAACACAAACAAGATTTTTAAGTCCATTGGATGGAATTTAAAACATAAGCAAAATTTGTAAGTTCATTAAGCAATGGATTTTTGTTTTCAACAATGGATTAATGTTTTACAAGGATGGCTTTTCATTTTCTGATTTGGGATGGTGTTTTTTGGTGTGGGATTTCTGTTTATGAGCCACCGTGCCAATACTCCAGCAACTACAAATTTGAGACGAACAATGCTTTTTGCGGATTCAAGGAGCAGTGGCTTTTTGTTTTTTGGTGGAGTGGTAATGTTTCTCAAGGTTGGATTTTTATTTTCTGGCATGGGATGGTGTTTTCCAGAGTGTGTTTTCCATTTTCGCACCACCATAGTTCCAGTATTCCAACCACTGCAATTTGTTTTGGGGCTCAAACTTTTTCACATATGGATTTTGGGAGGAAGAAGAAGAAAAGCTATAAAGTTACGGTGGTATTTATAATTGAAAATTTGAAATAACTAAAGAAGTGTTGTGGTATGTTGGTGGGCCCAAGGTAATAAGGTGGCTTGCCACATGTGAAAGTTGTGCACAGAGTTGTGGGATAGGGTGTGGCACCAGAATTACCGATAAAAGAATGTGGTTGTAAACTTGTGACATTAAGGATTAAGATCAAAATATATAAATATAATTTGGGCCACGTGGGGGTTCGGATCAGGTTAGGAAAAACCTGCATGGAGCATGAGTATTGGGATAAGTGAGAGGTCAGGTTCAAGGTGGGTTAGTAGTATTTTGACATCTTTAAGCTTCAACATTAATGATAATCAGCGACAAACCTAGAATTTAGAATTTCAAGTTAAAGAAGACCTACTATAAACGACTCACATTCGGGTGGTCTAGTTGGTAACATATTGGGCCAATAAGTTTTAAGAATTGGGTTCGAGCCTCATCAACTAGCTGTGTGTTGGTGTTTCTTATGTCCCACTTTCATCCTAAACTATCCAAAAAATAATAAGTGAGTTTCTCACAGACAGAGAGTATAGGGTTTGGTCTAAGAGCTGATAGGGTGCTAATATAGTCACGCCTATAGGAATGGCAAAATTTGCCTCACCCGCGAGTACCCGACCCGACCCTAATGGGTCCAGTAAAACCCGACCTGTTAAGTAAATGGGGCGAGTTTGGGTTTTAAAAACCTAACCCTAAGCGAGTTCGGGTATTATACATACTCGCCCCAAACCCGACCCGTATATGTGTTATAATTACTAAAATACCCTAAGTATATAAGTACCATAACTATTCTATTCCTCTACTCCAAGGAAAATTATTAGGTACTCCCAAAGTATTATAAATGCGTACTCCCCCCTTTCACATGAATGGTGGGTCCTACCATGAATTTAATTAGTGAGATCCACCATTTATGTGAGAGGAGGGAGTACACATTTATGGTACTCTGAGAGTACACAATAATTTTCCCTACTCCAGACCCTAACCTAATTTCACTCTTAATCTCTCTCAGACTTAGCCTGCCGCCCCTTTCACCCTCAAGCTCTCATTCTTACTCTCATCCATCCTCACAGTCCCAACCGCCGCCTCCCTCATGGCCATCGCCTCCCTCAAGCACTCACTCTTACCCACCTTGATGGCCTCACTCTCACTCAGCCATTTCTCCTCTATACGTTTCCACGTCCACCTCGCCGTCGAAGCCTAGCCAACACCCCTCCCTCTCTGATTAGTCAGCTCACCGTAAGATCATGAGAGTGAAATTTCCTGGATTCGCCAAGCCAACATCCACCTCTCTGGGTTTGTTCCCCAAAATTTTTTTTTGGGTTAATTTCCTAATTCTTACATGAATATTTCTGTTACTGGGTTGGGTTGTATTGTTTTTGGTTTGATAATTGATAAATTATGTGTTTTTTTTTTTTTTTTGGTGATTTGTGATGTGAAGTGTGGAAAATGAAAGCATGGGTCTTTGTGATATGTTACTAGCTTACCTCGCATTAATGAAAATGGCTTGGTTGTGATTTGTGATTTTTGATGTGAAGCCTGGATTTTAATTATTACTTTTTAATTAGGTCAAGGTTTAGGGCCTTTAGACTGGGCCTTGAAAGGGGATGGCTAGACGGGGCCCAACGGAGCGGGTTTGGGTATAAAGAAACTCGGCCTGAACCCTACCCATTGCCATTCCTACATGCCTAGCTAGGGAAGCCACATTGGTCACCCACCTCTACCCATTTTTTGTTTACTAAAAAAAGAAAGAAAGACTATAAGCAAAAAAAAAAAAAAAAAAAACTTCAAATAAACATCCATATAGTGTTAACAAACTATCAACCATGACAAATATATAAAATTATTGTTTTTTAATATATTAAGATGCAATTATCTACCAACAAAAACTTTTTTTTTTTTTTTTTTTGCATTTCCATTAGTCGCTTATTCCTTATTGCTGCCCCACTACTAACATATAGTCAAACACCAAACAATAGTATATATTCTCTACAAACTCTTCTGTTTCTATATATTATAGCTTTATTCTAATGTTTTGAATTCCATTCTAGAGATCATTTCATGGAATATCTCGGTACTAGTGTATACCAGTGCATTGTTTTGAAATAATAGATATGTATTGGTTTAAAAATAAAATAAAAAATAAATCTTAATAAAATAAAATAGAATGGTTATAAAATATTTTATATATATATATATATATATATATAAATTTTGGTATTTTTGTAAATAAGCAAACACTTTTAGGGTATTTGTAAAGTAGATACTTTCCAAAAAATTTCCAAACTCACCTTTTCACTCCTACCCATGTGACTCTGCTCCTCTAACACTTCTATTTCTTATCTCACCTAACACTACTATTTCACCATTTCAAACCAAATCTCTGAGGGTCTGTTTGGATACCGTTTGTTTTACTAAAACTGAAAACTTATTGCTAAAAGTATTGTAGATAAAGATAAAAGTTAGTTAAAATAGTACAGTGGAGCCCATGAATAGTACCAAAAATAAGCTGAATAGTGAAATAATTTTCATTTATAATCTATATCCAAACAGACCCTGAATCTCTCATCATCTTCTTCTTTCTTTCTGTATATTTCTTTTCACTGTGCCTTTGTCTAGCTTCATTTTCTTGAATTTTTTTTTCACATCCTTGTTCTCACTCTCTATTCTCTCCAGCCTCTATCTTTCTCTCTCTAGCTCTCTCTCAACTTTCTCTAATTTATATTTTCCTAAATTTGGTTTGTATGTAACTATAGGTTAAAAGGGTTTTAATGGGTTTTTAGTTTTTTTTTTTTTTTTTTTTTGGTTGAGCTGGGCTCTGGGCTAGCTGGAGTGGGCTAGCTAATGGGTTAAGACTTTGGAAAAGAGGGCCAGATATTAGAAAGACAAAATAAACCTAATAAATTTTTTTTTTTGGGCCAAGGGGGCCCGAGCTCCCTACTAGGTCCGTCCCTGATGATAGTGAGTAGAGATGAGACAAAAGGGAAGAGGTAAGAGACAATAAAATAAAAAAAGTGTTTTGGGAATGAAAATAGGTAATGTGAAAACAAAAGATTAAATTATAAATAAAATAAAACTTATCAGATCAAAAAAAAAAAAAAAAAAACAGTAATAAAACTTAGATAAACTTAGGTGCAGTATATTAAATTCCCAATTAAATTTAAACATTTGGTTGTAGTGACTAATAAGATAAAAATAGTATTATTTTATTCAAGATAACTTTTCAAAATTATATTTAAGTTTTACTCTATAAGATATGAGTAATCTAAATAGGGAGAAATTATATGGTCCTCATGGTGGACAAATGATGTGGTTCACCATTCTAGTAAAAGACTCCCACCTATTTAAAATTGCTGAGTCAGCATTTAGTTTTTATTTAAAACTCCACAATTTTAAACAAGTGGAAGTTTTTTACTGGAATGGTAGACCACATCACTTGTCCACCATGAGGACATTATAATTTCTCCTAAATAGGGCAAGACTTAGGTTCTCTTCTTAAGATTCTGTCATGTGGATTTTTTTCCATGTGAAGGAAGTGTATTTTTTTAGTTAAGTATTCACGTGGCAGAATCTAGAGAGGGGAACTTAAGGAACAACATCTAAGGTACTGTACCTAAGTTTTGTCCATCTAAATATATAATACGTTGGGTTCAAGTTACACTTGACGTAATTCTAAGTAATGTTACACCATGGTCACCTCCCAATAACTTGTTATAAAATTCATATTTTAAAAATCTCACCGTTGAATTACATGTTTTACATGTTCTTAACATTCATGTCAATTGATTGTTATTTACCATTCAATCCATAAACTCATTTTTTATGCATTATTTTAAACTACAAAAACTTGAATTTAAAAAATTGATTGATGACATGGCTATTAATCTTTGATCATTTCAAAAATTTTCAAGCATGGAGAATATACAAAGATAATGTAATATAATAGTGGATTTGTCAAAATTCACGTTCAATTATAAAATAATAAGTAGTGTAACATTGCTTAAAATTACACTTATATAATTTGAATCCAACTCATATATTAAATAGAAACATATACATACATACATATATATATATATATATATATATACACATACATACATACATACTAGACTTATCACTCGCGCTTTGCACATGCAATAATGTTTTTTTTTTTTTTTTGTTTTTTTTTTTTTTTTTTTGTTTAGTGTTATAATGTTTAAAAGTGATATATAAATAACTGTGTGTGTATATATATATATATATATATATATATATATTTTAAGAAAGAGGTAAAGTAACATGGAATAATGATAAAAATGAAACAGAGAGTCGTAAGAAGTCGAAACCTAATGAGACATTTGAATTTATTGATTGAGATAAGAATTGTGATAAGTAAAAAAATTTGAGATTTAAGCACAAGAAGGACAATATACGTTAGTATGGATGGATGTTGATTATGATAATTGTATAGACTTTGGATAACAAAAATTTTGGAATGTTTTAAAGAATAAAAAAATCATAAAAATTTCGGGATAAGAATGAGTAGTTTTTACTTGAGGTAGTGGGGTTTTTTTTTTTTTTTTTTGACGAAGTAATTTTGTATTTTTTATATAAAGATATTTGAAGTAATTGAATACAAATAGATAACAAATACAGATAAGAATCAGACATTTGAATACAAATGGGTGGTGAGAATAACGGTTTTCTTTTTTCCCTTTTGTATGTGAGGTAGTATTACTCTTTTAACATTTTTTTGGAAGAAGTAATTTTGTATTTTTTTTTTTTTATAAAGATAATTGAAGTATTTGAATTCAAATAGATAACAAATACAAACAGGAATCAAACATTTGAATACAAATGGGTGGTGAGAATAATGGTTTTTTTTTTTCCTATTGTATGTGAAATAGTATTATTGTTTTAACCTTTTTTTTTTTTTAATTTTTTGTTGGAAAAAAAAATTAAGCTAAAGGGTATGTTATTTAAGTATTTATATGAGAATATTTTGGTACACCAAAAATTGAAGACGAAATATGGGAATCCTCTTATTTATAGTACACACACACACACACACACACGTATATATATATATATATATATATATATATATATATATATATATTCCAACTTAGACCTCTTACTTGATGAATAAGATATATTACCAATTAAGTTAACTGAAACTCATAAATCTTATTTTAATAACAAAACAATTAATATAATTAATAGCAACATAGGAACATTAGCATCAGGTGTGCTAAATACCAAATATACCAAACACTAAAAAATCACTTACATCAGATGTTTTAAATGCCAAAAAAATTGGTGGTGGTTTTGGCGGTGGTGTTGGGTTGATTTTGGGTGGTGATTGATGGTAGTGGGTTTGTGGATTTGGTGGGTTCCGATCTAGTGGTGGGTTTTGATCTTTCTCCTTTCTCACTTTTTCTTTGACTTAGTGGTGGCTAGTAATGGTTTTGGGTTGGGCTGTGGGTGGTGGTGGTTTTGGTGTTCTGATATAGTGGTTTGCTGGGTTTATATTTTTTGCTTGTGGTTAGGTTGATTTTGGTAGTGTTTTGCATTTGGGTTTTTTTTTTTTTTTTTTGGTTGGTATTTTAGCATCATGGTGGCAGGTGGTTATGGGTGGTTGTCATTGTGGAAATGGGTTATGGTTGAGGAGGCTGTGGTGAATGAGTTCATAGTAGAGAGAAGAGAGGTTTTGGGATATAAAAATTTAATTATTTTTTATTGGTTGTTTATATTATTTTAATGTATTGAATTGTTAAAATAGAACATTTGATGTAGGGTATATTGTAAAATGATGTGTTAAAAGATGGCACAACTAATGCTAGTGCTCTAAAATAACATTACTTAACTTGAGAATGTCCATAATTCATCAAAACAAAGAGGTTGTAATGCAGGACCAAAAAAAAGAAAAAACATTTAAGACTCTTAGATTCATATTTGCAATTCTCTTAAAGAGATTTTAGGGGGGAGGGATTTGAAATTTATAAATCTTGACTTTTTTTTTGTGTGTTATTTAATTTCATAGTTTTATAACAATTGAGGAGGGGATTCGAACCCTGGATGTTTTCTTTAGAAACACCAAGAAGTTTCAATTGAGATACAATGCTCTTAGCAGCTAAATATAAAAATTTAGAGCCCGTTTAGTAATGTTGTTCTAGTAATGTAATTTAAGTGTTGTGGAAATACATGTGGGTGACAAAGTGTTGTGTTGTTTAAATAACGAAAACTGTTGCTCAAATAATGTTATCAAACACGCCCTTAAAGAGCTAAACATTCAAATGCTAAAGAGCTTTTCAGGTTGGAATTCTAACATATTGTAAAAAATCAACTAATAAAGCCTTGCATTTAAAACTCTACTTACTACATTAATGCCAAAAAGGAACATATGGGGTCCTTAAAAGCTAAACATAGTTTTTGCTAAAGTAGAATATTTGAATCTTAGTATTAAAGGTGGTTGTTGTTGTTTTTTTTTTTTTTTTTTTTTTGAGATAGTTACAATATGATGCTTATCCTGCAGGTAGAACCATTTCTCCCCTACTTTTCCAACATTTTGTGTATTGAGAGGTGTCATTTAAGCTACATAGCTCTTGGCTAGTATTAAAGTTCTTTAGTGCACTATTCCATCTTGTTGTTCAATAGAACAATAATTGATATATATATATATATATATATATATATTACAATTTGTAATTTATAGAATAACAATAGTAAAATAAAATAAAAATATTTCACTAAATTTACATTTGTACCATAAAATAAGAGAATAGTGGAGAGATATTACCTTGATGATTGGTAATAGCTTAAAAGTACAATATTATCTTAGTATTGGTAGGCATTATCACATTTATTTTATGTTTATTACCACACTTACACGTAAATATAAGAGTTTGTAAGTTTTCTCTAAAATATACTCATTATGTGTATTTTTTTTTTCTTGTAAGAGGTTAAAACTAATAAACTAAGGATGCAAACATGAAGCTAAGAGAATTCAAGGGTGAAGCCCAATTGAGAACTGGCTTTTGAAGAATTTATTGAGTCAGAGATGTGTGGTAACATAAAAAGAAAGAGAGAGATTCGTTTAAGTCAAAGATGGAAATAATCTTGGCATAGAAATATTTTGACCAGTATTGGTATTTTGGCCATATCTTTTTACTCTAATATCGGATTGACTTGATTCTTGCAGCACGGAAACAGGACTTGAAGATTTAAAACTTTGTAGTTTACCAGAATTTTAGAATCGTTTGTATTCAAGGCCAAAGCCGACCTGGATCTTGACCAACTGTTGAAAAACGGGAATCGACATTTTATATTTTCCTTTCTAGGGAGCATGTATTTTAGGGTTTAAAATATTATAAATATTAAAGGGATACAAAGGCAGCCACGTTTTTGGCTGCTGAAAAACCTTATTTTTCATCAATTTTTAGAGTTTTTTTTTCTATGGAAATTTAAGAACCTAAGCTAGGGTTAGGGGTAAATCCCCAATGTTGTAAGTTGTCCACTGTTCAATCTAAGCATGTTTTTCACGTTTTGATTATTGAAATCAATTTTTTTTCTTTTCATAATTGTTTTGTTAGATTGATATTTTATTTCTAATTCTTTCATAAGTCTATTCTTGAATCTTCTTATTGTTAGAATATGGTTTTATAATCTTTCTTGTAGAACGGGGCAATTTTGTTAGATATTGCTTTTTCCAAAGTATTGCCTCTAGGGTATACGATGTTTTTGAGTTTTTTTAGTAAAGTTATTGTTTTCTAGAATAAATTGTTGGAACAGTTGATGAATATAATCAACCAAAGAGATTCTTATTAATGAATCATATTTCTAAATTTTCCAATAAGATAGTTTATGATGTGAACCCCGTCAAGAATAATGAGACCCAACAACGAAAGGGAACCCAAGTTCGTTCTATGGACAGATTCGAATGGAAGACCTCAACCCATTGATTATGACAAACAGGAACCTCGGTATAAGGAAGACGCCACAAACGGTGGTGGAAACTCCGTTTGATAAGTCAAGATGAACGCCACGGGAAATCCCGATAAGTTCGAATAGTTCTTCAAAGAATCAAAGAGAATAAATCTCACAAGTTTTTATGAATATTCAAAATGTCTTCCCAAAAACGTTTACAGACTTAGGAGCCTATTTAAGGGCCCCATAAAACTTGACAGACAAGAAAATATATTCTAAAAAAACTCCTAATTGATACCTAACCATATCAGGAATCAAATTTGACCTAAAAAGCATTAAATGCACCTAAAAACAAGGAAATAAATCACCTAAACCTAAAATAACGTTTTTTTACATAAAAATACCAAAAATAATAAATTGCAATAATTAAATAGTAAATTGTGTCGTGCATCACGATCCTTCTAGAATAGGCCCAAAATATTTCTTGCCAATTCTTAGCCTTGACTGGATCCTTCTAGAACTTGAATCAAGGTGACGATTCTTTGCTACCCACATGGATCATGCTCAATGGGCCTCCACGAATTTGCTTGAGCCCATAACTCTTGGATGAGTCCGTTGAGTACATCCTTGAACTTCTTTGCTTGTGCTCTCGTAACCGGCCCAATTGGTACTTGAACGAGATCCTTCGAAGCGGTGCCTTGGTCTCCATCAATTTATGTGTTTACTTACCCGATTGTGTACTAAATTGGATTGGTAAAGGATGCTTAAAAATAGTGGACAAACCCTAACACCCTAGTGATTTTAATTATTGAGTTTTACCAAACTTTCTTTTTCTTAAGTTTCAATCATATTTTTCTATATATTATTAGTGCTTTTTACGTGTTCTTGTTTTCCTTTTCTCGGTGGAATGACAACCTTAGCTGCACTACAATTTCCATGACAAAATTGGACGACATCAATGATCATCTCATAAAATAAAATATAATTTATTGTCAATTCAAAAAATGTTCTTAGGTGGCAGAGCTGAGACGTGGACCAGGTCACTATCTTGAGACGATACACGTTGTTGTGGTTCAAAAAAGAATTAAATAGCCACAAATAGGCCCAAAGAGATAGAAAAGACATTAGGCCCATTTCACACAATAAAGAAAAGAGAGAAGGAAGAAAGAAAAGGCCCAGAGGGCTGGGATCCAGAGGAAAGGCCCAACCAGCAAACCAGAGAAAACCCAGAAGTAAGAACTGGGTCGGAATCCCAGAAGCCTCCCAGAAGTAGCGGATCCTTGGACGTGCGAAGGAGGATCATGGCAGAAAAATTAAAGAAAGATAAAAGACAAAGGGCACAGGCTTTGAAGGGAAAAACGGAAAAAATCATTAGTTCCCCGAAGCCCCAGGACGTGCTATAAAAGGAGGAAAGGATCCATGCTATAGGGTCATTCATTTTTAGAACGATCAGACCATTTTAAGCATTCACCATTGCTTTCTAAAGTCTTAGAGAGTTGCAGAAAAGACTCTGTAATTTAAGGGGAAAACAGAGGAACCATCCCCGGTATCCCAGGACAGCCACTACTGAACATGCTCGAATTCAATAAGTTCAAATTTTGCAAGTCTTTACAGCTTGAATAGCTATCAAAGTCTGCAACTTATGAGCTCAGTTGAACCTTGCACGACGTCTTAGTGAGCATTGTAATCACAACTTAATGAAATCAATGAAATATACCTCACATAATTAGAGGATCCCTAGCTTGTTCTTATGTTATATTTCCATTTGTCCTGCATTTCTTTTGCTGTTAAAATGTCATTCCATACAAATGTTCTTGTTTTGTTAGCTATTTGTATTGTAGGAAGTATGTTTTGGGCACCAGTCGATTCTTAAAACAGTCCTTTAGCTGCGGAGAATTGATCCCAGTCCACCAAGAACATCTTACACAGCTCAGGACTCTTGGGCCATAGTGCTGAAGAAAAAAGGTACTCTCACATTTTGGCGACTCCGCTGGGAACTGGGTAAAGAAAAGGGAAGAAGCAATCCCTTCGCAGAACATGCCTCCAAGACAAAGGAACAGTAAAGGTGCAAACATGCCACCCATAGCTTCTAAGCCCATGGGAGAAAATGAAGTGGCCTCCAGACAAAGAGGCGAGGTGCCCCTAGCAGAGCATGAAGCCGTATCAGAATAGAGGAATGCAAGGCAAAAGCTAGACCCTATGGCTCAAATGACCGCGATGTTGAAGGAGTTGCAACAAGAAGTTCACCTTCTCAAAGAAGGCAAGACGCAAGAAGTCAGAGACAATGCCCCCTATGTGGGTAACCAAGACAGAACCCAGCCAGAGGGAGGGTTAGCAGTGGGAGGAGGAACTAACCCCCAATACCTAACACTGGCAGACGTCAGTGCCCTCCTGGACCAAGAAAGGGAAAAACTTTCCAGGACCCCCAAGCAATTTTCTCGAGATCCCCCATTTCCACCAGAACTCCTTGGCAAGCCATACCCCAAGGGATATGAGCCATCAAAGTTCTATCCTTTTGATGGAAGGAATGGAAGTGCAGTAGAACACGTGAGTAGGTTTGTCCACACTATGGGCCCCTACACAGGAGACAGGGAGCTATGCCTAAGAGAGTTTGCTAAGTCCCTAGTGGACAGAGCGTACACTTGGTACACTACACTGAGACCTGGGTCCATTAAGACCTGGGACGAAATGATGGAAAGATTCTGTGAAAAATATTACCCTGGTGAGGACAAGGTCACTTTCCAAAGCCTTCAGATGGTGAGGCAGAGGCTTGGAGAGGATCCTGTCCAGTTCATCAAAAGATTTGAGGATGTGTCCCTAAACTGTTATGGGGACCATGAAGAAAAGGAGCTTGTGGAGACTTGCATCTCTAACATACTTTTCGATTACAGACTCAACCTCGAAAATTTATGTATCACACAGTTCGCTGACCTGTTACAGAGAACAAGAAGGACAGCACAAACTATGAGGGCAAAGAGGGCGCCAGCATCCCAAGCCATGATAGCATCGGTGGGAGAAAAAAGGAAGAGGCCTGATGGAAAAATGTTCGAGGAACCACCGGTGATCCCATGTACTGTAGAAGAATTAAACCACGTCCTGGAAAAATGGAACGGGGATGGAGTGGTTAGGCCATTCACTATGTCCAGGCCACTAACCGAAGAAGAAAGGAAGAATCCTTTGTTTTGCAGGATTCATAATTATGTTAAGCATTCCACCAAGGACTGCTGGACCCTCCGTAGGCTCTTTCACAGGAAGCTAAGAGAAGGAACCCTAGAGCTCACCCAGAAAGAACCAGAAGTACAAAGAAACCCCCTGCCCAACCACAAAGGAAAGGGAGTGGTAGCTGTGGTAATCCATGGGAACCCGGTGGAAGCAGAAGAGCCAGGAGGATCCTTCCACCCAAACACAGTCAGGACCCTCTAGAAGAATCCCAAGTTCAGATCACTATTCAATCAGCTGAGATTTGGACCAGAAGCAAGAAGGGTGGCCACGGAATCCCTCATGACTATAGCAGCAGATTCAGGAATGGAATGTTTCATGGCAGAATCACATGCCAGTCGAGCTTTCCTGGAGACAACCAATGCCATAACCTTCGCTGATGAAGACATGGAGGTTAAGCATCCAGACCACCGTAGACCTTTTTACCTAATGGCCACCATAAATGGTGTCCAAATCAGAAGAGCATTGGTAGATACAGGGGCATCACTCAACCTCATAGCCCTGAGTACCTTGGAAGCCGTGGGCCTAGCTGGAAGGAGGATCCTAGGGGCTCCCATGGAGATAACTGGATTTGGAGGATCAGCAGACTCAACTGAAGGATATATACAGCTAGCCCTAAGGGTGGGGCCAATAGTGGCCTTGACCAGATTTCACGTAATCAATTCAGAAGTATCCTACCATGTACTCCTGGGACGGCCATGGCTCCATAAGCACCACCTTATACCATCCACGTACCATCAGTGTGTTAAGGGGAGGTTGAATAGGAGGCATGTAAGGATCATTGCCAACCATAACCTTTTCAACCAAGGAGAAGTAAATTTTGTAGAAACAATATTTTATGATGAGTTAGAACCTGATGATGAAAGTCCCATGCTAGAGACCCCAAGAACACCTATCTTGGAAAAAGAAGAAGGAGGAGGTACCCATGACTTGAGAAACCTCCTGAAGAGAAAAAGGCAAAAGAAGGAGCCCAGCACCTCAGGATCCCAGGAGTGTGTAGTAGTGCGAGAACCCGGGGGAAGATTAATATATCGTTTGTGAAGGTGCGTGGAACCTGAGTGCATCGTGTAGGAAGGTCCCAGACCACCAGAATGTATGATAGCCTAGGAGGAAGTCCCAGAAGAACCAGTTAAAGAGACACAAATCCAGCCTGAGGAAGAATTACAGGAAGTAAACTTGGGGACTGAACTGGGATCCCAGAAGCCTGTTTTCATCAGTAGTCAGTTGACAACACAAGAAAGGGGGCCACTGGTGGCTTTGCTCAAAGAATATGCAGATGTGTTTGCATGGACCTATGATGAGATGCCTGGTTTGGATCCTGGATTGGTGGTCCATGCCCTCAATGTGAACCCAGGAGTTAAACCAGTGATCCAACCAGCCAAGGTCTTTCACATTGATATAGAAGCCCAGATAACTCAAGAGGTCAAGAAGCTGCTAGCAGCTGGCTTTATCAGACCCATTCAGCACCCCAGATGGCTTTCTAACATAATACATGTGAAGAAAAAGAACAGCCAGATCCGTTGCTGTGTAGACTTTCGCAACCTGAATAAAGCATGTCCCAAAGATGAGTTCCCTCTGCCTAATATTGACCTCCTTGTGGATTCAGCTGCAAGAAGTTCCATGTTCTCATTCATGGATGGGTATAGTGGGTATAGCCAGATTCGTATGGCTGCCAAGGATGCTGAGAAAACAGCATTCAAGACACCAATTGAAAATTTTTATTACACTGTAATGCCCTTTGGCCTAAAAAATGCAGGAGCCACATACCAGAGAACCATGACAGCCATCTTTCATGATATGATGCATGAGGAAATGGAAGACTATATGGATGATATTGTGGTCAAGTCAAAAACTAGGACAGGGCACCTTCAGGTACTTGAATGAGTTTTCAAAAGATACAGAGAATACAAGCTACGCATGAACCCCATGAAATGTGCCTTTGGAGTATCTGCAAGAAAGTTCCTTGGGTTCCTGGTACATCACAGAGGCATAAGTGTAGATCCAGCCAAAGCTGCAGCCATTGCTACTATGAGAAGACCAACGATAGTGAGGGAGCTCAAAAGCTTCCTGGGAAGGGTCTACTACATCAGGAGATTCGTGCCAAGACTAGCTTCAGTCACAGGGGGCTTATCCAAGCTATTAAAGAAAGGAACTGAGTTCACCTGGGAAGCAGAACAGCAGGAAGCCTTCCAAAGGGTCCAATAGATCATGAATCATCTGCCCACTCTCCAGGCACCAGTACGTGGGCGACCCTTACTATTATACTTGGCATTAAATACCTAAGCAATAGGAGCCCTACTGGCGCAAGAGGATGATGGTGGGAACGAGCAACCTGTTTACTATGTAAGCAGAACACTCAAGAATGCCGAAACCAGGTATCCCAGGATAGAAAAAGCTTGCCTGGTGGTTATTTACGCATCCCAAAGGCTGAAGAGGTATTTCTCAGCCCACTAGATCCTTTTAGTGACTAAGTCACATCCCATAAAAGCACTCCTGCATCAGCCCCTCCTAACAGGGAGAATAGCACAATGGCTGGTCCTGCTTTCTCAATATGACATAGGCCTCAAGACCCCCAAGGCCGTCAAAAGTCAAGCCATAGCCGACCTCCTAGCACAGTTCCCAGGGAAGGAGGAAAGCTCACTAAGCGAAGAGATCCCAGGTGAGGTAGCAGTAGCAGAAATCCCGGGAAAGAAATGGACTATGAGATTCGATGGGTCAACTACAGCAACCTCAAATGGGGTAGGAATTGTACTGAGCTGTGAAAATGAGGACACCATACCTCTATCCTTCAAGCTTGGTTTCTCCTGCTCCAATAATGCAGCCGAGTACGAGGCATACTTAACCGGGCTAACTATAGCACTCAGTATTGGGGTAAAACACATGAGAGTACTGGGAGATTCTAATCTTGTGGTCTCTCAGGTGAAAGGTGACTTTGCGCTAAGGGAACAAAGTTTGGCAGCCTACAGGACATGGGCACAAAGGCTGGAGCATGAATTCCTGACCTTTAGCATAGAGTACACGCAGAAAAGTGAAAACAGATTTGCAGATGTGCTTGCCACCCTGGGATCCCAAGTACCATTCAGGGGAAAAGACACTCTAGTCAGAATAGGAAGGCAGGAGTATTCTATCTTAAAAATCCTCCAACGGATATCCCCCGGAGAATCCCAGCAACAGGACTGGAGGAGCGAAGTGAAAGAAAAAATGAAAGAAATAGAATCCGGAGGGAATGTCAAGGAGTTGAGAGACTACACTCTAATAGAAGGAGAACTATACAGAAGACTACCCGGAGGGATCCTATCCAGATGTATCAATGAGAAAGAGGGGAAGCTAAGGTTGGAAGAACTACATACCCAAGTCTACGGGACCTCAGAAAAGATCAGTCTATATAGGAGGATACAGCGCATGGGGTACTATTGGCCAAATATAAGCAAAGAAGCATCAACTATACAGGAAAAATGTCAAGAATGCCAACCTTCGGTGGACAGGGGAGAAAGCTACGCTGTATTTGTTACAGAAGACTGGAGAACCCCTTTTATGGAATACTTGGCTTAAAGGATCTTACTAACTGACAGGACGCTGGCCCACCAGCTCAAGAAGCTCGCAGTCAGGTATTTCTTGCAGAACGGGATCCTATTCAAAAGGGGATATAGTGGAGATCCCCTAAGATGCTTGGGACCAAGGGAAGTCAGGGAAGTGGTCAGGGAAGCCCATTCTGGTGATTGTGGAAGTCACCCAGGAAAGAGGAGGCTCTATAAACAGTTACTACTATTGGGGTATTACTGGCCAACAATGAAAAAGGTCTCCGAAGAGGTAGTCAAAACCTGCCACGCATGCCAAGTCCTTGGAAATGCAATCCATACTCACCCAAATACGTTACAGGACATGGCAACCCCATGGCCTTTCCACACTTGGGGGCTTGATCTCATAGGACCTATAAATCCTCCATCCAGTGGTTACATATGGATCTTGGCAGCCACTGAATACTTTACAAAATGGGTAGAGGCCATCCCCTTGAAGAAGGCCACTGGAGCAACTGTAGCAAATTTCATTCGAGGCCATATCATTATAAGGTTTGGGATCCCCAGGAGGTTGATCAGTGACAATGGGACTCCATTCATAAATAAAGACATGAATGGGTTAACAGAGGCTTACTACATCAAGCATGGAAGGTCTACACCGTACTACCCACAAGGAAATGGCCAGGCAGAGGCCACTAATAGGGTGATATTGAAGATCCTTAAAAAAATGAAGTAAGAATATGGAGGAAAATGGAGTGACCACCTGGCAGATGTACTTTAGGCATGCAGGAGCTCTGTGAAAACAGCCACGGAATTTTCACCATTCTCCCTGGTCTATGGGACAGAAGCCATCAACCCAGTAGAATTAATTGTTCCCACACCAAGAGTAGTACTTGAGGAAAGTTAGGAGGACACCGAGGACGCAAACAATGAAAGGAGGTTAGCAGACCTGGAAGGGGTAGAGGAAGAAAGAGAGCTAACCAAGAGAAGAAGCCAAAGGTACCAGCAAAGGATGACAAGAGCATATGCACAAGCAGTACGCCCGAGGACTTTCACTAAAGGGCAGTTAGTACTAAGGACAGTAGAGCATGTGAGAAGAAACCTACCGGGACCCTCCAAATTTGCCCAAAAGTGGGAAGGACCCTACATCATCAGGGAGGCCTATGATAGTGGGCACTACTACCTTACAAAGGAAGATGGGACAATCTTGACAGAGCTCATAAATGGGAAGTGGCTGAAACAATACTACGCATGAGAAGGGAGAGGTCTCAGTACACTGGAATCCTTTTACCAAAACGCTCCAACCTGCTAAGTGTTTTTCCTTCTTTCATATATTATTATTTAAGTAATTTTGTTCGAAACTTGAGGTAGAAGGACATTCTATGATCCTTACTATCTTAGTTAGATTTGCAGTGTTCCTTGAATGACATTTATGTTTTAAAATTCAATGAAATTTCTTCTTTTTCTCAGTTATTAAATCGTAAGTATCACAAAACTCCTAACATGGACGAAATCAGGGGAGGATACCTGTGGAAATCTTCTTGCATAACCCAGGATCACCCCATAACTTTTGCCAAAACGCTCCAACATGCTAAGTGTTTTTCCTTCTTTCATATATTATTATTTAAGTAATTTTGTTCGAAACTTGAGGTAGAAGGACATTCTATGATCCTTACTATCTTAGTTAGATTTGCAGTGTTCCTTGAATGACATTTATGTTTTAAAATTCAATGAAATTTCTTCTTTTTCTTAGTTATTAAACCCTAAGTATCACAAAACTCCTAACACGGATGAAATTAGGGGAGGATACCTGAGGAAATCTTCTTGCATAACCCAGGATCACCCCACAGATAACTACGCACAGTTGAATTTAAATACATGGTCTAGGACCTCAGGCATATACTGAGGATATCTAGCCCAGTACTCAAAAATAAAAACTTGCCAAGATTCATGAGCTGGGACAAGCAAGGATACATTGCCAAACGTACCCAGTTCAATACTTGCGCAACCAGGAAGAAAAGGGAGAATACCTGGGGAAATCTCTTGGTGCATAACCCAGGATCACCCCACAGATAGCTGCAAAGCAGCTAAGTTTCAAATACATGGTCTAGGATCTCAAGCATGAACTGAGGATACCTAGCCCAGTACTTGATAAAAAAAAAAACCCTGCCAAGTTCATGAGCTGGGACCAAAAAATATAATAATATGTTGCTAAATGTACCCAGTTCAGTACTTGCGCAATCAAGAAGAAAAAGAGTGGGTACTTAGTTGGAACTTGCAACAAAACTTGTGGGAATCACAGGCCAGGACTCAGCAAAAAAAAAAAGAGAAGACAAGAAAAGAAGATCCACATGCCATTAAAAAAGGATTAGAAGCAACACTTAGAAGCCATACTAAAGCACAAGTACATGGAAGCAGTCTCAAAGAACAAGTGCATATCTAAACAAAAAAAAAAAGGGAACCAGAAGCATTGTCCAACCAAAGAAATAGAAAATAGAGAGAAAGCTAAGAAAGGAGGCCAGCCAACAAGGAGCCACTCGAGGGAAGAGCAAGGACAGCTGAAGAAAGAACCCTCTGCCTTTTGACTTTCAGATCTTGCAAAGTCTTGTGAGTACAAGCTAAAGTTTCCTCAGCAGTAGCAATCTCAGCATCAATACTTTTAGAAGCTTGCCTCTGGAAAAGTGCTTGGGCTAATGATCGCAGGTACTCCAACAAAAAGGACAAGTTGAACTTGGCTTCTAAGAGATCCTGAACAACTCCCCTCCATTCCAAGAGCTTTTCCTCAGAAAGAGAGTCCAGCGAAGAATCTCTCAGAGAAATCAACACGGCGCACAGCAGCTCCATCAGAATGTTCCCCAAAAATACTCCTTCTTTGAAATCAAGGGTAAAGTCCCCATGACTTTTAAGCAGCCCTTCTAGCAATGGTAGACCTTCCACAGGCACAGAGAACTGCAAGAAGCTGCCATAGGAGGACCCGAAGTGGCAGAAATGACTGGCAGGGAGGCTGTTGAACTCTAGAAGATCAAAGCGAGCTAAAAAGGTGGGGAGCCTTAAAGCAGGGTCTGAAACAACCACCTCTAAAGCCTTCCCCTTTGCTGCATCATCTCCCGAGGTCCCAAAGGAACTTTCAACCCCCTGAACAGCATAAGAATCAGCGACTTGAGCAGATCCTACACCTCCCTCAAGAACACGATTTCAGGATTCTTGATATCAACTCCTACAAAAAAAAAGGGGGGGGGGGGGGAACTTAGCTTCTAAAAAAAAAGGGGGGGGGGGGGAACAAAAAGTGGTGGAGGAGAAACCAGTATCAGCCTCTTGGGGCGGAGTTCTCTCCTTTTGCTCCTCTGACTTCTTGAAAGATTCTAGAAAAGAACACAGGGCAAGTTGAAGAAAAGGTGAGGAAGCCCCAGCAAAACGGCTAAAAGAAGGCAGGGATGCAGGGGGCTTCGCCATAACCAAAAAAAAAAAGGGAGGGCAGAAAGAGAGAAAGAATGCAGTAAGGACAGTCAACATCCCACCTTCAGAATCCTCCGATTCCAAAGAAGTAGCAGCACCAGAGGCAGATCTTGCAGTGGCTTGGCTTGGAAAGAGGAAGAACTCAAAAAAAAAAAAAAAAAGGGTGCAAAAGAGATAAAGATAAAAGGCTATATAAAAGAAAAGAAAGGCTCACCTGTTTGCCCGGATGATGATGCGCCTCCCAAGGTCCTTGTACTTAACCCAGTCTGAGGTAACACGGTCCTGACAGGACTGGGAATCTGTTCAAAGTGAGAACCTGGGGACGCAGGAAGCTTGGGAGCCTCAGGATCTTGGGCAACCTGGACATCCTGCATTAGTTGCCCGGTTCCCTCAGCTATGCCACCGCTGGGAGCCTCCTCCTCCTTACTCTAGGATGCAGCTTCAGCCATCTCCTCCTCCAAAGTCTCACCAACCACAGGGGGATGAACCTCAACCTAAAAAAAGAGAGAGAGGTGGAACAAAAAAAAAAGAAAAAGAAAAAGAAAGGGGATAAGCAACAGGGCAGCACGGGTATATAACACTTGTGAAATGAATATGAAGAAGCAGCAAAAGACACAGATAAGGAAAACCATACCACATCTTTACCAGAAGATTGGCTTCTACCCTTCCTGGGATCTAGCTTACACTTGGACTGCACAACAAAAAAAAAAAAACAATCACTCATTAGTTCAAAAAAGAAAAAAGAAAAAGGAAGAAACAACAAAGTTGCAACTTAAAAGAGCAAAGGAGGAAAGAGGCCTTGCCCTTCTCTCTCTTTCAACAGGGTCTCCAGGTCTCTGCTGTCTACTACGGGTACGTCTAGAGGGTCCCAAGGAACCATGAACTAAAGGACTCACAGGAGCTTGGGGAAAAGAAGACTCTACCTTAGTCTTCACCCGGCCCTTTGTGGCCAAAGGTTGCTCCACTTCCTTCTCCTCAGCAAGTATCAACTGTTTCTAGGATTTCCCAGTCTTCTTCTTCTTCTTTGACTTAGGGTCAACATCCTCTACACTCTCTTCAGCCGCGGCCTCCTTCAACTTTTCCTGTTTAATTGTTTTCCCTTTACTCATGCCAATGGGAGTACTGGCACTTACGGCCTCCACTGCCCCTTTCTTAATTGGTACCCCAGCAGAAACACCAACAACAAGGTCACACCCCAACCAGTTCTCTAGGAAATCCTGCGCATAAGTCACCCAGCCTTCTCTGGATTCTCTGGAAGCATGCCATTCTGCAAAACCAGTTTTGCTGCTCACAGCAGCAGAAACAATACTAGCAATAGGCAGGGACAGGCGCCTATTGGATGTTGGGGCAGAAGAGATGTCAGGGTTAGGCACTCTCCCAATCGTCTCAGAACCAGCATAATCAGCAAAGGACTTCTGAACCCTCCTCCAATAACCAGCATAGCCACTAGAGGCAAAAACTCCTCTCTGAGAGTTAGGCACTACAAACTGAGGACTCCGTCGTGACCAATAAGAAAAGGCCTGAAGTCTCATGAAGGAATCCAAAGAAGGAAGAGAAGGAACTATGTCATTAAACACTGGGGGAATATCCTGATCAAAACCGAACTACCGAAGTACTCGATGCACCGAGTAATGGGTGTACCGTGGGCCAGTCGAGGAAAGCATAGGAAGCTAGGAAGGACTAATGCAAGCTAAGTAGGCTAAGCGACCTTCATCACCACGACGTAAATCAAAAGTATTCCCTGTAGAAGTCAGAAAGGGAGATAACACAGAATCGCAAACAAAACCAGGGCCAAACTCCCAAGGGGAGCGCCAATTCAAATGGCCTGCTTGATCAAACAACTCAACCAAGTTAAGATTGCCACCTTTTAGACTCAGCCAACAAAAAATAATAGGGTGGCTGTCAGTGGAGCTGCCACAAAGCCTTTTTATCACATCAGGGGAACCCTGAAACTTATCTTTCACAAACTTTAAATTCCTACATTTTGCCAAAGTAACTGAAGAACGATCCCACATAAATACCTGGAGAATGGCGCAATGAAGCGAAGAAGTGATAACATAACAAGAGTCATCCTCTGCCTCATCTCCATGAAGTTGATCCAATTGAGAGTAAACATGGCCCAAAAACATAGGGGCTAAAGGATATTAAGCGCCCTAAGCTAACTTAAAAGCCAAAGGAAAAAGAGTGGACTTGATTCCATACCCGGAGAACTCGCTGAACAAGAACTTGCTAAGCCAGAATGCAAGGAACCCGGCACGCCTGACTTCCTTATCTTTCTCACGCGAAAGAGACATAACCCACCTGCCCATCCTGGCTGGTTTCCCACCAGAAGAAGCAGTACGTCCACCAAAGTGAGCAAATAATTTTTCTTCCACTTCGAGATCCTCGTCAGAAAGCTTAATATCAAAGGGGTTTTCATCCCTAAGCACCGGAAGGAGAAAATTGTTGACCACATCCTCCAAGGTAACAGTCAGTTCACCAACAGAAAAGGAAAAAGTGTGCAGAGCAGGACACCAGCGGCGCACCAAGTGCTTAAGGCCTTTGGCATCTCTGAAACCCTCGAGATTCCTGGAAATAGCCACTGCCTTCAGGACGCCGGCATGCTCCAAGCGGCCCACAAACTCCCTGTCAAAAAGCTCATTATCCACCCAAATGGGCCAGCCTTGAATCTTTCCAGCGACAAAATCAAAAAAGATAGGGACCGCTTCCTGAAGTCCTCGCCTGATTTGGAGATCAAAAATCTCCCTAGGGTCTGGAACTTGTGCAGAACCAACGAAACCCGCTTGACCAGAGAAAACCTAGGTGTGAGGGGATGGAGGGGCCTCGCCATGAGACACCTGAGGAAAGAATAAGCTAGGAGTGTACCAGGGGTCTCGCAAAGGAAAAGCAGGGCGCACAGCGACAGACTCATCTTGTGCAGAACTAGAAGAGCCCTTACCTTCAAAAGGACTGGGAGTACGCTCCTTTCTTTTTCGAGAAGAAGAAGAAGCCAGTGAAGTAATGGGTATCTGAAGAAAGAAAAAGAAAGAAGATGGCGACGAGACTGATCGAAAAGGCTGGTAACAGAGGACTCAGGTATACAAGGAAGAAGAGTAACGAGAAAATGCTAGAGTGAAGGAATAAGAACAGTTAGAAAAGACAATGTGTGGAAAGACGCGCCAGTTGCCAAGAATTAAATTTAAAAGGGAGGAGGTTATCAGCAGTTATTAATGAGTGTTATGGGAAACGTAAAAGTAGGTGGTGGGAGTTTTATTTCAGCTCAATTGCCACGTACCACGAAAAGGGGAGGAGTTACAAAAAAAAAAAAAAAAAAAAAAAAAAAAAAAAAAAAAAAAAAAAAAAAAGAGAAACAAAGGAGCCAGGATACCGAAGAAGTGGAAGATCAGGATCCTCGTGGAAAGGTCAAAACAAGAGAGAATCCTGTAGAAAACTCACGCATGGGCTGCAGGCAACGCATGAGCTCAGGGGGCTAAATGTTGAGGTTCAAAAAAGAATTAAATAGCCACAAATAGGCCCAAAGAGATAGAAAAGACATTGGGCCCGTTTCACACAATAAAGAAAAGAGAGAAGGAAGAAAGAAAAGGCCCAGAGGGCTGGGATCCAGAGGAAAGGACCAACTAGCAAACCAGAGAAAGCCCAGAAGTAAGAACTGGGTTGGAATCCCAGAAGCCTCCCAGAGGTAGCGGATCCTTGGACGCGCGAAGGAGGATCATGGTAGAAAAATTAAAGAAAGATAAAAGACAAAGGGCACGCGGACCTTGTGACCCAGACACGCAATGGAAGAACAGGGTAAAATGCAGGAACCTGGTTCCAACCATTTGGAGAAAGAGACAAGGAAGAGTACAACTGGAAAAGGCTGGAGCCAGAAGGGCCTCAGGCCAGCCAACGGGAAATTTGGAAATAGAAAGGAGCTGAGGGACTTTCATCTGGTCGCAACAAAAAGCAAGAAACTATGAAAAAAAAAGGAAACGACATGATTCTGGAGCAACTAGGCACGGCACAGGCTTTGAAAGGCAAAACGGAAAAAATCATTAGTTCCCCGAAGCCCCAAGACGTGCTATAAAAGGAGGAAGGGATCCATGCTACAGGGTCATTCATTTTTAGAACGATCAGACCATTTTAAGCATTCACCATTACTTTCTAAAGTCTTAGAAAGTTGCAGAAAAGACTCTGTAATTTAAGGGGAAAACAGAGGAACCATCCGCAGTATCCCAGGACAGCCACTACTGAACATGCTCGGATTCAACAAGTTCAAATTTTGCAAGTCTTTGAAGCTTGAATAGTTATCAAAGTCTGCAACTTATGAGCTCAGTTGAACCTTACACCACGTCTTAGTGAGCATTGTAATCACAACTTAATGAAATCAATGAAATATACCTCACATAATTAGAGGATCCCTAGCTTGTTCTTATGTTATATTTCCATTTGTCCTGCATTTCTTTTGCTGTTAAAATGTCATTCCATACAAATGTTCTTGTTTTGTTAGCTATTTGTATTGTAGGAAGTATGTTTTGCGCACCAGTCGATTCTTAAAACAGCCCTTTAGCTGCGAAGAATCGATCCTAGTCCACCAAGAACATCTCACACGGCCCAGGACTCTTGGGCCATAGTGCTGAAGAAAAAAGGCACTCTCACACACGTCGTCTATGAGATTTTCAGTGTAGTAGACTAACAACATTATGTGTGCCACCCCCAGGATATAACGACCCAGCCACCTTGCTGTAATTATCCTTACAAGCCTATACCGATTGTAAGATATGAAACTCTTAAAATAATACTCTCTTTTGCCTAGAAATATAGTTTAGTAGGGATATATATTTTTCAATAAAAGAAGAGGAAAAAAACCATACAAGTGTTTTAGAAATATGTTGCTTCATATAAAAGTGATAAGACAAAACTACATTTGTTTTTGTACATCCCATTCACTTCACATAGCTAGAGGTCTATATATCTCTATATATGCTGAGACCAAATAGTCTTATACTTAAGGAATTGTGAACACTGACAATCATTTTGAATTTCTCATAAATCAAATAATAAATATTTATTGTGGGGGTGAAAAATAACCAACAACGCTGCAGTTTAGAAGGCTTCAGATCTACACAATTAATTCCTAAAAATGGGAAAAATAATCCACAATGGAAGGATTAAGCAATGGATTAAGACAAATAACAAACGAATCAAACTCTTTTATAGAGGGAAACAACGTTCCTGAGGTGCCTAATACAGATTAAGGGAACTTGGAACTTAAAGAACATTCCCTTTGGTTCTCTCTCTCTCTCTCTCTCTCTCTCTCTCTCTCTCTCTCTCTCTCTCTCTCTCTCTCTCTCTCTCTCTCTCTCTCTCTCTCTATATATATATATATATATAGTTCTTGCCTAAGCTTTTGTTCTCTAATTTTCTCAACCCCCTTCTCTGTGGCTTCCCCTTCCTTTTATAGCTACTTCTCACTTCCTTTCCCTTTTCTAGTTCCCAGTTGGATTTTAGGGGATACTTGTCCCATCATTCTTCTATTCTGCCACTTCTTGATCATGAAAGTAGATTTCTAGGGGTGCTTCTACTATTCAGGCTAGTCATTCGGTATTGAATGTAGCTGACATTAGGTGAGGGGCCTCATTAATGTGGAAGTGATTGCTTCGTTGGGTCCCGCGTTTTCTTTGTCATGTCCCTTGGAGGGAGCTTAAGAAGAGGAGAAACCTCAGTTCAGAAGGGACATGTTAACTGCATTATATTCATTTCTTCGGGAAGAAAGTTCTGTCTGCCACCCCAGTAATGGGCCTTGGGGAATAAAATTAGCTTGGATTTCCACGGTGGTGGGCTTCAATGTTTTCTCCTCACTCAATAGGCTTCTTCGTTCATAACCATACTTTGGGCAAGGTCCACTCTTCAGAGCAATTCTTTGGGCTTTTGTCTCTCAGCCTAAGCTTACATTCATCCCCCCACATTTATTTATGTCAATAATTTCCCTTATTGAAAGGTCGGAACATTTGAAATGAAAAGTTTTATTAGGAAACATCTTTTGTAAGGAAATATTGCTATATACATTGAGCCACTAAACGTTCAAATGGTCAATAATATTTATAGTCATTCAAAAGCTGACATTATATACAAAATAACTCACAAATTAATACAAATATGAAGACTTTGAATTTGGTAAAGAGTGAATTGATTTCATCAAATCACTTAAATAAGCATTTCATAAAAGAGATTAAATTCTATAAGGACATGGTGTAAAACCTATGCTTTACTCTTCCAATCTCAACATGCCACATCATCTTATCACATATTTAAAAATAAACACAATCACACTCAATCAATTCTAATACCCATATATAAATCCAACTAAATTGAGAATCTATCGAGATGTTATTATGTGTGATAGGATGTATTTAATTTTAAGTAAAATACTGATGTGGTAATTACTAATTGGATAGTGTAAAACATGAGTTTTGCACCCCATCTTTATAGAATTTAATCTCTTAATAAAAATATTGTAATTTTTATAAGGGTAAATTACAAAATTGGTCCCTGTTCTTTACACCATATTTCAATTTAGTCCCTAACCTTTCAATTGGGCCAATTTAGTCCATAACTTTTTCAGTTTCATATCAATTTAGTCATTGTTGTTTTTTCTTGGATTGGAAAAGCTGATGTTTCAAACGGAACAATAAATTATTATTTTCTATGTCACGTCAACTCCAACTATACCGCCACTCTGATTAAAAAAATAATAATAATAAAATCAAATTAAAACTAAGACACGGGAGATACCACCAACCACTCATCTAATGAAAGAAGGCAACCTTTCTTGGGACCTCTGTACATCAATACTCCTTCGAGGAAAACATCTCCCTATAAACCTCTAAGAACTTATCAGTAGGAATGAACATCAAGTTTATCTTCCTTTGAAGGCCTCAAAAAATCTGTTCCATCCTTTGGCCCAAAGTTACTTTAGAGTACAACAGTTCAATGAAATGTTCCATAGACTAAAACTCCCAATCTTGTGGTGATCTAGTGAATTAAGGGTTCCAACTACGCCCACGATCCAAATAAGATGCAAATGAGGCATTCTTGTCTACTGTGACTCCATAGGATTCAAGGAACGTATCCTTAAGACAAGAATCTTCCCACCAAGTATCATGCCAAAAACTCACCCGTATACCAACCCCCCTTAATAAACTTGATTTTCTTGCAAAAGATATCTCATTTGCTTTTGATACATTTCGAAAGGCTTACCCAATGTGAACCTCGTACCTTTTCCAATGACCAACCCGTCTCATAAATGTACCCCAAACCGCAACAATCATTTCCCTAGAGGAGCTAGATTGAATTCAAACCCAAATCACAACTATCATTTCCCTAGAAGAGCTTGATTGAAAGTGCTCAACTTACCAATCCCTAGTTTTAACTTTGAGAGAGAGAGAGAGAGAGAGAGAGAGAGAGAGAGAGAGAGAGAGAGAGAGAGAGAGAATAATTTTTTTTAGAGTTTCAACTTATGGCGTCAGCTCCTGATGATAGCTTTTTATCATTAAGCTAATATACCAATCAGTTTTTGGTGTAGGTAGGGATTAAACTCTAGATCTCTTATATAACCATCAGTGACTTTATCAGTTAAGCTAACTGGAACTTACAGAGAGAGATAATAATAATTGACCATTATTGAATTAATTAGGTTAAAGTACGAATATGTAAAATGTTTTATTTTTTATTTTTTTTATAATTTGATATTAGCAATAGGAGCGGAGGATTTGAATATTGGTTGTCTTTATTGGAAACATCAAGAAGCATCAATTGAGTTAAAAAACTCATAACATTTTTTTTTTTTTTTGTGACAAACAGGAGTATCTAGACATTTTCAAGTATCTGACTATTCTTTCGGATGTATGTCATCTTTTGTCATTTCTCTCATCGAAAAGCTTTTTTATCAATTTGGTTACCAGCCATGAATAATAATTTCAAAACACTTTATCATTGAAGTTTGCTAAACATTCTAAACACTAAATTTTTTTATTGTCAAAACTCAACGGTTAAATTATACTTCCCATGTTAATACCAAAACGACTTAAATAAGACCAAACATAGATATAATATTACTAGTGGGAATCCAAATTAGTAATATGATTCAATAATAGTTTACAACATGAATATATATATATATATATATATACCTAATTTATTAATCAAACTGATTTAAAGGATAAAAGTGGTAGGGCGTCTGATGATGAAGCTGAACCTAATTCTAAACATGAACTTGCTGAAATTGAAACGTCATTCCGTGGCCCCATTTCTTCATTTCTAACATATTCAAGTTCATCAAAATTTGGTTGAACATGAGAAACTTTTTGAACTCCCTCCAATTCCATCATGATCTCTAACATGGTAGGTCGTTTCTTTCCATTCAAGTGCAAACATCTTTTTGCAAGGTTAGCAATTGTCATGACTTCATCTTTATTACAAACCTTACATACTTGAGTATCAAGTATATCAAAGAGACAGTTCTCTTTTAATGAATGAACAAAATATGTAGATAGATTTTGACTTTCTACTGATCTTGTCAAAGAAACTAGTTTTTCTCTTGTTAAAAGCTCAATAAGGACCACTCCGAAACTATAAACATCACTTTTGTCTGTAAATTGACTTGTTTGAAAGTATTTTGGGTCCAAGTAGCCAAAAGTACCATATACTAGTGTGGTTACATGAGTTTGGTCAATGGCCACTGATCTTGAAGTGCCGAAATCTGCTACTTTTGCTCTATATTTGTCATCAAGGAGTATGTTTAAAGATTTTATGTGTCGATGCTAAATGGGTAGTGAAGCTGCAGAGTGTAAGTATGATAGAGCTCCCGCAATTTCTGTGGCAATTCTTAAGCACATATCCCATGTTAGCAATGGAAAATCTTCATTTTCTTCGTGGAGATACTGAAAAAGTGTGCCATTGGGAATGAATTCATAAACTAACAAAGGAACTTCTATCTCAAGACAACACCCGAGTAGGTTAACCGCATTTCTATGATTGATTTGTGAACTCATTAACGAATTGTTCAAGATTTCCCTCATCCACTGTGTTGCACTTTTTAATTGCCACAATTCTTCCATCAATTAACATTCCTTTATAAACTGTACCTTGTCCACCCATACCATGTATTCTATTTTCATTAAAATGATCAGTTGCAATTTCCAACTCCTTTGAATTGAATAATTTTGCTTTCTGAACGTTGTTTTCATTTGAAGATAATTATTGTTGTAATAACAAACCACCATTCCTTTTGAAGAATTTTTGCATGAGCTTTATTTTGTTTCTTTTCTTTATCACTTTGTACAACCTCCAAATAACAAGGAGTAGAAACAGTACCCCAAAGCTTGGAGAAATAACTGCATACATCAAGCAAAAAAAATAGAAATATCACATCACCCTTTTTTTATTTTTTTATTTTTTCGGTTAGAAACATCGGCCTAAAAATTTAGGTTATAGAAAAATATGAATAAGTGTAAATATATTTGGACATAATTACAATGATTTGGAAACATCTTTCCCACTAAAAGTTGCCAACTTTTTTTATTCTACATTAATATGTTCTCACAATATGCACAACCTAAATAAGTGTTAACTCCTAATTAATTTCTTAAGAAAAAGGGAATTTATTATTAGGTACTTGATTTTTTAGTTAAAAGTTCAATTATGTAATGGCTTTCTGAGACTGGGATATTTTGTCACTTATCTAACTTTTCAACGTATGACACCTATTTGATGAATTCTTACAAAATTTTTAATTTCAAAAATCTAAATTGAAATGAAGAATTGACAACTTTATAGAGAAAATTTATTTCTAGATAGATCCGTAATCTATGGAAAAATATAGATGAGTGATGAGTAATGCAATTCAGTTAATAGTCTGAAACTATCAAGTTATAGGAGGTACGATTATATCTTTTAGTGATAGATTGCAAAGAGAACAGAAATTAAAAGCTAATTGACTTTTTATGTGCTTCATTTTCTAAATTTGCATTTAATTTAGTAAACTAAACGTGTATGAAATATAGTATTTTTTTTTTTTATATAACTTTTTCTTATCCGTGATCTAGCTCAGAAAGTAGAATCAATAGAATCCATTAAAAAGAATTAACTAAAAAAAAAAAAATTCAAGAGAATTAAATGGAAATTAGAATTATAAACACCGTAGAGTTACACTGGATGTCAGTTGTACCGTCCCTCTTAATGTCATGAACCTTATGCCATAGCATATCCTTGTCACTTAACCAAGATCTTGTTATTATTTTTCACTATATTCATTTTCCAAATTTCCAAATTTAATGAGCAATAGGACATACCTAGAATGGCTATCTTCGATGGAGACTTTCACTTGTGGCAATTTAAATTGCCTTCTGTATTCTCACACTCTAAATCAAGGAGAGATCTGGATCTGGGATACTTTGGCTTTTCGTCTTTGCATTCATTTATATCTGATAGGAATTAGATAACACGAAAATTAATAAATTTTTGTGCATTTTGGTGTTTACATACATATCTTTGCTCACTTATAAAGGCAACGAAGGTTTGGGCAAAATTTGTTGCTCACTCATATTGGCAACAGAGGTTTCAAAAGTACCAAGCACAAGTCGTTCTTCAAAATTGATTTGGGTTAAATCCAAGGAGGTTAATCAAGCTCAAACAGCCATATTACAAGGATTTCCTTGGTTCTTAAGCATCCGGGAAAACATAAGCAGACTCTAAACATAAACAGAAAACACCAAAAAAATATTATGGCTCAATCAAAAGCTGAAAGTAGAAAACCAAAAGGTGGTCGGAGCCAATTGCAAGTGAATCGCTTTAGCTTTTTCAGACTTTGTGGCAAAACGCAAATGTTATTTTAGCAAGAGCTTAAGACACCGACAGGTTTAAATATAAAAATAAAAAAGGGATAAATTACAACAATTATCCTTGAGAATTTAGGAAGTAAAACCCCCCTCTTGAGGTTTGTATAAATGCGAAAATCAATTCATTCCCCTAAAAAGTGTGATTTCACTAACAAGATATTCAATTTGAAAAAAGATTCTAACCCAAAAGATGAGATGACATTCCCTCTCATGAGTTTGATCATCAGATGACACACACACACACACACACATATAGAGGTTGAGTTCAAGCTATATCGTATGTAAATTTAAGTAATATTGCACTATTTAATTTCTTGTTATTGGAATAATAATTTAAAACTCACACTATTTGATTACATATTCTCTATGTTCTTAACACATAAGTTGAATTTCACGACAAAATAGGAAGTTATTCACTTTTTCATCCATAAACTCATATTTGATATATAATTTTAAATTACAAAAAGTTGAACTTTAAACATTTGATTGATGACATTTTTATTGATCCTTAACCTTGAAATTTTGTAATCATAGAGAGTATATGAAGATAATGTAATCTAATGGTAGATTTGTCAACATTGCTTTCAATTAAAAAAAAAACATTAAGTAGTATAACATTGTTTAAAGTTATACTATTGATAAATTGAGTCCAACCCCCCTCTCATAAAAGGGTGTGTTACTTCATAAAATGTTTTTGTGAGTTTCATTTTGTAAAATTGTGAAGAAAGCTGGTGTAATTTACCCAAAAAAAGAAAAGAAAAGAAGAAAAAGTGTACAAGATATAAATAAGAACAAATAATACTTATTATATTATATATTAGATCATTATATAATGGGAAATACATAGTTTAGTTTAGGAAATATTTAAGTTAGAAATTTAGAATATATGTTATTTTGATAAATATTTCAGACTAAAACCTAATCATTAACTTAAAATGAAAGTGTGGAACATTAGAAATACAGTACAAATTTTTAAAGATATAATTTAACATCTTTTATATTGATTGTGTTGTTAGTAATTAGTTTTTGTAAAAAAGTCGAGTCGAGATGAACCGAGTGTTAAAGTTTAGGATTATTTATTTAATTATTCTTTGAATAGGAGTTTGATCTGTGCAAAACTGCAAGTGCACAGTATCGTAGTTTTATAGTAAAGTGATGAGAAGAGTATCGTCCTCAGGGATTGGTAACTTACTTTTGACAAATACCAAAATTATGCTAATCTCGATTTTATCTAGAGAAGTCACTAAGGTTGTTGTAATTGGAATTTAAAATAAAATCAAATTAAAGAAAGTACGTAGAGGAAAAGAATGATAATGCTCAAAAATCAAATTAATGGGAAGAAAACTTCTAGGAAATCGATTTCACCTAATTCCTCACTATGCTTTACTCATTTAGCTAATTGAATTTAATTCTTTCCGTTTGTTAGCAATCTCCACACTCATCCAAAAGCCTCTTTCAACAATCAATTGGAAACATTCTTGTTCATCATTTTACACAAGAGTATGCAATTTAATTAAGCAAGAAAGCATTAAAACCAACGATTTTAATACTACATAGGTTCATACAAGTCTTTCGATCTCTATATTTACCTATGCTGAAATATTCAAGATCTATCCTGTAATTCCCTCTTTCGACAACAAATCACAAGATCAAAATCATCTAATTAATGGCCAGTTAATTAGAAGCAATAAACTCAGAATAAGTCAGACAAACATGAAAAGAATTAATTCAAATTAACATAGAAAAGCAAGCATAGTTCGGAATTAGATTACATCGTTTTCCTAGAATAAAGAAAATTTAGTTCATGCTGAAAATTAAACTCAACAAAAACGGATTCACCATAATTTTTCTGAGAAGATTATAAGGAAAAATGGCCTCTCAAAGAAAATATCTTGTCTCCGTCTCTGCTGCTTTCTCCTTTTCTGTTCAACGTCGTTCCCTCAGTTCAGCCTCTCCTTTTCAGTTTCGGCCTCTCTGTTCAGCAAAGAACGTGTTCCCTTTTAGTTCAGCTCAGCCTCCCTTTTCTTTTCAATTTCAATGCCCCTCTCTTTTTCATAAACGTGTTGCCCTTTTTCAGCCCAAGACGTTGCTCTGTTTCAGCCCAAAACGTTCCTCTGTTTCAACCCAAAACGTTGCTCTATCTTAGCGTTTTTTTCTGCTTTAGCCTTTTCTCTTTTATTTGAATAAATCTTCATTTTTTTCAAATCTGCAATAAAATTTAAATAACAATAATGAAGTCTAAAATCAATAATAAATAAATAAAATTAGACTAAAGTTTAAAGTTGAGAAGTGATAAATTATGCCAAATTATGCAAGTCATTAGAGTTGTGGTCAAGGTTATCACCAAATTAGATTACATATTCAAGTTTAGTTCATTTTTTGGTTGAAAAAATTTAAGCATGTTCATGAACAACAAAATTAGATCAATCTTTTCTAATATCTAGTAAACATTGCAATAAAAATTTGTATGTTGAATGAGGATTAGTGTGTGTTTGGATACTGCTTATTTTGCTAAAAATTGAAAACTAAAAACTTATTACTGAAAATAATAAAAAAATAATTTCTAGTTTATTGTTCACTGTTGAAAACATTGTAGCCTTAGTATGCTGAATGAGGAATGGAAATCCACAATATTTTAATTATATATGTAAACATTGTATTATAAGTCTGTTTAAAAAACTCTTTATATTGCTTTCATATTTGTGTGTTCTAATAAAGTATTACTGTTTTTTCAAAAAAAGAAAAAAGAAAAATATAAAGATGTTTATCCCACACCGGTTGTGTGTTAGAGTTTCGATCCTTATAACTCCAGGCTACTACTACAAAGGTTAGATCCTTTTGTAGCAGTACTCTAGTTATATAATGTATTATAAGCTTGTTTAAAAAATTCTATATATTACTTTTGTGTTTGCGTGTTCTAATAAAGTATTACCGGATGTTTATCTCACATCGGTTGTTTGAGTTAGAGTTTTAGTCTTTATAACCTCAGGCTACTACTACAAAGGTTATGTTATTTTATAGTGGTACTCTAATTATGTAATGTATTATAAGTCTGTTTAAAAAACTTTATACATTACTTTCGTGTTTATGTGTTCTAATAAAGTATTATTGTTTCCTCAAAAAACAAAAAATTATGACGTCCACTTTGTAATAATTGCTCTTTATTTTCATGTCAAGACATCAATCAATTTTTAGTGTAGACATACGAGGTTCAAATCTCAAATATTTTATTTGATGATAAAAACTTTACCAATTAAGCTAATGGAAATTCATAGTATTTTAATTATTTGATATATATATATATATATATATGCATCTAGTGCAATAATAAAAAATAAAGACAGTTTTAACCCATTGATAATTTATTTTAGTATAAATATAGTATATGATGATAAGCTATTTAAAATCATATATAATTCTTGAATATAATTTAAAATAACGTGGTATTATGCATACCTTTAAATTTTTTAAAAGAATTTTTCACTATGAAATATGTACATACGTGCAATATATGGTATGTGTACTTTACTTACAATGCTCAAAAGAATAAATTTAGCAATATTAATATTTCTGTTTGTGGGGTCAAGGAATTTGGCAACCCTGGCCCACTTTATGCTAAGCCCAAAGCTCACGTCGAGGAGGAAGAAGTGTTCGAAGACAAGTAAAGGAAGCTCAAATTACCAAGAAGTACTGTCGAGGACATTCCTATCCTCAACTTGCCGAGATCGTGGAAAGGAAGAGCGATGCACCATTAGAGGTAGTCCTTCAGCGCGCCCCAAGGAAAAGATAAGTACAACGGGTTAGTCATGAAAGTATGGTGGAGGAGCAATTCTAAGAGGAACTATCACCTCCACATTAAATGCCCACAACTAACATTCTGGCCGCATTAATGGAGAAGTGACCCTTAAACAGTGTTGCCTTAGTTGCTGCAACTCACAGAATGGGTGGGAAGGTGGCTGATGGGACAAGCACCTCAGTGATGACCTGTATGATCAACAAATGGAGGGTCAATATTAACTGGAGGGGGGATATATAATATAAGAAGTCCTCCAGAAATTGGGATGAAAATTTTAGAAGGAGGAAGTATTAAAGCACTTGTATCATCTTTGCAACAAAAGAAAAAAAAGAAAAGAAATAATAAGAACGGTACCCTCCTAGAAGAGTGCCGAGGAGTGGGATTTCATACCTTAGACTATATCCTTGTCATTCAAACCACATACAGCCATGTCTAGTTGTTGCAATCCTCACTAGAACCCAGTTCTTTGACCCGCTCTCTACAAATTCATTGTATTGGGCTAGCTGGGCTTGGGTCCGCTCATCCAACAACGGAAGCGCTCAAACTCGGACCCTACACTGTTAAAATCCAATCTACTAAAATTTAAAATTTATTTGCAATAGTCTTATTATTAATTTATGATTATTATTATTTTTTGATGAGGAAAACATTAGTCTTATTGCATGCAACCTTTTCATCAAGCTAAACGTACTGTCTACAGCTAAAAAAAAATAAAAATAAAAATAAAAATGTATACATAGGATCGTAGGCCTCAAGAGTCAAGAGATTTATATATACCACCGCGCATTTTTGGTGCATTGGTCACTCTACAAGTATAAATGTTTGTGAGCTGTGGGAGGTAATGGTCAGAGTTTAATTCTTCAGAAAAGAGCTTTTCATACCTATTCATTAGATTAATTTAGAATAATTTATATATGAGTCAAAATTAGGCATGTAAAGTAAAAAGTTGGGGAAGATCAAGGTGTTGGTAATAGAAGTTTACCTTGACATCCCATGTTAAGGTAAGGATTTCCTTCGTATCCACGGCGGCAATAATAATACGTGGTCCCGTAACTCGTATAATCCAGATACATATTCCTTCTACGCGCCTCGGTGATAGTTAAATTTATGATGGAAGTAGAGTTAGGTATTGTCCACTCCAGCGCCACAGGAACGTATTCCAAATACTGCACATCGTTAGAGGGATCTGTTTCATTTGATTCCAACCACCGTGTATCTGCTAGGAAGGCATGTTTGCTAGAATTCATGTTGTTTGTTGTACTCTCCAAAGTAACAGTAAGTCGTTGAATCCCATCAGAAGGGACTGTGGTCTGGCAGCAGTCGAACCCTGTGCATTTACCTCTCAGCTTTTGACTTTTGCAATCCGTCTTGCAACCAACAAACACCATAGAATCAAGACCAGCCATTGTGGCCTTGTTGTTGCAACCAACTGAAACGAATTTATTCCGATATGACGAGAAGAAAAAAGGAGTTCCGGTGATGTCCACAACACCCACACTTCCCGCCACCGAACTCTTATTTGTGAAGTTCGAAGAAATAATAGGCATCTTCATCAATGGTTTGTTTGCTCTTTTTTTTCTCGTCTGGGTGCCTTTCATTTTTGTTGGGTTTTCCTTGTTTTTAGCTAAATTAGCCATTTTTATGAGATATCCTCTGTATATTTGATGCTTTTCTCATCTGGGTGCCTTCTATTTTTGTTGGGTTTTCCTTGTTTTCAGCGAAAATGGCCATTTTTAAGAGATATTTGCTCTTTTTTCTCATCTGGGTGACTTTTATTTTTGTTGGGGTTTCATTGTTTTTAGTTAAATTAGCCATTTTTATGAGATGTCCTCTGTATATTTGATACTTGATATGAGAGTCTGATTAAGAAAGCGGTTGTTTTCATTGTTGCTTTGCTCTTTTTTCTCATCTGGGTGCCTTTTATTTTGTTGGGTTCTCATAGTTTATCTTTGGATTTGTGTGTTTTTAGTTAAATTAGCCATTTTTAATGAGAAATCCTCTGTATATGGCAAATATGAGGGTCTTTCTGGGTTTGCTTTTACTTAATCTTTGTTGGGTTCTGACTGTTCAGATAGATATTTATCTGCAGCTAGTTTGCTTTTACTTAATCTTTGTTGGGTTTTCATTGTTTATCTTTGTGTTTTTGTGTTTTTAGTGAAATTAACCATTTTTATGACGAATCCTCTGTATATTTGATACTTATAAACATGAGTCTTAATTAAGAAAGCGGTTATGGTTTTTAGTTTTTCTTTTGTTTGGCTTTCTGGGTTGGTTTGCTTTTAATTAATCTTTGTTGGGTTCTGATTTTTAGATAGATACGTATTTTCTGCAGCTAGTGAAATTCTGTCAATGTGTCATACTTATGTAGTGACTATGGTAGTGAATGGGTGACTAGCGATAATATATCAAGAAAAAGAATAATAAAGGCTCAAAATAAACAAAGATGGCCTAAAATCATCTCTTAAGAATTGAGACAGTTCTTCAAAATTCGTGACTTTAACATATTCAAGTGTGGCATAAAATTGATGAATTCTTAGCATTCAAACAAATAAGAGAATAATGAGACTAGGCAACAACAAAATTATGCAATTCCAAATGACAAAAAAAAAAAAAAAAAAAAAAAAAGAAAAGAAAAGAAAGAGAGATCAAAAGAAAATAACCCTGTAAAAAAAGAATGGCTCAAGAAATCACAAGGGCTAGAGTCTCTACACTTTATTTTCAAGATTTTCAAAGTCGTCTCTATCTCTCAACCAAGAAACATGTTCATGTGGCTAAAGTGCCTGTGCATAATAGTTGAGTATGAAAAACAACGGAATTTTTTAGTTAAAATTAGCATAAAGAACTTCGACTTGAAAACTCATGCTAAAGAAACAATTTTTTTTTTTTTTTGGTTGGAAAAATTGGATTAAAAAGAAAAACAAAAATCACTAAAAATAACAAAAAAAAAAAAATCAACATAAAATAAAACCAAATCCAAATCATTTCAAGTTCCTCCCCTTAGCCGAAAACTTACTGTAGACATCGCATTTTGTACCCCTTACGACTCGGGCCCCTGTTCCCCGATGATGCTCAAACTCTAAGGCCCAAGGCCAAAGTAAAGCCCAATCAGATATTAAATTGACTTGAGGAGTGTTAAAATGGAAAATATAATCTTTTAAATGAGCAAAAATCTATTTTTGGAAATAAAATAACCAAAGTGGCCCTTGGCCTGTGTACGTGGGCCAAAGCTTGCGTACGCAAGCACATTCCTTCGTATGCAACTAGGGTTTCAGAAGTATAAGAAATGTAAGTTTTCTGCAATAATGACTGAGATTTAGAATGAATTCCACATTATCTCGAAGCCGCTTTAAACCCCATTTTTTCTACTATAAAAAACTTTACATGGTACATTTTCAAAACACATAAAAATCTCACAGGAAAAACCTAAGGTTCACTAGAAAATAGTGAATCAAAAGGGAGTTTTTCACAAAACACTCTCATGTAATTTTTTATTTGATTGAGACATTTTCTGGCCCTTATCCATTTAGTTTAATGTTGCTAATCACTATTTTATTGAATTATGATAGATTTGACTGAGAGGAACGATCAAAATCAAAGCTTGGGAACTCCTTTTGAGGTATCAAGCTTCAACCTTTCTTTTCTCTTTTTAGTATTTCTTTAGCTGATTAATCTGTTTTCCTTGCTTTGTTTGTGTTATAACCTGTTTGTTTAGAGTAGGTTTATGTTTTCTTTTTATATTCTAAGCATGCTAGGTTGTTAGAATTAGGTTTTTTTGTTTTGTGCTTCGTGTTTCTGGGTTAGGGTTTTGAGTAAGTCCCACGCACGCAGGCCATGAGGATGCGTACGCAAGTTAAATCCTGCGTGCGCAGGCTTTGGGCTGCATATGTAGGTGCTTGCCCAGAAACCCTAATCCAGATTTCTTGTTTGTTTGTTTTGCTTGTTTCACATGTTTTACCTCTGTTTGAATCCTTCTCACATGTTTATACATATTTACTCTTCTGTCTTGTATGTTGCTTATCTTTAACATGCTTAGATTAGGGTTTTATGTTTGTTTCTTGCTTTGATGCTATGAACATGCATTCACATGCCCATTCATGATGCCATAGGTGCTGTGTTGCTAAAAGGTAAGTAAAGGTAAATCATGCATAGGTATGAACATGCATTTGATGATATACATCGTTTAAATGCTTGCTTAATGTCCAATTATATGCCTTACGTGATCTTGTGTTTGCCATGATATGCTTGCTGCCATGTTAGATGAATGTTAGGGTCTCTTATTTATGTGTGGTTTGGCTTCTTTGCTTTATGGATAGATATGATATGTTGTTTTGGGATGAATGATGCCATGATTGTATGTTTAGATACATGCTAGTGTGTGTGTGAGTTTAGGATATAAGTGTTGTGATTTTTTTTAATAGGGTTGGGCGATCGTGGGTGACTAACACCTTCCCAAGAGCGTACATAAACTCCAAACCCATACTTTGGTAGTAAGATCAATGATCCTTCCTTGAAGGGACACTATATATATGGTTCCTAAACCATTGCAAAAACTAGGTGGTGACTCCCCCTTTGTGCCCAGACTTATATTATCCTCAATGTTAACAAAGAAAAACAATAAAAAGTAAAGATTACATTGAGTACCTTGAAGAGATGAACATAAATGAACCAAAAAAAAAAAACTTTAACACTTGCAAAAAGGGTTAGAAAAAAAAAATCTAAACTACGACACAAACACTAATGCTAATTGCTTGGCAAGTCTTGATAAATGAGATCCTACAAATTAATGGATTCCTCTTCTTGTGGAAAAATCTCAAGAAATGGCTTAAGACGTTGTCCATTTACCTTAAATATGTTACCATTCTTAGGGTTCTCAATTTCTCTAGCATCATGAGGGAAAAAAATTTTAACAAAGAAAGGTCTAGTCCATTTAGATCTCAATTTTCCAGGGAACAAATGTAACCTAGAATCATACAAAAGAACTTTTTGTGATGGTTCAAAAGATTTTCTTAAAATGGGTTTGTCATGAAAAACCTTCATTCTTTCTTTATAAATCCTAGATTTCTCATACGCATCATGCCGGATTTCTCCCAACTCATTCAATTGCAATTTTCTCAATGAACTAGCCTTCTCTAAGTTAAATTCAAACAACTTTATTGCCCAATACAATTTATGTTTCAATTCCACAATCAAGTAACAAGCTTTACCATAAATAAGTCTATAGGGAGACATACCAAGAATATTTTTATAAGCAGTGTGGTATGCCCAAAGCACATCATTCAACCTTAATGACCAATTTTTATGATATGGGTTAACTGTATTTTCCAAGATTTGTTTAATATCCCTAGATGGTTTATCATTGTCCTCTAAATAGATTCTATGAGTACAAACCAATGGACTAAGTCCTTTTATGTCAGCTATGTTCATTCCTATAGCACCCTTATGTTTACTCAAAACATTTAATAACTTACCTCTTGTAAAGAGTTAAGTTTAGAAGATATTGCCACTGGAAAAGTCTCATTAGTTCCTAGAAAAGCATATTCGAGTTAGATTGGCTAGGGCTTTCACTCCAATTTTGGTACTTGCTTACTATATCACAACAACTTTATCTCATGGGGTGGACACAAATTTCAATTTCCAATCACTCACTTCCAATTCTTGTGCAGATTCCAATAGACAATGAATGTATACAATTTCGAAATTCTCATAAAATTAAAATCACATGAATTAACTAGACAAGCTTCTAATGGATCTAAAAAACATGTTTTATTGAATTGTTCTTAATCAAATGTTTCAATTAAGTCAACTTCATGCACATCATCTCCATCCCTAGGTTGCTTACAAGTATTAAAAATATTAAGCTCAAGGGTCATATTGCCAAAAGATAATTTTAAGAATCCACTTCTACAGTTTATTAATGCATTAGAAGTTGCAAGAAATAGGCATCTTAAAATCATAGATGCATGTCCAAAATAAAAAAGTCAATAGGAAAATAAAATTTGTCCACTTTGGAAAATCCATGTTTTTGTTGGCCTAATTCGGTGCCAAATTTGTTAATTATTATCTCATTTTAATGTATCTTTCCTAGACTTTAATGTAATGTGCGGTAGATGTACTTGAGCTTTTCCCTCAACATTAGAAAGCTATATCAACTAGAGATCTCACGACCTAGAGGCGACTTGTAGGCGACACAACTCGCTAGTGACACGTGGCAAAGATCTAGAGAAATTGCTGATGAGACTATCTCATGACCAAAAAGCCCATGACAAGGCTGCGAAATATTTGCTAGCAATCTACTCTTTTCTTATCTTAATCTTCTTTTTAGCCCACACCATATAAGCCAAGACTCACACACTTTGCATGCGTGAATAGATAATAAGTGTGTGAGTTGAGCTTATAAAAATAAGAGAGAGAATTTGTTCATCCCAACCCTTTTGTATGAGAGAGAGTGCCTTAGCCTAGAGAAACAAATATCTTTATCCTCTCTTCTTATTTTCTCTCACAAATGACATATCCTTGAGAGTAATTTGTAACCTTCACCTCTATCACCAAACCTTGGGTGTTGTGAGTTTGTTGAACGGCTGGAAACTTAGTGAAGTCATATCCAAATCCAAATCCTTTGGTGGCATTCTGTTGGAAGCTCAATGGTGGTGACTCCGATAAGCTAGATGAAAAAACGACTCGGTGAAGTTGGTTGCTAGCTGAAGGGCTCAAGTACACATGGAGATATAGGCTTGGAGGGTTTATAGTCATCCATGTATTGTAACTATTCATGTTCGTGGAGTTTTTCAATGGGTGGTTAGCAGAGAGGTTTTTTTCCCTAGGTGATCGGGTTTCCTCTTCTAAAACACGTCTTTGTGTTTTCGTGTGGTTTGATTTGTTTTTCGAATTTACATATTGCTCTTTACTTGCTTTAGTTTGTTCTTGATCTTGTGTGCAATGTGAAACTTAGTTGTTAGTTTAGTACTAAAATTGATTAAGCCATAATACTTTGTATTAAAGGGTCAAAATATTGTGCTAGGGTTAATATAGCATATTTCACACTTGAACCAAAAAATCCTCAACAACACCCTTAGGAACAATCATAGATCAATCGGCAAGTTGCAAAATTATGGAAGTGGTCCTAATTGCTCATACAATGAATATGGCAAAAGATTAACACTTGCTCCAAGATCAAGCAAAGCTTTCTCTATTTTAGAATTACCAATCACACATGAAATAGTGGGACAACTTGGATCTTTAAACTTAGGAGGTCTATTGTTTTGAATGATTGCACTAACTTCTTCAGTAAAAAATGCCTTTTTTTGTACATTTAACTTATGTTTAACAGTGCACAAATTTTTCAAAAATTTAGCATATGATGAAATTTCTTTTATGGCATCCAAAAGAGGAGTGTTCACTTTAACTTGCCTAAATAATTCAAGAATTTCAAAATTTTGATTCACTTTATAAGGGGGAATCAACCTATGGGGACAAGGAGCTTGGATAGGACACCTCTCAATTTCATTTGATTAGGCTCAAGGACCTTGTCACTACTCTTTATTTTGGAAGATTCATCTTGTTCATTGTTTTTAAGAATATTCTTCTCAATGATTTTTCCACTACAAAGAGTAGTTATAGACTTAATTTGACTCACTTCATTCTTGAGGAACTACAATCGTCACCACAAAATTGACCTTGGGGGTTTGATTGTGGTTGGGATGGAAACTTACCTTTTTCTATTGTGCTCAAGGATGTGGTCAATTTAGTGAGAGTGCTCCTAATGTCATTTAAGGCTTGTGAGCTCTGATTATTAATGGTGGATTGATATTACATGAATTGTTGCAAAGTGTCTTCAAGACTCTTCTTTGGAGGGGGATTGTGGGAAATATTTTTTAAAGAACCATGTGTAGGAGGTGCAGCCACATTATCATTCCTTCAACTAAAATTTAGGTGATTCCTCCATCCTAAATTGTAAGCCTCTAAATAGGGGAAAGGGTATGACTTTTTCACCATGTTCATAGCATTTGCTGGATCATACAACACCTCTTTAAAAGCAGGAATTGTAGGACATTCATTTTTAGGGTGTTCCATGGTCTCACAAATTCTACAAACCTCATAAATTTTAGGCATAGTATTGACTCCCTCAAACTTTCTTAATTCCATGGCTTCAAGTTTCCTAGTTAGACTAGCCACCCTAGCACAAAGGTCATCCATCTTTCGTAAGTTGGTACTTACCACCCCCAAAGGGATTGGTGAATGCTCTAGACTTATCTGAGGTATCAATAATATCCCAAGATTGGGAATTCTCAGCTAAGAGATCAACATAATTAGAAGCCTCATCAGGATCTTTATTCAAAAATTCTCCATTGCAAATCATCTCTTAAAATTGGCATATCTTTGAAGTTAAACTTTCATAGAAAAAACTAATTATATGCCAAGTTTTATAGCCATGATGTGGACAAGCATTAAGCAAATCTTTAAGGTATGTTTTGAATTTTCGAGGACGAAAATTTTATAAGAGGGGGAGATTGTAACACCCATCTCACTTAAATTTATTTTAATTGCTTCTAGAGTGGAGTTGACGTATTATTTAATTTATTTTGAAGGTGATATTATTTTATATTATGATATCTACAAAGGGAATAAATAAACGAAGATGTAAGGTGGAGAGTTATTTTGTAGATTATTCATATTAAACTTTTAGTTTCTTTATCAGTTAAGGAAAAAGATAAGAGATTAAAATCTATTTGGATTAGGAGTTTAAGTGTTATTGGAATCTTTTAGAGTTCCGGCCTATCTAAATAGATAAACCTTAAGTTGAGGTTAATTGGGAATTAAAGTCTTGGAAACATATTAAAGTTGTTGGGTCTCTCTTTTATACGAGTGAATATATAAAAAAAAGGGTTAGAGAAAGAGATAGACGCTGGATGCTAAAAGTTACGCAAAAAGGATAAGCTTATTTTTGCTACTATTCATGAGTTTCACTATACTAGTCAGCTAATTTTTACTTTTATTATCTACAGTACTTTCAGTAAAAAAAATTTAATTTTAGCAAAATAAGTGGATCCCAAACAGACCTTGAATAAATTGTTTTCAAACGGACACTACATCTGAAACTTTCAAAGAACGAAAGTGAAGAGAAGTTTTGAACTATTTTTATCTAAAGAAAATAAAAAGGCTAGCTTTGAAGTATTTTGCGTGGAGCATGTGCTGCCAACACATTCTTGAAACTTGAGCACTTTTTACTTACTCAATCCTTTCATATTTAGGGTGGACCTTACCATAAATGTAAAAGGAGGGAACACCACTCTTTATACTCTGGGAGTACGTAAGAATTATTCCAAAACATGAAACTCTTTAGTTAGGAAAAAAATATCCTATGAGAATAAGATATGATAATGGGTTAAAAATTTAAGACTATCATAATTTTTTCTTAAATAAAAACTCAATATTTATTTTTGTTCACTTAAAATTTAATATTTTTTGTTTATCTTATGAAAGTTAAGATATGAAATATACATTTGTAAGATAGATTTTTATACTTATTTCGATTATTTTAGTCAAATTTTCAATTTTTACTAATTTAACATATTTATTTATATTTAAAATAATTATTATATTAATTATGACGTTATCACGGTTCGATTTCGATTCAACCTTAAAAACCTTGAACATCTCCTTTTTATGGTTCTTTGAATGGTCCAGGCCTAAAAACCACGACCAGCTATTTAGCAAAGGGCTTCTTATAAGTCATGTGATTAAATGATTTAAAGGGCTTGTAATTTGTGATGATGGAAGGACGAGATCATCATAAAATAGTCTTTAGTATATAAATAGCTACTCTTATGACAGTAATTTAAAAGAAAATAGGAAGGGAAAAAGGTATGACATTTATGTGCAGGTTCATTAACAATCGAGAAGTTCAACTGTTCAACTAGTATATATAAAAAGAAGATACGAATTGGGAAAAAAGGTATGGCAATTATTTACAAGATCATTATCATTCGAGCCACTTTTTGTTTAGGATAAAACTCACGAAATGAAAGAAGAAAAACAAACACGATAAAAAAATTAAAAAAAAATTAAAAAAAAAGGAGGAAATTAAAATATTACGTGGTTTATATCTATGAAGGATATTCTATCAAGCTAATTTCATCTCCCATCGTCAAAGTCCAATGTTACGTTGTCCTCACATTATCGTTCACATCAATATTTTTGTTACAAAAATTATTTTTGCAAGACTCTGTTCTCTCAACAAGTGACTTCAGTCTCTTCTGACTCTTCTGAGTTAGAATCACCATCGACCCACGAATTCTTCTTTATGTTTCTTAAACCGTCCAATTCCGATGTTACTTCCCTCATAGTAGGCCTATCCTCCCCTTTCAATCTTAAGCACCTGCTTGCAAGATTTGCAACTTCCTTCAGTTGCTCAACATTTCCTTCACTTGCAATGTGCTTTTCTAGAACTTCAAATAATCTATTATCCTTGAAAAAAGAGAGAAAGTATGAAGCTAGACTTCTCTCCCTCTCGGGCCTATCAAATGAAAGAGCCTTTTCACCAGTTAATAGCTCTAGGAGGACCACTCCAAAACTATAAACATCACTTTTCTCAGTCAATTGACTTGTTTGCATGTATTCAGGATCCAAGTATCCCAAAGTTCCTTGCACCAATGTAGCTATTTGTGTGTGGTCAAGTGGCACCAATTTTGAAGCTCCAAAATCTGATACTTTTGCTGTGTAATTACTATCCAATAATATGTTTGAAGACTTGACATCTCTATGGATTATAGGTGGAGAAGCAGCAGAGTGTAGATATGATAGTGCTTCTGCTGTCTCTGCAGCTATCCTAAGACGAGTTTCCCATGATATGGTGGATGCTATGCTTTCATGATGAATGTACTCAAAGAGTGTACCATTGGGTATGAATTCATAGACTAATAAAGGAACTGGTGTCTCCAAACAACAACCCAATATTTTAACCACATTCCTGTGATTAATTTGGGAAAGTACAATTATCTCGTTGATGAATTGCTCAATTTGGCTTTCTTCTGCTATTTTAGACTTCTTGATGGCCACAATCCTATTATCCGATAAAAACCCTTTATAAACCATACCAAATCCTCCTTGGCCAATGATTAGAGTTTCATCATAATTGTTGGTAGCCTTTTTCAACTCCTCCATAGTGAAAATTTTTGTTGTTTCAACCGAATTTCCTTCTTTGTTGAGTTTCTGTTGTAAAATTAAACCTCCATTCTGTTCAAAGAACCTTTGTTTAAGCTTGATTAACTTTCTTTGCTTAATTATCAAGTACAAGCATGAGCAGATAAGCACCACTATCAAGCCTATGCCAACACCTACATTTCAAATATATATTATTAGCTTTCTTTGCATAACTTTCAAGAACATCTAATTGTTATTGACAATTTGACATGCACAATGATTAAAGCCCATACCAAGTGCCCACCCTTACATTTGAAAGGAATAAAAGATTATTATTAATTGAAATAGCTTTTTTTTTTACTGAGTACGACTACACATGGGTGTAGGTATGAGCCTACACATGCTGTGTGCCCCTTAGGTGAGTACTGAGTAGGACTCGCAAGTCACAACATGTAAGATCGATAGTACAGACGGAGGAGATGGTCTTTGCATGGGATTATGGAGACAATAATAAAAATGAAAGCTGAAAAGCTAATTGACTTTTTATGTGCTTCATTTTCTAAATCTGCACTTAATTTAGTAAACTAAACGTGTATGAAATATAGTATTTTTTTTTTTTTTTAATAACTTTTTCTTATCCATGATCTAGCTCGGAAAGTAGAATCAAGTCATTCACTCAGAGAGAAAAAACAATAAAATCCATTAAAAAGAATTAACTAAAAAACAACATAATTTTAAGAGAATTAAATGGAAATTAGAATTATAAACACCGTTGAGTTACACTAGATGTCAGTTGTACAGTCCCTCTTAATGTCATGAACCTTATGCCATAGCATATCCTAGTCACGTAACCAAGATCTTGTTATTATTTTTCACTATATTCATTTTCCAAATTTCCAAATTTAATGAGCAATAGGACATACCTATAATGGCTGTCTTCAATGCTCGCTTGTTGCAATTGAAACTGCCTTCTGTATTCTCACACTTTAAATCGTGGGGACATCTGGGATACTTTTGCTTTTCGTCTTCGCATTCATTTATATCTGATAGGAATAAGATAACACGAAAATTAATAAATTTTTGTGCATTTTGGTGATTACATACATATTTTTGCTCACTTGTATGGGCAACAGAGGTTTGGGCAAAATTTGTTGCTCACTCATATTGGCAACAAAGGTTTCAAAAGTACTAAGCACAAGTCGTTCTTCAAAGTTGATTTGGGTTAAATCCAAGGAGGCTAATCAAGCTCAAACACCTTATTACAAGGATTGCCTTGGTTCTTAAGCATCCAGGAAAACATAAGCAGACTCTAAACATAAACAGAAAACACCAAAAAAAAAAAAAATGTTATGGCTCAATCAAAAGCTGAAAGTAGAAAACCAAAAGGAGGTCGGAGCCAATTGCAAGTGAATCACTTTAGCTTTTTCAGGCTTTGTGGCAAAATGCAAATGTTATTTTAGCAAGAGCTTAAGACACCAACATGTTTAAATATAGAAATAAAAATTGGATAAATTACAACAATTATCCTTGAGAATTTAGGAAGTAAAACCCCCCATTTGAGGTTTGTATAAATGCGAAGATTAATTCATGCCCTCTAAAAAGTGTGATTTCACTAAAGATGAGATGACATTACCTCTCATGAGTTTGATCATGAGATGACACACACACACACATATAGAGGTTGGGTTCAAGCTACTTCGTGTGTAACTTTAAGTAATATCACACTATTTAATTTCTTGTTATTGGAATAATAATTTAAAATTCACACTATTTGATTACATATTCTCCATGTTCTTAATATATATGTTAAATTTCACGAGAAAATAGGAACTTATTTACTTTTTCATCCATAAACTCATATTTGATGTATAATTTTGAATTACAAAAAGTTGAACTTTAAACATTTAATTGATGACTTGGTTATTCATCCTTGACCTTTATGAAAATTTTGCAATCATGGAGAGTATATAAACATAAGGAAAAAACTTAGGTATAGTACCTTAGGTACTGTTCCTTAGATTCCCCTCTTAAGATTCAGTCATGTGGCTATTTAATTAAAAAAATACACTTCCATTTTATTAGAAAAAATTCACATGACTGAATCTTAAAGGGGAATCTAAGGAACAGCATCTAAGTACTGTACATAAGTCTTACCCTAAAGATAATGTAATCCCACGGTAGATTCATCAAAATTTGCTTTCACTAAAAAAATATTAAATGGTTTAACATTGTTTAAAGTTATACTGTGGATAAATTGAGTCCAACCCCCCTCTCATAAAATCTTTAGAGGGTGTGTTATTTCTTATAACGCTTTTGTGAGTATCGTTTTGTAAAATTGTGATAAATATATGTTATTTAGAATATATGTTATTTTGATAAATATTTCAGACTAAAACCTAATCATTAACTTAAAATGAAAGTGTGGAACATTAGAAATACAATACAAATTTTTAAAGATATAATTTAACATCTTTTATATTTTAAGATTGTGTTAGTAATTAGTGTTTGTAAAAAAGTCTAGATGAGATGAACCGAGTAATGATTAGGATTATTTATTTAGTTATTTTTTTAATAGGAGTTGTGGTCAAGGTTATCACCAAATTAGATTACATATTTAAGTTTAGTTCATTTTCTGGTTGAACAAATTTAAGCATGTTCATGAACAACAAAATTAGATCAATCTTTTCTAATATATAGTAAACATTGCAACAAAAATTTGTATGCAGCTGAATGAGGAATGGAAATCCACAATATTTTAATTATTTGATATATATATATATATATATATATATATATATATATATATATATATGCATCTAGTGCAATAATAAAAAAAAAGACAAAGTTTTAACCCATTGATAATTTATTTTATTATAAATATAGTATATGAGGATAAGTAATTTAAAATCATATATTATTCTTGAATATAATTTAAAATAACGTGGTATTATACATACTTTTAAATTTTTTAAAAGAATTTTTCTCTATAAATGATAGTCTCTATTTAAAAGATAGATCACAAATATGCCACATTAATGTAACAAAATGTAATTTCATCTAATATAATTAGTCTTTAGAACCAATTCCAACAAAATACCAAGCATTATTTCTCAAAACCATAATTAGTAGTGTACATGGCAGAATATGTATGTGTGGGGCCCCACCATATTAACCACCCTGGCCCACTCTATACCCGGTCTAAGGCCCACGCCGAGGATAATGTAAAGGTCGAGGATGATAGGAAAGAGCCCAAGTCATCCAAAGGCCTCGCCAAGGATGATCACCTCCTCGGCAAACCAACTTTGATAAAAGGAAAATATCCTTCGTCCAATAAATGAACGTTACCAACATTCTGGCCGCCTTAATGGTGAGGTGACCTGTAAACCTTAATGCTTCAGTCACTTCAACTATTATAAAGTCTGCAAAGACGGCTGGGAAATAACATAAAGCCTGCAAATACAGATGATGGGACAAACCCCTGTACATAGAAGTTCAGATAATTGACAAATGGATGGTGAAGATTGACAAAAGCAATAATATATAACCAAGAGGATTCCCAACTCATAGAAGAAAAAAGAGGATTCGGATATGAATCAGTCCTAAGAAAAAGGATAGAAGATATATCAACTCTAAGAAAAATAGATCCTCGGATGAAGCCGAGGATGAGTATGTTTTACAAACACTTAACAAAAATCATCAGAATCCTCACAAACATTTATCCGAAATCATTACAAAGGTCCTTATCAACACCTAACCAGGGTCATGGTCCTCATCCTCATAGAAAACACTCAGTAAAATGATTCTGTTATTACGCCCGTTGATTTCATATCACCCTTTGTTTGTATTGCTAATGCCTAGCCCTTTTTACCACATTCTATAAATTTTTATTGTTAAGGGCCCATTACAAATTGAGTCCCTACAATTGGCGCCGTCTGTGGGAAGGGATTTGTGCACTAGCGAGTGCGACGGTTGGTGTAAAAAAAAATCAAGAGCAATACAGAACAATACAGTTTACAGCAGCAACATTCATTCAGAAGTCTACAACAACAAGAAATAAGAGTATGCGAAAAAGAAAAGAGACAATACACAAAACAAGTCTACTTCTTTATTAATATATGAAGAAAAAATTACATCTCTTACAAGTGATGCTCATGGGGCTTGTTCTAAAACTAACTACAAAGACTGACGTCTAGCAAAGCTGGCAGAGGAACAAAAGATAGAAAAGAAGGCTTGTTGAGGGACAAAAGATAGAAAGAAGTGAAGCAAGAGAGGAGGAAAGGGAGGAAAGAAAGCTGGCAGAGGAACAAAAGATATAAAAAGAAGGCTGGATGAAATGCAAAAGAAGAGGAAAAGAAAAAAGGAAGGCTCGTTGAGGAGCAAAAGAAGAAGAGATAAAAGGAAAAAAAAAAAAAAGAAGGCAACATGAAAGGCGGAAGAGGCCGCGGCACAGGACGGCTCCACTTCTGGGTTCCGCCTGGTTTCCCTCCCACCCCCATCGCTGCCAGCCCTGGGGGTCACATACCCATACCCAAGGGAAGGAGGTTACGTTCTTCCTAAATCCTTCTCCAGACGGCGAGGAAGGTTCCTCCTCTAGTTAGGTTGAAAAGAAGGAGAATATTTGGATTCATCCTACCCCAACCCCAATGTGACGTCCAGGGTCGGAGTGCCATCCTCGCCTCCTGATAGGGGCTGTGCATCCCCGAGATCGCCCTTTCCAAGAGCCAACTCATCTGAAGGGGCTCAAACTGCTATTTCCTGCAGAACCTCTGGATTGTATTTTTGGAGAAACTTAAGGTGAGTGTTTATCAAGTATGAAGGAAAATGTTGCCCCACAAATGCCTTTTACAGGGGCGAAAAGTGGGTGAGAGCTAATTTGCATTAAACCCTAAGGAGAGATTTTCGGAGGCAATAATTCTGCCCAAATTCCCAAGGGACTTATCTGCCGTTAGATATTCGTAAATCCACGACTGACATTAATGAGGAGACGCCTCAATAACGATGAGGCACCGAAGCGTCAGAACGCATTACCCAATCGACTCAAGAAACGCCTCGTAATCAGAAGGGTCACGTCAAACGAAGAGGCAGAACAGAGTAAGGTCTTATCCTACCCCAACTCTAGCTTGCGTGTGTCATTATGTTGCGTGAAAAGTGTATTTACTTAAAGTTTATTATAGATTATAGCGATGTAGAATTAAATGGCAACGGATAAATAGATAAAATAATAAATAAATGAAAAAACTAGATACTGGACAGAACCAAGATATTGCATGGTCCTCGGACCCAAGCTTCAGGGGAAATCAGATACTTCAGATGATAAATAAGAAAACTAGGTACTGGACAGAACCAAGGCATTGCATGGTCCTCGGACCCAAGCCTCAGGGGAAACCAGATACCTCAGATGATAAATGAGAAAACTAGGTACTTGACAGAACCAAGGCATTGCATGGTCCACGGACCCAAGCCTTAGGGGAAACCAGATACTTCAGATGATAAATGAGAAAACTAGGTACTGGACAGAACCAAGGCATTGCATGGTCCACGGACCCAAGTCTCAGGAGAAACCAGATACTTCAGATGATAAATGAGAAAACTAGGTTACTTCAGATGATAAATGAGAAAACTAGGTACTAGACAGAACCAAGGCATTTCATGGTCCACGGACCCAAGCCTCAGGGGAAACCAGATACTTCAGATGATAAATGAGAAAACTAGGTACTAGACATAACCAAGACATTGCATGGTCCTCGGACCCAAGCCTCAGGGGAAACCAGATACTTCAGATGATAAATGAGAAAACTAGGTACTGGACAGAACCAAGGCATTGCATGGTCCTCGGACCCAAGCCTCAGGGGAAACCAGATACTTCAGATGATAAATGAGAAAACTAGGTACTGGACAGAACCAAGGCATTGCATGGTCCTCGGACCCAAGCCTCAGGGGAAACCAGATACTTTAGAATAAGAACCAAGTGTTGGATAAACTCAAGCGTTGCATAGTCCAAGGACTCAAGCCAATAGGGAAACCATTCCCTTATCGAATACTAAATGCTAAGAAAGGCCAAAATCTTGCATGGTCTTCGGACCCAAACCTATGTGGAAACTAGTCACTACGGGGCAATATAAACGCTGAACGGAACCAGGGTCTTTGTATTGATTATGAGCCCAAATCTACGGCGAAGCCAACCCCTTTAGTGCTAAAAAATGAACCCTATCAGGGACGAAAACCACGAGAAATTGAGCGCTAAAGCACAAACGACTCAAACCTACAATTCCTAGAGGAACTAATAAGAAACTCAGGCAAGAAAGTATACTCTAGAAAAAGAAAAAACTCCTCGGACGGCCCCTTAACGCTGAAAGGAGATTACAAAAGCAGCTAAAGTAACGGTAACACTAACAGAAAGGCAAAGCTCAACAGGGCATGAAAATACGCCGAGGAAGTCAAAATCCTCCTCCCCGCCCAGGGGGGCGTGCAGCAGAATTTTGAGGGGCTATTGTGGGGCCCCACCATATTAACCACCCTGGCCCACTCTGTACCCGGTCTAAGGCCCACGCTGAGGATAATGTAAAGACCGAGGATGATAGGAAAGAGCTCAAGTCATCCAAAGGCCTCACCGAGGATGATCACCTCCTCGGCAAACCAACTTTGATAAAAGGAAAATATCCTTCGTCCAATAAATGAACGTTACCAACATTCTGGCCGCCTTAATGGTGAGGTGACCTGTAAACCCTAATACTTTAGTCACTTCAACTATTATAAAGTCTACAAAGGCGGCTAGGAAATAACATAAAGCCTGCAAATACAGATGATGAGACAAACCCCTGTACATAGAAGTTCAGATAATTGACAAATGGATGGTGAAGATTGACAAAAGCAATAATATATAACCAAGAAGATTCCCAACTCATAGAAGAAAAAAGGGGATTCGGATATGAATCAGTCCTAAGAAAAAGGATAGAAGATATATCAACTCTAAGAAAAATAGATCCTCGGATGAAACCGAGGATAAGTATGTTTTACAAACACTTAACCAAAATCATCAGAATCCTCACAAACATTTATCCGAAATCATTACAAAGGTTCTTATCAACACCTAACCAGGGTCATGGTCCTCATGCTCATAGAAAACACTCAGTTAAATGATTCTGTTATTACGCCCGTTGATTTCATATCACCCTTTGTTTGTATTGCTAATGCCTAGCCCTTTTATTCACACTCTACAAATTTTTATTGTTAAGAGCCTATTACAAATTGAGTCCTTACAGTATGGTATGAAATATGTATGTGTTTCATTTATCATGAATTTGAACAAAAAAATTCATACAAGTATAATACGAAAAACGGTTAATACATATTTAATATGTTTATTTTTAATTATAAAAACGTGTATTTTGTAGAGTAAACGAGAGTTTTATTAAGAAATATGTACATACGTGTAATATATGGTATGTGTACTTTACTTACAATGCTCAAAAGAATAAATTTTGTCAATATTAATATTTCTGTTAAAATCGAATCTACTAGAATTTAATTTATTTTTTTGCAATAGTCTTATTATTACGTATTATTTATTATTATTATTTTGATATGTATTACGTATTATTTTGGAGGAAGACAATAGTCTTATTGTATGCAACCTTTTCATCAAGCTGAACGGTCTATAGCTATATATATATATATATTCAGCAATAAAAAAAATAATAAATAAATAATAAATAAATAAATAAATAAAAAAAAAAAAAAAAAGAGTGATCTATATATGAGTCAAAATAAGGCATGTAATGTAAAAAGTAGGGGAAAATCAAAGGTGCTGGTAATAGAAGTTTACCTTGACATCCTATGTTAAGATAAGGATTTCCTTCGAATCCATAACGGCAATTATAATACTCGACCCCGTATCTTGTATAATCCCTCTTTATATGCCGTCTGTGATTCAACTCCTCAGAATCATAGTCAGTGAAGTTTAATACAGTCCACTCCAGCACCACAGGAACGTAATCCAAATTCAGAACATGGTTAGAGGCAGAGAAATCTGTTCTATCTAACCATTGTGTCTCTGCTAGAAAGGCGCGTTTGCAACTACCCGTGTTTGTTGCACTCAAGAGAGTAACACTAAGTAGCTGAATCCCATCAGGGGCTGTGGTCTGGCAGCAGTCGAACCCTGAGCATTTACCTATCAACTTTTTATTACTGCAATTCGTCTTGCAACCAACCACCATCATAGGATCCAGACCAGTCATTGTGGCCAAGTTGTCGCAACCAACCGAAACGAATTTATTCCGATATGACGAGAAGAAAAATGGAGTTCCGGAGATGTCCACCCATGGAACACTCCCCGCCGAACTCTGATTTATGCAGTTCGAAGAAATAATAGGCATCTTGACTCGAATGAGTCCGGGCTCAGAAAAAGAATCATTAGTATTATAAGGATCAGTAATTCTGATTTCCAGCACCTCCTTGTTAATGCTGGGTAAGAAGGCTATAGCAGCAGCCTCGACTCCACTTCTATTGCAAACAATTTCATACGTCATGTGCATGAAGCAATCGCTTCCGATTCCAAACGGATATGGAATCGAAACATTTCCACAGTGAGCAGGACAATTGGGTTTCGCCATGGGTGGTGCTCCTTCTGCTAATCCATATGCCACTGCCAGCAGAAGTAAGAGAGTAATTCTCATTACAAATTTCACAGCCATTTAATTTCTGGGTGTCTTTTACGGTTCAACAAAGCAATATATATATATACACATACATACATGGCCTTGCAAGAAAAGTATAGCTAGACAAGATATTTTTTCACACCTTCCGATTTTGTCCCTTCGTTTACTTGGACTTTATAATTAATGTAGAAAGAGAAAAAGAGGGGAGGGAGCGAGGGAGAGAGAGAGAGAGAACCAATGAGGGTGAAAAAGGCAACTCCTTTGACGTAAGGCGAATGTATATTCTCCACAAAAAAAAAAAAAAAAAAAAACAAAGTCATTTGAAAACAGCTATCATGTTATTGTCTTTAACCTTTAAAAAAACAAAAAAATTTTATATTACAAGTACTATGAACGGAAAGAGTCATAAACCACTTTATTACTTAAAAAAAAAAAAAGGATTACCATGAGATTGTCTTCTATGAGTTTCCAACACTTTTATAAACTATTTTTTATACATACATGCATCTATACAAAGAATTATCCAACCAACGTTTTGTTCTTAATATTGTAATAATTAACTTATTATAATGACTATGAACTGTTTTTTCTTGTTAGACACAGGCCAAGATGTTATCAAAAAATAATAATAATAATAATACAGGCCAAGATTGTCTTTTAGTACCCTTTTTTATGGTAACCTTTTTCTAATCTTTTTCAGTCAAAGTCTTCGTCCTAAGAGATTGGCTTTTATCATTTTATGCATTAGAAAAATAAAAAAGATTTTTTCTTTTATTAATTTCCATGATTCCCCCCGCCCCGCCCCCCCCCCCCCAAAAAAAACGCATTCACATATTTTACAATTTTATGAGTTTCCATTAGAAAAAGTTCTCAAACCACTCTGTTTTAATGCACATACCATTAGTAAAAGATTACCGTACATGCAATTTTAATTTTTAATTTCATAGAAGCTTTAACAAGTGCATAGATCTTGTGCATCAAATTTGAGACAAAGAATATTGGGCTGTCTTTTGGTATTTGGTAATATGGTCATTGGAGAAGTACGATTAGATTGGTAGAATATGACATGCCACATAGATTTTTCTTCTCTGTAAACAATTATTTGATGGTGTAGTTACATAAAAAAAAAACATCTTCAACATATTTTATGCTCAGATTTTTGTCTTTGCGGCCCAGTATGCTTTGGCACATGATATTATCTTTTTTTTTTGGTTGAAAATATTATCATTTCTTGGTAGGATTGGAACTTTTATTCTTTTCCCACCATTTGTTAGATAACGTAGTTTGAACTACAAAGGTGTTGCGTACGTAAAGTATTAACTATTAATCAATCATTTTAAACAAAAAACGTGAACCATTCAAAATTTTTTTTAGGGAACGTGAACCATTCAATTTTATTTTTTTTAGGGAACTTGAACCATTCAATTTTTTTTTAGGGAAGGTAAACCATTGTTGCCATTCAATTAAAAAGTAACTATTTTCTCCCCAAAAAAAGAAAAAAAAAAGACTGGATATAATAAAAATAACTATCCAGTTATTACTTATTTTCTCCAAAGAAAAGAAAAGAAAAGAATGAGGAGTCCGTTCAGGTTGGGTAGGACTCCTCATTCTTCCATGATAAACCTGATTTTTATTGGATTGGGTTGCGGATGGTTGTGAACTCGCCCTGATATCAGTCCTACCACTATAAATGATTGGATATACTGTAGTTGTTTACCGGATGAAAATAGCCAAATATTATATTTTGGCAAAATTTGTAACAAACTAGCATTATTTTGGAAATATTTAGCGATCTATTACTTTTTTAGTACTCAAGTTTCACAAGAATTATACAGTTTACATTAAACCAACGTATTACTTTTTGTTTGAACTCGCCCTGATATCAGTCCTACCACTATAAATGATTGGATATACTGTAGCTGTTTACCGGATGAAAATAGCCAAATATTATATTTTGGAAAAATTTGTAACAAACTAGTATTGTTTTGGAAATATTTAGCAATCTATTACTTTTTTAGTACTCAAGTTTCACAAGAATTATACAGTTTACATTAAACCAACGTATTACTTTTTGTTTTCAAAATTTTGGTGCTATGAATTTACATTTAGTTGCCAATGCAAGTTTTGCTCAAAAAAAAAAAAAAAAAAGTTGCCAATGCAAGAAACCTTTAAGATGGTGACTATTCATATCCTTCTGTTGATTAATGCTTGCTACATATCCCTCATGGCAGCTCAAGTTGCGTTCATATCATCCCTAGCTGCTCATGACATGAGCTATTGCATTAGAATGTTCTCACTTCTCTGTTACTAGGAGCATCCACAGCCGGATTCTAAATCCTATCTTATTTTACCATCTCAAAAAGTCACCTTTTCAATTATACAATACAATTTTACAATTCTCCAACATCCCAACTTTTATATCCCAATCCTACTCATTAAAATAATATTTTTACACAATAAAATAATATTTCTCACAATTACCATTATACATTACAACACATTATTTATATATTATTTATTCTTTCTCTCCCTTTCCTTCTGGTCAGAAACCACAATCACCACCACCGCTACACACCACCACCGCTGCCACCACCACCACCGGCAACCCAGAAACTACCGTCAACACCAAAAAAAAAAAAAAAAAAAAACCAGAGAAAATCTCAACAACAAATCACCATGAACAAACCCAGCCGCCCCAGCAAATCACAACAACAATCCCAAAACAAAAATTTGAACGGAACGGAACCCACCTCGCCATTGGAACGAAACGGAACCCCATCGGAATGGAACAGATCTTCATCGGAACGGAACCCACCTCGCCAAACCGATCTCCATCGGAATGGAACGGAACCCCATCGGAACGAAACCCACCTCGCCAAACCGATCTCCACACACGACTCGATCTCCAAAACAAAAATTTGAACGGAACGGAACCCACCTCGCCATCGGAACGGAACGGAACCCCATCGGAATGGAACGGATCTCCATCAGAACGGAACCCACCTCGCCAAACCGATCTCCATCGGAATGGAACGGAACCCCATCGGAACGAAACCCACCTCGCCAAACCGATCTCCACGCACGACTCGGATCCACCGCGCTAACCTCCGGCCATCACGCCGATCTCAGCCACGCCACCAGCTCGCCACCATGCTGAGATCGGCATGATGGCCGGAGGTTTTTGAATTCCAGACTCACATCACTAGTGATTCAGCGAGAGAGAGAGGGGATGAGAAAGAGAGGAGGAAGAGAGAGAAAAGAAAGAGATAAAATGAGGGAGGAGTGAGAAATTTGCCGGGTAAAATCAATTAAAAAATATTTTTTTTATACCATTTTGCTACAGTACCATCTTACATTTGAAATGGTACTGTAACAAAATCTCAATTTTTTTTTTTTGCATATAAGATTATAGCCTTCCCATTGCTGATGGGTTTTGGGGCTTAAATGCCAAATGTTCTTAACATTTGGCATTTACAAGCTCAAATGCGGATGCTCAAGTTGTGTTTATAAAGCCTTTTGTAGAAAGATTTACTAGTATTGATTCAGCGAAGTTTCTCTCATTCAAAAACTTCTGGTATGACAATGACATAGACAGAGGATGCTAGCTAGGTGTATTATGTACTTGCCGCTATTTTTAATTTTTCTTTTGGCAACCTTGAAGAGCATCTATATCAGACTTCTTTGAATTATGCTTTTAAGTCTTACGCTTTTGGATGAAATGCCTAGGTTATAATAATGAGCACTGCCTTATACTGGGAAAAAAAGTAAGAGCACTCCAATATCTAGGAAACCAATTAAGAAATTAGCGTCTCTGGTTTGCTCCTCAAAATAAAAATTATAAAAAAAAAAAAAGGAAAAGGAAATTAGTGTCTCTGTGTGCAACAATAGAGATGCATTTCTTTCTTTTTTTTTATTTGGAAATATTTTATCCTGGAATTCATAAGCACCCTTTCAGATACCTGTTAAAGAAAGGGAAAAACCTAATATAATTGAATGAAACGAAAAAAGGCCAAAATCCAAAAAAGTTAGAGAAAAAAATACAGCATCATTTTAGAATACATATGAAAGTTCATCACAGTAATTGAAAACATCACAGAAGTGGTATACAGAGCATAATAAGCTGTATGACTAGGAGAAGTTAGCTCCATAAAACTCAATTTTTTTCATAGTTAAATAAGTCATCAAGAACTTCTGGATTGGGTACATCCGGAGTCAACAACTTGACAGGCTTTGGTCAATCGACATGCATGTGACACTCTCGGCTCTATCTCTAGTCATCTTCCAATAAATTGCTCCTTTATTTCTTGGTCTCTTGATAGTACACTCTGTATTTTCTCCTTTAGCAGACTCCTCCAGCTGGATGCCATTATTTAGAATTATATCATTATTTAGAATTATATTTGATCTTTTTTTTAATCTATTTTTATATATTAATCGATTAATCCATTAATCTATCTTAAAGTTTAAGAGAGAAAAACTTATGGGTTGATCTAAGCCAGAAGTTGTGACACCTTTTAATTAATCGAGGTAGTTTTAATTTGATCCAATATTGACCTTAATCTATGAAGGTCAGACCCAACTTCACCACCACGCTTGAATACTTTTCAGCCCTGCATTATTGTAACTTTTGACCATTTTTGGCATTATGCAATTATACAGTTTTCACTTTATCTTCTTTTTAAGAATTTTATATGCACTTGTAAAACTTTATCTGCTTTTTAAGAACTTTACGTGCACTTGTCTACATCGTTTCTTGCTGACTATGCGCTTGTGGCTAAGCTTGTTTGCAGCAACGGACCCACAGCTACACTAAGGGGCCCATGGCCCCCCTTGAATTTCTTGTTTCTTTATTTTCGAGGGAGGATTTATTATTTATATTCCCCAAAAATATAAAGTTATTCCCTTGAAAAATAATATATATATATATATATATAAGTTTTTTTTAAACCCATCTCTTATTTTTTTTTATGAGATATGAATTTTGAAAATATGGCCTGCTTAGTATATTGTTTAAGTATTGTTATTTAATTTTTAGTGTTATGAAAATACAAATTTAAGTGTTATAAAAATAACAGTGAGATTGTCAAAGAAATAACTAATGAAAAATTCAATTATTGGCTTTATCTCTCAAAACTAGAATTAGAGAATATATATATATATATATATATATATATATATATATATATCACTGTTGTTTTTCGAGTCTCTTATTTGCCAGATTCCTTCCTACTTGAAAATGTGTGGTGCAGAGGTATAAAATCGGGAAAAACATTTCACCATGACTTTTGTAATAATTGTTTGGAATTCCGAAAACTTGGAAAGATTTTTTCATTTGTTCTTATTTTTCTAGAAGAGAAGACTTGGAAAGTTAAGGAAGGTGTTTAGATCATCAATTTTCATAACTCATAACTCAAAAATGGTGAGACCCATAGCTAGAAGTCTGTTTGGCACTATCATAATTCTATTTCTATAACTCTGTTTTCATCACTTAATTTTCTGATTTTTGAGTTATAAGTTAATGGAAACTGAAAACACATTTTAGCTGTTTTTAGTTTCCATAACTCATAACTCAATGACATTTTTGTAATTAAACACACATGGAAGAATCCACAGCAGCACCTTTTGACTTTTTTTTTTTTTTTCCTTTTATTCTCCTGGGTTGGTCTTCAGTTCTTCCTTTTTTTTTTTTTCTCTTTTTTTTTTCCTTCTTCTTTCACTAGGTTCAGTCTTCAGTTCTTGCTTCTTCTTCTTTTTTCCTTCTTCTCTCACTGTTTCAGTCTTCAGTTCTTCCTTTCTTTTTTTTTTTTTTTTTTTTTTCCGTCTTCTTTCACTGGTTCGGTCTTCAGTTCTTCCTTTTTTTTTTCTTTTTTTTTTTTCACTAGATTAGGTGAGTTTGGGTACTAGGGAAAAAAAAAAAAAGTTGCACCAAGTGACACGTATGGGGCCCACAAACAGTGTGAAAAATATTGAATGATGATAAGTGAGTGATGGTGTCAAATGGGTAGGGTATTTTAAATGATGAGTGATGAAGGTGAAAACGGCAACTCCTTTGACGGAAGGCGAATGTATATTCTCCAAAAAAAAAAAAAAAAAAAAGTCATTAGAAAAGAGCTATCATGTTATTGTCTTTAACCTTTAAAAAAAACAAAAAAATTTTATATTACAAGTACTATGAACAGAAAGAGTCATAAACCACTTTATTACTTAAAAAAAAAAGGATTACCATGAGATTGTCTTCTATGAGTTTCCAACACTTTTATAAATTATTTTTTATACATACATGCATCTATACAAAGAATTATCCAACCACCGTTTTGTTCTTAATATTGTAATAATTAACTTGTTATAATGACTATGAACATAAAAAGTCATAAACGACTGTTTTATCTTGTTAGACACAGGCCAAGATGTTATAAAAAAAAAATAATAATAATAGTACAGGCCAAGATTGTCTTTTAGTACCCTTTTTTATGGTAACCTTTTTCTAATCTTTTTCAGTCAAAGTCTTCGTCCTAAGAGATTGGCTTTTATCATTTTATGCATTAGAAAAATAAAAAAGAGTTTTTCTTTTATTAATTTCCATGATTTCACCCCCCCTTTCCATTAGAAAAAGTTCTCAAACCACTCTGTTTTAATGCACATACCATTAGTAAAAGATTACCGTACATGCAATTTTAATTTTTAATTTCATAGAAGCTTTAACAAGTGCATAGATCTTGTGCATCAAATTTGAGACAAAGAATATTGGGCTGTCTTTTGGTATTTGGTAATATGGTCATTGGAGAAGTACGATTTATGACATGCCACATAGATTTTTCTTCTCTGTAAACAATTATTTGATGGTGTAGTTACATAAAAAAAAAACATCTTCAACATATTTTATGCTCAGATTTTTGTCTTTGCGGCCCAGTATGCTTTGGCACATGATATTATCTTTTTTTTTTTTTGGTTGAAAATATTATCATTTCTTGGTAGGATGGGAACTTTTATTCTTTTCCCACCATTTGATAGATATCGTAGTTTGAACTTTGAACTACAAAGGTGTTGCGTACGTAAAGTATTAACTATTAATCAATCATTTTAAACAAAAAACGTGAACCATTCAAAATTTTTTTTTAGGGAACGTGAACCATTCAATTTTATTTTTTTAGGGAACTTGAACCATTCAATTTTTTTTAGGGAAGGTAAACCATTGTTGCCATTCAATTAAAAAGTAACTATTTTCTCCCAAAAAAAAAGAAAAAGACTGGATATAATAAAAATAACTATCCAGTTATTACTTATTTTCTCCAAAGAAAAGAAAAGAAAAGAATGAGGAGTCCGTTCAGGTTGGGTAGGACTCCTCATTCTTCCATGATAAACCTGATTTTTATTGGATCGGGTTGCGGATGGTTGTGAACTCGCCCTGATATCAGTCCTACCACTATAAATGATTGGATATACTGTAGTTGTTTACCGGATGAAAATAGCCAAATATTATATTTTGGCAAAATTTGTAACAAACTAGCATTATTTAGGAAATATTTAACGATCTATTACTTTTTTAGTACTCAAGTTTCACAAGAATTATACAGTTTACATTAAACCAACGTATTACTTTTTGTTTGAACTCGCCCTGATATCAGTCCTACCACTATAAATGATTGGATATACTGTAGTTGTTTACCGGATGAAAATAGCCAAATATTATATCTTGACAAAATTTGTAACAAACTAGCATTATTTTGGAAATATTTAGCAACCTATTAATTTTTTAGTACTCAAGTTTCACAAGAATTATACAGTTTACATTAAACCAACGTATTACTTTTTGTTTTCAAAATTTTGGTGCTATGAATTTACATTTAGTTGCCAATGCAAGTTTTGCTCAAAAAAAAAAAAAAAAAAAAAAGTTGCGAATGCAAGAAACCTTTAAGATGGTGACTATTCATATCCTTCTGTTGATTAATGCTTGCTACATATCCCTCATGGCAGCTCAAGTTGCGTTCATATCATCCCTAGCTGCTCATGACATGAGCTATTGCATTAGAATGTTCTCACTTCTCTGTTACTAGGAATAAGTTGTGTTTATAAAGCCTTTTGTAGAAAGATTTACTAGTATTGATTTAGCGAAGTTTCTCTCGTTCAAAAACTTCTGGTATGACAATGACATAGACAGAGGATGCTAGCTAGGTGTATTATGTACTTGCGGCTATTTTTAATTTTTCTTTTGGCAACCTTGAAGAGCATCCATAGGGTCCGTTTGGATCATAGTTTTAAAAACCGGACCGGACCGGCCGGTTCGACCGGTCGGACCGGGAACCGGCCTTAAAACCGGTCCGGTTATGTTAAAAAACCGGAAATCATTTAAAAACCGGAAAACAGTACAAACCGGCCGGTTCGACCTGAGAACCGGAAAAACCGGAGGTCGAACCGGTTACTGCCCGGTTGGAAAATTTCAGCCTTTTTTTAGCAAAACTACGTCGTTCACTCGTTCCTAATTCCTAATTCCTAAAATCTAACCCTAAGCTCACTCCTCTCCTCAGACTCTCTCATTCTCATCTCAGTCTCACTCACGCACACGCAGTCACGCTCGGCCTCAACCTCACTCACTCAAGCTCAAGCTCTCAAATCTCATCTCACTCAAGCTCGCTGCGCTCTCCGGATCAGACATTCTGGCCCAAGTTCGCTCCGGCTCTGCGTCACTCAAGCTCTCTGCGCTCTCCGGCTTTTGGCTTGAGGTTTTTCTCTTGTTTCCGATCTCCGCCGTTGAGTTCCCATGGCGGCGGGGACAATGGCGACCGCCGCCGGAGCTGCGGTGCTGCTCTACTACATGCTGAGCCGGAGGTTGGCGGCGTCGTCGTCGTCGGCGCCGAAGGTCGACGAAGACGGGGGTGATAGGAGGAGCAGCGGCGGAGATTTGTCGAGATCGAGTAGAAAGAGAATCGCTAGGAGGCCAGCTCAGGCTCCGGCGACGCTCTTCGAGTCGATCACGACGCTGTCGGAGACGCTCCGGTTCACGTACTCGGAGACTTTAGGCAAGTGGCCGATCGGCGATTTGGCGTTCGGCATTAACTATTTCATGCGGAGGCAGGTGTGTTCTTAGGGTTTTTTGAGAAAATTTTGATTTATTTGCAGTGGTTTTATCGTAATTTTGTAGATTCTGCTTGGTTAGAACTGTATGCGTCTCTTCCATTTAATTGAGCTTATTTTTTCGTATTGTAATTGTTAATTTTTTACTTTCTTGCAATTTTTTAGTTTTTGTAGCACTAAAAAGTGTCACAGTGCTTGTGAACTTTATAAGAGAATTTTTTTTTTTAGTAATGCTGTGTGATTTAGTTATTTTATTTGTTTATTACTATTGGTTTGTTAGTATTAGTAATTTAGTATATTAAAAAATTATTAATTATTTATATAATTTAAATAAATAATAATTAAATTATTTATGACGTCACCGGTTCAACCATCGGTCGGACCCCGGTCCGACCATAAAACCGGTATTTAGCTCCTTTTCCGGTTCTTTCACCGTACCGGTTTTTAAAACCATGGTTTGGATTGAGCTTATTGTTGCTAAAACTGAAAACTGAAAACACTGTAGCAAAATAATTTTTTAATATGTGAATAGTACCGTGAGACCCATTTTTAATATTTTTTATTACATGAACAGTGCATAAACAGTGTATAAACAGTGCACGCACTGTTTATGCACAGTATTTTTTCCTCCCAAGTCAACATTAGCGGCTGGAAAAAAAAAAAAAAAAAAAAAAAAAGAACCAAAACGCGAGACGCGAAACGCAAGGATAATTGCAATCCAAACGGGGGCTATATCAGACTTCTTTGAATTATGCTTTTAAATCTTACGCTTTTGGATGAAATGCCTAGGTTATAATAATGAGCACTGCTTTATACTGGGAAAAAAGTAAGAGCACTCCAATATCTAGGAAACCAATTAAGAAATTAGTGTCTCTGGTTTGCTCCTCAAAATAAAAATTTAAAAAAAAAAAGAAAAAAAAAAGGAAATTAGTGTCTCTGTGTGCAACAATAGAGATGCATTTCTTTCTTTTTTTTTTATTTGGAAATATTTTATCCTGGAATTCATAAGCACCCTTTCAGATACCTGTTAAAGAAAGGGAAAAACCTAATATAATTGAATGAAACGCAAAAAGGCCAAAATCCAAAAAAGTTGGAGAAAAAAATCCAGCATCATTTTAGAATACGTATGAAAGTTCATCACAGTAATTGAAAACATCACAGAAGTGGCATACAGAGACTAAACATCACATCAATTTTTGTCATAGTTAAAAAGTCATCAAGAACTTTTGCATTTGGTACATCCGGAGTCAGCAACTTGACAGGCTTTGGTCAATCGACATGCATGTGACACTCTTGGCTCTATCTCTTGTCATCTTCCAAGAAATTGCTCCTTTATTTCGTTGTCTCTTTTGATAGTACACCGTGCATGGGGCACTTTCTGCTCTAGTCTATCTCTTGTCAATTGTCATCTTCCAATAAATTGCTCCTTTATTTCTTTGTCTCTTGATAGTACACTGTGTATTTTCTCTTTTAGCAGACTCCTCCAGCTGGATGCCACTATTTAGAATTATATTTGATATTTTTTTAATCTAGTTTTATATATTAATCGATTAATCGATTAATCTATCTTAAAGTTTAAGAGAGGAAAACTTATGGGTTGATCTAAGCTAGAAGTTGTGCCACCTTTTAATTAATCCAGGTAGTTTTAATTTGATCCAATATTGACCTTAATCTTTGAAGGTCAGACCCAACTTAACCTTCACGCTTGAATACTTTTCAGCCTTGCTTTATTGTAACTTCTGACCATTTTTGGCATTAATCAATCAAACAATTTTCACTTTATCTTCTTTTTAAGAACCTTACATGCACTTGTCTACATTGTCTCTTGCTGACTCTGCGCTTGTGGCTAAGCTTGTTTGCAGCGACGGACCCACAGCTACACCAAGGGGCCTTGGGCCCATGGCCACCCTTGAATTTCTTGTTTCTTTATTTTCGAAAGAGGATTTATTATTTATATTCTCCCAAAATATAAAGTTATTCCCCTGAAAAATAATATATATATATATATATATATAAGTTTTTTTAAAACCCATTTTTTATTTTTTTAGTGAGATGTGAATTTTGAAAATATAACTTACTTGGTAACATTATTTAAATATTATTGTTTAATTTTCAGTATTATGAAAATACATGTTTAAGTGCTATAAAAACAAGCCCAAGATTGTCAAAGCAACAGCTAATGAAAAGTTCAATTATTAGCTTTATCTCTCAAAATTAGAATTAGAAAATATATATATATATATATATATATATATATATATCACTGTAGTTTTTTGAGTCTTTTATTTGCCAGATTCCTTTAATCTTAAAAACGTGTGGTGCAGAGGTATTAAATATTATTCTTCACCATATTTAGAAACATTTGCTTTCACCGTTTTTATTGTTAAACAGATGTTAGGATCATCAACACAGGTTGATGTGGCAGTTCAGCTGAGGTAAGCAAGTTTTAGTGCTGGCAAGCTCCTATTGGCTGGGACTACAAGGTCAGCATGTTGACCTTGTAGTCTGGGATTAGGCAATAATTTCCCGGGTTTAAAGTGAACTCACACGAAAGAACACCATACTTTCTTGTCACAAATTGAATGACGCACATTCATCAAATTTGATTTCTAGAAAGAAAAGTTGATGGGGAACATCGGTAGTCCAAAGTAGCAACTAAAGAAATGATTAATGAAAAATGCTAATGAGTGTCCTTAGAACACTCTTTAAGAATCTATTTAAAGAAAATTTTTATGGGAGAAAAAAAAAAAAGCAATTAATGTTTTGACAACTTTTTTCATTTTTTATAAAAGTAATGTCAAAATTTTCTTAAAATAGATTCTTAAAGAATGCCATAATTAGTAACTTTGATTAATTAACATGAACCATGCTTCTTAACATGAACCATGATTAATTAGTAACCTTGCCTTTATCTCTTAAAATTTGTATGGGACAAAATAATAGCACTGCTTTTATCAAAGTCATTGATCTGACAAATTCTTTCATCCTTTAGAAACGTGTTTCACCATTAGAAGACTTGCAAAGACTTGGAAAGTTATAGTTTTATGTAGGCCCGTCTATTATTAGTTAGTAAGGCTGTCCATGGGTCGGGTGGGTCGGGTTTGTGCTCAACCCGCCGGCCGACCCGACCTGATCGGGTGGAGGCTGCATCAACCCGCCGCCGACCGAGAAACTGATCGAATTGGGCGGTTCAGACATCCGGTTGGTTTCAGGCGGGTCGGTCGGAGTCAAGATCTGAGATACCGGCAAGAAAACGGCGAAAAGTCAGTGAGATTTCGCCAGATCGGGAAGAAATCTCACCTGATTGGATGAGATTTCACTAGATTTGGACGAAATATCACTAGATCTACTTGATAAGTTGCCGAAATATGAAAATTTGAAGTCGGAATCTGGAAATTTGAGGCCGGAATTTGGAAAATATAGCCAGAATCTGGAAAATCTCGCCGGAACTGGGAAAAACTCACCGGAATCTGGAAATTTTTTGCTGGAAATTCATAAACATCGGTCAAATCGGATTTTTCGGGTTTTGAGGGTGGAAAACCGAGACCGACCCGCCGGAGTCAGTTTTTGGAACAAATGACCCGCCGCCGACCGGTGACTTGATCGGGTCGGCCGGTTTCAGATCGGTTTCCGGTCAGATCCTCCGGGCGGGTCGGGTCTCGGATGGGTCTGGATAGGCCTATTACTTAGTAGCATTTAATCCGCCAATATACGAGATCATTTTATAAATTAGAAAACAATTAATTTAATATAATAATACATTAAAATTCAAAATTCGTCATGTTATACCGCCCCTCATTTGTCCTACTTGTAGAAATGCTTTTTATAAAATACAATATCACTCAATTTAAAATCAAGTCCAATTATCTTTTATAAAATTTAAAAAATATATATCATATGTTGTTGAGAACACACAAAGGCACCAACTCAAAGCAAATTAACCACAAACTAAAGTCCTTTTATGTTGGGGTGATTTTTTATTTTTTATTTTATTTTATTTTTTAAATAAGCTTTGGGTTGATAAAACATAGCCTTAACTCACAGCACATACTATGAAAACATTTTGTTTTTTCACACTTCAATTTCCAATGACAATTGCTCTGTTGGTTTCTCATGTTAATATGTCAAGCTTATCAAAACAAATTCAAATTGTTAATTGCATTATGGATCCAAATGCAATGGACAGAGTTAGAATCAATCAATAAATAAATAAACAAAACCACTAATAAGATTTTAGATAAAAATAAAAAAAAAATAAAACTATTCTCACAAAATCTAGTTATATATTACATTGTCCTTAATTTAAAATAAAATAAATTTCCAGCAAACATACATAAAATAGAATAATAGATTATAGATGCAAGAAAACGTTATTTGCAAGGGACTAAACTAAATGTTGTGTTGGGCATATATTACAAAGCGATTTGTTGGGAATTTTCTTGCATTTAGTTCTCTATACCTGAAAATAAAAATACAGCTTAAATAAAATCACATATTTTCATATAACAATAATTGAAAAGTCCCAATGCTACTTAAAAAAAAAAAAAAAAAAAAACACACACACACACACACACAAAACTAATTTGTCTGTACTGGTTCTAATTTCAGTCAGTTACTTTCAAACTAACTAAATTCATACATGCATTAAAGAATTAAACTTAGAATGTAAACATTATTAACTCAAAAATCAATGTGTATATAAATAATCTCAAAGAAAATACTTGTGAACTAAAGTATCTCTTAATTAGGACACCGACACAATTCAAAGATTCTAAGGGATGTTGTCAGAAGGGGCATAGTGATGTGGTGGGTGTGAGGGATCTAAATTGCAAGTATTAATAGTAAATAGACAGATTTAGAAGCAACCCCCAACATACAGTGTTGTGCATTTTAGCCTAAAAAGTTTGGAGTGGTTTTGCAATCTTTCTAGTCAGATGATCAATTTTAACAAATCTGTAGTGTTTTTCCTGAGCAGTGTAAAGAATCTGTTTTAGCTCTTTTTAAGGTTAAAAAGCTAATAGACTTGGTAACACCTGGATCTCAATTGAGATTTGGCCAGAAGAAATCTGACCTATTTAGAAGTCTGATTGAAGGCAAAACTATTGTCTCTGGCTGGAAGATTGACTTTGTTCAAACCTGTGCTTACTTCACTGGCTCTTTATCATTTTTGGGACCATTTAGAAGGTGTTAGAAAGTTCATTCTATGAATTTGATCACAATTAGTTTTTCAAAAAAGAGAATGGGGCTGGGTTGTAGGAAAATGGGACATTTGAACAAAGAATTGTTAGCTAAACAATTTTGGAGAGTTGCTTTGAATCAAAATTGTTTGTTCTTTAAGGTGTTGCAGGCCAAAAATTGTAAACAAAATAATATATTCGGTGTTAGATGAGATTTCAAGAATTGCCTCTGTCCAATGGGAATCTTAAGAATAAGGTCATTTAACCACACTCAGTCTAGGATTTATTTTGTGAAGAAAGAGTATCACCCATATAAATCACAAAAGCTTAGATAATCAATTGAATTCTGCTTCTTCTGTCAGTCAAAAACTTAGCACTAGGTTGTGGAAGCTGAAATTGCCTTTCGAATGCTTGGTCTTTTCTTTTGGTAGTTAGTACACAATGCTGTACCTGTTAAAGAAAAGTTGGTTAAAAGACAAATTATATCTTCTGCACGTGTACTTTGTGGTGAGAATGAAGTGATTGCAAACCACTTGTTTCTATCTTGTTCTATTGCTAGAGCAGTTTGGTTTGCTTGTGAATGTGGTGCCAGACTTGATCTGTTGCAACCATAGTCAATTGGATTCTGAGTAAAACATTGTATTAATGCTTTTTATGAGGATGGCTTTGTTAACTCCTTGTTTATGGCTGTGGTGGTTGGGAGTTCTGTGGTCTGTGTGGTTAGTGGGTAGATGGTTAGTACTTAGTTATTCAAATGATGATGCTAAAGTGCAGGTGTTCTTCTAAAAGAAATAAAATTGACTGGCTTTGTTCTTCAAACCTCAAATATGCAATTCAATCTATTTAATCTGATTCACAAGTGAAGATCCTCATGGGGAAAATCTAATGGATCTAAATCAAAGCTTACAATTCTAAAAAGTATAAGGCCAGTTGCACAAAAAAGCTTTGCATAAAGGTGTAATATATGCCTTTTGATTTCTCAAGAATAATGCTATAAGAAATTGTAAATGCATCCATATATCAATAATCCACTTTCTCATATACTTTGACACCAAATGGTCTTAATTAACTTAATTCCACATCACTAACCCAATGCAAGTTCACCAAAGACCACAAAATATGTATATGAAAATCAATAGTTTTAATACTTTACATAGATCATAACAATAACTTTGAATTCAGAACTGTTTTTTGTCAATAAAACTTGAGCAAAATTTTAGAAACCTACTAATATGAACTCACGCACAATAGACATAAATATTGTGGTAAACTTTATATAATCTCTCAAATTAAACCCTCCAAAATATAATTAAACCACACTCTAAATAACCATCAAACACCAACCATTTGATTCAGTCCTGCAACTTAGAGATCTGATTCTAGCTACTCTTTGCCCTCAAGATCCAATCTTTCAAAACCCAAATCACTTTTTAGACCAGTTCATCCAATTACTTGACTCTTTATTACTTATAACCACTAAAACCTTGTCATAGTTCTTTTCTTTTAATGTGAGCTGAAAAAACCACAGGAAAAAGATTGTAGAGAAGGGTAATTTCAAACAATAAAAAGTAGTCCCTTTCTCATTATAATAATAATAATAAAATAATACACTATCAATACTTACTTTAGACTGATCAAGCTTGCAGATTGGGTAGAGATGTTCTTTAGTAGACCACTTCTTTGCCAAGTTACCATCATCTATCAAATATAGACAGTTCAAAAAAAAAAAAAAAAAAAAAAAAAAAAAAACTGACTAACCACCAAGGACTATTGAACCACTAAGCTGTCCCTAGCAATGGAATTGAACGTGTGGTGACCCACTATGCTTTAACAGATAAACAAAGCCATTCATCAACAACAACAACAACCAAAAAAAAAAAAAAAAAAAAAAAAATCAAATTTTGAATTTTTTTAATTATTGCGTCAATACAAAATAAAACTAAGTCTAACCCAAATGCAAACCAAATTCTAACCGCCAAACCTTTAAAAAAATCCAACCAAAATATCTTATAAAAAAATCCAACAAAAATACCCATAAACAATTAAAACACATGGTTCAAATACCGTTTTAACAAAAGGGTCTACCATTTGGTTTTAAACCATTTCAATATTAATAAAACACAAACAAAACAGCATGAACAAATAGAAACCAAATAGAACCAATTTCCATATTATAGTTTTGCAAAAAAATCATGTTTGCACAACTTCTAAGCAAATGTCAACAATTTTTCTAAGTTTTTTTGTTAACTTTGTAATAACCAAGGTTTTCAGACCCGGACCGTTCATTGAACCGTAAAAGAGAGAGGTTCAAGGTTTTTGAAGTCGAACTGAGGTCAAACCAGGGTCGAACCAGGATGATGTCATAATTAATTTAATAATTAATTAAAGCCTAAATATAGATATTAAATTTATAAAACAAGCAAAATTGACTAATAAGAAAGTTAATAAAATAAAATAATAACCATGAAAACATTAAAATTTATGATTAGTTTTTGAAGTAAAGTTGAATATCTTTGAAGGATTTTAATTATAAGTTTTTTTTATTCCTTGTAAGAGATGGATAATTTAATTAAGTAGAATAAAATTGTGTTAAGTTGTTTTTATAAAAAAAAAAAAAAAAAATTGTTAAGGGGTTGGACTGCACGGTTCTTGCCACCGGTTTGTGCGGTCCAACCCTAGTTTTAGGGGTTCGCGGAATTAACAAAAAATCTGGTTCTTTATGCTTAATAAACTGGTTTTCATCTCGATTTCCGGTTTTCACAGTCTGACCTCCCGGTCTGGTCCGGTTCTGAAAACCTTGGTAATAACTATAAAAAACCTTGCAGACTTCAATCACCATTCACACATTATAGATATTGAAGCTTATACATGTTATCATGTGATATTCAAAATTAGGGAAATAGATGTGGCTGCCAAATATTCAATTGGAAAGACTTCTATGACATAATGATACAGCAACCAATATATAAATATACTGTATAACAACATTTAAGAAAACAATTTTTTTTTTTTTAATGTACATTTAAACTATCTGAATTCTAAATTAGAATACAACCTAAATTTAGTAAAATGGTTTTCATATAAATACAACTTTATATATAAAATGTTAGTTGAATTCTAATTCAAACCACCTAAATGCAATGCAAATCAATTTAAAAAGTCAAATGCAAATCAACTGTAAGTGTAAATCAATTTAAAAGTTTGTAATTGAATGTCACTGAAGTGCAATAGAAAAATAAAAGCACTCAATGGAATCAACCCACCTTTTGTAGAGACAACCATTTAGTCAAACTTGGAAAGGATGCTTCAACTCACCCAAATAAAAAAGTGGAGCACGATCTAATATACCTAGATTAACTTCACAAAAAAAACAAACACAATCAGAACTGATTGAGATCAAATACTCTTTGCCCTCCCAAATCACTCTTAAACATGCAATTTAGAATAAGATACAAATTTTCACTTTGTAGAAATACTGGAGCAATTAGAAATATTTCTAATTTCCTGTAACTTGCAACTTGTTGACTATATTTTAAAACTAAGATAACCACACGATGAAATTATGTTGAGCAATTTTATTACTCAAATTTGCACGCAAGCACAGCCCACACACACACAAAAACAGAAAAGGACCTGATGAGAAAAGAAGAAAATAAACACAAACCTTCAATGTCAGCCCTCAAAGGATAGAGGACATTAAGACTATAACGGGTGAGATTGGAGATCAATATTTCACATCATCATCACAATAAAACTCAACACTAGCAAACAACACCATTCTCCATGCATATAACTTCAACCACGGGTTGTGCATGAGTGACAACCATACCAACAGATCAATGTACAGAAAGATAGAATATATACTAAATACATTTATGCTATGAGAACCTTGTAAGGCATGCATTAGAGCAATATTTGAAGGACAAATTCGAGAAAATTTGGTCATTGGCAATATTAGTATGTAAAAATCCCCAAGTACAAATAGAGGCATCTTTGAATAACATGGTACTTTACTTGACCACAATGGCTTGTATTTCACCTTCCTCATTCTTGAGTCGGCCTCAAATATTCTAGCATTACTTCAACGCAAAACATGATATACAACAAGCCCCATACTATCTACATCAATAGTTTTTTTTTTTTGCTAAGATAGTTCAATAGAATTAGAATATAGCATTAAATTAAAATTTATTCTAGATTTTCCACTTTCTCAATTTCATAATGTCTTCCTTTATTTTAACTCAATAAGAAACGTTGGAAGTGTACTATCTTACATAGAATTGGCCCTTATATATAGTAATATCATTATACTCAAAACCGTTATCATCTACAACAGCTAAACTCCTAGCCCCAGATTTTGCAAAGCCTAATTTTCCCACACCAAAGATAACAAAAAGGGCAGAGTCATTTACATTTGTTCAAGGCAAACTGGGAAACATAACTACATTATTGGCAGACCTACATTCAATCTGAGTTTATGGTTTGGAACATTAAAAAATCTCATCAGATTAATGTGGAATTAAAAAGAGTAGAAGTCAAATGGATAAGAATGATAGTTAGGCTGTCCTAACCTGTCAGCTTTATCCAGCAATGTTTCTTGAGAACACCTGGTGGATGTTATAAATCTGTCTAAACAAAGGTAATTCAAACAATAAATACATAATGGATAGAATCTTGACAGAGAACTGTAGCAAATCTGAATTTAAACGAAATGACAGGATAAGAAGGTTTGTTAAAATTACTAAACTTTCAGATTTTAGACAGTTTAAAACAAAAACATATGTTTATTGGAGATTTAATATGATAATTCGTAAAGGAAATGCAGTGGTGAGAAGTTTAATGAAAAAAAAAAACTATTTGAAGTAATGAAAGAATATGCTGATCTTTGAGGCAGAGCAGTAAATACTCTTCTAATAAAAAAAAAAATTAAACAATATAAAGAAATATATAAAGATTCATAGAGTAAGGTAGTATATCCATTTGTTTGTCTTGTTTGTAAGAGTATGTTATTTATAAAATAAATTGAAATACATTAGAATTCAGATTTTTTTTCTTCTTTGATGCAATTTGCTTAGTATTCTTTTGACGTTTTTGAAGCATTTGGGGCGGCATTCTTTTATGACCAGGTCTTCCATCTTCAATAGTTATAGGAGCAGTTAATTCAGGTCTTTCAACAGATGTTTTTTTTCTACACATATTCAAGGGCTAAACCCCATGATGCCACCCAAAAAAAAAAAAACTGGATTATGATAAATCAAGAAGGCAATAAATAATCAAAGAATATAATAATTCCAATTTGGAAAAGATTATAATGTTAGTAAAGCAGGAAAGACAAAGATTATAATCTGAGGCCAAAACATTGAAAGAGAGAGAATAAACATCCGGATTTTAATTCAAATTCAAATAACAAAAAGTAGCGGTGAGGATGTGAAATAAGTAGAAGGGAGAATTGGCTGAAGATCATTGAAACAGGAATACAGTACATGAACAAAATGTAATACGAAGTATGAGATAAGTAAAAATAAAATCAACATTCAAGCAAACTATATTAAACTATAAAATGGTTTTATCTTTCAATTATCTTGTCAATTTTCCTTTTAAATGAAGAGGTCGGTCTGTTCTAAAGACTAAAACCAACAAACACCAAAAAAGAATAAATGCTATAAAGACCACAAACCTAATATAAACCCTGGTTTGAAACTGAAATTAATGATTACATAATCATCACTAATAGAAATTTAAATCCTTCAAAACCAACACAATGTAATCATTGAGCTACATTGAATAGTAAAATTGCACAAAAACAAATAAGCCAAATTAATTGCAAAGCAGAGCAAACATATAATAAAGATCCATGGACTAATCAAAAACATTAATTGAAGACAATTAGTGAAATAGTGGATCAACAGGAGTACGTTGAATATTGTTGTTCTTTGGTCATTCAGGGGGAACCAAGAATTAAAGACATTTGCATAATATTTTATTGGCTTTTAAAGTAAAAAGCTTTTTCTAAAGATTAACAAACTAATTGAAACATTAATGTGTACACCACACAACAATCTTTAGTAAATAGTCCCTAAATATTCAACGACATAATTTTAAGCAATATGTTGGCTATTTAATCAAATTCAAAAAATGAAAAAGAAACATATTTTTCTGCCAAAAAAGATTCATTCATTCTTTAAAACAATTATACATTCCTTTAAACAAATATACAATCAAACGGAAAACATGACTTTTTAGCACAAACATTAAAGAGGTTTTAGACTTTTTAGTTTCAAATAATAGATGCTGAGAGCAGCAACATTGAGAAATCAACCATCATTGAATGGCAAACATGTTTTTTACTACACATATTCAAGGGCTAAACCCCATGATGCCACCTACAAAAAAACTGGATTATGATAAATCAAGAAGAAAGCATCAAAATAAAGAGTATAACACATCAAGTAACAAAATGCTAACCTTGGGTATAGGTGCTGCAGAAAAGAAGCGAAACAGAGTGGGTGTCAAATTTTCTTTGAGGAAGGTACCATTTGTTTAAGGATGTGGTAATCCAGGGCTTTTATTAAGTGGTGTGAAACGGTTTTTATATCAAGTTAGTCCAATGCGTGAATATGGTGGAGGTACCAAATGCAGGCCCCAAAAAGCATAGCAAAAAAAAAAAAAAAAAAAAAAATTCATAACAGTTTTACAATTCAGTAGAATACAAAATAAGAATTCATTGAATTAAAAAAAATGAAGAAAAATGCAGATTAAAATGTGCAATTCAGAGCCAAATCAAAACCAAACAGATCAATGGAGAAAATTTAATTCAAATTATGAGATAAATAAAGGGAAAATCAGGCTATCCAAACCTCTTAGTTTGATGCAGAAACTCTTCTTGCAAAATACTCATGTTGTACCTGGCAAAGAACTCGTATTCAACAAAATGATAGGGTAAGAAGTTTTTTAAAATCACAGGAAAGAAAGATGAAAGAGAGACTACAAAAGAAATGGAAACAAACATTGTAATATGGTATGAGTTGCAAAAATATGAAAGATTGTTTTAGTTTTTTAACAATCTGTTGCCTATTTCTCATATGATGATGGCAAGATTAACATCAAACAGTAACACTTTTTGGCACAAACTTGAACTGGAAAGTTTGTTTTCATCTTATACATAAAGATTTTAAACAATCTAAGGTGAAATTTTACTTTTAACTATAATAAATCAAAGGATAAGTCCCTAATGTTTCCAAAATAAAAAACCAAACCAAAGCATCCAAAGAAAGAGAATCAACCAATGTATTTTTTAAAAAGGGCCCTAGACAATTAAGCAGGGGGGAGAATTTTAATATAGATATATTGAAGAAGACAAATTGTAATTCATATCATGATAAATCTAAATGATTTAGTTATTTATGAACAATGAATATGAACAATAAATTTCAAGGATGAAGTCTAGAAGATATCAGCATGGTGGAAGAAATGAATTATGAAACAAATGTGAGGCAATTGGTAGTATTACATAGCATGTACCTTTTTTTTTTCTTGGATATGCAATTGGCTAAGAGGCTCTTCAATACCTATGAAGCACGGGTGCGTTTTGAGACTCGGGTGCGGGTGCGGGTACGGGTGCGGGACTCGGCAATTTTTTAAAAAGGTGGGTGCGGGTGCGGCGGGACTCGGCGATTAAAAAATTATTAAAAATAGTAGATAATAACTAAAATATGATATTTATAAATTAAATACAACCCACAAAATTAAAACTAAAACATTCCACAAGATTGAAAGCTAATTTCAGCTAATTTATCAATTTTAAGTCTAAACATCTATCCAATAATTATAATAATACTATTAAAACAATTTTACTACTAAAATATTCTCTAAAAAAATTACTATTAAAAATGCAATATAAAGGCCCAAGTCAGATATTAAAATAATTTTATTATTCATATATTTACGTGTGGGCCATACAAATAAAACTTTTGTCAAATCTCTTTATCAATTCCAACAACCAGTCACGTGTTAGGTTCACAAAACAAAAAGAAAAGAGAAGAAAAGAAGAAAACGAAGAAAAGAGAAGAAGAAGAAGAAGCAGCAGCAGCCGCCTCTGCCATGGACGAAGAAAGGAGAAGAAGAAAAAGAAGCAGCAGCCGCCGCCTCTACCATGGACGAAGAAAGGAGAAGTAGAAGAAGAAGCAGCAGCAGCGGTCAGGACGCGGCCCGACGCAGCGCGACACGCGGTCAGCGGTGTCCCTCGCGCGTCGCCGCGTCGCGCCGCGTCGGACGCGGGTGCGGCTCCTCTGGCGCCGCGTCCGTGCTTCCCAGTTCAATACCACCCCCACAGCCCCACTACCAAATACACATCTATATCCTGGTATCCACGGACCCTAACTTTGATAATAATCCATGTAAAATTTGATTTTTTTTTTCTTGTTTATCTCATCTTTATTTGTATTAAATTAAAATTTTATTTTGGATTAAATTGATATGTATAATTATTATGTCCCAATTAATTTATTCCTTTTTTTTTTTCCAGTGGCCAAATAGAAGGTCACAGAATGTTAACATGCAAATCAAATTCGAAAAAGAGGTCGGTCTGATTTATAGATGGCCTCTCATGATTCTAGGGTTCTGCAATCTTGTCCATGTCATAAGAATCAATATTCACAACAAAACATCTAAAGAAAGGGAATGAACATCAGAATTTCAATTCAAGTTCGAACACAGAGAATTGATGCGTACCTTTCGTCGGAGTAGCGCCGATCTCTATCTCCGTATCTCAATACCTCTAGGACGTTTGATCGTATTTAACTTTGAATCCCTGAACAAAAAATAGACTTTTTATAGATAACTAAGCCAATCGTAATAGAGAACAACAAAATCCTAAACCAAAATTAGTATATATAGATATATATTCAAAGAATTTTCAAATGGTGATTATAAAAAAAAAACCCTAGAATCACGCACACGCGCATTCAAAGTCAAAGCTTTAACTCGCAAAACAGATCTAGAATATTCCGCAAATTCACGGAAATAGGGGAAACTTATCCCGAAATTACAAGAAAGTTTCAAAACCGAATCAAAACAACAAAAACACATAGAGAGAAAAAAAAACACATAGAGAGAAAGAAAGGGAGAGAGAGAAGAACGTACCTGAAAACTCAAAAGGGGATGGCGATGGCCGGCCGTATGAACCTCCAGTGTGGCGCAAGGTTTTGTTTGTTTGTTTTTTTTTTTTTTTTTTTTTTTTTTTCGCTTTCTCCATATCGCAGTGTCGCTAGTGTGTTTTTAGATGCAACGTGTTTTTTTATTTTATTTTGACCGGGTTTTTTTTTTTTTTTTTTAATATATGCACAGCCACTGTTAAACGATGTTAACCTTGTCAAACGCACTGTACGTTATTAAAAAAAAAAAAAAGCGTAAATACACTTTTAGGCTCTATATTTTGACTTTTTTTTATTTTGATCTCTACATTTTAATTTTATCATTTTTAGTCCTTAAACTAATTAACGCGTGTTATTTTCGTCCTTTCCGTCAGTCAACCGATGGAAATAGCTGACGTGGCTACCAGAGCAATTAAAATATTATAAAAATGCCACATCATCCATGATACATTAGCATATAAAAGGTTCTTGAATAAGAACACCAACCCAAAAATTTTAAAACCTAAAATATTAACACAAGATCCAAACCTGAACAATATTCTCAAACTGGCCACACACTTTTTCTTTTTTTCATCTTAAACTCAAACTCTATTCTTTCATCTCAAACTCAAACTATACGGCCACACACCATTCTCTCATCTCAACCAACCCAAAAAAAAAAAAAAAAAAAAAAACTCAACCTAGAAAAACACATATCAAACCCACCTCAAGAAAACGCAGATCTGATGGCTGGAGCACCCGATTGGCCCTGAGCTTTGCGGTGTCATCGGGCTCAAACAATTTGACTTCGGCGATGAGGCCAGAAGCTCCGCCTCCTAGAGCTTCAAGGAGGTAACCACAGCCGGTGAAGAAGGTGAGGTTGTCGTTGAGATTACGGCGGCTTCGGCGAGCTTCTTCGTCGAAGAGGTATTGAGGGGTGGTGGGGAGTTGGTAGATGTTGCGAATTGGGATAGAGACTTGGATCCCTGGTATGGGTCGTAGAATCGGGACTGGGTATTATTCGGGTTGGGTTTCCATCGGAGAAGAGCTCGTCGGTAGGGAGCATGGCCACCGGATCTGGTTTTGCTTGAGTGGGTTTGCTGGGTTCAACTTGCTTGAGATGGGTTTTTCTGAGTTTGAGATTTTTTTGTTTGGATTGATTTGATACTTGGGGCTTTAGGATTTGATGATTTTTCTGGGTTTGAGAAAATGGAGCCTTTGAGATTTATGATTTTGTTTTTGAGCTGAAATTTTTTGGGTTTTTTATGTGTTTGTTTCCTAAGAAAATTTTTTGGGTTTTGCTAGTTTGTTGATTGGGGAATAACATGATATTCAGGTGCTAGGAAAGAAGAAATGTTCTTACGAAAAAAAATTTTAGATTAATGTTCTTTGTGTTTTGAAATTTGAGTTTGTGTTTGGTTCTAGTTTGAGCTCTTGTGTTCTTGTTCTTTTGTTGAATGTTCTTGTGTGTTCTTGTTCTTTTATTGAATGTTCTTGTGTTAGATCTAAATTGATGTATTTTATTGTTTTTAATTCTGTTTTTTCTTTTTTTATTTAGTTAAAATTGATAAATTATTTTAAAAAAAAATTAGATGCTGAGGTGTTATTTTTTATAATATTTTAATTGCTCCAGTAGCCATATCAGCTATTTTCGTCGGTTGACTGACGGAAATGACGAAAATAACACGTGTTAATTGGTTTAGGGACCAAAAGTGATAAAATTAAAATGTATGGACCAAAATAGAAAAAAGCCAAAATGTAGAGATTAAAAGTGCATTTACGCCTTTAAAGAATTAACTGCAGAAGTGGCAGTTTTTTAGATGACCTTTTTTTTCCTATCGTGGTAGCACCTCCTTAATTGCAGAGGAAAGACTTCTACTTTTATATATAGTATTAGATTAGATTAAATATATGTCAAAAGTGTTATTGTCGTTTAAACAATGAAAACTATTGTTTAAAAGCGGGTACCAAACAGTCTCTATGGTTAGATTACATGTGCTTGTTATTCTTTTTGCGTATAAAATTTCAAAAATATTAAACATCAATAATTATGTCAATAACATTATATTTTGATTTTAAGTTTTTGTGGTAAAGAATTATGCATAAAAAATAAATTTATTGATCGAATAATAAATAAAATCCGATTAAAATGAAATTTGATATGCATGTTAAGAACATAAAGGACATGCAATTTAACGATTAAATTTTTAAAATTCATATTTAATAAATAAATAAAAAGAGACAAGGAGAGTTTAAAGAATTTTCTGTTCATAAAATATGTGGAAGAACCCAATAAAAAAAAAAAAAAAAAAAGTTAGGCGTCACATTTATGTGACTGTTTGTAAGACCAAATATGCCGGTAAGGGTGTGTTGTTTTTAATTATTATTATTTTTTCCATTGTTATTTTTAGAATCGGTTTTCTTTTTTTTTTTTTTTTTTCAAATGACTTTTGCTGTTAAGTTGTTCGTGATGTAAAGTTAAAAAACTGACTTTTTTTAATTATTTATCCTTGGTAATATTAATCAGTTTTTTAATTCCATAATATTAAATATATAAATAGATAATATATAGAAATTTTTTTATTTGTTTGGTAATTTATGGGAAATATAACTATAATATTTGGCTTTTTCAAAAAAAAAATACAAATTATCACAAAGTTATTTTGAGTTTTTTTCTTTTAATTATTTATTATTTTTATGGGATGTATTTTCTTTAATTGATTGGTCAAAGAAATTTATTTAGAATAATGCTACAGCCACTATAAATTTTAAAATATAGGATTTACAAAACAGATGTATCAATTTTTAAAACATAATAAAAAAATGTATTATATTGTTGATGCAATACCAATTATATTTATTATCACTTTATTTTGTAAATATTTTGTAATAAAGTTGGAAGTAGGTTTGGTTTTTTTAATTTATTTATTATGCTATTGATGTGGTAGTAATCATGTTTATTGCCATATCAATTTGTAATGTTTTTAATTAAAGAGCAAAAATTAAGTATGTTCCCCAATTAAATTCAAGTATCAACTAATAAAATACAAACATCACTATATTTTTCAGAGGCAATTAATTTCAATATAACTTATGTATGAATTTCATTGGGGAACCATATGTATCACTTAAGTAACGGTATCTAAAGTTTACCATTTGTAAAACTAGTAGTAGCTTAAGCAATTTTCTTGTTGATATTTTTGTATTTTTAGCTTTTTATTTTTTTATTTTTTTTTAAGTTACACAAGTTAATTAATATCTTAATTTTGTCACAACTTTGCCAAAATTTTAATATGATAAATTGAGAGTTGTTGCCTATCACTTTCACATGGATGATCATTATTTTTTCTTCACTATTCACAGATTACTACATCAAAGTTGTGATTAAAAAAAAATTGTGATTCTAGATTTTCTTATGTTTGTTTGTAAATCATCTTATTCAATGGAGTTTGGCTTCCCTCTAGTCTTCTTGTACGTTAGAGATGACACAGGACTAACACTTTTATTAACTATATAAAAAGTGGCTATGCCGCTACAGTTTTTTGCCACTGTTCACACAACGTTTCCACTATTCATCTACAGTGCAATTTTGGTGAGGCACTCTATTTTTTTTTTTTTTTTTTTGAACAGTAGCTACAATACTAAGCGGCATTGTAGCTGCAGTAGTTACATTTTTTTTTTTTTTTGGTCTTCCATTTGTACCTTTTTTTTTCTTTTATATATATTCTTATACTAACACAATAAATTTCATAATATTTTCACAATTATTGAGGTGTCAATTTCTTATAAGTCAAAAATAAAATAATAAAATATGAAACTGTGACCAACCACAACTGAAAATAAATGTTTTGTGAAAATGTTGTGACACTTGTTAGGTGAATGTGTAAAAACTATAATACTTTTAGTTTGTTTAATATGTACTTTTTTTTCCCCAATCATCGATTTGTGCTCTTTTGCTACAATGTTTTGCCACTATTCATTTACAGTGCAATTTTGGTGTGACACTTTTTTTTTTTGGTCTTCCATTTGTACATTTTTTTTCTTTTATATATATTGTTATACTGACATAATAAGTTTCACAATATTTTCACAATTATTAAGGTGTCAATTTCTTATAAGTCAAAATAAAATAATAAAATATGAAACTGTGACCAACTACAATTGAAAATAAATGTTTTGTGAAAATGTTGTGATACTTGTTGGGTGAATGTGTAAAAGTTACAGTACTTTTGGTTTGTTCAATATGTACTGTTCATCGTTTTTTTTTTAATTTTTTTTTTCTTCCTAGTCATCGATTTGTGCTCTTTTTTTTATATATATAAAAAGAGCGAATAAGCTCATGAATAGTGTTATGAACAGTATTTTTGGTTTAGTGACTTGCCTTTTTCCTCCTTTTTTTCCCTTCAAGTTCACCAACTTGGTTTGAGCTTGTTTTTTTTTTTCTTTTAAAAGATCTTTATATGTTTACTTTCTACTTGTAATGTAAGTTTAAATTGTATACATACAAAAAGTAGAAATATTATATACATTTGCAAAAAAAAATTGCACAAATTTTGCAAATGTGTACAACATTTACCAATTTTTATGTGTTTACAATATAAATTTACATTGTAAGTGCAATATGTATATATATATATATATATATATATATAAAGAGTGAATGGGAAAAGTTACAGTAATTTTGCTACAGTAATTATGGTTTGTTTAACTTTTTGGCCTTTTTTTTTTTTTTTTTTTTTTTTGTGTGAATGCATAAAGTTGTAGTATATTTGCTATATTATTTTTGGATTGTCCACAATAATTTTCACAACACTTTCATAACAAATCAAATATGGTAAATTGTTATTAGTTGTAATTTAAACTTACCAATGAAACCACTTTTTTGCCCACCAATAATAACTTGTAGTAACCTACTACTTATGATTTGTTGTGAACATGTCATGGACATAACATTTTTTTGTGTGAAAAATGTTAAGATATCTTGATGTTGTCACAATATTTTCAAAACTACTGAGCTGTCAATTCTTTTAAATTAAAATAAAATATAACAAACTATAAAGGTATTATGAAAATGTTATGTCATTCTGTTGTATTTTGTTGTGTCACAATATTTTCAAAACTATTGAGTTGTCAATTCTTATAAATTAAAATAAAATATAACAAACTATAAAGGTATTATGAAAATGTTGTGTCGTTTTGTTGTATTTTTAGAAATGTTTTGTTGGCTTAATCAACTTTGTTGAGCCAAAATTTACTATTCCACATACAATTTTTTTGAGTTGACTTTTTCCATATTTTTTTCTTTACACACTATTTTAAGGAAAAACACATAGTTTTGCACACAAAAACAAAAACAAAAACTTAGGAAAAAAACATTTTTCATCTTTTATATTTGGGATAGTTTACAATTCTGTCATATTGTTATTCTCTCAGTTAAATCCTAATGAAAGCTTATGATTCTTAAAATATTTTATTGTGCAATGTCTAAATTACTCTTGCTAAATTTTAACATCCTAAAAATTTTCTTTACGTATTTTGAGTTTTAAATGATAAAAATTCTTAGAAAGTTAGAATGATGATATTTGATGACACAAGCCTTTTGTTATCTTTTTATTTATTTATTTATTTTTATTTAAAATTTCTTAGCAAAACTCAGTTGTTTATTGTTGGAAGATGATGATATTCATTATCATTCTTAAAAATTTTTAGAGAATAGATATAGTGTCTTTAGCAAGTAGGTACTAAAAAACTATTATAGTTAAATAAATATATGTTAAATAGCTACCTTAACTTTGTGGTTGATCAAAATTCTTAAACGAATAAGATTAACTTTTTTCAACATAATTATCAAAATTCTTAAAATTAATGTCTCTTTTGATTAATGTAAATATCTATATACTTTAAAAATCAAATGATTCATATCTTTGTTTTGTAACACAAATAAAATCTAGAATTGACCTTAATTATTATAGTATTTTTTTTTCCACGGCAAGCACGTGCCTTGCACGTGCTGCCCTAACTAGTAGCATAAAATATAGCTATGTGCCAGTCTTGTCTCTTGTGCATAAGATGAAAGCCCTGCTCTGTTTAATAAACACTTTACATTTTATATTCTTTTTGGATAATTCACGTGAAAGTTTCTACATTGGCTCTTGATGCTTGTGCGTTTGGCTCCAAATTAAAAAGCTATCTTATTTTACTATTCAGCTTATTTTTGCTACTATTCATGGGCCCAATGCATTTTTTGGTACTATTTTTTAGTTCTACTGTATTATTTCAGTTAACATTTACCTTTATTTACAGTACTTTCAGCAAAAAATTTTCAGTTTTAACAAAATAAGCGGATCTCAAAAAAACGCTAAACTAAGCTTGTTTCTAACTCCTCTTATTTTCAGTGATCTGGCAGCATGAAAAATACTTGGGGTTACCTTCTTTGGTGGGGCGATCTAAGAGGAATACCTTCAATGATCTTAAGGAAAAGTTGGGGAATAAATTATCTGGCTGGAAGGAGAAGCTTCTGTCAAGTGCAAGCAAAGAAATCTTGATAAAATCAGTGGCCCAAGCTATTCCAGCCTATACTATGAGCTGTTTTAAGCTTCCTGATGCTCTGTGTGATGAACTTGCTGGTATGGTGAGACGATTTTGGTGGGGGCAGCAGGAAAACCATAATAAATTGGCCTGGCTAAGCTGGGACAAGATGTGTGCACCAAAAGAGGAAGGAGGTATGGGCTTTCGAGATTTGAAAGCTTTTAACATTGCTTTGCTGGCTAAACAGGGGTGGAGGCTTCAAAATTGTCCAAACTCATTATTTTACCGAGTGTATAAAGCTAAGTATTTTTCGAATGGTGATTATTGGAATGCGTCATTGGGGAGGCATCCTTCCTATTCTTGGCATAGTATTATGGAAGCTCAAAAGGTTGTTCAATTAGGATGTCACTAGCAGATTGGTAATAGAGGTTCAGTTAGCTTGTGGAGAGATAAGTGGTTGCCCTCCCAGCCATCGCATAAGCCTGCAACTGTTCCTCATTTCTTCCTTGATGATGCCTTAGTTTCTGCCCTAATTTATCCGGAGACAATAACTTGGAAGTCAGATATAATCCATGAGGTTTTTCTTCCTTTTGATGCTGAAGCTATTCTTTCTATTCCACTTAGTTCGTCGTCGCCTGCTGATAGGCTGATTTGGGCTTACACTCCATCAGGCTGGTTCACTGTGAGTAGTGCTTACCGTGTAGCTTGCCAAGCTCGGTGTGATACTCATCAGGGAGAGAGCTTGACCTCACAGCCCGTGGTGTCCTTCTAGCGATGTATCTGGAAGTTGTCGCTGCCCAACAAAATTAAAGCTTTTGCATGGCGTGCTCTTAGGAATATCTTGCCCACAAAAGCCAATCTGTTTTCTTGGAAAGTAACACAGGATAATGTTTGTGATGAGTGTGGGACTGCTGTGGAGTCCACGGTTCATGTGCTTTGGTTTTGTGCTAAGGCTAAGGAGGTGTGGACAGCTGCGAATATCGATCTCGGTTCAGACGTGGGAAAGGTGAGGGAATTTATCGATCTGGTTTGGTATGCTCGGAATGTGAAACAGTGGTTTGTTCAGGAGTTGGCTCACCTATTTTTTATGGCTTGGGGCATTTGGTCCAATAGAAATGAGATTCGGGTAGGGGGGCCTTGCAAATCAGCTTCTGGTATTGCTGGCTAGACGTTGGAGTATTGGAGGAGTTTCAAGTGGCAAACCATCGCATTAAGATCAAGACCCCAGAGGTAGATGTTGGCTGGGTTCTTCCTCAGCAACTGTGGCTCAAAGTCAATGTTGACGGTGTAGTTTTTGAGAGACAGCGAGCTACAGGTGTTGGTGTCGTTATCAGGGACCATCTCGGGTTGGTGCATGTAGCACTGAGCATGAAGATCCATGCTCCCTTGGGTTCTTTGGAGATTGAAGCCAAGGCAATGGAGGAAGGAATGTGGTTTGCTTGGGATCATGGTTTCAGTTCAGCTATCTTTGAAGGCGATTCAATGGTGGTTCATAACTCTCTTACCGGATCAATCAATTCTCCTGCTAGTATCTGCAACCTGATCTCTGGCTCTCTAATTCAAGCTACTCGATTCAGAGAATGTTTGTTTTCTGTAGTGCCAAGGTGTGGTAATAAAGTAGCGCATGGGTTAGCCCAACATGCTAAGTCTTTATCCGAGTCTGTCATTTGGTTAGAAACTTGCCCTCCTTTTGTGAAGCATTTAGTGACTTCTGATGTAATGTTTTCTTCTTCTTAATAAAAATGTCGTAGTTCACATCAAAAAAAAAAAAAAAAAGATTAATTTTTTGTCCCTCTTTTAAATAAGTTGGTCGAACAATGTGCACATAAATTGCACTTATTGGCTTATTGCTTTTCTCTTGCCATCATCTTAAGAAATTATTGGCACTAAACAGGCTCATCCCCCTTTCACATGAAGAGCGAGCTCAAATCATGAGTCCCATATAGAGATCCACCCTCATGTGCCAAAGGAATGGAGTTTGCCTATGTGGACTTATTATTTCATATTCATTGTCCATTAAGTTATTCTTAGTTTCACCAAAAGAATTATCAGAAGTGTTGATTCTCAGAAAAAGTATCAAAAGTATTATATAATAATAATTGTAGGGATATAGCCAATCATATGTGCAATTTTATAATTTGCTAAGTTATGCGATTGTGAATGGTGGACATACATTTTTTGCTTTGTGCGACCCACCACTTTACATAAATCGCTCACAATCACACAACTTAGTAAGTTGTGAAATTAAGTATAGAAATGGTTGTGTTCGTGAGTGAACTTATTAGATATAGGCAGCGGCACTACAAGGTTGTTGTAGCATTTGGTATGTGTGAGGAACTTAAATAGCAAGGCCAAAGGTTTGATATTGTAGCATTTGGCATGTGTGAGGGACAAAAAACAAAGTTTTGGCTTATGCGTTAGTGTGAGAGCATCTTTCAGTGTGCTGAGGATTTGGTTTAATTTATGTTTCTGACAGTTAGTGAGTATATGTGACATTTTTATTATTGATAATGGATTTTTTTTGTTAGGGTTCCATGTTGACGCAAGAGACATCTCAAACCATGTAACATGGATGGAGGACCATCCAGGTTTTATAGAGCAAGCTATTTCTCATGATGTATTAATTTCATCTTATGAATAAAATTTTTATAATTCTCTTAAAAAAATTAATACGAATATTTTTAATCATCGATCACTTCCTTAAGATGCTTAAAGGAATCCCTTTGTCAACCAAAGTAGAACTAGTTATTCTTTTTTCATGACATAAATCTATATGAAAATTAAACAACTGCTAGGTAGCATTACACCTTACCTTGGAACTAAGTTTTCGGGTTGATCTCCGACTTGGTTGGATCTGGGTGAGACTCTTTGACAATATCCAAAATATTGTTTTAAAGACTATGACAGAAGATTAAAAGGCTTAGTTTTAAGAGAAGTATTACGTCGACAATATTTTCATAACATTTTTTGAGCAAAACTAAAATTAAAATATAGTCCTTAAAAATATAATGATATAGCATTGTACATTAGGTTATTATACTTAAACTGTGATCCAAAATCATTGTACAATTATATTTAATTGAATATTAAAAATTACTATAATTCAAAAAAATAATTGAGAAAAAAATATTTTAAGCATATTTTTTTTCTTAAAGGAGAAGTATCCTAAAAATTATTCTATGAATATTATAAGATCAATTAATTATAAAAAAGACAAAGAATGGACATGGCCTTCATAAACAACAATTTAATTGAAACCAAATTAAACTCACATCTACAATTCATTTTCTTTTTCTAATTATTGTTTTAATTTTTTAATATCTGTAAATCACGTACTATACTCCCAAATTAATTCTTTGGGTGATGCCATTCTAATTATAGTGGAAGAGCCATATAGAGATTGAAATTCACGCTATTTTGTAACCTAAAGAATAATAATTACGCCGCATGAAACAAATGTCACTAATTTGAATCTCTTATTCCCTCTCTTTTTCTTGCTTATCCAAACAAAAATGTGATCAGAGAAAAGATGTTCTCAACTATTGCATCTTTGGCTATACTTAATTTGTGTGTTAATTTTATTTCAAGACATCCACTGATGCTAAAGTGTTTAGGTGCATCTCTCTCTCATAATATCTCATGTCCTGAATTGTCATCTTTATACATGCGTAAAATTTCCTATAAATGGGATACAAGCTTGGTGTCAAAAGTGGAGGGTGGATGTAAGGTTCAATCCTAATTTTTTGCGTTTGATGAAAACAGTGACATTCTTTTGTTTAATAACATTTGGACCTCCCAAAATTTCGAAAGAAAGATTAGGGTAAATCACAAGGCCACATAAAACAAAGCTCCTTAGAGCATCAGCATCAGGAAATTCTACTTTATCCTATTTTACCATCTCAAAAAACCACATTTTCAATTATACAATATCATTTTACAATACATCCAACATCCCAACTTTTATTTTTCTATTTTACTCATTAAAATAATATATCTACATAATAAAATAATATATTTCAAAACCCAAAAAAAAAAAAAAAAAAAACCCAAATCCCCTCTGCCACCACCTGCTACGACCACCACCATGAAGAACATACCTAAACCGAAACCCATGGCCACGCCACCATCCCACGGCAAAAATCCAAACAAATGAAACCCACATTTGCCACCATGAAACCCACCTTTGCCACCACAACTAGAGACACCACCACAGCAACAACACACCCACCACCACCATGCAAACAACCCCACAAAAAATCAAAGAAAAATCCATTTAGATCCCCCCATCAAAACCCATTGGAAGCTGATCTCCACGCCTCCACCGGTGTTGTCTCCATAACCATGGCCCCACGCAAGATCAATACCCAACCATAACCACGGCCCTACGTCGCTACTGCACCACCCAAAACTCACTCCCACAAATCAAAACCTCACACCCACACCACCGGACCCCATTACAAATCATAGAGAGAGGCCACAGATGACCGGAATGTACCCATCGGCATTGACAGCATTGCCAACCTCCTTGGCAATGGTCTTCACGGCCTCGAAATCGTCATTGGAGGCGGCGGGGAAGCCGGCCTCGATGATGTCAACGCCAAGTTTGGTGAGCTACTGGGCTATGTCGAGTTTTTCCTTGGAGGTTAGAGAGGCGCTAGGGGATTGCTCGCTGTTGTCGATAGTGGTGTCAAAGATGCGGACGTAGTTAGGGTCCGAGATGCAGTTGGGGATGTAATTGGGGCTGCAGTGGGGGGAAGGTGTGGGTGTGGGAATGAAGTTTGATGGGGAGAAACAGGGAGTGGGAGACGGAGAGGCAAAGTGAGAGTGACGGAGAGAGGATTGAAGGAGGAAAGGATTGAAAAACAGAAAATAAAGAGAGAAAAAGTTAGAAGGAATAAAAAACCAATATTTTGTTTTAGAATTGTGCTACAGTGCAATTCTAAAGGTAGAATTGCATTGTAGCACTATTGCAAAAAAATTTGCAATACTTGAATTTTAGAAGTCCGAATGTAGCTTGCTTTTTGTGTGAAAATTGTAAAATTGCTTTAGATATGACATTAAGCATGCCTAGTGCGGATGCTCTTAGTAACTTGATATTTCCAAATGTTGCTACAGTGGTTTGAGAGATTTTGCATTATGATTTTGTGATGGGTTACCCAAAAATGGGGAGAGGATGCCTCATCAAATGTGCCTTACAAGGGTTGATATTTGTAACAACTAACGTATTTTGAATATTGGAACGAACTACAAATCCATCTGTATTTTTTTATTAGTCTAATCATGGTTGCAAAAGAGTTAATCAGCCCTTTTATAGCCTAACAGGAAACACAATTTGAAAATGAAATAACATCTTGAAAATGATTACAACTTACAAGTACAAAACAAAGCATTCTTGATAAACGTTATTTATATACAATGAGCTACTATGAAAACTTAGAGCATCGCCAGACAAATTTCTCAATATTAATTTTAAGGTTGAATTTATTCAACCATATGTTGGCTATATTTCATGCCAAATTTGCTTGTAATTTCAGCAATTAGATACCTTGTATTTAGGTGGGAATAATGTAAGGGTTGTGTGTGAGAGAGTGTGAAGAAATTAAAGTGTGTGAGCATTTAGAGGATTCTCGCGACTGGATCTTGCGAGTGACTCGCGACTGGCAACTTGCCAAAATGCCACACGTGTGAAGTATGCAGGAAGCTAAAAGGTCATGACAGCTGGAGCACTATAGGACAAAAAGTGCAGTCTGGCCTGGCAGCTGTCTCACGACTCAAACTCATGACTCATTCCAGTCGCGAGAGTGAGTCACCAGAATGTCTTGTTTTGCAGAAAAATGACTTTTCACATTCCTCACGTACTATAAATACCCTTATACTTACGAAATGTAGAGAGCTTTCAGAAAGAATTTTGAGAGAGAAACCCTAAAGAAAATCAAGAATAACTCATCCACTATCTTAGACATATGATTTTCCAAATTCCTCTACTTTCACCCTCTCCATTGACATACCCTTGAGAGGTTTATTAGCCAAATCCTTATCTCATCATACTTATATCAGTGAGGAGGTATTTTGATACTTGGGAAGCAGTTCAGAGATGACTAATTCACTTGGTTGATGCAATGGGTTTATTGCGGGATTCGGAACGCTAGAGAAGATACAGTTAGGCTTAACCAGTTGGTAACAGGAGTTTAGAGGGCTCAAGTACATTGGGTAGATTAGGTTTGGAGGGTTTTTTGTTATTCGTGTACTCCAACTTTATTCTCTAATGGATCATTTTACTGCTTGGAAGGCAGCACAGAGGTTTTTCGCTGAGTTTTTGGGTTTCCTCTTCGATAACTTGTGTCGGTATTATCTTCGTATTTGTATCTCTCTAACCCTTACTCTTACCTTTTAATTGCTAATGTGTTGTGATATATTATGGTATAGAGTTGTTTATTTGATTGGGTTTTTGCTTGTATCTATTATTCCTCACATCTATTGTTTGAGTATAAGCTTTTGTTGGTTTAATTTGATATTAGGGATCTAAACACTCATTAGTGTTTTACACACTAATTGAACTTTCATTAATAAAAGGGATAAACACTGTAAAAGCTTTTGATCATGACCCACATACTTGGCATGTAATCTTGAGAACTCTAGTTCTTTCTTGTTAAGGACAAGCTCTAGTTTTGAGCAAGTTTCAACGATGGCTGATGATGCTGAAGACGAAAGTGTGAGACTGCAGGATGTGTTTGGAGTGGATATATTGTTTGATGTGCCTGTGTAACACTAAGTAGAACCTGTGTATACTATTTTTGGTTAGCATTTTGTATAATCAATGTTAGAATTGGTCCGACTCATTCATAATAATCAAAACTTACCCATTTATCAGAAGTTCAATTCAAAGAAGCCAGCATGGTCATGCATATATGGAGCTACGCAGGAGGGTCAAATGATGTAAGAATATGCCTTTTAGTTCTACCACACTGTTGTGCATCTCGCCTTTACTCCACTCAAAAGATTAAGGAATGCACAGTTATCAGAATCTATCAAAATAGTGGTAGTTCAAACTCAAGTCATATTTGTTAGTAATACAATTAATGTCTAAACTAATTTATACCAATCGAATAACAGAAAATAGAAGTCAACCTACAGAGGTATATGTCCACTAATTACCTTATCTACTAACTTTAGGAAATTATTCTCCGAACTTTTGTATCAACTGGGGCACCCAAACAAGTTGGCCACTTAGTTAAGACAACAAGGCTGATGAGAAGAGACGGCACCGACAGAATACACATGGGAATTCCATTAATTGATGTTAGTATTATTACATGCTTTGGTAGAGATATGTAGAAGAGATTAAGATCTGAGAAATGAAATCAATGTGTATAAGATGGTTAATCTTCATATGCATACCTCAGTGTACAGTCAAGTGTTCAGGTCACTGGAACGACAGGTCACTGGAACGAAGGGCTCTATGAGGCCAAGATAACGTCATAAGATTTGATTCAGTTTGGTAGAAAAGAACCCAGCTTATTGTATATAGATAAGCGATGGAAGTGACTATGCCCATTTCCACTAAAACCTAGCTTTGCTCAAATACCCAACAAGTTCGGCGGGAACATTAAGAGGACTAGGTTGTTTCAAATGAGGGACTCCCTTGGTAATTAGGTTTAGCCAGAATGGTCCCAACTGGATGATAATATAATAACACCACGTGCTATACATCTGTTTGTATTGACATACGTATCACCATATGAACCTCCAGAAATACATTCTGTTGACAGCAGATAGTCTTCCCTTTCTGCAGAATTGGTTCGTAGATAGAACAAAGCAGCCATATCTCCCTTGCTTCGGCTTTAGGTCGAAAATAAATTTCAATGCCTACATAAGGTAGCATAAGAATTAAACAAGAGACTGAAGAACTATAGTTTGTAAGGAAACTCCTGGATATAAAGGGAATGCTGAACAATAATACCCGGTTTAGACCTTACAAAAGCACCTAATTGTGAAAATGGTGATGAATCATGATAAATTATTCTATAGATCTAGCAAATTATTTTATAGATAACAGCACAAGGTACACAAAAACACACAAAAGAGATTTCTAATTTTCTTTATATCCTACAGTGACAATGGTTAAATCGAATGACAAAAGAAAAGACATTAAAATAACACTCACTAGGGGTTCTTTTGTTAGTAACTATGACAAGACTGTAAGTAAAAATGATAAAAGGTATACCTTCAGTCCATAAAGTCAGTTCTTAGAGAAGACATCCTCTTGTTGCAGCAGATGAGGAAAAATTGTTACACACACTGTTGCGCACACATTTATCCATACTAAAAATAAAAAACTGAAATCATGACTTGAAGCCATAATTTTCAACTTGAAAATGTGACTTTAAGTCATAATTTTCGTTGATTTTTCATGTGTAAATGTGTATGTAATAGAATGTATGTAATTAATATATATATATATATATATATATATAGATATATATATTTTTGAGAAACAATACTACTCTATTAGTTAGATTAAAGATGCCATTTTTTTTTTCTCCGGTTATTGGTAAGCCGATTTGAATTTATTCCTTTGCAGGGCAAAAAATATGACCGTGATGGATTTGCTTTATTATATAGTTTTTTTATTTTATAAAAAATAATTATTATATAGTTTGAGAAAGGAAAAATAAAACCTTAAATTGGTTGAAAAAGGTCTTATATTTTCTGTACATTTGGTTGACAGGAAAAGGTCCGTTCTGGAAAAAGAAACTTGTATTGTTAAAAGTGAATAAAATTTATGTCTTAAACAGATACTAACTCTTTTTGTAAACCAAACCGGCAAACTTTCCTTCACTCAACTTTCTTAAGACATATTTTCTTGCAAAACCTTCGTTTCAATCAAGTACGTACTCCTTAAGTCATGCTATTCGTCATCTCGAAGAAGACTCTTCAATCCGATTAGGGTAAGAATCCATTTACCAGAACTTACGTTTTGTGTTGATCTCATCTAAATATGAAAATAAAACAGGGTTTTGCTTTTCCTGAACCCAAATTAAAAAAAAAAAAAAAAAAAAAAAAAAAAAAAAAAAAATCTAAAATCAGAGGGGAAGAATGTTAAAAGTGAATAAAATTTATTATCTAAACTGATATTGAAGAACCTTTTCCAACTCATTACATAGGTACTAGGTAGCGAGTTAGATGATAATCCATGAGTAATTAAATGACCGATTAAGTAAATCTAAATCAATCTTATGAATAGTTAGTTCATGTGATTAAAAACACAATGATCAATTGGATTATACAGTAGTGGATTAGAGAGAATTCCTTTAAAATTAACCTTCGAAACTGCATTTTTTTAATGAGTTTTTGTATCTCTGTTTTTTCTTTCTTTTGGTTGCTTTGAGTCTAAAACATGTCTTCGAATAAAAGTAAACGAACAGAGAATATTTGCCTAAATAGTTGAAAATGGAGTCAAATAGTTCAAGTGCGTAGTAGACCAACCACTTGGGTTTAGAAATGGGAGTAATCCCATTCAATGAGATTACTCAATTGTCTTCCTCCCTCTGTTCAATGTCTCTTCTTGTAGAAGCTTCTCAAATTTCAATATTGTTCTTTCTGAACAATCAGTAAATATCTTGACCATAGCCTCCAAGTATAAGGCATGGAACCCAGGAGCAATAACTGTGAATTATTTTTAAATAAATTAAAAGATTCAGTTCCAGCATGAATTAACCATAAAAAATAGCTCTCTTCTCGCAAAGAATGGAACAACCATAGACACTGCTGATGTATCAGTTCATAGAAAATTACATAATATATATAGACTCCCATGGAGGATAGTGATCAGGTCCAAAATCAAATTTAGTCCATAGTTTTGAAATAATATGATGTCTAAGTTCCCATTTCTATGAGCATTATTTTGCCTGGAACATATTATTATTCTAATATGATTGGATTTAAAATAGAACAAGAACGTAGACTGATCATATATATATATATATATATATATATATATATATCAAGAAGTTGCGGATGGAGTTATTAGACAAAATCAATGCCATCTCATAATAAGTAAATAAAAAAAGCTTGGAAGAGCTAATTTATAATAAGCAAAACAAGTTTAACCCCATTCCAGAAGTAATAATTTATATTCAGAAGTACCAATATGTACTTACATTTGTAGGGAAATCATCTTTTGATCTAAGCCACCTTTCAAAACTAACTAATCCCAAAGGATTTAAAAGAGACTATGACTGCAGAGGAATTAGATACCAACAAATTGTGGATCATCATTTTAGTTGGAGAATTATTATAGAGGTAGTTGAGTTTTGTCATAAACTAATGTGTAAAACCCAAAAATACACATTTTTTACTTGCTTACCTCTTCTCCTCTCCTTCCAAGTGTCAAGATCTGCAGGTATAAGTCCATTGCCCATTATTGGTTCTAGTATATCAGCTATAACTCCCTGATTGAGTTTGCAATAAGTTGAGTAATAATATATTAGAATAAATAAATGATATGCAGAAAGTACTTAAAGATTACATATAATTTAAAAGTATGCTAGTCAAATCCCATAATGATCAAGCATGCTAGCAAAGCTATCAAGATTCATAAGGTTTGGAATCATTTCACCTGGTAATGGTATTGTCATTTCTCTTGTGATTGATGGTTTTTCTCAATTAATTTCCCATACTATTGGCCTCAAGACCCAATTGAGACAAACAAAAACTAATGCCAACCTTACATGTTGGCAAAGGCTCAAAAGTCAAAACCCTATTTTATCAACAAAAAAGAAATAAGATCTCTGGAACAGTCGTATAAATATGTGAGCTATAATTTAGACGAAACGAGTATAGACCAAACAAAGAAAGTTCATACATGCTTACATAAATAAAAGGCATTTTACATAGACTCATATTGACATCAATAATCATGTTGACAAGAGGAGGGATGGGTGGAGTCAAGAAGCATATAGTTAGGTAGTACCTTGTCATAACAAAATGCATTTTCTCGAAGAACATGTCTTGCAACGATAGGATCCGATACAACAACAAATGCTTTTGGCCCAAAAGCGAGTTTATACACAGAGCCATGCTGCCAAGTTCAACAAACATATTTAGAGGAGAGTGAACAATAGGACTTAGCATGTCCACAATTATCAAATCACGAAAGCATAATGCACACAAAAGTAAATGACAGTCAAGAAAAAAAATTCAAATTTAGAGCCCGGTTGGCACTGCAAATTTGTGGAGGGGGGGGGGGGGGGGGGTGGGGGGTGGAAGAAAAGATTTTACATGAAGATTTGAAATAATTTACATTTTTAAAACCTTTAATTGCATTTTTAGAAAAGGGTTTTACTGACGTAACATTAATATATCTTTAGTAAACTATTTTAAGAATTTTTTTTTTTTTTTTTTTTTTTATAAAAAATGAAAAAATCACTAACTTTTTTGAGTTTTTTGAATTGTTTATAAAAAATTTTCTAAAATGGATGATTAGGACAGGCATACATTAATAAGACACTTTTAAAAATTATGTTTTCAAAACCCAACTTCTAAATTTGCTATATTTTTTTAAAAAACGCACATTTTCAAGCAGGTGACCCAAATGGACACTCAATTAATGCAACTCAACATTCAATAGAAGCCCTGTAGGGGTTTATTTTTTTTTTATTTTTTTATTTTTATTTTTATTTTTTTTTTCAATCAACCAGCTGACAACTAAATCATCTTGAATGTTCAATATGGGTATGAAATGCTCTTGAATGTTTTGACCCCAAATAACAAAATATCAATTCAAGCTTATTATCAAACAATTAATGTGTGGAAAATGAACATAAGCCAATCACAGAATTGATAATTAATCTAAGCCAAATATAAACACATCCACAGCAGTAAATATAAGGCAAAGATAAAGGGAAGGAAGATGCAAACACACGGACAACACACGATGTATTATCGAAGAGGAAACCGAAGTCCTCGGTGTAAAACCTCTCCGCCGCCCTCCAAGCGGTCAATAATCCACTAGAAAATGTAGTTGGGATACATGAACAGCAATAAACCCTCCAAGCCTAATCTACCTAATGTACCTAAGCCCTCCAAGCTTCTTGTTCCAACGAGATTGCGCCGAACCTTTTTCTTCTCTAGCTTACTGGATTCCGCTATAGCCCATAGCATCAACCAATGTATATTGGTTCCTTCATAACTGCTTCCCAATAGTACCAAATAAACCTTCTCACGGATGTGGGTATGGTGAGAAAAGGATTTGGTCAAAAACCTCTCAAGGGTATGACAATGGAGAGGAAGAGAGTAGAGGAATAGAGTCTCTAAGGTAAAGATTGGGGATGAGGCAATCTTGTTTTTCTCTAGGGTTTCTCTCACAAAATTCTCTCTAGAAGCTCTCTCAATTTAGTGGGTATAAGGGTCTATATATAGTGGTGTGTGTTTGGAATATGAAGAGACAGTTTTTGCCAAACAGGGCTAGTTGGCGGCTTGGCCTTGCGGCTTGTCCAAGTCGCGAGTTCAAGTCGCGACGTAACGGCCTGGCTAGCTTGGAACTTTTGTCCTGTAGTGCGACAGCTGGCGCGACCCTTCAGTTCCCTTGTGTGCTTCTCACATCCTTGCAGTTGGCGACTTGCCAGTCGCGAGTCAGCCACGAGTCCTAGCCGCAAAACTCTGCTTCTTTGCACAAACTTGAGCTTTTCTTCACACTCTCTTCACACACTACCCTTACATGAATTCCACTTAAATACAGGGTTACTAAGTGCTTAAATTACAAACAAATTGGCACGGAATAAAGTTAACAAGATGGTTGATTAAATTCAACCTTACACATCTAATAGACAAATTTGCAAAAGAGGGTAAGTAAAGTACCTCTATGAACCAATCATAGAGTGGAAAGAAGAGAGGCCGATCAAACAAATCCGAGATTGCACCTTCAGCTATAGGCATAGACCCAAGACTTCCTCCATTTAACAAATTGGTAAGGAGGTTGCTAGCATTATCCAGTAAGTTTCTTCTGGTTTTTGGTTCATCAGTACTTGTTGATTGACATCTAAAACAGCATTATTATTCAAATTCAATCACTCAAGGAACATGAAAAAAAGGAAATGGATAAAACCAAAGAACAAAAAGGAGAGGTACCTGATAGTACTACTAGTCCTTTTTGGGTTAGAATTGAGAGTCAGAGTGAGAGAGTGAAAATACGAGGAGGGCGTTGTGATAGTCATAAGTCCCATATCATGATTTCTGTGGGAATTTCCATAACATAGAGGTGGTGGGGAGAGACCCAAGAGAGAAACAGCCATAGCCATGGCCATGGACATTGCCATTGCCAAGCTTTAGAGTTCGAGTGGTGATGAGTGTGTTGTTAACTGTTAAGACAAGACATTAGAAAGTGTGAGTGAGTGGAAAACCCACCCAACCCCGACATAGGATAATAATAAATGAGGGTAATTCTGGTGCCACACCCTATTCCACATCTTTGTGCACAACTTTCACATGTGGCAAGCCACTTCATCACCTTGGGCCCACCAACATACCACAACACTTAAAGCTCGAGCACCAAAATAAATCTTACAGTAAACATTATTTTTTTAGGGTCTGTTTGGTTCGGAGGATGGAAAAATGGGAGAATAGAAAATGGAGAGAGGATAGAAAAGTGGGAGGATAGAAAAAATTTTAATTTCTCTCATTTGTGTTTGGTTGGAAGGGTGGAAAAGTGAAGGGATGAAAAACTTTTTTGTTTGGTTGGAAAGAGAAATGGGAGAATAGAAAATGAAGTTTGTATAAATTTACTCATATGTCCTTATTAAAAATAATGCTCAATTAAGGGGGAAAAAAGAAGAAGAAGCAAACAACCAACCAAAAAAAAATTGCAATCATCCAAAGTTTAATAAAAAGGAAAATTCATGTCCAATAAAAAATAAGAAATAAATTTAAAAAATTAAAAAGAAAAAACGTCCACAAAAAAAGAACTGTATGGTACTTTGGTGAATCACGGATTCATGCACATCATCATATTAAAAAAAAAAAAAAAAAAAAAAAAAAAAAAAAACAACAACAACAACAACAACAACAACAACAACAATAACAACAAATGGTAGGCAAGCCACATTTAGGTTGAAGTTACCAAAAAAAAAAAAAGTAAAAAGAAAACGTGCGCAATTTTGTCCAAATATTTTTGTCAACTTTTCACTTCCATTTTCTCTTCAATTTGGAGAGATTGTGTTTTGGAGGGGAAGAGAGAAAACTTGTGGGCCCCACAAAAATCTCTCTTCTTTTCCACCCTCAACCAAACAACCAAAAACATAATTTTCTCTCCACTTTTCTCTCCTTCATTTTCTATCCTCCCTAAAATCACTCCAACCGAACATAGCCTTAGTCTTCTTCTCCTTCCCTCCCTAAACCCATATGTGAAAAAGCTTGAGCGCCAAAACAAATTGCAGCTGTTGAAGTACTGGAACTACGATGTGAAAATGAAAAACTCACTCCAGAAAACACCATCCTACACTAGAAAATAAAAACCCAACCTTGAAAAACACTACCTCTTCACCGAAAAACCAAAACCCACTTCTCCCCAAACCCGCGAAAACCATAGTTCATATCAGCTTCATCTATTGTGGATAAAAAAAGTTCTCTTCCAAATCTCAGAGTTGATCACCATCTGCCATCCAAGGAGGTGATTTTTCATTTCGCTTTTCCTAGTATTTTCTCTAGATTTCTTTCTTAGTCTTTGATTCTTTGTTTTCCCCTATATTATTGCTCTCATTCAGTAAAAATTATTGTGCATTTCTGTTAGTTCACTATGTACTGTTGTGCTATTAGTTTACTTTGTCATTGTTTGCTGTGTTCTCAACTAAATTGTTGCTGGGAGGTTCCTTGTTTTAGGGTCCTCCACTGCTTTATATTCTCTCCTTGTAATCTATTCTGTTTCAATGAAATCTAAATTGAAATATCAACAAAAAATGCAATCTTGAAGTTATGAATTTGTTGCCTGTAATAATTGGGTTTTCCATTTTTCTATTGCATTTGGAAATGAGATTTTTTTTCTTTTGTAATAATGGCCAGAGGCTATAGACAATAAAAGTAATCCATCACTTGCTTTGCAAAAATAAATGTGAATAACACATTGTTGAGGTTCAAAAAAATCACAGCCCAAAAGCCCAGGGAAATAACACATTGGGCTAACTCCATGAGAAATAAAAAAGAAAAGAAAAGAAATAAAAAACTGGAGGGATAAAAGAGTTGAGGCTTACATAATGAAGACCCATGAAGCAACAGGTTTTAAGAGGAAAACCATGAAGCAAAGGAAGGGCCTAGCTGGCCAAATCAGTAAGCCAAATGAAGCCTAAAAGGGAGAACTGTGGGCCGGATTCCCAGAGACTGATAGGAGCCCGGAGTCCCTGAGACACACAACACAACTCAAATAGAATTAAAACAGCTCCAAGGAAAAGTACCACAGAGCACAAAAAACGAAGGGAAGATGAGTCCCTCTCAAGCGCCCAGTAATACAGAAGGTATAAAGCAACCATTCATGAACAAAGGGACGGCATCTCAGGGAGCCTAGAATAAGGAAGTATAAGTGGAAGTGGTTGGAAGGGAACTTTTGACCCAGTAGAAAAAGATTCCGACTACTTGGGGAAAATGATAGGAAGAAAGGGTAGCAAAAAGCTGAAAAAGATGAAAAGGGGCCAAATAAGCTAAGGTTAGCAACCTAAGAAGAAATTTCGGAATAGAAAGTCAGTAAGAAGCTTTCGGCTTGGGGCACCAAAAGAAGGAAAACTATGAGGAAGAAGCACGCTATAAAAGGAAGAAGCAACCAACAAAAAAAGGGGACCTCAGAACGGAATCACTGAAAGAACTCTGTTAAGCTTAAGTAAAAACAGAGCAATATCTCCCGGTATCCCAAAAATAGCCACTATAGCACATACTTGGATTCAAAAGGTTTCAAATTTTACAAGTCTTAGAGGCTTGGATAGCCATCAAAGTCTGTAATTTTTGGGCTTATTTGAACCTTGTATCACGTCTTAGTGAGCAAGCTGTAACCATAATCATAATCAAAGAAAATTAAGAAAGTGTCTTTCATTAATCCAAGAATCCCTAGCCACTGTCTTACATTTCTGTTGATTATTTTGCATTCCTTTGCTATTTTTTCATTGTCATTCAATACGGATATTCTCATTTGTTAGTTTATTTGTGTTGTAGGAAGTTTGCCCTGTGCACCACTTGGTTCTTAAACAGCCCTTTAGCTGCGATGAACCAAGCCCAGTCCACCAAACCACAGTTATTCAAGCTCAAGATCCTTGGGCTTGTGTGCTAAAAAAAAAAAGGCACTCTCACACACATTTATATGAAGCACAAAATTTTTGAAACGATAAATTATAATATTTAAAATTATTAATTTTCTTATGATTAAGTGACTGTATATTTTGATAATGTGTTATGAATTATATTGTATAGGTATGGCAGATTAAATATCAAATGTTTTCTCACATGTGAAATTAAACAAAGATAATATTGAGAATGATATGGTGGAGGGGGATTCAAATGAAGATATCGAGAATGATATGGTGGAGGTGGAGTCGAATGAAGATAATATTGAGAATGAAATAGAGGAGTTGAATGAAATGGTACAAACAAAAGGTGTGGAAAACAGAGCAAAAGACCCTAAGTTGGGAATGGTGTTTGATTTCATTGTTGATGTTGTGATATATTATAGAAGATATGCTAAAGAAAAAGGTTTTGTGGTGGCTAAAAGAACTTCTAAAAAGGGGGGATGATGGGGTGTTGAGGTATGTGACCATTGCTTGTAGTTATGCTGAAAAGCCAAGGATTAGATTAAATCATCCTGGAATTAAAAGGACTAGATCTACCAATCTAGTTAAATTGAAACCTTAAACAAAAACAAATTGCAAAGCTCAACTTAGGTTGGTTCTATACCCAAATGGAAAGTGGATACTTAGATCCATGGTATTTGACCATAATCATGGATTGAGTCCTAGTAAGACTAGATTTTACAAATGCAATAGAATAATAGAACCACATGTGAAAAAAAAATCTTGAATTAAATGACAAAGTTGTTATTAGAATGAACAAGAGTTTTAATTCATTTGTGGTTGCAGTAGGGGGACATGAGAATTTGTCTTTTCTAGAAAAGGATTGTAGAAATCACATGGAAAAAGTCAGACGTTCACATCTTAAGGAAGGAGATGCTAGTGCAATGCACCATTACTTTTTGAAAATGCAAGCTGACAATTTTGAATTCTTTTACACAATGGATTTTGATGACGATGGTCGGTTAAAGAATGTATTTTGGGCTGATGCAAGGAGTAGGGCAGCATTCAAAGAGTTTGGTGATGTAGTTACATTTGACACTACATATGTGGTTAACAAATATGAAATGCCATTTGCTCCATTTGTTGGGGTGAACCATCATGGGCAATCAACATTGCTAGGATGTGGATTGATTTTAAGGGAAGATACAAATTCATTTATATGGCTATTTAAATCTTGGCTTGCATGCATGTTTGAATGTCCTCCCAATGCAATTATTACAAATCAAGACAAAGCTATGAAAAAAGTGATAGAGATTGTTTTCCCTAATGCACAACATCGATGGTGCTTGTGGCATATCATGAATAAGTTGCCTGACAAATTTAAAGGGTTCAAAGACTATGAATTAGTAAAATTCTGTATGAAAAATGTTGTTCATGATTCATTGACAAAAAAAGAATTTGAAGAAAGTTAGGGCAGATTCATTAAGAAATATCAACTTGAAAGGAATGAATGGTTACTTGGGTTGTATGATGAGCAGCATTGTTGCGTGCCTGCCTTTGTGAAAGATATGTTTTGGGTAGGAATGTCAACAACGTAGCGAAGTGAAAGCATGAATGCTTTCTTTGATAAATACATTAATAAGAAAACTACTTTAAAACAATTTGTTGAACAATATGAGAATGCTTTGGCAGCAAAGGTGCATAATGAAACTATTGAAGATTTTAATTCTTTCAATTCATGCATTTCCTATATAACTATTTATGATACGGAGAAACAATTTTAGAGTGCTTACACTTTGAGAAAATTTACAGATTTCCAAAACGAGATAGTTGGAAGTATTTGTTGCAGTTTGTCTTCATGCAAAGAACATGACAACTTTTTAGAGTATGAAGTACATGAAGATGTATCACGTGGAGAAGGTCAGCAGAGTGTAATTTTTCATGTGTATTTTAATGAGGATAATAGTGAAGTTAACTGCAAATGCAGGCTGTTTGAGTTCAAGGGGATAGTATGCAGGCATCAAATATTGGTGTTTATTCATATGAAGATTTATCGAATACCAAACAAGTACATCTTCCCTTTACCATCTCCCCTGTTTTAAATTTTTTTTTTTTGGTATTACTCAAGAGAAGAAGGTTTTGGTTCCCAATTGTAATTTGCTTGTTTTTGTTTCAAAGAAAGCAATTCATAAATCCAAACCAAAGTTTTCATTTCCCAAACAAGTATCTCACCTTTTTTTTTTTTTTTTTTTGGGTGTTTTGAGCCCTTGGTGTGTTATATTAACTTTTTGAGAGTTCTTATTTTTATAATTATTTAAAAAAAATTGAGGTTGAAGAGAGGGACTATGGATTTTGAAGACTTCAATATAGTTTGATGAATCAAGAACAGATGGAGTTTCTGCAATCCATCTTCACCCTCCTTTGGTCAATCTGGAACCACAGAAATATGGTGGTTCATGATGGTAAAACTCCTAACCCAATTGAAGTTATGCTAACTACACAGCCTTTATCTTGCAGTTATAGGGATGCTTTTAATGTACATGATAGCAATGGTTGTCAACTAAGGAAAAAGAACAAACCTCTTCAGAGCATAGGTGGAGCTTGGGAATTGATTGTTAAAATTGCTGGTGCTAGGAAAAGGAGACCCAAAAGGACTACTTATGCTTATGAAGCAAAAAATTTGCTTGGGACTATCATGTTTTTTGGTAGTGATAGCTGTGGAGCACCAACACCTACTGCAGCGACTAAGGAAGCTTTAGTGCAGGCTGCTGTCAAGGCCAAAAATCTTGGTTTCTTCAGAATTTTGTTTTTGTGTTGTAGTAACAGACTTGTTCAAGTCTGTAATCAGAATTGTAGTCCTAGTTGGGAGGATAAAACTTTGCTCCATGATCTTGTAAATCTTTAGCATCAGGGTGTGTGTTGTAAAGCTCTTTTTGTTCCCCGAGCTATTCTAGGTTCTGTCTATAAGTATGCTAAGTATGTAACTAATGTTCCTGGTGCTTGTAACTGGACTCATCCAGACTTGGAGTAGTTCTTGTATCTTCCTTTATTGGTATAAAAAAAAAAAAAAAAAGGATTTTGAAGACTTTTGTAGCAATTGACAGTTAACAACAACAATCTGTGCATTTGTACAAAACACAATACTACAACATACTTGGCATTATACTTTGAGCAAATCAACATAACAACAAGCAACTATGCCATAAACTCCTTACACAAAGAACAAACAAAAGTAATGTTCCACAAATTACAAAGAACAAGTTTTAATTTTTTATTTGACTTCCTTCTATACCAAAGCAACCTTATAGTTGATATGCATCCATTTTCTTCCTTTAAGCTTGTTAATGCCTAGTCCAGATCATAAGAGCAGCACCAATCTGCCTAGTAGTTGCTGAAACATTAGCTCAATTGAAGTTATTCCTTTACTTGAATGGAATTTAAAACACAAACAAGATTTTTAAGTCCATTGGATGGAATTTAAAACACAAGCAAAATTTGTAAGTTCATTAAGCAATGGATTTTTGTTTTCAGCAATGGATTAATGTTTTACAAGGATGGGTTTTCATTTTCTGATTTGGGATGGTGTTTTCTAGCGTGGGATTTCTGTTTATGAGCCACCGTGCCAGTACTCCAGCAACTACAAATCTGAGACGAATAATGCTTTTTGCAGATTCAAGGAGCAGTGGGTTTTGGTTTTTTGGTGGAGTGGTAATGTTTCTCAAGGTTGGGTTTTTATTTTCTGGCATGGGATGGTGTTTTCCAGAGTGAGTTTTCCATTTTCGCACCACCATAGTTCCAGTACTCCAACCACTACAATTTGTTTTAGGGCTCAAACTTTTTCACATATGGATTTTGGGAGGAAGAAGAAGAAAAGCAGTAAAGTTACGGTGGTATTTATAATTGAAAATTTGAAATAACTAAAGAAGTGTTGTGGTATGTTAGTGGGCCTAAGGTGATAAGGTGGCTTGCCACATGTGAAAGTTGTGCACAGAGTTGTGGGATAGGGTGTGGCACCAGAATTACCGATAAAAGAATGTGGTTGTAAACTTGTGACATTAAGGCTTAAGATCAAAATATATAAATATAATTTGGGTCGCATGGGGGTGGAGTCAGATCAGGTTGGGAAAAACCTGCATGGAGCATGAGTATTGGGATAAGTGACAGGTCAGGTTCAAGGTGGGTTAGTAGTATTTTGACATCTTTAAGCTTCAACATTAATGATAATCAGCGATAAACCTAGAATTTAGAATTTCAAGTTAAAGAAGACCTACTATAAAGGACTCACATTCGGGTGGTCTAGTTGGTAACATATTGGACCAATAAGTTTTAAGAATTGGGTTCGAGCCTCAACAACTAGCTGTGTGTTGGTGTTTCTTATGTCCCACTTTCATCCTAAACTATCCAAAAAATAATAAGTGAGTTTCTCACAGACTGAGAGTATGGGGTTTGGTCTAAGAGCTGATAGGGTGCTAATATAGTCACGCCTATAGGAATGGCAAAATTTGCCTCATTCACGAGTACCTGACCCGACCCTAATGGGTCGAGTAAAACCCGACCTGTTAAGTAAATGGGGCGAGTTTGGGTTTTAAAAACCAAACCCGAATGAGTTCGGGTATTATACATACCCGCCCCAAACCCGACCCGTATATGTGTTATAATTACTAAAATACCCTAAGTATATAAGTACCATAACTATTCTATTCCTCTACTCCAAGGAAAATTTTTAGGTACTCCCGAAGTATCATAAATGCGTACTCCTCCCTTTCACATGAATGGTGGGTCCTACCATGAATTTAATTAGTGAAATCCACCATTTATGTGAGAGGAGGGAGTACGCATTTATGGTACTCCAGGAGTACACAATAATTTTCCCTACTCCAGACCCTAACCTAATTTCACTCTTAATCTCTCTCAGACTCAGCCTGCCACCCCTTTCACCCTCAAGCTCTCATTCTTATTCTCATCCATCCTCACAGTCCCAACCACCGCCTCCCTCATGGCCGTCGCCTCCCTCAAGCACTCACTCTCACCCACCTTGATGGCCTCACTCTCACTCAGCCATTTCTCCTCTATGTGTTTCCACGTCCACCTCGCCATCGAAGCCTAGCCAACACCCCTCCCTCTCTGATTAGTCAGCTCACCGTAAAACCCTGAGAATGAAATTTCCTGGATTCGCCAAGCCAACATCTACCTTTCTAGGTTTGTTCCCCAAAATTTTTTTTTGGGTTAATTTCCTAATTCTTACATGAATATTTCTGTTACTGTGTTGGGTTGTATTGTTTTTGGTTCGATAATTGATAAATTCTGTATTTTTTTTTTTTGGGTGATTTGTGATGTGAAGTGTGGAAAATGAAAGCATGGGTCTTTGTGATATGTTACTAGCTTACCTCGCATTAATGAAAATGGCTTGGCTGTGATTTGTGATTTTTGATGTGAAGCCTGGATTTTATTTATTTATTTATTTTAATTGGGTCAAGGTTTAGGGCCTTTAGACTGGGCCTTGAAAGGGGATGGCTAGACAGGGCCCAATGGGGCGGGTTTGGGTAATGGGTATGGGTTTATGGGGCGGGTTTGGGTATAAAGAAACTCGGCCCGAACCCTACCCATTGCCATTCCTACATGCCTAGCTAGGGAAGCCACATTGGTCGCCCACCTCTACCCATTTTTTGTTTACTAAAAAAAGAAAGAAAGACTATAAGAAAAAAAAAAAAAAAAAAAAAAAAAAAAAAAAAAAAAAAACTTCAAATAAACATCCATATAGTGTTAACAAACTATCAACCATGACAAATATATAAAATTATTGTTTTTTAATATATTAAGATGCAATTATATACCAACAAAAACAAATATATATATATATTTTTTTGCATCTCCATTAGTCGCTTATTCCTTATTGTTGCCCCACTACTAACATATAGTCAAACACTATACAATAGTATATATTCTCTACAAACTCTTCGCTTTCTATATATTATAGCTTTATTCTAATGTTTTGAATTCCGTTCCAGAGATCATTTCACGAAATATCTCGGTACTGGTGTATACCAGTGCATTGTTTTGAAATAATAGATATGTATTGGTTTAAAAAAAATAAAAAATAAATCTTAATAAAATAAAATAGAATGGTTATAAATTATTATATATATATATATATATATATATATATGTATGTATATATAAATTTTGGTATTTTTGTAAACAAGCAAGCACTTTTAGGGTATTTGTAAAGTAGATACTTTCCAAAAAATTTCCAAACTCACCTTTTCACTCCTACCCATGTGACTCTGCTCCTCTAACACTACTATTTCTTATCTCACCTAACACTACTATTTCACCATTTCAAACCAAACCTCTAAGTGTCTGTTTGGATATCGTTTGTTTTACTAAAACTGAAAACTTATTGCTGAAAGTATTGTAGATAAAGATAAAAGTTAGTTAAAATAGTACAGTGGGGCCCATGAATAGTACCAAAAAGTACACTATTCAATCTAAGCATGTTTTTCACTATTCAATGTTGTAAGTTGTAAGTTGTAAGCATGTTTTTACTATTCAAAGATAAATGTTGTAAGTTTTTCACTATTCAATCTAAGCTAGGGTTAGGGGTAAATCCCCAATGTTGTAAGTTGTCCACTATTCAATCTAAGCATGTTTTTCACGTTTTGATTATTGAAATCAATTTTTTTTTCTTTTAATAATTGTTTTGTTAGATTGATATTTTATTTCTAATTCTTTCATAAGTCTATTCTTGAATCTTCTTATTGTTAGAATATGGTTTTATGATCTTTCTTGTAGAATGGGGCAATTTTGTTAGATATTGCTTTTTCCAAAGTATTGCCTCTAGGGTATACGATGTTTTTGAGTTTTTTTAGTAAAGTTATTGTTTTCTAGAATAAATTGTTGGAACAGTTGATGAATATAATCAACCAAAGAGATTCTTATTAATGAAGCATATTTCTAAATTTTCCAATAAGATAGTTTATGTGTTTACTTACCAGATTGTGTACTAAATTGGATTGGTAAAGGATGCTTAAAAATAGTGGACAAACCCTAATGCCCTAGTGATTTTAATTATTGAGTTTTACCAAACTTTCTTTTTCTTAAGTTTCAATCATATTTTTCTATATATTATTAGTGGTTTTGACGTGTTCTTGTTTTCCTTTTCTTGGTGGAACGACAACCTTAGCTGCACTACAATTTCCGTGACAAAATTGGACGACATCTATGATCATCTCATAAAATAAAATATAATTTATTGTCAATTCAAAAAATGTTTTTAGGTGGTGGAGCTGAGACGTGGACCAGGTCACTATCTTGAGACGATACACGTCATCTATGAGATTTTCGGTGTAGTAGACTAACAACATTATGTGTGCCACTCCCGGGATACAATGACCCAGCCACCTTGTTGTAATTATCCTTACAAGCCTATACCGATTGTAAGATATGAAACTCTTAAAATAATACTCTCTTTTCCCTAGAAATATAGTTTAGTAGGGATATATATTTTTCATTAAAAGAAAGAGGAAAAAAACCATACGAGTGTTTTAGAAATATGTTGCTTCATATAAAAGTGATAAGACAAAACTACATTTGTTTTTGTACATCCCATTCACTTCACATAGCTAGAGGTCTATATATCTCTATATATGTTGAGAAAAAATAGTCTTATACTTAAGGAATTGTGAACACTGACAACCATTTTGAATTTCTCATAAATCAAATAATAAATATTTATTGTGGGGGTGAAAAATAACCAACAATGTTGCAGTTTAGGAGGCTTCAGATCTACACAATTAATTCCTAAAAATGGGAAAAATAATCCACAATGGAAGGATTAAGCAATGGATTAAGACAGATAACGAACGAATCAAACTCTTTTATAGAGGGAAACAACGTTCCTGAGGTGCCTAATACAGATTAAGGGAACTTGGAACTTAAAGAACATTCCCTTTGGTTCTCTCTCTCTCTCTCTCTCTCTCTCTCTCTCTCTCTCTATATATATATATATATATATATATATATAGTTCTTGCCTAAGCTTTTGCTCTCTAATTTTCTCAACCCCCTTCTCTGTGGCTTCCCCTTCCTTTTATAGCTACTTCTCACTTCCTCTCCCTTTTCTAGTTGTCTAGTTCCCAGTTGGATTTTAGGGGATACTTGTCCCATCATTCTTCTGTTCTGCCACTTCTTGATCATAAAAGTAGATTTCTAGGGGTGCTTGTACTATTCAGGCTAGTCATTTGGTATTGAATGTAGCTGACATTAGGTGAGGGGCCTCATTAATGTGGAAGTGATTGCTTCGTTGGGTCCCGCGTTTTCTTTGTCGTGTCCCTTGGAGGGAGCTTAAGAAGAGGAGAAACCTCAGTTCAGAAGGGACATGTTAACTGCATTATATTCATTTCTTCGGGAAGAAAGTTCTGTTTGCCACCCCAGTAATGGGCCTTGGGGAATGAAGTTAGCTTGGATTTCCATGGTGGTGGGCTTCAATGTTTTCTCCTCACTCAATAGGCTTCTTCGTTCATAACCATATTTTGGGCAAGGTCCATTCTTCAGAGCAGTTCTTTGGGCTTTTGGCTCTCAGCCTGAGCTTACATTCATCCCCCCACATTTATTTATGTCAATAATTTCCCTTATTAAAAGGTCGGAACATTTGAAAGGAAAAGTTTTATTAGGAAACGTCTTTGGTAAGGAAATATTGCTATATACATTGAGCCACTAAACGTTCATATGGTCAATAATATTTATAGTCATTCAAAAGCTGACATTATATACAAAATAACTCACAAATTAATACAAATATGAAGACTTTGAATTTGGTAAAGAGTGAACTGATTTCATCAAATCACTTAAATAAGCATTTAATAAAAGAGATTAAATTCTATAAGGATGTGGTGTAAAACCTATGTTTTACTCCTCCAATCTCAACATGCCACATCATCTTATCACATATTTAAAAATAAACACAATCACACTCAATCAATTCTAATACCCATATATAAATCCAACCAAATTGGGAATCTATCGAGATGTTATTAGGTGTGATAGGATGTATTGAATTTTAAGTAAAATACTGATGTGGTAATTACTAATTGGATAGTGTAAAACATTAGTTTTGCACCCCATCCTTATAGAATTTAATCTCTTAATAAAAATATTGTAATTTTTATAAGGGTAAATTACAAAACTAGTCCCTGTTCTTTACACAATATTTCAATTTAGTCTCTAACCTTTCAATTGGGTCAATTTAGTCCCTAACTTTTTCAGTTTCATATCAATTTAGTCATTTTTGTTATTTCTTGGATTGGAAAAGCAGATGTTTCAAACGGAACAATAAATTATTATTTTCTATGTCACATCAACGCCAACTATACCGCCACTCGGATTAAAAAAAAAATAAAAAAATCAAATTAAAACTAAGACAAGGGAGATACCACCAACCACTCATCTAAAGAAAGAAGGCAACCTTTCTTGGGACCTCTGTATATCAATACTCCTTCGAGGAAAACATCTCCCTATAAACCTCTAAGAACTTAACAGTAGGAATGAACATCAAGTTTATCTTCCTTTGAAGGCCTCAAAAAATCTGTTCCATCCCTTGGCCCAAAGTTACTTTAGAGTACAACAGTTCAATGAAATTTTCCATAGACTAAAACTCCCAATCTTGTGGTGATCTAGTGAATTAAGGGTTCCAACTACGCCCACGATCCAAATAAGATGCAAATGAGGTATTCTTGTCTACTGTGACTTCATAGGATTCAAGGAACATATCCTTAAGACAAGAATCTTCCCACCAAGTATCATGCCAAAAACTCACCCGTATACCAACCCCATTAATAAACTTGATTTTCTTGCAAAAGATATCTCATTTGCTTTTAATACATTTCGAAAGGCTTACCCAATGTGAACCTCATACCTTCTCCAATGACCAACCCGTCTCATAAATGTACTCTAAACCGCAACAATCATTTCCCTAGAGGAGCTTGATTGAATTCAAACCCAAATCACAACTATCATTTCCTTAGAAGAGCTTGATTGACAGTGCTCAACTTACCAATCCCTACTTTTAACTTTTAGAGAGAGAGAGAGAGAGAGAGAGAGAGAGAGAGAGAGAGAGAGAGAGAGAGAGAGAGAGAGAGAGAGATTTTAGGGAGAGGATATGGAAATGATTTTGGTTGGTTTAATTTTTTTTTTGTTTTTTTTTTTAATCTGACATGGCGGAACAATGGGCAGATAATGTGACATGAAAAATAATTTTTTATTTTTCCATTTGACACGTTATCCTTCTCTATTCAAGGGATAACGACAATGACTAAATTGACATAGGACTGAAAAAGTCAGGGATTAAATTAACCCAATTGAAAGATTAGAGACTAAATTGAAATATAGTATAAAGGATAAAGACCAATTTTGTAATTTATCATTTTTATAAAAATATTCCAACACATCTTTAATAAAAATAAAGAATTGACGTAATTATCCATTCTTTTGGTTTTTTTTTTTAAAGATACAAAATGGACACTCATTTTTGAGAGAGAGAGAGAGAATAATTTTTTTTAGAGTTTTAACTTATGGCGTCTGCTCTTGATGATAGCTCTTTATCATCAAGCCAAGACACCAATCAGTTTTTGGTGTAGGTAGGGATTAAACTCTAGATCTCTTATATAACCATCAGAGACTTTATCAGTTAAGCTAACTGGAACTTACAGAGAGAGATAATAATAATTGACCATTATTGAATTAATCAGTTAAGCTCTTGATGTTTTTTTTTTTTTTTATTTTTTTATAATTTGATATTAGCAATAGGAGAGGAGAATTTGAATATTGGTTGTCTTTATTGGAAACATCAAGAAGCGTCAATGGAGTTAAAAAACTCATAACATTTTTTTTTTGTGACAAACAGGAGTATCTAGACATTTTCAAGTATCTGACTATTCTTTCGGATGTATGTCATCTTTTGTCATTTCTCTCATCGAAAAGCCTTTTTATCAATTTGGTTACCAGCCATGAATAATAATTTCAAAACACTTTATCATTGAAGTTTGCTAAACATTCTAAACACTAAATTTTTTTTTATTGTCAAAACTCAACGGTTAAATTATACTTCCCATGTTAATACCAAAACGACTTAAATAAGACCAAACACAGATATAATATTACTAGTAGGAATCTAAAATTAGTAATGTGATTCGATAATAGTTTACAACATGAAAAAAAAAAAAAAAAGTACCTAATTTATTAATCAAACTGATTTAAAGGATAAAAGTGGTACGGCGTCTGATGATGAAGCTGGACCTAATTCTAAACATGAACTTGCTGAAATTGAAACGTCATTCTGTGGCCCCATTTCTTCATTTCTAACATATTCAAGTTCATCAAAATTTGGTTGAACATGAGAAACTTTTTGAACTCCCTCCAATTCCATCATGATCTCTAACATGGTAGGTCGTTTCTTTCCATTCAAGTGCAAACATCTTTTTGCAAGGTTAGCAATTGCCATGACTTCATCTTTATTACAAACCTTACATACTTGAGTATCAAGTATATCAAAGAGATGGTTCTCTTTTAGTGAATGAACAAAATATGTAGATAGATTTTGACTTTCTGCTGATCTTGTCAAAGAAACTGGTTTTTCTCTTGTTAAAAGCTCAATAAGGACCACTCCGAAACTATAAACATCACTTTTGTCTGTAAATTGACTTGTTTGAATGTATTCTGTGTCCAAGTAGCCAAAAGTACCATATACTAGTGTGGTTACATGAGTTTGGTCAATGGCCACTGATCTTGAAGTGCCAAAATCTACTATTTTTGCTCTATATTTGTCATCAAGGAGTATGTTTGAAGATTTTATGTCTCGATGGTAAATGGGTAGTGAAGTTGCAAAGTGTAAGTATGATAGAGCTCCCGCAATTTCTGTGGCAATTCTTAAGCACATATCGCATGTTAGCAATGGAAAATCTTCATTTTCTTCGTGGAGATACTGAAAAAGTGTGCCATTGGGAATTAATTCATAAACTAACAAATGAACTTCTGTCTCAAGACAACACCTGAGTAGTTTAACCGCATTTCTATGATTGATTTGTGAAAGAATGATAATCTCATTAACGAATTGTTCAAGATTTCCCTTATCCATTGTGTTGCACTTTTTAATTGCCACAATTCTTCCATCAATTAACATTCCTTTATAAACTGTACCTTGTCCACCCTTACCAAGTATTCTATTTTCATTAAAATGATCAGTTGCAATTTCCAACTCCTTTGAATTGAATATTTTTGCCTTCCGAATGTTGTTTTCATTTGAAGATAATTATTGTTGTAATAACAAACCACCATTCCTTTTGAAGAATTTTTGCGTGAGCTTTATTTTGTTTCTTTTCTTTATCACTTTGTATAACCTCCAAATAACAAGGAGTAGAAACAGTACCCCAAAGCTTGGAGAAATAACTGCATACATCAAGCAAAAAAAAATAGAAATATCACATCAACCTTTTTTTATTTTTTTTATTTTTACGGTTAGAAACATTGGCCTAAAAATTTAGGTTATAGAAAAATATGAATAAGTGTAAATATATTTGGACATAATTACAATGATTTGGAAACATCTTTCCTGCTAAAAGTTGCCAACCTTTTTTATTCTACATTAATATGTTCTCACAATATGCACAACCTAAATAAGTGTTAACTCCTAATTAATTTCTCAAGAAAAAGGGAATTTATTATTAGGTACTTGATTTTTTAGTTAACAGTTCAATTATGTAATGGCTTTCTGAGACTGGGATATTTTGTCACTTATCTAACTTTTCAACGTGTGACACCTAATTGATGAATTCTTACAAAATTTTTAATTTCAAAAATCTAAATTGAAATGAAGAATTGTACAACTTTATGGAGAAAATTTATTTCTAGATAGATCTGTAATCTGTGGAAAAATATAGAAGAGTGATGAGTAATGCAATTCAGTTAATAGTCTGAAACTATCAAGTTATAGGAGGTACGATTATATCTTTTAGTGATAGATTGCCAAGAGAACAGAAATTAAAAGCTAATTGACTTTTTATGTGCTTCATTTTCTAAATTTGCATTTAATTTAGTAAACTAAACGTGTATGAAATATAGTATTTTTTTTTTATAACTTTTTCTTATCCGTGATCTAGCTCGGAAAGTAGAATCAATAAAATCCATTAAAAAGAATTAACTAAAAAACAAAATAATTTTAAGAGAATTAAATGGAAATTAGAATTATAAACACCGTAGAGTTACACTAGATGTCAGTTGTACCGTCCCTCTTAATGTCATGAACCTTATGCCATAGCATATCCTTGTCACTTAACCAAGATCTTGTTATTATTTTTCACTATATTCATTTTCCAAATTTCCAAATTTCCAAATTTAATGAGCAATAGGACATACCTAGAATGGCTATCTTCGATGGAGACTTTCGCTTGTTGCAATTTAAATTGCCTTCTGTATTCTCACACTCTAAATCGGGGAGACATCTGGATCTGGGATACTTTGGCTTTTCGTCTTTGCATTCATTTATATCTGATAGGAATAAGATAACACGAAAATTAATAAATTTTTGTGTATTTTGGTGTTTACATACATATCTTTGCTCACTTATAAAGGCAACAGAGGTTTGGGCAAAATTTGTTGCTCACTCATATTGGCAACAGAGGTTTCAAAAGTACTAAGCACAAGTCGTTCTTCAAAATTGATTTGGGTTAAATCCAAGGAGGTTAATCAAGCTCAAACAGCCATATTACAAGGATTGCCTTGGTTCTTAAGCATCCGGGAAAACATAAGCAGACTCTAAACATAAACAGAAAACACCAAAAAAATATTATGGCTCAATCAAAAGCTGAAAGTAGAAAACCAAAAGGTGGTCGGAGCCAATTGCAAGTGAATCGCTTTAGCTTTTTCAGGCTTTGTGGCAAAACGCAAATGTTATTTTAGCAAGAGCTTAAGACACCGACATGTTTAAATATAAAAATAAAAAAGGGATAAATTACAACAATTATCCTTGAGAATTTAGGAAGTAAAACCCCCCACTTGAGGTTTGTATAAATGCAAAAATCAATTCATTCCCCTAAAAAGTGTGATTTCACTAACAAGATATTCAATTTGAAAAAAGATTCTAACCCAAAAGATGAGATGACATTCCCTCTCATGAGTTTGATCATCAGATGACACACACACACACACACATATAGAGGTTGAGTTCAAGCTATATCGTATGTAAATTTAAGTAATATTGCACTATTTAATTTCTTGTTATTGGAATAATAATTTAAAATTCACACTATTTGATTATATATTCTCTATGTTCTTAACACATAAGTTGAATTTCACGACAAAATAGGAAGTTATTCACTTTTTCATCCATAAACTCATATTTGATATATAATTTTAAATTACAAAAAGTTGAACTTTAAACATTTGATTGATGACATTTTTATTGATCCTTAACCTTCTTGAAATTTTGTAATCATAGAGAGTATATGAAGATAATATAATCCAACGGTAGATTTGTCAACATTGCTTTCAATTAAAAAAAAAAACATTAAGTGGTATAACATTTTTTAAAGCTATACTATTGATAAATTGAGTCCAACCCCCCTCTCATAAAAGGGTGTGTTATTTCATAAAATGTTTTTGTGAGTGTCATTTTGTAAAATTGTGAAGAAAGTTGGTGTAATTTACCCAAAAAAAGAAAAGAAAAGAAGCAAAAGTGTACAAGATATAAATAAGAACAAATAATACTTATTATATTATATATTAGATCATTATATAATGGGAAATACATAGTTTAGTTTAGGAAATATTTAAGTTAGAAATTTAGAATATATGTTATTTTGATAAATATTTCAGACTAAAACCTAATCATTAACTTAAAATGAAAGTGTGGAACATTAGAAATATAGTACAAATTTTTAAAGATATAATTTAACATCTTTTATATTGATTGTGTTGTTAGTAATTAGTTTTTGTAAAAAAGTCGAGTCGAGATGAACTGAGTGTTAAAGTTTAGGATTATTTATTTAATTATTCTTTGAATAGGAGTTTGATCGGTGAAAAATTGCAAGTGCATAGTGTACACACAGTTTTCGTAAAAGATAAATTACACGATCACGAAATAGTGTAACAAATAATCAATTTGTATTTGATTTGTATATATGTGAGTACAATCTTCTGTATAAATCTTTACAATAAAAGAGTACAATAAATTCCTCTGATTCGATCTCCAAGAAACGTTACGATTCGAAGGGGCTATGAAGCTTGATATTGAATCGTGCATTGATGTCTCCAAGTTGAATGAATAGTTGAATGTGCTTGATTTGATGCGAGGGCCGTTGGCTTGATCTCGAACTTGATTCAAGGAGAATCCCCACTTTGATTTGAAGAAGTAGGAATAGGCCTTGATGAACAATGGAATTCTTGTGAACTTTTAGAGATGACTCTCTATTTTGGAAGAGTGTTAGTAGTGTTTTTCTCTCTAAGTGTTCTCCACTTTCTCATATGAGAAGCCTCTATTTATAGACAACTCAATAGTATTTAATTTGGAATTTTCTCTCAGCATTTATTGAGAGTTGAATTATGAATTTAATTTGGTATTTTATTTAATAAGAACTTTCCATATAGGTCTTTTTTTTCTGACGCTGCCATATGGCTTTCTTCATTTGATGTTGCCACGTGGCTTGATTTCATTAGCTGATTGTCCATGTCATCAATTAGGAATTAATTTGATCACAAATATTTTATCATGAATAATCTGACGGCTGTGAATACATCATAAAATTTTAATATCTACAAATGCCCTCACTTCAAGATTCGACTTTGCGTCTTTCTGAAGTAAGGAAGACGAGGCTTGAAGTATTCTTTAATATATATATATATATATTTATATAATAATGGACTTGGTTTTTACTGGTACACAATGATTTCATCTAAGCGCAATTTGGGCTTCTTTCATCCAATGCTGTATATTACAACTTTGCCATCCAAGGTGTCTTTCCATTGCTCTACCGTATGGAGGACACACACATTTTTTTTTTTTTTTTGAACACTGGGGCTTCGCTTTCACGGGCCTGATCACACACAAAAGACTTCCCCTTGCAAACCCACCTTAGTTTTGTTAGGCAAGTCGGCGCCGCAACTGTCTTGCTTGGCAAGCATATCTTTTCTTTAGCCGCACTCTTGCGAATCACTAGGGCTTCTTGTGAGTACCACCTCTATAAAAGGGGGTGATGTTTTATGGGTTAGAGGCAATTGAGCGCCGTTTTTTCTTGAGTTTTTTTTTTTTTTCTTTTCTTCAGCCGTAGCAGGCATTCTTCCTCTTTTTCCATTCTTTCTTGTGCTTGTCTTTGTATTTTCTTTGTTATTATTTTGTGTTGAACGACTTGATTTACTCTGTGCAGGTCATAGAAGTTTGCACTGTGTGAGCCAAGTGATGAAGCGTAAGCTCGTCAGTAGTGTTTGTCGGATGGAAGTGATTCTTCAGCCTTCAAGGGTGGTCACCGGTATGGTGCCTGCCACAATGCCTTCGATGCCAAAGTCAGTATATGAAGCTCTCTTGAGAGTAAAAAAATGTAAAATGAATAGAATGAAAGAAATATCTTTGCGCTTGTATGTGTGTATGTACCTCATTCTTGGCAATGTGTGGGCTTTATATATGTTCTCATGGTCTCTAGCCGTTGGAGTAGTTATGGAGGTCTTAATGCTCCTTTTGGTAACGTCTGGGGCTATATAATGTGTCATCAATGTCCTCCAACGGATCATACAGTTGTCCCTATAACCGCTCTGGGTTTGATTGTCTGCATTGAATGGCCTGGCTATCTTCGTCAGTAATGCTGATCATTGCTTCACCTGGCCAGAGGTTGAATTCGTCCATATTGATGGGATCATCCATGTGAGACGGACTCGTCAGTCCCGTCAGTTGCCCCCGATTCTTTGTTCGTCATTTTAATGACGATTATAGAATATGAAGGGTTACTGATCGTAAGTGGTGCTTGGGGTTTCACTCTGTATTAAGTGCGAAGTGGCGGCGCTTCACAGATCGTGGCATACGTGGCACATGTTGACTGGTGGAATTTAATGCTCCAATTGGTAGGACTATTGGGCTTCCTGCTGGTTTTTCAGTTTCCCAAAGCCTTGGTTTTTAAAATTTTCGTTTTCACTTCTTTTAAAATTCTTCAATCATTGTTCTGATCATTTTCTCCGGCGATCTTATTCTACAACTTCTCTCCGAACTAGCATTTAGCGTAGCGGTGCTCCCCCTGTTGATTACTTCCTTAAGGTACGCCCATTCCCTTTTTATTCCTGTGTTACTCTTCTCCGCCTTGTTATAACTTTGCCTCTGATCTTTTTCTCCTTTTTCCTTTTCGCTTGTTCTAAATTTCTTGGGGATTTAGTTCACTGTTGTGTCTTTCCCTTGGTTTTCATGGTTAATAGCTCTGAGGTTAGGACAGTTTGCCCATCAATTTCATTCCTCTTCGCTCACTTAGGAGGGTCTTTAGGTGTTCCCTCTCAAATTGAGGACTTTGTCTTTGAGGGTAACTGTTTGAGGGTTGCGTTGGCTGATTTGTTGCCTTTGCTTCGTCAGTCTATAGATTGGTTTGTAAACGAGGTTAGAGAGCGAGTAGATATGTCTGAGGTTAGGTCGAGCGAGCTTGAAACTGGGTTATCGTCCAACGGCGGCCCAGCGGAGGAAGATATCGCTGTCTCTAGCCCTCGAGAGGTTAGAGCTTTTTATGCTTTAGAGGAGTGTGGGTTAGACGCTGACACACTGGGGAGGTTTAGAGATAGATTCCAGTTTCCGAATCGGGTTAGGGTTCGGCTACCCAATGAGGAGGACTAGGCATGTCACTTCTTCCCAGGTGAGGTATGCTTTTACGAGGCTGCCTTCACTTGTGGGTTGAGATTTCCCGTCCATCCTTTCCTAATGGAGTTGTTAGATCACTTTGGTATCACTCCTGGGCAACTTATGCCTAATTCGTGGAGGATTTTAGTTAGCTATATGGGAATATGGCTAGCTGCTACTGACGGGGATATGCTCAGGGTTGATGAGCTGGTATATTTGTATCGCTTAAAAGCGTCAAAGGAGCAGGGGTATTATGAACTAGTGCCTTGGGAGAGGAGGACTAGGATTGTCAAAAAGTTACCTTCGTCATTCAGGTATTGGAAGTCCAGATTTTTCTTTGTGTCTGGGGACGATTTTGAGACTCCCTCAGGCGAGGTTTGGGGTGATCTCCCGAGGTTGCATCGTCGATGGGGAACCCCGACCTTAGGTGCGTCAATACTCCTTTTTTTTTTTTTTTTTTTTAATAAGTTTCGCCGTGCTCACCTTTATTGCTATGGATTTTCTTATTCCTTCTTTTTTGCAGTTAAGAGACGGCCAAAAGTGAAGAGCAGGTACAAGGAACGAGTAGAGAAAGCGATTGAATACGCGCAGACGGTTGAGAGCTGGGACGACCTTGTGGACTCAAGGACTCTTGCCTTCTACTGTCTCGGTCCAGATCCTTCTAACTTCGTCCTGCGAAATCTTGAGATTGAAGGAAAAAAAAGTAAGTGTTGAGTTCGTTTATGCACACTCTTTTTTTTTTTTTTTTTTAACAAGTGTTTCCTTCTTGTAGAGATGACGACAAAATTCAACAAAGGCATGTATGCTAAGATGAGGTCCAAGAAGGACGAGCCTTTATCGAACTTGGGAAAAAAATTAGTTCGTGTTACTGAGAAGGGTGGTCCCGTCCCTCTAACTTCCTCCGTCAGCCCAATTGTATCCGAGGCCTTAGTGACGAGGACAGCTTCCCCCACGACTTCGGTGGAGGAAATTGGGGGCACTCCACTCTCTAAGAGACCAAGGTTGACTAAGAAGGAGAAGGAGAAAAGTGACCCTCGTCCATCCACAATCTGGAGTGATGAGAGGCTAGTAGTGGACTGGGCTCATGAGGTCGTGACTGTTGCAGATTTGAAGGTCCTTTCTGGTGTCCCCTTTAACTCTGGACCCTTTTTTTTTAGGTGCTAGGAGAAAGTATTCATATTACTTCGGAGTATCTCATGCAAGAGGCGAAGGTGGCATCTCTTACGTCTAGGATGGAAACCTTGGAGGTAGAGAATTCTACTTTGAGGAAGAATCTTATAGACTCCATGGGTGAGGTGGCGTCCTTGAAGGAGAAGGTGAAGAGACTAGGTGACGACCTTAAGGCTGAGCGCCAGTTAACTTCAGCAAAAGATGAACAGCTTCTAGGAGCCAAAGAAAGCCTGAAGACTATTGCTGCCAGGTCCGTTGAGGCATTCCAGACTACAGATGAGTACTAGATGGTCCTGTTCAGTTGGTACTTCAAAGGATTTGAGCTCCTGAGAAGGTACCTCGTCAAGCATCCTACCGGAGTGGACATAGAGGCGCTGGACCTGGAGAAAATGGACCAAGAGATGGCTGCAGACGAGGCTGCCCAATCTTCTGCTAATGAACCTAATGCTCCTATTAATGCTCCCGTCACTAACGCTCCTGCTGAGGAAGATCCTGCTGAAGATAGTGCTGCCCGGACCTGATACTTAGAAAAAATTTCTTTCTTTTTGGGATGCCCATTATATTTTGGGTGGTTTTTGTAAATCTATTTTCTGAACAATTTTATTTATTTTGAGAACAGCATTTTTAGCCCAGTGTTTATGGGCTTTTAGTTGTTAAGACAATAGTAATTTGCCAGCTCGTTTCAGGCTTTAATTTTAACTTTTTAGCACTTACTTGTATTCGTGATTGCACGTTCTTTGATCTGATGTGTGCTTGTCATAGCTAGCATCTTGGTAGTACTTTATATTTGTTTAGGAGTCTTTTAGTCGTCAGTAACTTACATCCGCCAAGGCGGAATTTTGTTACTTAGCCATTTTTGGCTTTTTATGACTCGCACTTTTTTTTTTTAGAGATATTTGCTTCGTCAGTAGCGTACATCCGTCGAGGCGGAATCTTGCTACTTAGCCTTTTCTTTTGGCATTTTGTTACTTGGCCAATTTGGCATGTGTATATATTCGTCAGTAACTTACATCCGTCTAGCGGAATCTTGTTACATAGCCATTTTTGGCTTTAGGTGGATTTCTTCGTCAGTAACTTACATCCGTCTAGGCGGAATCTTGTTACTTAGGTATTTTCGGCTTTGGGTGGATTTCTTCGTCAGTAACTTACATCCGTCTAGGCGAAATCTTGTTACTTAGCCATTTTCGGCTTTGGGTGGATTTCTTCATCAGTAACTTACATTCGTCTAGGCGGAATCTTGTTACTTAGCCATTTTTGGTGATTTTGAATTTCTTCTTAGTCAGGCCTGTTTACACACAAATATTAGCTGAATAATTCATTTATTGACTTTTAATGACAAATACATCTTTCCATTACATCTACTGATGGTATTTCTTCAAATGCTCAATGTTCCATGGTCTTGGAAGCCTTTGCCCGTCTAGGGTCTCCAGGTGGTAGCTGCCTTGTCTGGAGTAGTGAATGACTTTGTATGGTCCTTCCCATGTGGGGCCGAGTTTTCCTTGAGTAGGATCTCTGGTCACCTGGGTTACTTTGCGCAGGACAAGGTCCCCTATGTTGAGTCGCCTGAGTTTCACCCTTCTGTTGTAGTAGTCTGTCATTTTTTTTCTGATATTCCGTCATTCTGCTGAAGGCTTTGTCTTGTACCTCGTCAAGGCAGTCTAGATTCACTCGTAGAAGGTCGTTGTTGTCATCTTCATTGAAAACTTCTCGTCTAGTGCTGGATATTCCCATTTCGACAGGGATCACTGCCTCTGTACCATAGGTGAGTCTGAAGGGGGTCTCTCCGTTGGGGTTCTGGCCGTGGTTCTGTAGGCCTACAAAACATTGAGCAGTTCTTCTGGCCAGGTACTTTTCGCATCGTCCAGTTTGGTCTTTATGATCTTGAGCAACGTGCAGTTTATCACTTCCGTTTGTCCGTTCGCCTGTGAGTGGCCTGGTAATGAGAACTGGTTCTTGATGCCCAGGCCCAAGCAGAAGTCCTTGAAGCCCTGGCTATCGAACTGTTGTCCATTGTCCGATATGATCGTCCATGGAATTCCAAACCTACAAATGATATTCTTCCACACGAAGCCCTGGATTCTTGTCTCGGTGATATTCGCCAGTGCCTCTGCTTCAACCCATTTAGTAAAATAATCAATAGCAACTAGTAAGAATTTTACCTGACATTTGCCTTGAGGCAGCAGGCCAACGATGTCGATTCCCCATTGCGCAAACGGCCACGGGGATGTTATCGTCGTTAGCTTCTCTGCTGGAAGTCGCTGAATATTCCCGAACCTCTGACACTTGTCACATTTCTTGACGAACTTCGATGCGTCATCCTGCATAGTTGGCCAGAAGTAACCTGCTCGCATAATCTTTCTCACCAAGGATCTTGGGCGTGCATGATCTCCGCAAATTCCTTCATGGACCTCTCTCAGGACGTATTCGGCCTCTCCTTCGTTAACACACTTCAAGTAGGGCATGGAGAAGCCTCTCTTGTATAAAGTATCATTAAGAATTGTGAATCTGGCGGATCTCTTCTTGATCTTCCTGGCTTCATCTGCATTCTGAGGGAGGTGGCCATCCTGGAGGAAGGACATGATGGGCGTCATCCAGCTACTTGTGCCCTGGACTGCAAATGTTAAAACTTCTTCTATGCTGGGGTTTTTCTGTACTTCCATCACCAGGTCTGCCTTCGATTCTGTTTCTTCTGACGAGGCTATCTTTGAGACTTCATCTGCGGTCATATTCTGGCTTCTTGGAATTCAGATAAACTCCACTTCTTCGAACTCTTGAGTCAAGTGCTTCGTTAGTCTAAGGTATTTTTGCATTCTTTCTTCCTTTGCTTCGTATTCTCCCTTGATCTGTCCAATTACTAGCTTTGAGTCGTTCTGGACTAGTAGGTTCCTGGCCCCAAGCTCTTTTCCGAGCCTTAAACCCGTCAGAATTCCTTCGTACTCGCCTCGTTATTGGTGGCTGGGAATTTCAGCTGAACTCCATATCTTAATACTTCTTCGTTAGGAGCGGTTATGACGACCCCTACTCCCCCTTTTTTTTAGGCTGACGAGCCATCGGTCTGTATCACCCATGTTTTATTCTCATTGGCGAGGCTTGGTTCGTCTGGATGGGTGAACTCAGCGATGAAGTCTGCCAAAGCTTGTGCTTTAATGGCTGTCCTGGGATGGTATTCCACATCGAATTGGCTAAGTTCAATCGCCCATTGGACCATCCTCCTAGCTGCTTTGGGCTTGCTCATAGACTTCTTGATGGGTTGGTCCGTCATCACTAAGATTGGATTTTCCTGGAAATATTTCCTGAGCTTGCGTGAGGCTACTATCAATGCTAACGTGATTTTTTCGATCTTTGGGTACTTGGATTTAGCTCCTTGGAAAGCTTGGCTGACGTAGTAAACTGGGAGCTGTTTCCTGTCTTCTTCCTGGATTAAGGTTGCGCTGACGGCTATAGATGATACTGCTAAGTACAAATACAAGTTTTCACCTTCTTTGGATGGGCTTAGAAATGGTGGATTGCTAAGGTAACGTTTGAGCTCTTGGAATGCCGCTTCACATTCATCGGTCTATTCAAAAGCTTACTTCAAGGTCTTAAAGAAGGGTAAGCATTTGTCCGTTGCTCTAGAGACAAACCTATTGAGGGCTGCAATCCGACCTGTGAGCTTCTGGACCTCCTTGATGGTCTTTGGTGATGCCATGTTGATTATGGCTCGCACCTTCTCAGGATTTGCTTCTATTCCTCTCTAGGACACCATGAATCCTAGGAATTTTCCGGAGGTAACACCAAAAACACACTTACCAGGATTCAGCTTCATTTGGTATTGCCTGAGGGTAGTGAATGTCTCCTTAAGGTTGTCCAGATGCGCAAGCTCTTCCTTGCTCTTGACGAGCATATCGTCCACGTACACCTCCATATTCCTGCCTATCTGCTTGGCGAACATTTTATTTACCAACCTCTAATAAGTCGCTCCTGCGTTCTTCAGTCCAAATGGCATTATCTTATAACAATAGAGCCCTTGACTGGTGATGAAGGTCGTTTTCTCCTGATCCTTGTCAGCCATTCTTATCTGATTGCATCCTGAGAATGCATCTATGAACGTCAGTAGCTTGTGTCGGGCTATAGAGTCTACGAGCTGGTCTATTCTTGGAAGAGGAAAGTTGTCCTTCGGGCAGGCCTTGTTCAGGTCCGTGAAGTCCACGCACATCCTCCACTTCCCATTTGCTTTCTTTACCAGAACGACATTTGCGAGCCAGTCTGGATAGTATACCTCCCTGATGAAGCCTGCAGTCAAGAGCTTGTTCACTTCGTCAGCGATTGCTTGGTCTCTGTCGGGTGCAAACGCTCTTCGTCTCTGCTTGATGGGCTTCCTCTCTGGGTCCACATTCAACCTGTGTTGGATGACTTCTGGAGATATACCTGGCATGCTGTCATGGCTCCAAGCAAAGACGTTTAAGTTCTCCTTAAGAAACTGAATGAGCTTTGTTCTCATCTCAGGGCTTAGGGTCGTCCCTATTCTGGTTGTTTTCGTTGCTTCCCCTTCGATCAGCTCCACTGCTTCCAGTGCTTTCACATTTTCCTCATCTTTTCTTCTATTATCCACGTATGGTTCTCCTTAGCTGCCAAAACGGCCTGGTAGCATTCCCGAGCTAGAACTTGGTCTCCTTTAACTTCGCCAACACCGTTCTCCGTTGGAAATTTTACCTTCAGGCAGTAAGTGGATGTGGACGCCTTCCACTTGTTGAGTGCTGGCCTTCCAATGATGACATTATAGGATGAGGGACAGTTTACCACCAAAAAGTCTATCTGATGGGTCAACTGCTTCGGGTATGTCCCTACAGTTACTGCCAGCATCACTATGCCTTTGGGATATACCCTGTCATCGCTGAAACTGACGAGGGGGGAATCAAACGGACGTAGTCTTCTTGGATCCAGCTTCAATTGCTGGAATGCAGGAAAGTAGATGATATCAGCAGAGCTACCGTTGTCCACGAGGATCCTTTTGGTGTTGAATCCTTCTATGGTGAGCATTATGACCAAGGGGTCATTGTGAGGCTGTTTCACTCCTCTAGCGTCATTTTCGTTAAAGGTCATATCCTGATCAGTTCGTCCGTACTTTGGCAGGGGTGTCATATGGACGCTATTCACCTGTCGTTGATGTGTTCTCTTAAGTGATTTGAATGAGCCTCTTGTGATAGGCCCTTCTGCGATCGTCTGTATCTCCCCGATCACATTTTGAGGAGGTTGGGATTGACGGCCTCCGTTCTCGGACGAGTACTCATGTTGGCCTTTGTTTTCGTCTCAGAATTTATTGTACTCTCCTTTCTTCACAAATTTCTACAGCTTCCCTTTTCGTATCAACTCTTCTATTTGCTCTTTGAGATCCCGATAATCTTCAGTGTAATGGCCATGATCTTTGTGAAATCGACAATACTTATTCCTGTCGCAGACGTTAGGAGACGAGTGCAATGGTCGTAGCCATTTAAGGTAGTACTTGTCTTTAATCTGTGTTAAAATTTTGTCAATAGGCATAACAAGAGGAGTAAACTTTACCGTTCGTGGATTTTTATCATCTTTCCTTCTGACTCCGTCATTGGTCCGACGATCCAGGTGGTCCTGCATTTGCCCTTTACGATCGTCTTCTCTTCTTCCTTTGTCCCCTGGTCTTTCTCCGTCCCTGATAGCAGCCAATGCATCCTCAGTGTTTATGTACTTCTGCGCTTTAAGGAGCATCTCAGCCATCGTCTTTGGGGGGGTTTTCGTGAGTGATGTAACGAGCTCTCTGGACCTCAACCTCGCCTTGCAGGTCGTCAGCTACACCTTATCGTCAGCCTCGTCTACCTCCAGTGTCTCCCTGGTGAAGCGTTTCACATATGACCTTAAGGTTTCCTTCTCTCCCTGCCTGATGGTGAGCAAGTGGTCCGCGGTTCTCTTTGGTCGTTGTCCTCCAATAAAGTGACGTAGGAAGGCATTGCTCAACTGCTCGAATATGTTGATGGACGATGTTGGTAACTTTGTGAACCACTCCGGGCAGCTCCCTTGAGTGTAGTTGGGAAGGAACGACACAATATTTCATCTAGGGTCTGCTGGAGTTCCAGGGTCGTTTTGAAGGTGTTTAAGTGATCTTAAGGATCCTTCAGCCCATCGAAGGGTTCGAGTTAAGGTAACCGAAATTTTGATGGCACTGGACAGTCGAGGAATGCTGTTGTGAACGGCGAATCCATCGCTTTGACCATTCGATCCACACTCTGCTCTGTTTTCTCCTTGATGGCGTTCCTAAGTTCATCCATTTCCCTCATCATCTCCCTCAGCAGGTCTGAGTTCTGTTCGGTTGAAGTGGTAGGCCTTCGAGGGTCACTTCTTCTATGACTATCCCCTTCGTCTTCTTGATTTCCTTTGGACCAATTCTCCTCCTGCTGAAGCCGTAGCTTCATTTCCTGGTTTTGCCTAGTCAACTCTTCAACTGTGGCTGCAAGAGCCTGAACTTGCTGAGCTAGGGCTGCAGAATCTTGATTGGACTCCATCTAAGAAGAATAATTGATCGAAAACTACTATTTCGAGTTTGAACACGAAAATATTGTTCCCACAGATGGCGCCAAACTGATGAAGCATAAGCTCGTCAATAGTGTTCGTCAGATGGAAGTGATTCTTTAGCCTTCAAGGGTGGTCACTGGTGTGGTGCCTGCCACAATGCCTCCGATGCCAAAGTCGGTATATGAAGCTCTCTTGAGAGTAAAACAATGTAAAATGAATAGAATGAAAGAAATATCTTTGCGCTTGTAAGTGTGTATGTACCTTATTCTTGGCAATGTGTGGGCTTTATATATGTTCTCATGGTCTCTAGCCGTTGGAGTAGTTATGGAGGTCTTAATGCTCCTTTTGGTAACGTCTGGGGCTGTATAATGTGTCACCAATGTCCTCCAACGGATCATACAGTTGTCCCTGTAACCGCTCTGGGTTTGATTGTCTGCATTGAATGGCCTGGCTATCTTTGTCAGTAATGCTAATCATTGCTTGACCTGGCCAGAGGTTGAATTCGTCCATATTGATGGGATCATCCATGTGAGACGGACTCATCAGTCCCGTCACCAAGAATCAATTTCAAGCAAGCTAGCATCCTATCTTTCTTGACTCGGTGTCCGACGGATTCGGGTAACAGTGGTCCTCTTGTCACCTCTAAACTCCAGGCTTGTAAGCTTCGCCAGTGCATCCATTCCACTGTCCCTTGTCTTGCGACCATTAATGTGAGTGCTTCATCTGCGCAACCTTCTCACTGCCTTCGTCTTGCGGCCATTAGTACGAGAGCTTCGTCGGCACATCCATTCATCAGTGCGAGAACCTCGTCGGTGCATCCTTCTGACTCCCTTTGCCACTGCCTTCATCCCGCGATCATCAGTGCAAGAGCTTCATCGGCGCATCCTTTCATCAGTGCGAGAGCATCATCGGTGCACCTTTCTAACTCCCTTTGACATTGCCTTCGTCCCGCAATCATTAGTGCAAGAGCTTCGTTGGCGCATCCTTTCATCAGTGTGAGAGCCTCGTCGGTGCACCTTTTCTGACTACCTTCACCATTGCCCTGGTAGTGTGAGAGCTTTGTCGGTGCATCCTTCCATCATTGCGAGAGCTTCGTCGACGCATCCTTCTCACTGCCTTCGTCACTGCCTTTGTTCCACAACCATAGGTGCGTAGCTTTGTTCGCGTATCTGTTGTCTCCACCTCGCGACTATTGGCGCTGGAGCATTAAAAGAGCCACATATCAGATTCAAGCACCAATTGTTATCACTTAGAGGCAATACTGCAGTGAGATTTCTGCTTCATCTTTGAACTACGCTCCTCTTCTTTCAGCGTCTTGCGGATTCAAGCTTGGCGATTTCATCCTGGATTTCGTGCTGCTGCCTTACTTTTAGACTTTGTGTTGCTGCCTACATCTTCATGTGACAACCAAGGTGCACACTAAATACACGCTTAAAGCTTCAATGCCCACAAGCGGACACATGGTTTCCTTATAGCCTTGAATTTCAATGCCACGCCTAAATAACCAATAAGCTATAACATGGTTTTCCAAGTTTGGATAGTGGACATGCAACCCTCTACTTGTCCTTCTCTTCACATGCATGTTAATGCAAGCCTCTACGTGTCCATCATATGGTTATTTCAACACCTACACATGATGTTTGCATGTTAATGTCAAGTGAGTTTAAGTTTGAATGCCACATGCCCCTTCTTTCTAATAAGCCGTGCTACTTATTTATGTATTTATTTATTTTTTTGTTATTATTATTATTTATTTTATTTATTTATTTTATAAACTTATTAGTAAAGAGCATTTGAATGAAAAAGGTATTCATCCTTTCCTTTGGTTTGCTGTCAGGTGTGTCAGGTGATTCAGGCTTGCCAACCCTTTGCTCAACTTGTGACTCTTCCACATTTGCTCAAGTCGTGACCTTTACGAGCTTCGTCTTCTCCAAGTGGCTGCCCATCAAGTACACTCATCATGGTCATCTTTCACAACTCATCGAGGACTCTCAATGATCAATCCATAACTCTCTTGCGCTCTACAAATGAACCCCTGGAAAAAGGTGTCGTCTTGAAAGTCCATCAACTTGGTAGCAGTGTCCCTTCATCCTTGTCTACTGCCATTCCTCGTCCTCCGAGTCTATCTCAATGGTGGGTCGAATCATCCCACGAACTACACGACCCGACTAGAAAGGATTCACATGTCGTTTCGAGGACGTTTACTTTGGCCTCCAACCTTCACTCAACCACGGATCACATCAGTCTATTTCCTCTCCTTGGTCGTCGAATAAGTGTGGGAGAAGTGCAATGGGCCTTACCTTCTTCCAAGACTCCTCCACTCCAATATAAGGGTGAGTTTTCCTACCTCCCTAAATATTGGGAGTGGCTAGAAGAAATATTGAGCCGCAATACTAAAGTCTTAAGTGATGCCGATCTTTACGAGCCATTACTTGCATCGTTATTCACATATGATCGGAACACCCACGTCCTACAAGCCTTTCTAGAGTGTTGGTGCACGGCTACAAACACGTTGCACACGTCTGTAGGAGAGGTCTCCATTAGCTTATGGGACTTGCATTCAATCGGTGGGCTTCCCGTGTACGGCTCATTTTACAAAGAGGTCGTTCCAAACTCGAAAGACATATCATTTCTCCCCTCATGCTGTCGTCATCTATTTGCTGCCTTTCATCACCTGAGTCTTGAGCTTGGTGGTTTGCACTTGGTCACCACGGCCGTGTGGGTGAAGTTTTGGTTTTGTGGCGAGTCTAAATATCAGAAACCGCTGACTAGAAGGTTAATACAGAGAAAAGCAAGAGGCAAGCAATCTCATAACCCCTCTGGTAAAATCGATGCCCCCAGAATTTTGACTAAAGAAGATGAGGCTCCCTTCAATGTGCTTAAAGTGGAGAGAAGGCTTATAGAAGAGACTTGGTTAGCCACTTTGATCTCGTGTTGGCTGTGTGAGTTCGCTCTTCCCAATGGGGGACCAAACTTAATCAGGCCTGGTGTTTTCAAGAGCTCAAGTGCGATGGCTCATGGTAAGAGATATTGCCTTGCAGTCCCAGTCCTAGCCAACATTTATAAGGGCTTGAATGAAATTGTGTCTTCTAAGACTCCTAGTAAATTTGATGCCACTTTTCCTGCACACTACTTGAATGCTTGGTTGGCCGAATACTTCAACACTCACTTTGAACTTGGAGGGTCTCGCTCCAAGGATGTCCCGCGCATGTTTAGATACTCCGGAGAAGGTACAGCCAAGCATTATGACGAGGTTACGGCTCGTAAGCTATTTCGTGCCATTAGTAACTTCAAGTTTCATCGCTTGGGCCTTTTTAAAGGCCATCGAGAGATTCTGGTGGATGATGACAAGCTACCTAGCTCTTATGCAGATTACTTCATCAGCCAACGCTCTAGCTACTTGGCCTCTTATCACGGAAGTATATGTATAGTTGAACCATATAGCCCTCACCGCTTTGGTCGACAGTTCGGTTTCAATCAACACATCCCTGGGGAGCTTAATAAGGACTTTCACACCGTCACCTTAGAGCAAGTAGTATGCTTCTGGCGCCGATGTCTTCGTCTTGCTACTGGTTCAAAGTTCTTGATCCCTGCTTGCCTGTCTGAGCACGGGGCTTCGTGCACGAAGGACTATATGAATTGGTGGGCTAGAAGATCTGATGGTTTCTTTTCAAGTAGGGCTGAGCAACCGATTGGGGATGTTAACCCAAGCAAGATAAGACTCAAAATAAAACAGCCCAATGAAGTAGTCGAACCTGTGAAGCGTCACAGCGATGGGAAGCCCTCTTTTGGGATTTTGGAGGCTACCGATGAGTCTTTAGGAGGAGCGTGCGTGGACAAGGAACATTCTCCTAAGCATGGGCCTTCTTGCATAGTCTCAACGCCTCAGGACATAGAGGTGACCAAAGGTAAGGATGCGTCAGATTCCGACCGGAACAGTGGCAACTCAGATTCTCATTGGAGACGCAAAAGGAAGAGGGATAATCCCAGCAAGAATCTGGATCATAAGAGGGTCACCCAGGCGACTAATCGTGGTGTCGACATGGATTCGCTTCCTGACCCTTCTGGTGGCAGTGCACAAGTGAGTCTTAATTCTCTTTTTGATGATTTTGATCTTGAACCCATTAAAGACCTTTGTTTCCTTCACGATGACCTTGAAGCTATTTCTGGTATCCAAGAACTTTTTAAGAATGACAATTTTGGTATTCTTCCAATGTAGGATGACAATTATCCTTCGAAAAGAGCAGGAGAGAAGTGTACACCAGTTGCCACTAGCCCTTCCACGAGCGAGTTTTCCATTCAAGGTCCGATAGCCTTTGATTTGGCTACTAAGGAGATTGACCCATCACGTTTGGGGAAGACTAACGCCACTTTTCCTTCCGACCCTATTCACAAGCCTTCAAAGGACGTGGCTCGAAGTAAATCCATTATGTGTAGTCCGAGCATCCCAGCCACTTCAACTGTCACAATGTTTGAACCCGATGATTTGATTTCAAAGGCCGATCGACAGCGTGCGAAAATGTTAGGGGGGGACCTAATTGAGAAGGTCGTCAAAACCCCTTTTACTCTTATGACTTCATTTAGAGATGGAGTTGAGAAGATCCTTCAAGTTATCGTACAAATAAAAATTGTGGATGCAACGCCTTTAAGAGAGCGTATTTTAAAATATATGGGTGATGCAGACCAATATTCTTCCCTCCATCATGATCTTTCACAAGGCATTGCACCTGAAGACAAGGAACGGAAGCTTACCGACGCTCGGCATCGTCTCACTCTTGCCCTCGACTCGGAAGCCATTAAGATCAGTCAGAAAGTCGCAATCAAGGCGAACTTAAAGAAGGCCTTAGCTAGAGAGATTGAATTGAAGAAGGAACTTGAGTCACTTTCAAGGCAAAAGGCAGAGTTTACAGCGTCAAGTACCCTCTGTGATGTAGAGCTAGCCCAGCAACAAGTGATCATTTCTCAAATCAAGGGGGAGGTTTCCAAGATTGAGGCTACTCCAACCTTAGAAGCTTCTGATGATGCAAAACTTAGAGAGCTACAAGGGTTACTAGAGACTAGCAAAGAGGAGTTGAGGCATTTAGATTGGATAGGTTAATCCTTTTTTTATTTTATTTTTATTGATGTAGTCATTACAATGTAACGACACCTATCTCATTATTAATAAAAAAGATTCATTTATTTCCAGATCAATGTTTGCTCCTTTTTTTTTTTTTGTTGTGACTGTGCTTAGCAAGAGATTCTAGGCTGCCTACGTACCCAAAAGGGATCAAGTCATAACGTAGTTCAAGGGACTTATTATTTTATTTTGTTCTTTTTAAGTACATATGTGACTGAACTTAGTAACGAATACCAAGCTGCCTACGTACCCAAAAGGGATCAACTCATAACGTAGTTCAAGAGACTTATTATTTTATTTTGTTCTTTTTAAGTACATATGTGACTGAACTTAGTAATGAATACCAAGCTGCCTACGTACCCAAAAGGGATCAAGTCATAATGTAGTTCAAGAGAGTAGTTTTTTTTTTTTTTTGGTCCCTAACTTTTGCCTAAGTCACCTCTTTCAAGGTTTTCAACCTAGCGGGATTTTTTTTTTTTGGTGGGCAGTTTCAGCTCTTACCAAGGAGCAACTTCAATATTTCATGCATAGTATCGCTTCAGGAACTTTGCATTTATGGGACCTACCCTCAGGCCATCTCCGTCAACTATCTTGTAAACACCATTAGTGTAGACCTCCTGCACAACATAGGGGCCATCCCATTTTGATTTGAACTTGTTCCCAGTCTTGTGAGAGATGTTGATGGGTCTTCGCATTGCAAGTACTAGGCCCCCTACTTGGAAAGATCGAGGTCGGACTCTCTTGTTGAACGCTCGCGAAAGCTGCACTTGGTAGCATTCAAGACGTTGTTAAGCTTCCAACCTCTTTTCATCAAGTGCTTCCAACTCTTCGAGTCTTAAACGCACATTTTCTTCATTTGTGAGCCCTTCTTGGATAGAAATTCGAAGTGATGGAATTTGTCTCTCTAAAGGTAGGACTGCTTCGATACCATATACTAATGAATATGGAGTGGCTTGCGTGGGTGTCCTGTATGTTGTTCGGTATGCCCATAAAGCTTCTCTAATCTTTTCATGCCAATCCCTCTTCGAGCGCTCTACTACCTTTTTCAACAAATTGCAAAGTGTCTTGTTGAAAGCCTCAGCAATACCGTTGGCTGGCGCGTTATACATGGATGACTTGTATTGCTTGAACTCGAACTTCTCGCATAGTTGGGTCACCAAACTATTGTAGAATGGCTTACCATTATCTGTGATGATATAGCGAGGGACACCATACCGATAGATCAAGTGAGTCCGGATGAAGTTCACCACATTTTCCTTTTTTACTTCCCTAAGAGGTATAGCTTCCGCCCACTTAGAAAAATAGTCGGTCGCAGCTAATATGTACAGGTGACCCCCCGACGACTTAGGCAATGGTCCTACGACATCGAGTCCCCATGCATCAAAAGGCCAAGACGCGACTGTAGGGTGTAAGGGCTCCGGCGGCTGATGGATGTAGTTCGCATGAAGCTGGCATGCTTCGCATGTCTTTGCATAGTCCATGCAATCCTTGACCATGGTGGGCCAATAATAACTCATTCGTTTTATCCGGTGATACAATTTGGGGCCAGACTGGTGGGTGCCACACACTCCCGAATGAGCTTCTTCCATGGCTTGATCACCTTCTTTCTTGCCAAGACATCATAAGAATAAACCGTCAAAAGACCTCCTGTATAATGTGCCCTTATAATGTATAAAACGAGGTGCCCTTCGTGATGGAATTAAATGAGTGCGCAGCGGAAAAGTAAGTTTTGAACGGATCTACTTCATTCAATATTGATAACATGTGTAAAGTAAATTTCAGAATTATGAGAACAAGAGATTGTACCTTGAAGCGATGAGTTTCAAAACCAAAGATTGAAGCACTTGGGAATACTCTTAATCTTCACTCCAATTCCACTAATCGCCCAAGATGTGTGGTCTCTCAAATTGGTAACAAAGGGATGATGTGTGAGTACCAAAAACTCACTTCCACACCAATTCTATGATGTTTTTCTTACCAAAAAACTTCTGTACGTTTTTCCTTTGTTTCTAACCAATATATCTAATTGGGCTAGCCTTTTGGGCTTTACCAATTGGGCTTAAGTGTGTGGCTTGGAGTGGGACCAAAAGGGACCAATAAGACACTAGCTCCAATGGGCCTTGGGCTTTTCTGTCAACTCTTGACAAGTCCAAAGTTACCATTAACTATATTTAATACCACTATATAAATATAGTTGCACTCTAGGTCTTATCTATATATTATATCCCAAGACTTTATTATACATGCAACCCCTTCATAAAATATTCGTAGTAATACAAAGTTATTAATCTAGACTGCCACTTTGTAAATTACTACATCTTGATCCTTGAGTACCCGGTTTAATCCTTAATGTTATTCATTATATATTTATGAAATCCAATTCCATAAATATATACTTTAGTAACTACTTACTAAAGTGGTTAGGCCTAACTCTCTGAATAACAAATCCATTAAACTTATCTCAAGGGAATATTTTATATCTCCGTTAAGAGACTATGAATTCCATCTTGAGAATACATGTTCCATCAACACTTAATGCGGCTGCCCAACATACTGAGGTTTTGACCATTAATATAGATCTCACTCCTGATATATCAAAGCAACCTACATCTTATGATCAGGTCCATTATTCTCTCAGGATTAAGAGTTCATGCAAATACAAGTCATGAGATTTATTATTTATTTGACAGTCCTTAGGCAAATAATAAATCTCATAGCGGTCCAGTTCAATATGTCTTAACTCTTAAAACATATTAACACATCAACTAGAAGTCACCACTTCCATGATCAAGACAAATCATCGTAGTTGATATGTTATAGTCTTCGCAGATGAAATGCCCAATTTCATCACCGACTACGAACTATAATTCTGAGTTTACAAAGAACTTGTGATTTATATCTTCTGTGACTCTTCACATAAATCACATACAATGCATCTCATGGACTATATGATAATGTCCGAATATTCATGTTACCATTATTTCAGATAATAATAAAACAAATTTATTAAACACAATATTAAGTCATACATAATGTCAAACACAATGTCACACTTAATATCATACATAGCATCTTACAATAGGATTTAAGGGCACGAATCCTAACACTTCGCCGTACCTCAGTCTTGTGGCGGGGATCTTCGGGTAGCTTACCATGTTCTAAGTAACCAATCAGGGGTTGGCACTAATCCTCATCCTCCACTATAGATATTGATATGGCATTCGTCGCACTTGCGTATTCTTCCGTGTAAGAGAATACCCAACGATTGCAGACAGGGACATCTGCCTTTTCACCCTCTGACAGAGCCAACGTAGTGGCTAGGTTGGCAAGAGCATCTGCCATCCTATTCTCGTTTCTGGGGATATGCTCTAAGGAAATTGCGTCAAACTTCTCAATTAGTCGCGTAGCCATCTGAAAGTAAGGAATCAAACCTTCATGTTTAACTTCATAGTGTTTCAAAAGTTGATTGATTACCAACTTGGAATCGCCGTAGACTTCTAAGTATGAGATCTTCATATCGAGGGCCATTTGGAGGCCGACAATAAGGGCTTGATACTCAGCAACATTGTTTGAACATGGTTCACTAAGTACAAAGGCGAATGGTAACACTTGTTTCTGTGGTGACACGAAAACAACCCCAGCACCAGATTCCTCTTGTCGTGCAGCTCCATCAAAGAACATCATCCAAGGTGGAAGGACTTCGGTGTACAATACATCTTCATCTGGAAAATCATTTGAGAGCTCCCAATCGACAAGAATGGGATGATCAACAAGGAAATTTGCTAGGGCTTGCCCCTTGATGGCCTTTTGGGGCACATACACGATTTCAAACTCTTGAAAGGCCACAGCCCATTTTGCCAACCGTCCAGACATGATTGCCCTAAACAAGACATATTTTACTGGATCTATCTTTGCAACCAAGTGTATCACGTGTGCTTGCATGTAGTGCCTTAATTTTTGAATGGAGAAGAAAAGTGCAAGACACATCTTCTCTATTGGAGAATACCTTAATTCTACCCCAGTTAGCTTTCGACTAAGGTAATACAATGCTTTCTCTTTTTCTTCTTCATTTTTCTAAGCTAAGAGGGCCCCAAGAGATTGTTCTTGTGCAGCAATGTAGAGCACTAGAGGTTTTCCTGGCATGGGCACTCCTAAGACGGGTGGGTTAAGTAGATACCTTTTAATGCTCTCATATGCATTCCTGCAAGCCTCATCCCATTCAAAGGTGGCATCTTTTCTCATCAATCGACTGAATGGTTGACACCGTCCTGCTAGATTCGATATAAAACATCGAATATATGCAAGATGGCCTTGTAAACTTCGAAGCTCTCGTAGGTTCTTTGGTTCAGGCATCCTTTGGATAGTGTCTATTTTAGATTGATCCACTTCGATACCTCGATGTCGAACAATAAAGCCTAGAAACTTCCCAGACGTGACACCAAATGCGCATTTGAGAGGATTCATTTTGAGTTGATATTTCCTTAGTCGATTAAATACGGTGCGCAAGTCCCGTAAATGATCCCCTCTTTTCCTTGTCTTAACAACTAAATCGTCAACATAACATTGCACAATTTTGTGGAGCATGTCATCAAAAATTTGTTGCATTGCCCGTTGATATGTTGCACCGGCATTCTTGAGCCCAAAAGGCATCACCTTATAACAATAGATCCCCTTTAGAGTTCGAAAAGCGATGAGCTCTTCATCCTCGAGTGCCATTCAAATTTGGTTGTATCCTGATGAGCCATCCATGAATGATAATACTTCATGACCAATAGTCGCATCAACCATAAGCTCTGTATTTGGAAGTGGGAAGTCATCCTTTGGGCATGCTCTATTCAAGTCCTGAAAATCAACACAAACTCGAATTTGTCCATTCTTCTTTTTGACAGGGACAATGTTTGCAATCCACCTTGGGAATTGTACCTCCCGGATGAATCCTGCTTGCTCAAGTTTGTTAACTTCTGCCTCAATTTGTGGGAGGAGCTCCGGTCGAAAGTGTCGTTGGGCTTGCTTAATTAGGCGCACTCCTTGCTTTATTGCTAACTGGTGAACTGCAATTGTTAGGTCTAAACCTGGCATCTCCTTGTATGTCCAAGCGAACACATCTTTGTACTCCATTAAAAGCTCAAAGTATTTGCTCTCTTCCTCCAATGTCAAAAGTGAACTCATGTAGATTGGGCGAGGTTCCTCGCCAATCCCTAAGTTTAACTCTTTGAGCTCATCTACAGTCGCTTGCCCCCCGTCTTCTATTGCCCGAGGAGCTTCATTTGGTTCATCGTCTGATGCGTCTGATTCGGAATCGGTTTCCGTTGTCACGTGGCAAGAAGGAAGGACTGGTGTTTCATGATGCTCTTCCTCATTGTCAACTTGCTTCTCGAGCTCTTGTGTGTGCACAATAGTCTGCCGCTTTACTTTAAAGGAGTTTCCTGTACTAACTTCTACAATCAACTCATGTTTCATACGCGAAGGGATAAGGCTGTAGGCTTCAGTGTCCTTTCTCTTTTGTAGGCCACTTTTCTCCTCCTTGGGTCGTGAGGTGTCAATTGAGCTACTCGTAGACCCAAGCCTATCAAATGCCGACCTACGTGTGCGTGAGGTTCCTTCCTTCGTAGGGAGAGAAATGCTTAATTTATTAAAGACTGACTCTCGAGGAGCAGATGTTCCTAAACGGTCAAATACAGAAGATCTTGACACAGGCTTCGGCTTCCCCTCCTCCTCAACTTCAAAGGTGATGTGTTGTGATGTTGCCTTTTTTCCTTTCTCTTTGGCCGAGATTCGAACTGGCTCTTGTGATGAATACCCCAGCCTGGTTCTAGGAATCTCGATCGCATAACCTTGTTGCTTCAGTTTGCTTTGGGTCAAGTTAAGCCTATGTGACTTCTCTTCCACGTAATCCGAATAAAGTTGCCCCAATTGCGGAGGATTTTGCAAATCATAGCCTTATTTTGCCAAAAGTTTATACGCTTTAGGGTCGAAACCCTCTTCTGTTCTTCTGACTGGTAATGAATCTTCTTCAACAAGGTTACGTGTGGCTTTAGTGAAACCTTTGAGTGGGGGTTTTGTGGACGCCACTTGGCCTAACTTCGGTAATGGTAAGGTGAAATCACTTTTAAGGATAGCGATATCTTCCTCTTGAATAGACTTTTTGCACTTATCCTTTGTCTCCATTGTCAACCCGAATGGGGATTGCCCTTCCTTTCGTTTAGACGCGGTCACATATTGTAAGACCATGGGTGCCTCTTTCTCCTCTTCACGAAACTTCTACCTTATTTCAGAGTTAGGTTTCGGACCTTCCGCGAGGGGCTTACCTCCTTCCTTACATTTTGCCTTCTTCTTTTCCATAGACTCCTCTTGTGGTACATCGTAGGTTGTGTCGCAATCCAAGTAAAACTTGGCATCTGCAAAGTGAAATTCTACTGCCGTAAATGGTTGCAAATCTACTATCACCACCTTTACTTGCTTGCCATCGCAATACTTGAAGCATTGATGCAATGTAGAAGGTACAACACCATTCCCATGAATCCATTGTCGTCCTGACAACAGGTTATAAGAGGTCTTCGAATCGATCACATGGAAGAGCGGTCTTACTTTCAACTCATCAATAGTCACATCTAACCGAATCATGCCAATTGCCCTTTGACCCTCTTGGTTGAAGCCTTGGATGACGAGTCGACTTTTGGATAACTCTTCCATGGATATGCCTAAGCGTCTCATTGTTCCTTTGGGCATTATGTTGACGGCAGACCCATCATCTATGAGGATGCGACTTACTCTTTCCCATCGTGTGTAACCTGAGACAAAAAGTGGTCGATTGTGTGGTTTAGAGCCCAATAAGAGATCCTCATCGGCGAACGTCATCTTGTCACGACAATGAGCACATAAAGCAACCGCTTCTTCCAAGGCCTGGGTTTCACTTCCCTCTTCCTTGGTTACTTTGGTTTCTTCAAGGTTCACTTTTTCCTTCTTTTCGGTGAGGTCTTCTTGACCATCAGCATCATGGCAAGAGACCATGTAAGTGGTTGTCGTTAGGCCCTCTGTAAGAAAGCCTTTAGGGAAAAACTCATGCAGCGTGACTGACAGGGGGCCTTCCTTTTGTAATAACTCATTCGAACGAGCTCCCTTTCTTTGTTTCTTCGGACCATTTGTTCCCTTCCCCTTGGGAGCAATTTTTGAATCGCTTGCTTAAAGTTCCCTTCTCTTGTAAGGAACATAGGGTTTTGGAGTACGCTGTTTTCGAAGTCTCTTGTAGGTCACAAAAGTCCAACCCTCTTCGTCGCCTACCAATTCGTCATCAGCTCTATCATCATCTGGAGGACTGAAGCTTGACATATGCATAGGCTCAAGCATTCCAAATTAGATGTGCTTGCAATATGCCCTTGATGTTAATGGCAAGGTGGACCGCACTTTCGTTGTAATTGGTGACTTCACAGAAATTGGGGATCCAACAGCGAACATAGCATGATTCGCCTCAGCAGTTTCATCTAGGTCTAAAAGAATTTTACCCTCCTTTGCAAGCCTTAGGATAAGATCCTTCAGAACAAAACATTTTTCCACAAGGTGACTTACAACTCGATGGTATACGCAGTATTTTGGGTCGTTGGTACGCCCTATTTCCTTCGGACGCTTGCACTCTGGGAGTTTGATCACATTCTTCTCTAATAAGTCCTCAAGCATGCCTTGAACGTCGGCATCTGGAAACGGATATGTCTTTTCTTCCATCTCCTTCAAAGTCAATCGACGCTTCTCCTGCTCTTGCATTGGACCGGCCCTTTTCTCCATTCTCTTATTCTCTTTACTGGAGATCTTCACAGGCTCCACAGCAATGGCCATAGATTCCTTAACCATGGATTTGGAAGACTTATCCCCCCTCCTTATATCTTTCTTCTCTTTACGCTGCTGGTCAACAGGTAAGCCCTTTTCTCCATGGCTGGATAGACTAAGCTCCATGTCATGGGCTCGGGTAGCAAGTTCCTCAAAGGTGTAAGGTTTGATTCCTTGGAGGATGTAAAGCAACCCCCAGTGCATACCTTGGATGCACATCGCCACTCCTGAAGACTCGGAAAGGCGATCTTTGCAGTCGAGACTCAATGAGCGCCAACGATTGATGTAGTCTACCACTGGTTCATCTTTCCATTGCTTCGTGTTGGTTAATTCCATCATGCTTACGGTACGTCGGGTACTGTAGAAACGGTTCAAGAATTCCCTTTCCATTTGCTCCTAACTATTAATGGACTCGAGTTCAAGATCCGTGTACCAATCAAAAGCATTTCCTCGAAGAGTACGCACGAATTGCTTCGTGAGCAAGTCTTCATCCGTACTAGAGTTATTGCAAGTCTCGATGAAATGAGCGATATGTTGCTTCGGATTCCCTTTCCTATCGAACTGTTGAAACTTAGGAGGTTGGTAACCCGCAGGCATTTGTAAAATGTCAATCCTCTTAGTGTATGGTTTTGAATACATCAGAGAGTTTTGTGGTGCCCCACCATATTGAGCATGAATGGTGTTCGTTATCATGTCCTGTAATTGTTGGACTGATAAAGATGAGATTGATGTAGAGCTCCCTTGTGGACCACTAGCCTTCTTTGGAGAAGATGTGTGAGCATCTTGGGATGTATGCTGATGCGTGTGGGAATGGCCTTTGCTAGACTCCCTTCGATTCTGAACTTTAAGCTTGTTCATAAGCGTGGTGATTTGAAGGTCCTTCTCTTCCACTGTCTTGGTAAGCTTAGCTATAACATGTCCCATTTCAGCAATCTTTTCATTAATGGTGGCAGTCTCTGTCATCATGGCCGCCATTACTATTGTACGAGAAGAATTTTCTGAGAAGGTAGATGATGTGACTTCTCGGGGAGATCCTTGGGAAGAACCTGACTGTGAAGCATTACTCGACCCAGCATCTGATGCAAAATAGTGATATTCGCTCCCAATCATTGAGTCTTCTGGAACGAATGCTGAATCTCCCTTCTTAGAGGAAGTGTGCTTGCTTGTCCTCAAAGTGCTCAAGGAGATGACAGTCTTTGGCTGGGCTGGAGCACTTATGAGTTTCGTCACAGGAGCTTTTCCTTCGACTTCTTGTGATGTGAGGAGCCTCATTGCCTTAGCTTTGTTTCGAGTCATGGGACCTATGGAAGTACTACTGCTTGTTGACCCCCTAATGCTTTTGGTAGCATGCTTGGAAATTTGAGACTTCTTCAAGGCCATTGAACTAGGTGGATTGGAGACTTGAAGATTTCTAGGATGGAGAAAGAGATGAGAGGCAGAGAGGTCCCACCGGGCATGCCAGAAATTTGTACACACAATTTTCGTAAAAGATAAATCACACGATCACGAAATAGTGTAACAAATAATCAATTTGTATTTGATTTGTATATATGTGAGTACAATCTTCTGTATGAATCTTTACAATGAAAGAGTACAATAAATTCCTCTGATTCGATCTCCAAGAAACGTTACGATTCGAAGGGGCTATGAAGCTTGATATTGAATCGTGCTTTGATGTCTCCAAGTTGAATGAATAGTTGAATGTGCTTGATTTGATGTGAGGGCCGTTGGCTTGATCTCGAACTTAATTCAAGGAGAATCCCCACTTTGATTTGAAGAAGTAGGAATAGGCCTTGATAAACAATGGAATTCTTGTGAACTTTTAGAGATGACTCTCTATTTTGGCAGAGTGTCAGTAGTGTTTTTCTCTCTATGTGTTCTCCACTTTCTCATATGAGAAGCCTCTATTTATAGACAACTCCATAGTATTTAATTTGAAATTTTTTCTCAACATTTATTGAGAGTTAAATTATGAATTTAATTTGGTATTTTATTTAATAAGAACTTTCCATATAGGTCTTTTCTTCTGACGCTGCCATATGGCTTTTTTCATTTGATGTTGCCACGTGGCTTGATTTCATTAGCTGATTGTCCATGTCATCAATTAGGAATTAATTTGATCACAAATATTTTATCATGAACAATCTGACGGCTGTGAATACATCATAAAATTTTAATATCTACACACAGTATCGTAGTTTTATAGTAAAGTGATGAGAAGAGTATCGTCCTCAGGGATTGGTAACTTAATTACTTTTGACAAATACCAAAATTATGCTAATCTCGATTTTATCTAGAGAAGTCACTAAGGTTGTTGTAATTGGAATTTAAAATAAAATCAAATTAAAGAAAGTACGCAGAGGAAAAGAACGATAATGCTCAAAAATCAAACTAATGGGAAGAAAACTTCTAGGAAATCGATTTCACCTAATTCCTCACTATGCTTTACTCATTTAGCTAATTGAATTTAATTCTTTCTGTTTGTTAGCAATCTCCACACTCATCCAAAAAGCCTCTTTCGACAGTCAATTGGAAACATTCTTGTTCATCATTTTACACAAGTGTATGCAATTTAATAAAGCAAGAAAGCATTAAGACCAACAATTTTAATACTACATAGGTTCATACAAGTCTTTCGATCTCTATATTTACCTATGTTGAACTATTCAAGATCTATCCTATAATTCCCTCTTTCGACAACAAATCACAAGATCAAAATCATCTAATTAATGGCCGGTTAATTAGAAGCAATAAACTCAGAATAAGTCAGACAAACATGAAAAGAATTAATTCAAATTAACATAGAAAAGCAAGCATAGTTCGGAATTAGATTACATCGTTTTCTTAGAATAAAGAAAATTTAGTTCATGCTGAAAATTAAACTCAACAAAAATGAATTCACCATAATTTTTCTGAGACGATTATAAGGAAAAATGGCCTCTCAAAGAAAATATCTTGTCTCTGTCTCTGCTGCTTTCTCCTTTTCTGTTCAGCGTCGTCCCCTCAGTTCAACCTCTCCTTTTCAGTTTCGGCCTCTCTGTCCAGCAAGAACGTGTTCCCCTCTAGTTCAGTTCAGCCTCCCTTTTCTTTTCAGTTTCAGCGTCCCCTTTTTTAGTTTCAGCGCCCCTCTCTTTTTCATAAATGTGTTGCCCTTTTTCAGCCCAAAACGTTCCTTTGTTTCAGCCCAAAACGTTGCTCTGTTTCAACGTTTTTTTTCTGCTTCAGCCTTTTCTCTTTTATTTGAACAAATCTTCATTTTCTTCAAATCTACAATAAAATTTAAATAACATTAATGAAGTCTAAAATCAATAAAAAATAAATAAAATTAGACTAAAGTTTAAAGTTGAGAAGTGATAAATTATGCCAAATTATGCAAGTCATCAAAGTTGTGGTCAAGGTTATTGTTAGGTTCTAAAGACTTAGGATTTTGTGTATTTAGAACTCTAATTTGTAATGTTGGCAAACCATGATCAAAACAATGTGTTTAGTTTTGTTTAGGCTTGCTCAAAGTTGATTAATTATTGTAAAGTTGGAATCGAGTGGCTGCAGAAGTCTTTGTGACTTTTGGCCTGGTTAGATCGATCGAAGGATAGACTTGATCGATCGAAAATCGCCCAGGTTGCGTTTTCTACAAAATTTCCAACTCAGCCCTACTTCATTAAACGTTTAGGGTTTTATGTTTTTACCCTAGGTATTTAAACAAAACCCTAGCCACGTTTTTGGAGGTTGTTCGAGTTGTATTGTTGCTCATACTTTGCTGTTTTGTGTGAATCTCTTGTGAGATCTTTGAGGAGCTTTCCTTTACACAAAACTTAGGGTTTTCAAGGTAGAGATTATTTCAACATCTTGATGATCAACTTGGTTGCTACCATTGGAGCTTAAAGAAAAACAAGTGGAGAGCTTGTAGCTGAATGAAGAATCCAAGAAAGTAGGAGTCCGTGGATTCGGAGCTTGCACGTGGTTGTGTTAGTAAGTTCTACTGGTGGGTAGCATTAGGAAGTCAAGTGGGGAGCTTGTAAGTCTTTTTGTATGAACTTCGATTCTTTCATAGTGGATTCAGGTTTACCTTGAGGATAACTAGGTCAAATCCTCCCCAGGTTTTTGCCGTGTGGTTTCCTGGGTCATCATATCTTGTGTTATTTATTTTCCACTACTTTATATCTTGATATGATTATTTAATTGTGTTAACTTAGATTTTCATGAAATTGGACTAAGTAAATCACTTGGCTAATTAACTATGTTAATCAAATTGTTTGTTTTTAAGGGGTCTAAAACCTAACAGCTATCACCAAATTAGATTACATATTCAAGTTTAGTTCATTTTTTGGCTGAACAAATTTAAGCATGTTCATGAACAACAAAACTAGATCAATCTTTTCTAATATCTAGTAAACATTGCAACAAAAATTTGTATGCTGAATGAGGATTAGTGGGTGTTTGGATACTGCTTATTTTGCTGAAAACTGAAAACTAAAAACTTATTACTGAAAATAATAAAAAAATAATTTCTGGGTTACTATTCACTGCTGAAAACATTGTAGCCTTACTTTAATGCACTGTTCATGTCCCATGAACAGTGCAAGAGGCACTGGTCAAAAAAAAAAAAAAAAGGCAAAAATGCAGACATGATCCAAGCGGACACTTAGTATGCTGAATGAGGAATGGAAATCCACAATATTTTAATTATATACGTAAACATTGTATTATAAGTCTTTTTAAAAAACTCTTTATATTACTTTTGTATTTGTGTGTTCTAATAAAGTATTATTGTTTTCTCAAAAAAAGAAAAAAGAAAAATATAGGGATGTTTATCCCACATCGGTTGTGTGTGTTAGTGTTTCAATCCTTATAACTCCGGGCTACTACTACAAATGTTAGATCCTTTTGTAGCAGTACTCTAGTTATATAATGTATTATAAGCTTGTTTAAAAAATTCTATATATTACTTTTGTGTTTGCGTGTTCTAATAAAGTATTACCGGATGTTTATCTCACATCAGTTGTTTGAGTTAGAGTTTTAGTCTTTATAACCTCAGGCTACTACTGCAAAGGTTATGTTATTTTATAGTGGTACTCTGATTATGTAATGTATTATAAGTCTGTTTAAAAAACTTTATATATTACTTTCGTGTTTATGTGTTCTAATAAAGTATTACTGTTTCTTCAAAAAACAAAAAATTATGACTTCCACTTTGTAATAATTGCTCTTTATTATTATGTCAAGACATCAATCAATTTTTAGTGTAGACATACGAGGTTCAAATCTCAAATATTTTATTTGATGATAAAAACTTTACCAATTAAGCTAATGGAAATTCATAGTATTTTAATTATTTGAGATATATCTATATATATATATATATATATATGCATCTAGTGCAATAATAAAAAATAAAGACAGTTTTAACCCATTGATAATTTATTTTAGTATAAATATAGTATATGATGATAAGTTATTTAAAATCATATATAATTCTTGAATATAATTTAAAATAACGTGGTATTATGCATACCTTTAATTTTTTTAAAAGAATTTTTCACTATGAAATATGTACATACGTGTAATATATGGTATGTGTACTTTACTTACAATGCTCAAAAGAATAAATTTAGTAATATTAATTGAAAGCTCGAAAATGTGTTGAAAACACACGAGCGGTTTAGACCCCCAAATACAAATTACGGCTTGGTTGATTTTACACTAACTTACTAACAAGTGCGGAATAGTGTAAACACAAGCATATAAACCAAACAACTACTCTAATTCATATTTAAAGCAACTCAGCAGTAAAAATGAAATGAACAAGAGTAAGGAAGAAGGATGCAAACACAAATAACACCGAGACGTGTTATCGAAGAGGAAACCGAAGAACTCGGCGAAAAACCTCTCCGCCGCCCTCCAAGCGGAAATCAATCCACTAGACAATCAGTTGGGATACATGGATTAGCAAAAGACCCTCCAAGCCTAGTCTACCCGATGTACCTAAGCCCTCCAAGCTCCTACTCCAACAAGGCTTCTCGGAACCGTGTCTTGTCCTAGTTATCCGGATCCCGCAACAAGCTCCATGTTGCATCTGCCATTAAAGGCTCCTTCCTATGCTTCCCAGCAGCACCAAAACGTCACTCAGCACTCTCAAAGGTGTGTCAAGTGTTTGGGCTATCAACCTCTCAAAGATATGGACAATGGAGAGGGAAGGGTTGAGGAGATACCACAAGCAAAATGTTTAGAGAAGGTGGGGAAGACAATCTCTAATTACCAAGGTGTTTGGCTAGGGTTTTCTCTCTGAAGCATTCCTCAACAAATGTGGGTAATGATGGTATATATAGGAGGGGTGCAAAAGGTGTGACTCAAAGAATACAGGCTGGCAGAACAGCTAGTCTCGCGGGTGTCTCGCGGGAAGGCCTTACCCGCGAGATACTCGCGAGACACAGTTGTCTCCACCTGGCATGACTCTTCGCATTCCATCATGTGCCTGGCACATGTCTCACTTCGCGGGAAGCTTGGTCGCGACATACCCGTGAGGTACCCGCGAGAATCCTTTTCATCTTCAAATGCTTGAGTCTTCAACACTCTTTCTCTCACACACCCCTTACATCAAGTCCCACAACAAATACAGGGTTTTAAACGATTGAACAAAATTACAATCAAATTTGGCACGGAATACAAGCCAACAAAACATAGTTGTAAATTACAACTTTACAATCTCCCCCTTTGGCTATTCCGTGACAAAACCCTAAAACAGACTCTAGACTTAAACGTGAGTTTGGGAACAAAGGCAAAACTCACTCACACCTAATTCTAGATTCTGATAAGCTCTTGAACATATGAACTAGAATCTCCTGAAACACAACAACACAATAACATTATTGTATGCAGAAAAACTTGAAGAGCATATGGAGCAAATATAATGTGATCATGCAAGATGGAATAAAACAATAAACCATGGCAAGATCAGACAAGTAATCACTATACGCAAGTAATTACTATGCTCATTTACACATGAAATGAACATCCGGATATGCAAGATGATAAGCTCATATGAAGAGGATCATTTGCAACTCCAACACTCAACCAATGCGAAATACACGAAGTATTTGCATCTAGGAACAATCCTACTTGGGCACAAGAGTGTTCATCACTCAACCAATGCATAGAACGTATATGCATCTAGGAACAATCCTACAAGGGCACAAGAGTGTTCATCACTCAACCAATGCATAGAACGTATATGCATCTAGGAACAATCCTACAAGGGCACAAGAGTGTTGTACTTGAAGTAAAATGCATGACATTGAACAACAAGCAAACATGCACAAAGGTTGCATAAGCATGGTATAGCTAATGCATGGCACAAACCACAAAGACCTACAAACTGTGCATGCAACAAACCCTTAAAGCTTACAAAAGCAACATGGGTACAAAACAAAATGCCACATAGCATATATGCCACAAAGCATAGAACTTATAAACACAAACTTCTGAAAATATACTGAAATTAATACTAATGTTAAAAACATAAGTGTCAGAAGTATAAACTAAAAACAGTAAAACATTAACTATAAACCAAAAAAAACTTAGTAAACCCGTCTGTAAAAACCAATAACCAATAACCAATAGTTTATGTATCTAAGCTATGCTCCCCCTAAGGCTGTGCAAGCTCTTGTTCATCAGCTCCCCCTCAAAATTTTCTCCCCCTTTTTGACCGGAATGGCCAAAGGACTAGAACTGGTCGGAGTCGGAGTCTGAACCCTGTGTAGGGGATAAGCTCTGAATCTGTGTGGATAGTGTGGTGATCTGCTCCTGGAGGTAAGCAAACTGATCGGCTGTGTGCTGTACATGAGTGTCAAGCACTGTGGACATGTGATCCATCTTTGCTAGGATCTGATCAAGCTTGCTGAGACCTTGTGTTGGTGCTGGAGCAGAAGATGATGGCTGTGCAGTCTCTGGAGCAGAAGTAAACCTCTCAATCTCCTCCTCAGTATCTCCACCCTCCTCTGGTACATCCTGAGGCACACTCCTAGGCGGTGGAATGAGATGAGGACCTCTTTTGGGGCCTTTAATGTGTGCTGTGCTCCGAGTCAGAGTGTTCGCTCCGATGGGGTAATCCCTCTGAACAACTGTCAGGCCACTAGGAAACTTCATCTTTGTCTTGGCAATGAGACCCATGATCAGTGAAGGGAAGGGCATTATGGTTCTGGAGTTTTGCTTCGTAATACTCTTCTTCAGAATGTGGAAGATGTGGCTGCAGATGTCAATTTCCTTGTGAGTAAAGAGGTCGTAGAGGAACCTCGTCCTTGGAGCCGATAAAGTAGTGAGGTTGGTGACCGGGTACAGGTTATGGATCATGACATAGCTGAGAGTTCTCATTTCTGGAGAGAACTTGAGAGTATCCATTGAGGATTTCTTTGGAACCCCTCCAAGGGCTGTTATCATCTCCGTGATCTGCCCTAATTTCTCATCATACTGAATTGTCATCGGCTGTGAAGGAGGACGAATCTCCAAGAGGTCTTGAATGCTATCCCTTGTGATCTCAAATTCTTTGTGCCTCACCCAGCAAAGAATCTTATTCTCCTCCACAGTAGCATTGGAGAAGAACTCTCTGATTATCTCTGAGTATACAGTTCCAACAGGATTTAACAGCTTTGTCCAAGTTCTTTCCTTGAACACATCTGGAATGCATGTATTCTCAAGCTCCTCCAGTTGAACCACCCTTTCCATGACAATGGTTGCTCTCTTGTAGCAATCATTGTACTTCATATCTGCCTCTGCGGATTTGAAGTTATCGGATTCCATACGAGCACGCTTGGGACCCTTCTTCTTGGTACCGGCATGCTTGGTGGGAGACATCTGCATAATACAACACAACACATAGAGCACAAGAGCACACAGCACAAGAACAAACAACTTGATTAGATTCAAGTTAGTTTACATCAAATGTGAACCTTTCAAAAACAGAGTAACATTCAAAACAGAGCATTTCCACCACAACAGAGCAAGTTATACCACAAACTTCATTAAACAATAACACAAATGCAATGGAAAACAAGACATTTTGTATGAAATTTAAATCACTGTGCAAGTGTGTGTTTGTGTGAATGCATATGTATGTGTAACATGAAATGCATGAATGTGTGCCTAAGTGTGTGCCTAGGTGTTTGCCAATTGAGTGCAACATGTGCAAAGTGTAATACACCCATGATCTAAGATCAATTTTAGACCAAAATATGGTAAGGTATATGAAAACCTTGAAATTGGGACTCACTTGAGACCAATTAGGCACAACAATGTCATTTAGACATTCAATCAAACACCTAATGTGCATAACAACACTTTAAGAATGAACAATGCATGAACATGGTGAAAATATGCCTAAATACACTTTAAAATGCCACAAGGGGCCAACACAGATGCAATAGGATCAAAAGAAACATAACCCAAGCAAAGATTTAACACAAACATTGCCCAATTTAGAAAACCAACCCAAAATTTCGAAAATCCCCAATTATCACAACCCTAACTAAAAATTCTGCATAATCTAAGTAAAAACTTAAAAAGGAGTGAATAATCAACATACCTTGAAGAAGGAAATGCAGAAAAAATCTTGATTCGGAGTGGGGTTTGATGGAATAGTGATTTTGGTAGAGAGAGTTTCGAAGAAAAGATGAGAGGGAAGTTTAATGTTTTGAAAAACTGTCACATCAGCCCTATAAAAACTGAAAACACGCGTTTTTCGCGGGATAGGGAGCCGCGAGACAGTCGCGAGACAACCGCGAAAAGTGCCACTGAAGCACAAAATTTTCGCGAGAAGCTCTAAGTCGCGAAACAGTCGCGACACAGTCGCGAGATTCTCTGTCTGATTTTGAGAAAAACACAGTTTTAGCCAAACAATTTTTCGCGGGAAGCTTCTTAGTCGCGAGCTTCTCGCGAAAAAGCCACTGAACCAGTTTTTGATGAAAAACACAAAATTCATTTTGACCAAAAAAAACACAAGAAAGTCTAAAATCACTTTCAAAAACAAATAAAACTCACAAAAATCTTTTTGGATTTGATCAACAAAGATTGAGCATGTGAAACACATTTAATCCGGTACAATCACACAAATGATTATGACATTCATAGAACATAGACTTGTGTGTTGTGTGTGGATATCAAAAATGAGATAGTCCTTAGTCCAATGTGAGGCTTCAATGATCAATTCAATCAAGGCATACACAACTAGCACTAGATTATGTGACCTATCTCAATTATGGAAACATGCATATATGACCTCCCACACGAACTAGATAACTATTCATTGAAGCTTTTCATTTGGCTCCATTCTTAACAATACAATTGCAACTTTTTAGCAAAGAGAATCTCATTTAGAGAGAGAGATGCCTGAAATTTTTTGATATTTCAATTGGTGAGTTAGCCTTTGGCTTTTTGGGCATCATACATTTTATTTTGGTCGCTTTCCCTTTTTCCTAGTCGAATACTAGTTTGTGCGACAGGCTTTTGCAGCTCTATATCTCTTTTCATTTGGAGATTTACATTTAGAGAGCTCTTTTAAGCAAGAAAAATAAAAGTGGGAAGATATATAGGCATGAGTCTATGCATGTATCAAGATCATCACAACCATTCACTAATCATTCATGACAAGGTTGAAGATCTATTTACAACCGTCACACAGATTTCAGAATTTCTTCCACTATGATATGAGTGCATGAGGGACAAGCTAAGCTCGTTAAATGCACAAAGCCATAAGTACAAAGGTACAAGGCAAAACATGATTTGAGACAAAACTCAACAAAGTGATCAAACCTTTTAGATTTTATAATTTTTATGGGTTTTTGAATTTTTTTTTTTTGAAACACACCCAAAACAGAACAAGAATGAAAAAAATAATAACAAGTGCAAACCATAAAAGTAATGCATGATGCAATGCAACAACAAATGTCCCTAAACATGGAAAGAATTAATGCATGGACATATTATAGTGCTTATGCATGAGTACCCCTCTTCACCCACACGTCACGTGCGTTTGGGGTGATATCCTTGACGGATTGGGTACGAGAGTTTGGACTTTCAAACCTCCTGGTGAAACTCTCCAAGCAAGTGGTGAAGGCACCGATCATCTTCATCACGTCTGTCACTCCGGCATCACGAGTTTGGCTTCTTGAGTTCTCACCACCCCAAGCTCTATTGTCATTCCTTCTTCCACGTGATCGAGGAATGCTTGCATTATTGTCTGCTCTCAATTTTTGACAGTTGGGTCTGGTGTGTCCTTGCAATCCGCAATAGTGACACACATAATCCGTTCTAGGACCCCGTTGAGGTCTTGAGAGAGATCTTGCTCTGGTTTCGTGTCTACCTACTGCTTGATTTCGAGGCTTATTCATCATTCGTTGCTCATTTACATTCTTCTTTTCAACCTTAACATTCTCAGGAACGGCCTCCTCTACAATTGGCTCTACGGCCTTCACAAATTTCACTTCTTTGGTAGCTTTGACTGATGAGCTACTTCCTCCGGTATATCCCAATCCGGACTTGTCTGAGGAATGTTTTTGGGATGAGATAACATCATCCAACTTTCTGGAGGAGACCCTCTCTATCTTGGCTTGTGCTTGCACCACCTCTTGTTCTAGAAATCTGATCTTCAAGTATGCTTCTGACAGCTCACCATTCAGACCCTCTATTTCGCATTTGGCCTCCTTATGTCTGATCATGAGACTTCGGTAGTCTTCCTCTGCTTTCTTCATTTTTCTAACAGCTGCCTTAGCTATTCTTGCATATTCCCCTGACTTCTCAAGAAGTGAGGAGTAGTTCTCTTGAAGATTAATTGTATTTTCTTCCTCTTCAGCGTCTGATTCTTCCACAATTCCAGCTGATTCTGAATCAGAATGTTCACCAAGTTCCTTCTCAAGTACACCCAAGTCGTCCGAGGAATCTTCATTAGCAATAGTCATGAAAGCGGAGTAGTTTCCCTCACCGTCACAGCCCTCTTCCGAATCAGAATCAGAGGATTCAGAGTCACTGAGCGTTGTAGCATATGCTTTTCCTTTTCCCCTCAGAAAGTTCGGACACTCCTTCTTGAGATGTCCATGACCGTTGCACTCATAGCACACAATGTCTGGAGAGGGTTGATAGTCCTTTCCTTCTTTTCTCTTAAACTCTTTCTTATCACCTCTTGAAGGAGAGAACTTTTCTCTATTGAACGGTTTCCCACTGTTCTTCATTTTCAGAAACTTGCGGAAGTTCTTTGCAAGATATACTACTTCTTTCTCCACTCCGTCTTCTTCGGAGGAATCATTCAATCTTTCGTTGGTGGTTTTAAGAGCAAGCGATTTGCTTGTCTTGTGGGAAGGCAGTCCCAGCTCATAGGTTTGGAGAGACCCGATCAGCTCTTGAATCTTAATCTCGTCCAAGTCTTTGCTTTCTTCTATGGCTGTAACCTTTGCTCTAAAACTTTCAGGCAAGGACCTCAATATTTTTCTCACTACCTTAGTGTCTTCAATCTTCTCCCCAAGATTGAGTTTAGCAATGACAATTTCATTGAGCTTCCCATAGAATGAGTCAAATGGTTCATCATCACTCATCTTGAGTTCTTCAAATTTGGTGGTGAGCATTTGGAGCTTTGTGTCCTTGACTTTCTTTGTACCCTCATAGGTAGTCTCCAAAATCTCCCAAGCTTCCTTGGCTACTGTCATATGAGATATCCTGTGGAATTCATCAGGGGACACACCACAAAAGATAGCATTTAAAGCTTTACTGTTAGCATTTGCTGCCGCAAGGGCTGCCTTATCCCAAGTGGACTTAGGAGTCACCGGTTTGGCCCAACCTATCTCAACCGCATCCCAAACGGTATCATCGATAGAGCATAAGAATGCTCTCATTCTAACTTTCCAAAATGCATAATTGTTCCCATCAAAAAATGGTGGAACATTGAGCGATTGAGACCGGTCCATCTCAAGAAGGGTCAAGGATCACACTTAGGTAATTAAACCTCAGCAAGTGTACCCGCTCTGATACCAATTGAAAGCTCGAAAATGTGTTGAAAACACACGAGCGGTTTAGACCCCCAAATACAAATTACGGCTTGGTTGATTTTACACTAACTTACTAACAAGTGCGGAATAGTGTAAACACAAGCATATAAACCAAACAACTACTCTAATTCATATTTAAAGCAACTCAGCAGTAAAAATGAAATGAACAAGAGTAAGGAAGAAGGATGCAAACACAAATAACACCGAGACGTGTTATCGAAGAGGAAACCGAAGAACTCGGCGAAAAACCTCTCCGCCGCCCTCCAAGCGGAAATCGATCCACTAGACAATCAGTTGGGATACATGGATTAGCAAAAGACCCTCCAAGCCTAGTCTACCCGATGTACCTAAGCCCTCCAAGCTCCTACTCCAACAAGGCTTCTCGGAACCGTGTCTTGTCCTAGTTATCCGGATCCCGCAACAAGCTCCATGTTGCATCTGCCATTAAAGGCTCCTTCCTATGCTTCCCAGCAGCACCAAAACGTCACTCAGCACTCTCAAAGGTGTGTCAAGTGTTTGGGCTATCAACCTCTCAAAGATATGGACAATGGAGAGGGAAGGGTTGAGGAGATACCACAAGCAAAATGTTTAGAGAAGGTGGGGAAGACAATCTCTAATTACCAAGGTGTTTGGCTAGGGTTTTCTCTCTGAAGCATTCCTCAACAAATGTGGGTAATGATGGTATATATAGGAGGGGTGCAAAAGGTGTGACTCAAAGAATACAGGCTGGCAGAACAGCTAGTCTCGCGGGTGTCTCGCGGGAAGGCCTTACCCGCGAGATACTCGCGAGACACAGTTGTCTCCACCTGGCATGACTCTTCGCATTCCATCATGTGCCTGGCACATGTCTCACTTCGCGGGAAGCTTGGTCGCGACATACCCGCGAGGTACCCGCGAGAATCCTTTTCATCTTCAAATGCTTGAGTCTTCAACACTCTTTCTCTCACACACCCCTTACATCAAGTCCCACAACAAATACAGGGTTTTAAACGATTGAACAAAATTACAATCAAATTTGGCACGGAATACAAGCCAACAAAACATAGTTGTAAATTACAACTTTACATTAATATTTCTGTTTATGGGGTCAAGGAATTTGGCAACCCCAGCCCACTTTATGTTAACCCCAAAGCCCACGCCAAGGAGGAAGAAGTGTTTGAGGACAAGTAAAGGAAGCTCAAATTACCAAGAATTATTGCCGAGGACAATCCTGTCCTCGGCCAGCCGAGATCGTGGAAAGGAAGAGCGATGCACCATCAGAGGTAGTCCTTCAGCGCGCCCCAAGGAGAAGATAAGTACAACGGGTTAGTCATAGAAGCATGGTAGAGGAGCAATTCTAGGAGGAACTGTCACCTCCACATTAAATGTCCACAACTAACATTCTGGCCGCATTAATGGAGAAGTGACCCCTAAACAGTATTGCCTTAGTTGCTGTAACTCACATAATGGGTGAGAAGGTGGTTGATGGGACAAGCACCCAAGTGATGACCTGTATGATCAACAAATGGAGGGTCAATATTAACTGGAGGGGAGATATATAATGTAAGAAGTCCTCCAGAAATGGGGACGAAAATTTTAGAAGGAGGAAGTATTAAAGCACTTGTATCATCTTTGCAACAAAAGAAAAAAAAAGAAAAGAAATAATAAGAACGGTACCCTCCTAGAAGAGTGCCGAGGAGTGGGATTTCATACCTTAGACTATATCCTTGTCATTCAATCCGCATACGGCCATGTCTAGTTGTTGCAATCCTTACTAGAACACAGTTCTTTGACCCGCTCTCTACAAATTTATTGTATTGGACTAGCTGGGCTTGGGTCCGCTCATCCAACAACGGAAGCGCTCAAACCCGGACCCTACACTGTTAAAATCCAATCTACTAAAATTTAAAATTTATTTGCAATAGTCTTATTATTAATTTATGATTATTATTATTTTTTGATGAGGAAAACATTAGTCTTATTGTATGCAACCTTTTCATCAAGCTGAACGTACTGTCTACAGCTAAAAATAAATAAAAATGTATACATAGGAACGTAGACCTCAAGAGTCAAGAGATTTATATATACCACCACGCGTCCTTAATGCATTAGTCACTCTACAAGTATAAATGTTTGTGAGGTGTGGGAGGTAAAGGTCAGGGTTTAATTCTTCATGAAAGAGCTTTTCATACCTATTCATTAGATTAATTTGGAATAATCTATATATGAGTCAAAATTAGGCATGTAAAGTAAAAAGTTGGGGAAGATCGAAGGTGTTGGTAATAGAAGTTTATCTTGACATCCCATGTTAAGATAAGGATTTCCTTCGTATCCACGGCGGCAATAATAATACGTGGTCCCGTAACTCGTATAATCCAGATACATATTCCTTCTACGTGCCTCGGTGATAGTTAAATTTATGATGGAAGTAGAGTTAGGTATTGTCCACTCCAGCGCCACAGGAACGTATTCCAAATACTGCACATCGTTAGAGGGATCTGTTTCATTTGATTCCAACCACCGTGTATCTGCTAGGAAGGCATGTTTGCTAGTATTCATGTTGTTTGTTGTACTCTCCAAAGTAACAGTAAGTCGTTGAATCCCATCAGAAGGGACTGTGGTCTGGCAGCAGTCGAACCCTGTGCATTTACCTCTCAGCTTTTGACTATTGCAATCCGTCTTGCAACCAACAAACACCAGAGAATCAAGACCAGCCATTGTGGCCTTGTTGTTGCAACCAACTGAAACGAATTTATTCCGATATGACGAGAAGTAAAAAGGAGTTCCGGTGATGTCCACAACACCAACACTTCCCGCCACCGAACTCTTATTTGTGAAGTTCGAAGAAATAATAGGCATCTTCATCAATGGTTTGTTTGCTCTTTTTTTCTCGTCTGGGTGCCTTTCATTTTTGTTGGGTTTTCCTTGTTTTTAGCTAAATTAGCCATTTTTATGAGATATCCTCTGTATATTTGAAGCTTTTCTCATCTGGGTGCCTTCTATTTTTGTTGGGTTTTCCTTGTTTTCAGCGAAATTAGCCATTTTTATGAGATATTTGCTCTTTTTTCTCATCTGGGTGACTTTTATTTTTGTTGGGGTTTCATTGTTTTTAGTTAAATTAGCCATTTTTATGAGATGTCCTCTGTATATTTGATACTTGATATGAGAGTCTGATTAAGAAAGCGGTTGTTTTCATTGTTGCTTTGCTCTTTTTTCTCATCTGGGTGCCTTTTATTTTTGTTGGGTTCTCATAGTTTATCTTTGGATTTTTGTTTTTTTAGTTAAATTAGCCATTTTTAATGAGAAATCCTCTGTATATGGCAAATATGAGGGTCTTTCTGGGTTTGCCTTTACTTAATCTTTGTTGGGTTCTGACTGTTCAGATAGATATTTATCTGCAGCTAGTTTGCTTTTACTTAATCTTTGTTGGGTTTTCATTGTTTATCTTTGTGTTTTTAGTGAAATTAACCATTTTTATGACGAATCCTCTGTATATTTGATACTAATAAACATGAGTCTTAATTAAGAAAGCGGTTATGGTTTTTAGTTTTTCTTTTGTTTGGCTTTCTAGGTTGGTTTGCTTTTAATTAATCTTTGTTGGGTTCTGATTTTTAGATAGATACGTATTTTCTGCAGCTAGTGAAATTCTGTCAATATGTCATACTTATGTAGTGACTATGGCAGTCAGTAGCGGAGCTAGGATTTAACTTCAGGAGGGGCAAAATTTATATACACTATGAACATTCATTAGGACATGTATATGCATATTACTTGATATAAAAATAAAAAAAAAAACAATACACATATATTTTAGTGATATTTTAATGTAATAAGACCTACATAAATTAAAATAAAATAATACTATTACTTCTTAAAAAATAGAGTATACTATAGAAAAGTATATCATAGCCTACCTGCTAACCGATATTAATACCCTAAGAGACTAAGACATGTTGCGCTAAAGGAAAAAAAAAAAAAGAAGACATGTGTAACTCTAGGAGAATATAGCTCAGTTTTCAAAGAATTTTAATACCCAGTAGTCACAAGAGTGTTGGTCTCATTCCTGGAGTTTAGATCAAGTTCTCTTCATGTACCCTATACGTTTAGGAATGAAGAAAAAAAAAAAAAAATGATACCATCACAAGGCAAAATTAGGATATCTCTTGAGTGCCTAATTTTTTTTTGGCGGGCCAGGGGGGGCAAGTGCCCCCCCTCGACCCCCCCTGGCTCCGCCCCTGATGGCAGTGAATGGGTGACTAGCAATAATGTACCAAGAAAAAGAATAATAAAGGCTCAAAATAAACAAAGATGGCCTAAAATCATCTCTTAAGAATTGAGACAGTTCTTCAAAATTTGTGACTTTAACATATTCAAGTGTGGCATAAAATTGATGAATTCTTAGCATTCGAACAAATAAGAGAATAATGAGACTAGGCAACAGCAAAATTATGCAATTCCAAATGACAAAAAAAAAAGAAAAAAAAAAGAAAAGAAAGAGAGATCAAAAGAAAATAACCCTGAAAAAAAAGAATGGCTCAAGAAATCACATGGGTTAGAGTCTCTACACTTTATTTTCAAGATTTTCAAAGTCGTCTCTATCTTTCAACCAAGAAACATGTTCATGTGGCTAAAGTGCCTGTGCATAATAATTGAGTATGAAAAACAATGGAATTTTTTAGTTAAAATTAGCATAAAGAACTTTGACTTGAAAACTTATGCTAAAGAAACAATTTTTTTTTTTTTTTTTGGTTGGAAAAATTGGATTAAAAAGAAAAAAAAAATCACTAAAAATAACAAAAAAAAAAAATCAACATAAAATAAAACCTAATCCAAATCATTTCAAGTTCCTCCCCCCAGTCGAAAACTTACCGTAGATATCGCATTTTGTACCCCTTACGACTCGGGCCCCTGTTCCCCGATGATGCTCAAACTCTAAGGCCCAAGGCCAAAGTAAAGCCCAATCAGATATTAAATTGACTAGAGGAGTGTTAAAATGGAAAATATAATCTTTTAAATGAACAAAAATCTATTTTTGGAAATAAAATGACCAAAGTGGCCCTTGGTCTGTGTACGTGAGCCAAAGCTTGCGTACGCAAGCACATTCCTTCGTATGCAACTAGGGTTTTAGAAGTATAAGAAATGTAAGTTTTCTGCAATAATGACTGAGATTTATAATGAATTCCACATTATCTCGAAGCCACTTTAAACCCCATTTTTTCTACTATAAAAAGCCTTACATGATACATTTTCAAATCACATAGAAATCTCACGGGAAAAACCTAAGGTTCACTAAAAAATAGTGAATCAAAAGGGAGTTTTTCACAAAACACTCTCATGTAATTTTTTATTTGATTGAGACATTTTCTGGCCCTAATCCTTTTACTTTAATGTTGCTAATCACTATTTTATTGAATTATGATAGATTTGACTGAGAGGAACGATCAAAATCAAAGCTTGGGAACTCCTTTTGAGGTATCAAGCTTCAACCTTTCTTTTCTCTTTTTAGTATTTCTTTTGCTGATTAATCTGTTTTCCTTGCTTTGTTTGTGTTATAACCTGTTTGTTTAGAGTAGGTTTATGTTTTCTTTTTATATTTTAAGCATGCTAGGTTGTTAGAATTAGGTTTTTTTGTTTTGTGCTTCGTGTTTCTGGGTTAGGGTTTTGAGTAAGTCCCACGCACGCATGCCATAAGGATGCGTACATAAGTTAAATCCTGCGTACGCAGGCTTTGGGCTACATACGTAGGTGCTTGCCCAGAAACCCTAATCCAGATTTCTTGTTTGATTGTTTTGCTTGTTTCACATGTTTTACCTCTGTTTGAATCCTTCTCACATGTTTATACATATTTACTCTTCTGTCTTGTATGTTGCTTATCTTTAACATGCTCAGATTAGGGTTTTATGTTTGTTTCTTGCTTCGATGCTATGAACATGCATTCACATGCCCATTCATGATGCCATAGGTGCTGTGTTGCTAAAAGGTAAGTGAAGGTAAGTCATGCATAGGTATGAATATGCATTTGATGATATACATCGTTTAAATGCTTGCTTAATGTCCAATTATATGCCTTATGTGATGTTGTGTTTGCCATGATATGCTTACTGCCATGTTAGATGAATGTTAGGGTCTCTTATTTATGTGTGGTTTGGCTTCTTTGCTTTATGGATAGATATGATATGTTGTTTTGGGATGAATGATGCCATGATTGTATGTTTAGATACATGCTAGTGTGTGTGTGAGTTTAGGATATAAGTGTTGTGATTTTTTTTAATAGGGTTGGGCGATCGTGGTTGACTAACACCTTCCCAAGAGCGTACCTAAACTCCAAACCCATACTTTGGTAGTAAGATCAATGATCCTTCCTTGAAGGGACACTATATATATGGTTCCTAAACCATTGCAAAAACTAGGTGGCGACTCCCCCTTTGTGCCCAGACTTACATTATCCTCAATGTTAACAAAGAAAAACAATAAAGAGTATAGATTACATAGAGTACCTTGAAGAGATGAACATAAATGAACCAAAAAAAAAAAACAAAAAACTTTAACACTTACAAAAAGGGTTAGAAAAAAAAAATCTAAACTACGACACAAACACTAATGCTAATTGCTTGGCAAGTCTTGATAAAAGAGATCCTACAAATTAATGGATTCCTCTTCTTGTGAAAAAATCTCAAGAAATGGCTTAAGACGTCGTCCATTTACCTTAAATATGTTACCATTCTTAGGGTTCTCAATTTCTCTAGCATCATGAGGGAAAATTTTTTTAACAAAGAAAGGTCTAATCCATTTCGATCTCAATTTTCCAGGGAACAAATATAACCTAGAATCATACAAAAGAACTTTTTGAGATGGTTCAAAAGATTTTCTTAAAATGGGTTTGTCATGAAAAACCTTCATTCTTTCTTTATAAATCCTAGATTTCTCATACGCATCATGCCGGATTTCTCCCAACTCATTCAATTGCAATTTTCTCAATGATCTAGCCTTCTCTAAGTTAAATTCAAACAACTTTATTGCCCAATACAATTTATGTTTCAATTCCACAATCAAGTAACAAGCTTTACCATAAATAAGTCTATAGGGAGACATACCAAGAATATTTTTATAAGCAGTGTGGTATGCCCAAAGCACATCATTCAACCTTAGTGACCAATTTTTATGATATGGGTTAACTGTATTTTCCAAGATTTGTTTAATATCCCTAGATGGTTTATCATTGTCCTCTAAATAGATCCTGTGAGTACAAACCAATGGACTAAGTCCTTTTATGTCAGCTATGTTCATTCCGATAGCACCCTTATGTTTACTCAAAACATTTAATAACTTACCTCTTGTAAAGACTTAAGTTTAGAAGATATTGCCACTGGAAAAGTCTCATTAGTTCCTAGAAAAGCATATTCAAGTTCGATTGGCTAGGGCTTTCACTCCAATTTTGGTACTTGCTTACTATATCACAACAACTTTATCTCATGGGGTGGAAACTCCACAAATTTCAATTTCCAATCGCTCACTTCCAATTCTTGTGCAAATTCCAATAGACAATGAACGTATACAATTTCGAAATTCTCATAAAATTAAAATCACATGAATTAACTAGACAAGCTTCTAATGGAAACATGTTTTGTTGAATTGTTCTTGATCAAATGTTTCAATTAAGTCAACTTCATGCACATCATCTCCATCCCTAGGTTGCTTACAAGTATTAAAAATATTAAGCTCAAGGGTCATATTGCCGAAAGATAATTTTAAGAATCCACTTCTACAGTTTATTAATGCATTAGAAGTTGCAAGAAACAGGCATCTTAAAATCATAGATGCATGTCCAAAATAAAAAAGTCAATAGGAAAATAAAATTTGTCCACTTTGTAAAATCCATGTTTTTGTTGGCCTAATTCAGTGCCAAAGTTATTAATTATTATCTCATTTTAATGTATCTTTCCTAGACTTTAATGTAATGTGCGGAAGATGTACTTGAGCTTTTCCCTCAACATTAGAAAGCTATATCAACTAGAGATCTCACGACCTAGAGGCGACTTGTAGGCGACATGCACAACTCGCTAGTCACACGTGGCAAAGATCTAGAGAAATTGCTGATGAGACTATCTCATGACCAAAAAGCCCGTGACAAGGCTGCGAAATATTTGCTAGCAGTCTACTCTTTTCTTGTCTTAATCTTCTTTTTAGCCCACACCATATAAGCCAAGACTCACACACTTTGCATGCGTGAATAGATAATAAGTGTGTGAGTTGAGCTTATAAAAATAAGAGAGAGAATTTGTTCATCCCAACCCTTTTGTATGAGAGAGAGTGCCTAGAGAAACAAATATCTTTATCCTCTCTTCTTATTTTCTCTCACAAATGACATATCCTTGAGAGTAATTTGTAACCTTCACCTCTATCACCAAACCTTGGGTGTTGTGAGTTTGTTGAACGGCTGGAAACTTAGTGAAGTCATATCCAAATCCAAATCCTTTGGTGGCATTCCGTTGGAAGCTCAACAGTGGTGACTCCGATAAGCTAGATGAAAAAAAGACTCGGTGAAGTTGGTTGCTAGCTGGAGGGCTCAAGTACACATGGAGATATAGGCTTAGAGGGTTTATAGTCATCCATGTATTGTAACTATTCATGTTCATGGAGTTTTCCGATGGGTGGTTAGCAGAGAGGTTTTTTTGCCTAGGTGATCGGGTTTCCTCTTCTAAAACACGTCTTGGTGTTTTCGAGTGGTTTGATTTGTTTTTCGAATTTACATATTGCTCTTTACTTGCTTTAGTTTGTTCTTGATCTTGTGTGCAATGTGAACCTTGGCTAAACAATTATATTGGACTAAGTTGTTAGTTTAGTACTAAAATTGATTAAGCCATAATACTTTGTATTAAAGGGTCTAAATATTGTGCTAGGGTTAATATAGCATATTTCACACTTGAACCAAAAAATCCTCAACAACACCCTTAGGAACAATCATAGATCGATCGTCAAGTTGCAAAATTATGGAAGTGGTCCTAATTGCTCGTACAATGAATATGGCAAAAGATTAACACTTGCTCCAAGATCAAGCAAAGCTTTCTCTATTTTAGAATTACCAATCACACAAGAAATAGTGGGACAACTTGGATCTTTAAACTTAGGAGGTCTATTGTTTTGAATGATTGCACTAACTTCTTCAGTAAAAAATGCCTTTTTTTGTACATTTAACTTATGTTTAACAGTACACAAATCTTTCAAAAAGTTAGCATATGATGAAATTTCTTTTATGGCATTCAAAAGAGGAGTGTTCACTTTAACTTGCCTAAATAATTCAAGAATTTTAAAATTTTGATTCACTTTATAAGGGGGAATCAACCTATGGGGAAAAGGAGCTTGGATAGGACACCTCTCGATTTCATTTGATTTAGGCTCAAGGACCTTGTCACTACTTTTTATTTTGGAAGATTCATCTTGTTCATTGTTTTTAAGAATATTCTTCTCAATGATTTTTCCACTACGAAGAGTAGTTATAGACTTAATTTGACTCACTTCATTCTTGAGGAACTACAATCGTCACCACAAAATTGACCTTGGGGGTTTGGTTGTGGTTGGGATGGAAACTTACCTTTTTCTATTGTGCTCAAGGGTGTGGTCAATTTAGTGAGAGTGCTCCTAATGTCATTTAAAGCTTGTGAGCTCTGATTATTAATGGTGGATTGATATTACATGAATTGTTGGAAAGTGTCTTCAAGACTCTTCTTTGGAGGGGGATTGTGGGAAATATTTTTTAAAGAGCCATGTGTAGGAGGTGCAACCACATTATCATTCCTTCAACTAAAATTTAGGTGATTCCTCCATCCTAAATTGTAAGCCTCTGAATAGGGGAAAGGGTATGACTTTTTCACCATGTTCATAGCATTTGCTTGATCATACAACACCTCTTTAAAAGCAGGAATTGTAGGACATTCATTTTTAGGGTGTTCCATGGTCTCACAAATTCTACAAACCTCATAAATTTTAGGCATAGTATTGACTCCCTCAACCTTTCTTAATTCCATGGCTTCAAGTTTCCTAGTTAGACTAGCCACCCTAGCACAAAGGTCATCCATCTTTCATAAGTTGGTACTTACCACCCCCAGAGGGATTGGTGAATGCTCTAGACTTATCTGAGGTATCAATAGTATCCCAAGATTGGGAATTCTTAGCTAAGAGATCAACATAATTAAAAGCCTCATCAGGATCTTTATTCAAAAATTCTCCATTGCAAATCATCTCTAAAAATTGGCATATCTTTGAAGTTAAACTTTCATAGAAAAAACTAATTATATGCCAAGTTTTATAGCTATGATATGGACAAGCATTAAGCAAATCTTTAAGGTATGTTTTGAATTTTTGAGGACGAAAATTTTATAAGAAGGGGAGATTGTAACACCCGTCTCACTTAAATTTATTTTAATTGCTTCTAGAGTGGAGTTGACGTATTATTTAATTTATTTTGAAGGTGATATTATTTTATATTATGATATCTACAAAGGGAATAAAGAAACGAAGATGTAAGGTGGAGAGTTATTTTGTAGATTATTCATATTAAACTTTTAGTCTCTTTATCAATTAAGGAAAAGGATAAGAGATTAAAACCTATTTAGATTAGAAGTTTAAGTGTTATTGGAATCTTTTAGAGTTCCGGCCTATCTAAACAGATAAACCTTAAGTTGAGGTTAATTGGGAATTAAAGTCTTGGAAGCATATTAAAGTTGTTGGGTCTCTCTTTTATACGAGTGAATATAAAAAAAAAAGGGTTAGAGAAAGAGATAGACGCTGGATGCTAAAAGTTACGCAAAAAGGATAAGCTTATTTTTGCTACTATTCATGAGTTTCACTGTACTAGTCAGCTATTTTTTACCTTTATTATCTACAGTACTTTCAATAAAAAAAATTTTAGTTTTAGCAAAATAAGTGAATCCCAAACAGACCTTAAATAAATTGTTTTCAAACAGACATTACATCTGAAACTTTCAAAAAACGAAAGTGAAGAGAAGTTTTGAACTATTTTTATCTAAAGAAAATAAAAAGGCCAGCTTTGAAGTATTTTGCGTGGAGCATGTGCTGCTAACACATTCTTGAAACTTGAGCACTTTTTACTTACTCAATCCTTTCATATTTAGGTGGACCTTACCATAAATGTGAAAGGAGGGAACACCATTCTTTATACTCTGGGAGTACGTAAGAATTATTTCAAAACATGAGACTCTTTAGTTAGGAAAAAAAATATCCTATGAGAATAAGATATGATAATGGGTTAAAAATTTAAGACTATCATAATTTTTTTTTAAATAAAAACTCAATATTTATTTTTGTTCGCTTAAAATTTAATATTTTTTGTTTATCTTATGAAAGTTAAGATATGAAAAATACATTTGTAAGATAGATTTTTATACTTATTTCGATTATTTTAGTCAAATTTTCAATTTTTACTAATTTAACATATTTATTTATATTTAAAATAATTATTATATTAATTATGACATTATCACGGTTCGATTTCGGTTCAACCTTAAAAACCTTAAACATCTACCTTTTACGGTTCTTTGAATGGTCCAGATCTGAAAACCACGACCGGCTATTTAGCAAAGGGCTTCTTATAAGTCATGTGATTAAATGATTTAAAGTGCTTGTAATTTGTGATGATGGAAGGACGAGATCATCATAAAATAGTCTTTAGTATATAAATAGCTACTCTTAGGACAGTAATTTAAAAGAAAATAGGAAGGGAAAAAGGTATGACATTTATGTGCAGGTTCATTAACAATCGAGAAGTTCAACTAGTATATATAAAAAGAAGATACGAAGGGAAAAAAGGCTAGGTTGCACGGACACGCCATTTTTGGCGTCGTGTCCGTGTCCAACACGAGTCGGACACCGGAACGGCCACAACGCGCCAGATTCCGGTGTCCGGCGGTGTGCCTTTTTTTTTTTTTTTTTTTTTTTTTTTTTTTTTTTTTCGCTTCTCCGACACAGCGCCGACACGGCTCCGACGCGGCTTGAGCATTTCCCATCACCTCCTCGAGCAATTCGAGCTTCTGGGCAACCTCGGCCATGTCTGAAGTGAGATGAGAGAGGCCGTCACCTTGAGCATTTCCCATCAAATCCTCGGGCAATTCGAGCTTCTGGGCAACCTCGGCCATGTCTGAAGCTCGAACTTGGTAACCCAACACAGCTAAGAGCTCGTCCATGCCACCATCTTGTTGTACTTCCTCTTCCCAACACATCTTGGCTTTTCCAGTACTTGAGCTGCCACTCACGGACGAGTCAGGCAAGGGTTGGAGATTATGATTTTGATGAGGGTCAAGCTCTCTTTTCATGGCTTCAGAGTCTCTGTATTTTTCTCTGCTTACTGAGTGGTGGTGGTCGGAAATCAAAGAGAGAGAGAGAGAGAGAGTGAGAGAAATGGGTTTGTGGGTATGTGTGTGAGCTATGAATGGATGAAGAATCTGTGCGTTGGGGATTGGGGGGTTTTTGACTTTTTGCTTTGCTTGGTTGTTCACTCCGAATACTAGTTCAGGAAAAAAAAATTTTATTATTGTGATGATGATATATGATATATACTATTTATGAGATTAAATAAAAAGGAACTTAAAAAAATGGAAAACCCTCATGATGGGCTCGAGCTCCAACGTACCCACCAGCAAATAACAACAACTCCTACTCAAGAAGATAAGATAGATTTTTTATTTATTTATTTATTTTTATACATTTTGGTTTAATAATCTGAATTATTAGAGATAGAAAAAAAAAAGTACTGCATTAAAAGAAAGACGGCCTCATATCATATGTATGCCATGGAGTAAAAAAAAAGGACAGGTTTGAATTAGTAATTTTTTTTATTTATTTGTAGTTTTTACATAATTTAAATTCTAGATATAAACATATTTTATGTGTAAAAATATTAAAAAATATGTCTAAATATAAAATTTAATTAATTATTTAACCGCCGGTAACCGCCGTGTCCCCGCCGTGTCGTGTCCTTATTTTTCAAAAATTACCGTATCCCCGTGTCCGTGTCCATGTCGTGTCCGTGTCCGTGTCCGTGTCCGTGCAACATAGAAAAAAGGTATGGCAATTATTTACAAGATCATTATCATTCGAGCCACTTTTTGTTTAGGATAAAACTCACGAAATGAAAGAAGAAAAACAAACACGATAAAAAAACAAAGAAAAAAAAAAGGAGGAAATTAAAATATTACATGGTTTATATCTATGAAGGATATTCTATCAAGCTAATTTCATCTCCCATCGTCAAAGTCCAATGTTACGTTGTCCCTCACATTATCGTTCACACCAATTCCAATGTTACTTCCCTCATAGTAGGCCTATCCTCCCCTTTCAATCTTAAGCACCTGCTTGCAAGATTTGCAACTTCCTTCAGTTGCTCAACATTTCCTTCACTTGCTATGTGCTTTTCTAGAACTTCAAATAATCTATTATCCTTGAAAAAAGAGAGAAAGTATGAAGCTAGACTTCTCTCCCTCTCGGGCCTATCAAATGAAAGAGCCTTTTCACCAGTTAATAGCTCTATGAGGACCACTCCAAAACTATAAACATCACTTTCCTCAGTCAATTGACTTGTTTGCATGTATTCAGGATCCAAGTATCCCAAAGTTCCTTGCACCAATGTAGCTCTTTGTGTGTGGTCAAGTGGCACCAATTTTGAAGCTCCAAAATCTGATACTTTTGCTGTGTAATTACTATCCAATAATATGTTTGAAGACTTGACATCTCTATGGATTATAGGTGGAGAAGCAGCAGAGTGTAGATATGATAGCTCTTCTGCTGTCTCTGCAGCTATCCTAAGACGAGTTTCCCATGATATGGTGGATGCTATGCTTTCTTGATGAATGTACTCAAAGAGTGTACCATTGGGTATGAATTCGTAGACTAATAAAGGAACTGGTGTCTCCAAACAACAACCCAATATTTTAACTACATTCCTATGATTAATTTGGAAAAGTACAATTATCTCGTTGATGAATTGCTCAATTTGGCTTTTTTCTGCTATTTTAGACTTCTTGATTGCCACAATCCTATTATCCGATAAAAATCCTTTATAAACCATACCAAATCCTCCTTGGCCAATGATTAGAGTTTCATCATAATTGTTGGTAGCCTTTTTCAACTCCTCCATAGTGAAAATTTTTGTTGTTTCAACCGAATTTCCTTCTTTGTTGAGTTTCTGTTGTAAAATTAAACCTCCATTTTGTTCAAAGAACCTTTGTTTAAGCTTGATTAACTTTCTTTGCTTAATTATTAAGTACAAGCATGAGCTACAGAAAAGCACCACTATCAAGCCTATGCCAACACCTACATTTCAAATATATATTATTAGCTTTCTTTGCATAACTTTCAAGAACATCTAATAGTTATTGACAATTTGACATGCACAATGATTAAAGCCCATACCAAGTGCCCACCCTTACATTTGAAAGGAATAAAAGATTATTATTAATTGATATAGCTTCCTTTTTTTTTTTTTTTTTTTTTTTTTTTTTGACTGAGTAGGACTACACATGGGTGTAGGTATGAGCCTACACATACTGTGTGCCCCATAGGTGAGTACTGAGTAGGACTCACAAGTCACAACATGTAAGATCGATAGTGCAGACGGAGGAGATGGTTTTGCATGGGATTAGGGAGACAATAATAAAATGAAAGCTGAAAAGCTAAATCACTTTTTATGTGCTTCATTTTCTAAATTTGCATTTAATTTAGTAAACTAAACGTGTATGAAATATAGTTTTTTTTTTTTTAACACCTTTTTCTTATTCGTGATCTAGCTCAGAAAGTAGAATCAAGTCATTCACTCAGAGAGAAAAAACAATAAAATCCATTAAAAAGAATTAACTAAAAAAAAAAATTTAAGAGAATTAAATGGAAATTAGAATTATAAATACCGTAGAGTTACACTAGATGTCAGTTGTACCATCCCTCTTAATGTCATGAATCTTATGCCATAGCATGCATATCCTAGTCACGTAACCAAGATCTTGTTATTGTTTTCCATTATATTCATTTTCCAAATTTCCAAATTTAATGAGCAATAGGACATACCTATAATGGCTATCTTCAATGGAGACTTTCGCTTGTTGCATTTGTAACTGCCTTTTGTATTCTCACACTCTAAATCGGGGGCACATATGGGATACTTTTGCTTTGCGTCTTCGCATTCATTTATATCTGGTAGGAATAAGATAACACGAAAATTAATAAATTTTTGTGCATTTTGGTGTTTACATACATAATCTTTGCTCACTTATATAAGCAACAGAGGTTTTGGCAAAATTTGTTGCTCACTCATATTGGCAACAGAGTTTTCAAAAGTACTAAGCACAAGTCGTTCTTCAAAATTGATTTTGGGTTAAATCCAAGGAGGCTAATCAAGCTCAAACACCTTATTAAAAGGATTGCCTTGGTTCTTAAGCATCCGGGAAAACATAAGCAGACTCTAAACATAAACAGAAAACACCAAAAAAATGTTATGGCTCAATCCAAAGCTGAAAATAGAAAACCAAAAGGTGGTCGGAGCCAATTGCAAGTGAATCGCTTTAGCTTTTTCAGGCTTTGTGGCAAAACGCAAATGCTATTTTAGCAAGAGCTTAAGACACCGACAGGTTTAAATATAGAAATAAAAAAGGGATAAATTACAACAATTATCCTCGAGAATTTAGGAAGTAAAACCCCCACTTGAGGTTTTATAAATGCGAAGATTAATTCATGCCCTCTAAAAAGTGTGATTTCACTAACAATTCTTACCGAAAAGATGAGATGACATTCCTTCTCATGAGTTTGATTATGAGATGACACACACGCATATATAGAGGTTGGATTCAAGTTACGTGTGTAATTTTAAGTAATATTACACTATTTAATTTCTTGTTATTGGAATAATAATTTAAAATTCACACTATTTGCTTACATATTCTCTATGTTCTTAACATATATGTTGAATTTCACGACAAAATAGGAAGTTATTTACTTTTTCATCCATAAACTCATATTTGATGTATAATTTTAAATTATAAAAAGTTGAACTTTAAACATTTGATTGATGACATGGTTATTCATCCTTGACTAACCTTGACCTTTTGAAAATTTTGCAATCATGAAGAGTATATGAAGATAATGTAATCTAACGGTAGATTTGTCAAAATTTGATTTCAATAAAAAAATATTAAATGGTTTAACATTGTTTAAAGTTATACTATGGATAAATTGAGTCCAACCCCTCTCTCATAAAATCTTTAGAGGGTGTGTTATTTCATATAACGTTTTTGTGAGTGTCATTTTGTAAAATTGTGAAGAAAGTTGGTGTTATTTATCAAAAAAAAAGAAAAAAAAAAAAAAAGAAAAAGAGAAAAGGTGTACAAGATATAAATAAGAACACATAATACTTATTATATTATATATTAGATCATCATATAATGGGAAATACATAGTTTAGTTTAGGATAAATTTAAGTTAGAAATTTAGAATATATGTTATTTTGATAAATATTTCAGACTAAAACCTAATAATTAACTTAAAATGAAAGTGTGGAACATTAGAAATACAGTACAAATTTTTAAAGATATAATTTAGCATCTTTTATATTTTAAGATTGTGTTGTTAGTAATTAGTGTTTGTAAAAAAGTCGAGTTGAGATGAACCGAGTAATGTTTTGGATTATTTATTTAATTATCTTTTGAATAGGATTTGTGGTCAAGGTTATCACCAAATTAGATTACATATTTAAGTTTAGTTCTTTTTCTGTTTGAACAAATTTAAGCATGTTCATGAACAACAAAATTAGATCAAACTTTTCTAATATATAGTAAACATTGCAACAAAAATTTGTATGCTGAATGAGGAATGGAAATCCACAATATTGTAATTATATATGTAAACGTTGCAACTATAATTATGATGTCCACTTTGTAATAATTGCTCTTTATTATCATTTCAGGACATTAATCAATTTTTAGTGTAGACGAGATTCAAATCCCAAATATTTTATTTGATGATAAAAATTTTACCAATTGAACTAATGAAAATTCACAATATTTTAATTATTTGATATATATATATATATATATAGGCATCTATTGCAATAATAAAAAATAAAGACAAAGTTTTAACCCATTGATAAATTATTTTAGTATAAATAAAGTATATGAGGATAAGTTATTTAAAATCATATATTATTCTTGAATATAATTTAAAATATCGTGGTATTATACATACTTTTAAATTTTTCAGAAGAATTTTTCTCTATAAAATGATAATCTCTATTTAAAAGATGGATCACAAATATGCCACAGTTTTTTGGCCCTATCTTTTGACGAACACTCTAGTTAATTATCTTTTGTTCTCCTCAATGTAACAAAATGTAATTTCATCTAATATAATTACTCTTTAGAAACAATTCCAACAAAATACCAAGCATTATTTCTCAAAACCTGTACAGGGCAGAATATGTATGGTATGAAATAAGTATGTGTTTAATTTATTATGAATTTGAACAAAAAAAACTCATACAAGTATAATACGAAAAACGTTTAATACATATTTAATATGTTCATTTTTAATTATAAAAAACTTGTATTTTGTAGAGTAAACGAGAGTTTTATTAAGAAATATGTACATACGTGCTATATATGGTATGTGTACTTTAATTACAATGCTCAAAAGAATAAATATTGCCAATATTAATATTTCTGTTAAAATCGAATCAACTAGAATTTAATTTTTTTATTGCAATAGTCTTATTATTACGTATTATTTTGGAGGAAGACAATAGTCTTATTGTATGCAACCTTTTCATCAAGCTGAACGGTCTATAGCTAAATATATATATATATATATATATATATATATATATATATATATATATTCAGCAACAAAAAGAAAAAGAAAGAGTGATCTATATAGGAGTCAAAATAAGGCATGTAATGTAAACAGTAGGGGAAAATCAAAGGTGTTGGTAATAGAAGTTTACCTTGACATCTCATGTTAAGATAAGGATTTCCTTCGAATCCATAACGGCAATAATACTCGCGCCCGTATCTTGTATTATCAGTGATAATACAAGATACCCAAAAACCTAAAAATGACCAAAATACCCCCCAAAACCTAAAAAATGACCAAAATACCCCCTGAAACCTAAAAAATGAACAAAATACCCCCAAAACCCAAAAAATGACCAAAATATCTCCGAAACCCAAAAAATGACCAAAATACCCCCAAAACCTAAAAATGACCAAAATACCCCTAAAACCAAAAAAATGACCAAAATACCCTCGAAACTCAAAAAATGACCAAAATACTTCCAAAACCCAAAAATTACCAAAGTACCCCCAAAACCCAAAAAATGACCAAAATACCCTCGAAACCTAAAAATGACCAAAATACTTCCAAAACCCAAAAAATTTCCAAAACCCAAAAAATGACTAAAATACCCTCGAAACCTAAAAATGACCAAAATACCTTCGAAACCTAAAACTGACCAAAATACCCCCCAAAACCCAAAAAATGACCAAAATACCCTCGAAACTCAAAAAATACGAAAATACACTTGAAACCCAAGAAATGACCAAAATACCCTCAAAACCTAAAAATGACCAAAATACCCCCGAAACCTAAAAAATTACCAAAATACTTCTGAACCCTAGAAATTTACCAAAATAACCCAAAAATCTAAAAATTGTTGAAATAACCCTAAAACTAAAAGATGACATAAATGCCCTCGTAACCTAAAAAATGACCAAAACACCCTTAGAATCTAAAAGATGATCAAAATAACCCCGAAACCTAAACAATTACCAAAATTCCCTCGAAACCTAAAAAATTACTGAAATTCCCTTGAAACCTATAAAATGACTGAAAGACTCTTAGAACCTTTAATTTGTCAAAAATATCCTCGAAACGTCCAAAATACTCTAAACCTCTATTTCGGTAATTTTAGATGTTTCTGGTGTATTTTGGTCATAATTTGGGTTTCAGAGGTTTTTATTGATCATTTTTTTTTAAGTTTTGGGGTTATCTTGGTCATTTTTTAGGTTTTGGGGGTATTTTGATAATTTTTTAGGTTTCAAGGTAATTTGGTAATTTTTTTAGGTTTCGGGGGTATTTCAGTTATTTTTTAGGTTTTGGAGGTATTTTGTCATTTTTTAGGTTTAGGGAGTATTTTGGTAATTTTTTAGGTTTAGGGCGTATTTTGGTAATTATTAGGTTTTGTGGGCATTTCGATAATTTTTTTAGGGTTTTGGGGTATTTTGGTCATTGTTTTAGGTTTTGGGGTTATTTTAGTCATTTTTTAGGTCTTGGGGTATTTCGATCATTTTTTAGGTTTTAGGGTATTTTGGTAATTTTCTAGGTTTCAGGGGTATTTCAGTCATTTTTTAGGTTTAGGGGGTATTTTGGTAATTTTTTAGGTTTAGGGTGTATTTTGGTAATTCTTAGGTTTCGAGTGTATTTCGGTCATTTTTTATGTTTTTGGGGTATTTTGGTCATTTTTTAGGTTTTAGGGGGGTATTTTAGTCCTTTTTTTAGGTTTCAGGGTATTTCAGTCATTTTTTAAGTTTATGGGGTATTTTAGTAATTTTATGGGTTTTGGAGGTATTTCAGTCATTATTTAAGTTACGGAGTAATTTGGTAATTTTTTCAGGTTCCGGGGGTATTTTAGTCATTTTATAGGTTTCAGAGGTATTTTGGTCATTTTTTAGGTTTCGGGGGTATTTTGGTCATTTTTTGGGTTTTGGAGGTATTTTGGTAATTTTTTGGATTTTAGGAGTATTTTGGTCATTTTAAGATTTCGAGGGTATTTTGGTCATTTTTTGGGTTTTGAGGATATTTTTGACATTTTAGAGGTTTTGGGGGGTATTTTGCTCATTTTAGAGATTTTTGAGGTATTTTGGTCATTTTGTGGGGTTTGGGGGTATTTTGGTCATTTTTGGGTTTCGGGAGCATTTTGGTCATTTTTTGGATTTCAGGGGTATTTTGGTCTTTTTTGGGTTTTGAGGGTATTTTGGTCGTTTTTAGGTTTCGGTGAGTATTTTGGTCATTTTTTGGGTTTCGGAGATATTTTGGTCATTTTTTGGGTTTTGGGGGTATTTTGTTCATTTTTTAGGTTTTGGGGGTATTTTGGTCATTTTTGGGTTTTGAGGGTATTTTAGTCATTTTTAGGTTTCGGGGGTATTTTGGTCAATTTTTGGGTTTCGGATATATTTTGGTCATTTTTTGGGTTTTGAGGGTATTTTGGTTATTTTTAGATTTTGGGGGTATTTTGTTCATTTTTTGGGTTTCGGGGGTATTTTGGTCATTTTTTGGGTTTTGAGGATATTTTGTTCATTTTTTGGGTTTTGGGGGTATTTTGGTCATTTTTGGGTTTTGAGGGTATTTTGGTCATTTTTAGGTTTTGGGGGTATTTTGGTAATTTTTAGGTTTCGGGGGTATTTTGGTCATTTTTTGAGTTTTGAGGGTATTTTGGTAATTTTTAGATTTTGGGGGTATTTTGTTCATTTTTTGGGTTTTTGGGGTATTTTGTTCATTTTTTTGGGTTTTGGTGGTATTTTGGGTTTCAGGTGGTATTTTGGTAATTTTTTGGGTTTTTTGGGTATTTTGGTCATTTTTGGATTTTTGGGGGTATTTTGGTCATTTTTAGATTTTTGGGGTATTTTGGTTATTTTTTGGGTTTTGAAGATATTTTGGTCATTTTTTGAATTTTTAGAGTATTTTGGTCATTTATTAGGTGTCAGGGATATTTTGATCATTTTCTAGAAATTTAGATTTTATGTTGTTTATTTAAATTTTAGATAGGTTTAGTGAGTATTAGTGAATTTATCCATTTAACCCAAATATTAAATAGGTTGAGTTAAGATTTATCTAAATAAGGTGGGTAATGGGTGAATTCTTGAATATGGTTAAAAATTGCCATCTCTAATTTATCACTAAACATATGCCGTCTTGTAGACAACTCCATCAAATCATAGTCAGTGAAGTTTAATACTACAATCCACTCCATCACCTCAGGAACGTAACCCAAATTCAGATCATGGTTAGAGGCAGAGGGATCTGTTTTATTTAACCATTGTGTCTCTGCTAGGAAGGCACGTTTGCATCTATTCGTGTTTGTTGCATCCAAGAAAGCAACCTCAAGTAGCTGAATCCCATCCCATCAGGGACTGAGGTCCGGCAGCTGTCGAACCCTGAGCATTTACCTATCAACTTTTTATTACTGCAATTCGTCTTGCAACCAACCACCATCATAGGATCCAGACCAGTCATTGTGGCCAAGTTGTCGCAACCAACCGAAACGAATTTATTCCGATTTGACGAGAAGAAAAATGGAGTTCCGGAGATGTTCACCCGTGGAACACTCCACGCCGAACTCTGATTTATGCAGTTTGAAGAAGAAATAATAGGCATCTTGATTCGAATGAGTCCGGGCCCATTAGAATATGTATCAGTAGATTCAGTACCAAACGGATCACTAATATTGATTTCCAGCACCTCCATGTGAATGCTGGGTAAGAAGGCTATAGCAGCAGCAGCGACGCCACTTTCATTGCAAACAATTTCAAACGACTGGTGCATGAAGCAATTGCTTCCGATTCCAAACGGATATGGAATCGAAACCTTTCCACAGCTATCACGACAATTGGGTTTTGCCATAGGTGGTGCTCCTTCTGCTAATCCATATGCCACTGCCAGCAGTAGTAAGAAAGTAATTCTCATTACAAATGTCACAGCCATTTAATTTCTGGGTGTCTTTTATGGTTCAACAAAGCAATATATATATACACATACATACATGGCCTTGCAAGAAAAGTATAGCTAGATAAGATATTTTTCCACCCCTTCCGATTTTGTCCCTTCGTTTACTTGGACTTTATAATTAATGTAGAAAGAGAAAAAGAGGGGAGGGAGCGAGGGAGAGAGAGAGAGAGAGAGAGAACCAATGAAGGTGAAAAAGGCAACTCCTTTGACGGAAGGCGAATGTATATTCTCCCCCCCAAAAAAAAAAAAAAAATTATATTACAAGTACTATGAACAGAAAGAGTCATAAACCACTTTATTACTTAAAAAAAAAAAAAAGGGGGGGGGGGGGGGGGGGGGTTACCATGAGATTGTCTTCTATGGGTTTACAACACTTTAATAAACTATTTTTTATGCATACATGCATCTATACAAAGAATTATCCAACCAACCGTTTTGTTCTTAATATTGTAATAAGTAACTTATTATAATGACTATGAACAGAAAAAGTCATAAACGACTGTTTTATCTAACATATACACAGACCAAGATGTTATAAAAAAAAAAAATATATATATATATATACAGGCCAAGATTGTCTTTTAGTACCATTTTTTATGGTAACCTTTTTCTAATCTTTTTCGGTCAAAGTCTTCGTCCTAAGAGATTGGCTTTTATCATTTTATGCATTAGAAAAATAAAAAAAAAGAGTTTGTCTTTTATTAATTTCCATGATTCTCCTCCCCACCCCCCCCCCCCCCACAAACGCATGCACATATTTTACAATTTTATGAGTTTCCATTAGAAAATTTCTCAAGCCACTCTGTTTTAATGCACACACCATTAGTAAAAGATTACCGTACATGAAATTTTAATTTTTAATTTCATAGATGCTTTAACAAGTGCATAGATCTTGTGCATCAAATTTGAGACAAAGAATATTAGGGATCTTGTGCATCAAATATGAGACAAAGAACATTGGGCTGTCTTTTGGTATTTGGTAATATGGTCATTGAAGAAGTACGATTAGATTGGTAGAATATGACATGCCACATAGATTTTTCTTCTCTGTAAACAATTATTTGATGGTGTAGTTACATTTAAAAAAATAAAAAAATAAAAATAAAAATAAAAAAAACATCTTCACCATATTTTATGCTCAGATTTTTGTCTTTGCGGCCCAGTATGCTTTGGCATATGATATTATCATTTCTTGGTAGGATTGGAACTTTATTATTTTCCCACCGTTTGATAGATAACTTAGTTTGAACTGCAAAGGTGTTGCGTACGTAAAGTATTAACTATTAATCAATTATTTTAAACAAAAAACGTGAACCATTCAAAATTTTTTTTTAGGGGAACGTGAACCATTCAATTTTATTTTTTTTAGGGAACTTGAACCATTCAATTTTATTTTTTTTAGGGAAGGTAAACCATTGTTGCCATTCAATTAAAAAGTAACTATTTTCTCCCAAAAAAAAAAAAAGACTGGATATAATAAAAATAACTATCCAGTTATTATTTATTTTCTCCAAAAATAAGAAAAGAAAAGAATGAGGAGTCCGTTCAGGTTGGGCAGGACTCCTCATTCTTCCATGATAAACCCGATTTTTATTGGATCGGATTTTTATTGGATCGGGTTGCAAGTGGTTGTGAACTCGACCTAATATCAGTCCTACCACTATAAATGACTGGATATACTATAGTTGTTTACTAGGTAAAAATAGTCAAATATCACATTTTGACAAAATATGTAAATAACTAGCACTATTTTGAAAATATTTAGCAATTTACTATTTTTTTAGTACTCGAGTTTCACAAGAATTATACAGTTTACATTAAACCAACGTATTACTTTTTGTTTTCAAAATTTTGGTCCTAGGAATTTACATTTAGTTGCCAATGCAAGTTTTGCTCAAAAAAAAAAAAAAACAGTTGCCAATGCAAGAAACCTTTAAGATGGTGGCTATTCATATCCTTTTGTTGATTAATGCTTGCTACATATCCCTCGTGGCAGCTCAAGTTGCGTTCATACCTAGCTGCTCATGACATGAGCTATTGCATTAGAATGTTCTCACTTCTCTGTTACTAGGAATAAGTTGTGTTTATAAAGCCTTTTTTTATTATTTTTTATTATTTTTTATGAACGTGTTTATAAAGCCTTTTGTAGAAAGATTTACTAGTATTGATTTAGCGAAGTTTCTCTCATTCAAAAACTTCTGGTATGACACTGACATAGACAGAGGATGCTAGCTAGCTAGGTGTATTATGTACTTGCCGCTATTTTTAATGTTTCTTTTGGCAACCTTTTTTTTTTGAGAAACTCTTTTGGCAACCTTGAAGAGCATCTATATCAGACTTCTTTGAATTATGCTTTTAAGTGATTGTTTGGATTCACTTTTTTCCTCATGTTTGCTTTTTTGTTTGTTTGTTTGTTTTTTTTTTTTTTTTTTTTCCAGCTCGCATGAACAGTAACCGAACTGTTCATGCACATGGATTAACTGTGCAAAGACAAAGTGCACTGTTCATGCACTGTTCACAAGTCTCATGGCACTATTTACAGTTTTAAAAATTATTTTGCTACTTTTTTTTTCCAGCTCGCATGAACAATAACCGAACTGTTCATGCACATGGATTAACTATGCAAAGACAAAGTGCACTGTTCATGCACTGTTCACAAGTCTCATGGCACTATTTACAGTTTTAAAAATTATTTTGCTACAGTATTTTCGGTTTTCAATTTTCAATTTTCAGTAAAATAAGTTGTATCCAACGAACTAATCTTATCGCTCTTGGATGAATGCCTAGGTTATAATAATGAGCACTGTTTTATACTGGGAAAAAAGTAAGAGCACTCCAATATCTAGGAAACCAAGTAAGAAATTAGTCTCTGTGTGCAACAATAGAGATGCATTTCTCTCTTTTTTTATTTGGAAATATTTTAGCCTGGAATTCATAAGCACCCTTTCAGATACCTGTTAAAGAAAGGGAAAAACCTAATACAATTGAATGAAACGCAAAAAAGCCAAAATCCAAAAAAGTTGGAGAAAAAAATACAGCATCATTTTAGAATACATATGAAAGTTCATCTCAGTATTTGAAAATATTTCAGGACTCAAACTCTAAAACATCACAAAAGTGGTATACAGAGCCTAATAAGCTCTATGACCAGGAGAAGTTAGTGAAAATAGCCAAATATCACGTTTTGGCAAAATTTGTAGCAAACTAGTACTGTTTTAGAAATATTTAGCAATCTACCACTTTTTTAGTACTCGAGTTCCACAATATCGAGTTCTGAATAGTAAATAGTACTCGAGTTCCTAATGAGTCGCTAGCATGACACTGCTGACCTGGAACTTGTATAATTAAAAAAATAATGTGGTACTCGATATTTGTAAAATTGAGTATCTCTTTATAGTACTCGATCTTAGTAAAGTCGAGTACCCATTTTTTTTTTCTACTTTTTGTTTATGTTGGAATGGCTTGAATAGTCAATCTTAGTGGCTTAACATGAGTGGTTTTAGCATATACAGTATGAAATTGGGAGAATACACTAGTGTAACTTAATCAATGCTTAAGGTCCGTTTGGATATAACTTATTGTTGCTGAAAACACTGTAGCAAAATAATTTTTAAATGTGTGAATAGTGCCGCAGGACCCATTAAAATTTTTTTTTTTAATAAAGTGGCTGTGGGTCCCATGAATAGTGCATAAATAGTACCGAAACAATGCGGTGAACAGTGTTTTTTTTCTCATAAACAGTAAATTTTGTCCCTAAACGCGTGAAAGCAAAAAAAAAAAAAAAAAAAAAAAGGAGAAAACATACTGCAGGATTCAGCGGAAAATGCTGAATCCAAACTGATACTAAGTACCCCTTTAGATATCACTGAAAGCTGCGTTTCAGCTTTCGCGTTTTGCCTTTTTTCTTTTTCTTTTTTTTTTTCACGTGAACAGTAACATCACATGGGTTCACTGTGCAGGGGACAAAAATACCATTCACGTACTGTTCATGCACTGTTCACACACTGTTTACGCACTGTTCATGCACTGTTCACGAATTAAAAAATATTAAAAATAGGTCCCATGGTATTATTCATATATTTAAAAATTATTTTGCTACAGTGTTTTCAGTTTCCAACAACTTTCAGCAACTTTCAGCAACAATAAGTTATATCCAAACTTTTAGCAAAACCAATCAGGATTTCCTAGTCAGCCTGACATTGAATCAAGCCATTTCTAGTGTTTGATACTCATTTTCTTAAGAGGAAGATAGTATTGGTCGTTATGATTCAAAAATTTCGGTGTAGTACTTTAGCAGAGAAAAATGAATGGACTACAAAGACCCGTGCCTCATGATGTTGAGTTAAGTCTTCCCCAGCCCCCTCTTTCGTGTGTGTGTTTCCTGGCAAGTTTGAAATACTCATGGGAATGCAGTGACAAATATCATCACCTACAGCTATCATATAGACTCACTCAATTAGTAAACAGTAATTTGTAAGAAAAATCCTTAGAGAAAAAAACCAAAAGTGTACATTGAAATCAAACTAAATAACGTTTCCTAAGGAGCCTTTATTCCATGGGATGAAATTGGTAAATAACCATAAAATCCTAAGTATATAGTTAGTAGGCAATGTTTACAAACTATATTTTTTACTAGCATCTCGAGTATAAGAGACTCGATTTAGGGTCTATAAATCGAGTTTTTGAGAGTCGATTTTCATGTTTTGATCGGGTCTGAGTTGACACTTTTTCCACGTGGCATCTATATGGAAATCGAGCCTCTAAGACTCGATTTATAACCCATTTATATTCCCACCAACTCAGAAACAGCAAAAACGCAAAAAACGCAGAAAGAAAGAAAAAAAAAGAAAGAAAGAGAGAGAGAGAGAAGAAGCAGAAGAGACAGAGATGGGGCCGACCCGCGCAGACCAGGCCGCGCAGCCTAGGCCAGGCCGCGCGGCCTGATCTGATCTAGAAAACGGAGATGGGGCCAACCTACACAGACTAGGCCGCGCAGCCCAGGCCAGGCCATGCAGCCTGATCTGATTTGGGTCTGATGCAGACCAGGCCAGGCCGCGCCGCGCCGCGCCGTGCAGGCCTGATCTGATCTGGGTCTAATCTGATCTAATTTGGCCTGGGCTGCGCGACCCAGGCCAAGCCGCGCGACCCTCGCCGCTCTGCTGCCTCCTATCTGAACTGGGATTGGGCTGGATTGCGGTTCTTGGATTTTTTTTTTTTTTTTTTTTTGGTTTTTCTGGGAATGGCTGAGAGATTTGAGACTTTGAATTTTTTTTTTCTTTTGCTTTGTAAATCGAGTCTTAGAGGCTCGATTTCCACGAAGTCACCACCTGGAAAAAATGACACATCAGACGTGAAAAACCCATGAAAATCGAGTCCCAAAAACTCGATTTATAGACCCTAAATCGAGTCTAATAGACTTGAAATGCTAAAAAAAAATATAGCTTCAAAACCTTAACTATTAACTAGATAGTTATAAAAATAAAATTAGTTAACTATTTTCCCCTTATTTCATGCCTAGAAACCATTTTTGGAATGGGCAATGCTAATGTATTTTAGTGTAAGAAATAAATCGTGGCTATTAAATCATTTGCCTATTACACTATTTAGATTCTTAAAAAAAAAATTAATAAATTGTTAAATATTTTTAAAATATTATTAGTTTGTCACAAATTTTGTTATGATGTAGGTTTTTTTTTTTTTTTTTTTTTTTTGGATGGGGTTTAAAAGGTAGTATTTGACTATTTTTTTCCGAGAGGAGTTTTTTTTTTTTTTTTTTTTTTTTGGGTTAACATCCCTAGAGGAGTTAATTTCATAAAACTCAATTTTTTTCATAGTTAAATAAGTCATCAAGAACTTCTGGATTGGGTACATCAACTTGACAGGCTTTGGTCAATCGACATGCTTGTGTCATCTTCCAAGAAATTGCTCCTTTATTTCGTTCTCTTGATAGTACACCGTGCAGGGGGCACTTTCTGCTCTAATTGATAGCTCTTGTCAATTGTCATCTTCCAATAAATTGCTCATTTATTTCTTTGTCTCTTGATAGTACACTGTGTATTTTCTCCCTTAGCAGATTCCGCCAGCTGGCTGCCATTATCTATATATATATATATATATATATATAACCGAAATTTTTGGAACTTTTACAATTTTTCACGTCAGCACAATATTAAATAATAATAATAATAATAATAATAATAATAATAATAATACTTTTCTAAACCCTAAACCGATGCTTTGCTTCTCTATGTTAAAAACCCGATGCTGTGCTTCTCTATATTAAATAAAAAACGACTAGAGAGAGATATATAAAGAATAGAGAGCATTTGTGACCATGAAACACAGAGATAGAAATCTGATAAGATGCAGAGACTATTGGAGAGAGAAACTTAAGGGAGGCTTCTTCACTCAGTAAGTTTAATTTTCTGGGTTTTGTTTCTGTGCACTCATGAGTTTCAGTTTCATGTTCTGTTCTATTCTATTTTGTTTTTTATTTTTATTTATTTGGCTTGAAATCTGAGTTATTAGATAAGAAGAGAAGGTAGAGCAAACACAGGCTACGAAGGGAAAAGATATTTCAAATCCACAATGTTTCTACTCTCTCTCTCTGAATCTTTCTATTATTTGCCTTTTGTTTTTCGGTTTTTGATCTTAGTTTCATATTCTAGGGTTTTTAGGTTTATTGTGTTTATGCGATCAAAATTTGGGCAATCCTGATGATTTATAATCTGGGTTTGCTTTCATTTGATTAAAAAATGGGAAATTTTGTTTCATTTGATTAAAAAATGGGAAATTTCATTGTTTTTGTTGGGCAATTTGGGTTTTAATCTATGACTTATTACTTGATTTGGGTTTTAATCCTGTTTTGATTTTTTTAGTCAAAGATATATTTACTAATTTCAATTTTCGCTTAATTTCTGATCGTTACTAAGGGGTTTTGTGTTTTTTTTTAGGCTAACTTTATAATCAACTTGATAATTTAATGTGCTTTTGATTTTAATCCTATCAGGGGGTTTCTCTACTTGAAAAAAGGGTCAAAATTAGTGAAGATTTGATTGGTTGGTTTATAATCTGGGCAATTTGGGTTTTATATCTATGAATCATTGTCTGATTTTTATTTTACTCCTCCCTGATTTGATTGTTTTAGTCAAAGTTGTTATTTCTCTTGAAAAAAAAAAACAATTTTGGCATTTTCACGTTGTGTGAAGTCCTTGCTTTTTATGAATACATGTATATGATGTTTAGTGCTTCCTCTAACTTTATAGAGCCTACATATAAACCATTCACCAACTGAACACTTCTCCTAAATTGTGTGAAATCCACCTGTTAGGGGCTTGAGTGAGTGTGGATGATACCATGGTGTTATATTAATTAACAACAAATTTGAAACAATAACCTCTGTTTTGATGCTGAGAAGAAATGCAAGCCTTTTGTTGTAAAATTAGTCGCTGTCATGTTCTAGAGTTGGTCATGATAAATACCTACAAGCTTTTACTTTTAGTTGTAGAGAAATTATGAATCTATTGACTATCGAACTATTTGACTAAGGCAAATAACATTAGGCCTGATAATGGATTCTTCTTTGCATGTTTCCCTCATTAGGCACATCTCTTAGTCCTGTTTAGTTGTCCATGAATCAAAACCATTCATATTTTGTATAATACTACATTCACAAATTGTCACTGTAGTGGATAGAATGACTTATTTGTGTTTTATGAAGTGGATTTTAACAAAATATTTTTAATTTTGTTAGAGAAAATTGGAACATGTTTGAATTCAAAAATGGCTTGAGAGTGAGGCTATGATTAGCTATTGTCCTGCCCTATATGTATATAAGCATGCAAGGCTGTGTGTGTATTTTTCTCATTGGGAATAATTAATTTCATTAAATGTCTTTCTTATAAGGAGGTTATTTTTTTTAAAATTGTAGGTTTGGAGATGTGTCATAGTACGCATTCTTTGGCAAAGATGTTGAGTTGGGGGGTTGCCATTTTTCGTCGCTTGGAGTTTTTAAAATGGTTAGTGATGTTTTTAATATAATTTTAGGATTTTCCCTCTTACCTGTTTTCTTTATTTGGCCATTGGGTTTACTAATCTATTTAAATTGTGTTCTTTTAATTTAAGGTTTTTTGAGCCAGGTTTGATCTTATCTAAATAAAAAAGTTTTTGAGCATGGTATGCTTCTTTAGTTTTAGATATTAATTTCTGCGTGTCAATGTCTTTGTTACTATTTTATTTGTATATTTAGCTACTATAGTTTCTTTTCTTTTCTTTTTTTCTTTTTTGGGTTTCTTTTTTGCATGTTATATAGTTTATTTGGAGTTTGATATTAGAATTCATGTTTGTTTTATGTAGTTTGTTTTAAATCTAACCCACATATGTAAAGGGTTTGTGATGTTTCCTTCCTTAGAGGTATAGAGCATGTGTATGCATGCTTTACATGAAACTGTAATTTGTGTATACGCAAATTTTACTATCAACAGAAAATTTTCTGCAGCGATTGTTTAAATATGAGCCATGAAAACAAGTTTGAGTAAAAAGTTGTGTCAATAAGAGGGTGTTTGAACCTAACCAATATAGCTATAATGTTATATAGATTTTGTAGATATTCTTAGTTTAGTATGAGATTTTAGTAGCATAATAGTGTTCAATACATAAAATTAAATTCATTGCTTTTCATATGTTCAACTTTTCACAGCATAATTAAGCATAATCCTCACATGAAGCTTTTTTTTTTTTTTGGTGTGGATATTGTGCTTTCTGCCAGGCACAGCTGAGGACTAAACGTATAGAGTTTAGAGGCTGGCTACAAATTCCAGCAATAACAAAGTGAAAAGGTAGAGCTGTGTTTTTTCTTCTTCCATATCTATTTTTGAAGCATATTTTGTGAGACTTCACTGTGATCCAAGCTGATATATTGATTATTGAATCTAATAGGCAAATAGTGGGTTATTTTTCATTGCTTTTTTGCCTTTGAAAAGTGGGGGGATTTGCTTTGCAGGAACCAATTTTCACAATTAATTTAATTGTAAGAACTGATCACTTCACTATTAACGAGTACTACTGTGAAATTTGAGGGTGCTTAGACCAGGGAAAGGATTAAGAGGGTCACGTATTGATAAAAATAAAGAATAAAGGATTAACAATGTTGAAGGGGTTATTGATACATGATTGCATGTCATAACACTGAAGATATGGCCCTCGGTAGTACATTGGAGATTTTAAAATCCATTGCATAATATTTATTTGCACTTGAATGTCCAAGCAATTTGATCGGTAGGATATGGGCTTAGATAGTAGATTTGGAAGCACTGATACATACATGTTTTGGAATTTTTGCTGTTAAATTGAAGTTTTGCAATGATTTATAACTGTTATGCTACTATTTGAAAGTAGAGTAATAGACAATTTCTAATAATGTCCACTTTCATTTAGTGTTTTCACTTTTTCCATGTTGAGAGATATCAAAACGTTGTTTTCTTCCATTGTTGTTATGCAATTACTTGCTAGGATGTCAATGTCAGTTTTGAAGCCATATAAAATAATAATCATGGAAAGAGTATTCCACTTTACTTGCATTTTTTAGTACTTTCTAGAGGATCCCTGATTTACTAAAGCCATACTTTTTTTTTTAAATTTCAGAGAGGCTCCTCATAACTGGAGCGCATGCACATGATTTGATATCTTTGGATGGCAGAAAAGTTTGTAAATATGGAACTCGGAGAAGATAGCTCCAGGTTTGTGTTGGAATCTGTCATCATCATCTTCGGTATTCTTTTCAGCGAATCAGTCACCGTTCTTCTCTCCTAGATCACCAACATGTCATTTATCAGAATCCAAACAGTCCAACAGTCAATGTGATGGCATTCATTCAAGTATTGATCCTCTTAAACTTTATTAGGATGAAAATATGCCAAGCCTTATGGAAAGGAAAGTGCGTTTTGTTAGGAATTTTTTTTTAATTATATCCAATTAACTTGCAGAAGATGGAGGATATGAGAATTCAATTTGTAGATCTATTATCAAGCATTGAATTTGTAGATTTTCAATTTTTCTATTTTCAAGTGCAAGTATTCCTTCCCCTTTCTCAATTTGGTTTTTTTTTTTTTTTTTTTTTTTTTTTTGATAACACTTTAAAACACCATTTTATTCAAAAGAAATCTAATCGAGTTTGTGGCTAGTGCAACTTTTCTTCTTTATTTCCTTTTTAATTTAACCATTTGAATAATTGTATAATATATTTATCCAAAGTAGGATTTACTCTTTACGATATGTGCATAGGTTTACAACCAAAACATCTGTGATTCAAAGAAGTTCTGCACAATCCTTTGGGCTGAACACTACCCAAATGTAGTGCAGTGCAAAAGAAGAGGAAAGAGAACATCAATCTACACTAAAAAAGTTGGGAAAGTTGACATTCATCATACATCCTTCAATGGAATGGTTTTATCTCTTTCCTCTACCATAGATTGTTTTATTATAAAAGTGAAAATGACCTGTTTTTTATGCAAACAAAGAGGAAATGTGCAAAATACCTGTGCAATATAGTTGTATATAGTTAGTTAAGCATCCGCTGAAAGTATAATGGAAAGTAGCATCTCGAGTTTTAGAAACTCGAGATGCTGTTTTCAATCGCACTCCACCGCGTCGTGGACCAGTTGGTGAGCTGGAGTTAATTTTGTCCTCTTAGATCTCGAGTCTTAAAGACTCGAGATGCGATTTACAGAACTCGAGTCTTAAAGACTCGAGTTGTACTAGAAATATTAAAAATAGATATACAGTGAAATTTCAAGGAACTCGAGTCTTATAGACTCGAGTTCAGTAAAAAAATTCAAGAAACTCGAGTCTTATAGACTCGAGTTCCACTGGGCAAATAAAATTACACGCTGAGCCTGTAAAAAATTTAACACTTAACAATATAACACGCTCACTACACAGCCTTCTCACCCAAAAACAGAGCATCCTCACTAAGTCTCTCAGCCTCACTAAGTCTCTCAGCCTCACTAACTCTCACACCACATTGCCTCTCACTCCCACTCACCACACTGCCTCTTTCACTGCTCTTTCCTCTCAACAAATTCATATCTCAGGTAAGGGTTTGCATAATTTGATTGTCATTGTAGTTGGGTATTAGTTGTCTATGGGTGTGGGTTAAAGAGTTTGACTATTTATTTTGTAGATAGTTGACATAACTTAGTTAAGTTTCCAATATTGTGAATTAGAACTTTGTTTTGTCAGTGTTAATTTTGTTGAGTATTTATTTGCCCATTTTGTTAACAAAATTTTATTCATCATTTCTAGGCTTTTATTTTTAGCATGATCTTACACGTTTTTTTGACTTTGTTCATCATTATTTTGGGTATGAAATGGGTAGTAAATGAATGGGTATCATAATCAAACGCCTGAAAGTAATTCTTAAAATGCACTGACCTATACAATACATGGCTGTATAAGGAATTGATCATTATAAAAATAAAAATAAAAGGATAAGAATTGGTCATTTTGGAAACAATTTGGTATCTGGTAATGACATTTAAGTCTTAAGGATATGGAATACTTTGGTTTTGTGAATTTAATATGTTTTGTTAATGCTACATCATCTTTGTAAAGTCTCTCCTCTTGTTCTATGTATTCTTTAAATATATATATATATATATATATATATATTTTCCTTACCTTTTATTTTTTGGGGTTGCTCCACTAGATATGTTTCAAATTTTGTTCTGAAGCCAAACTTAGAACCATGGGTACCACAAGTTACATAATGGCTATAAAACTAGTAATTACCTATGAAAATTCTGGCTTGAATATGTTCTGCCTTAAGATCACATTACCTTTTTTTCTCCCAGTTTACGACTATGTGATTTAACTAACATGGTAACTTGACTTTAACAGGGTCACAATGCCTGAAATTGATATAATCTTATACCACGGTGGTCCCCTGAAGAATGCCAATGCGAACAAGGGATTGCCATTTGAAGGGCCGGGTATAAAGAGCTATTATACCCAAATTGATCGTAGGTTCAAGACCCTTGACGAATTGAAGATGATGGTGATGGAAGAGTTGTGTGAGAATCCTGCTGTGCACAACATAGAAATTACTTATCGTATGCCAAATGAAATCTTGAGGCACCGAATTAATTACAAGTACATGGCGATAGAAATAGATAAACATGTGAAGATCATGTTTGACAAGTTGGAGAGAATACCTAAAGTAACTAACATTGAGTTGTACATACAGTTGAAGCCGCGTGCAGAAGTTGGTATCGACGAAATCCAATAAACACAAACAAGTGTACAGGTTACAGTTCCAGATGCTCAATATGAGTATTTTACACATGTAGAGCATGATAATTTTCATGCCGATGATAATGATGATGATGAGGATGAGAATGATGATGAGTATGAGGATGACGATGATGATGATGACGACTATGTTGATGGGAGTACTGCCATTGACGATGAAGATTTTGATGATGGAGATGAGATTGAAGACAGGATTGAGAGAGGGGACTTTAGGGACTTTGAGAGGGACATTGATGGTGATGAGACATTGGACGGTAATGAACCTAATGCAGACAATGTTCTTAGTGTCCAAAACATTACGGACACAATCCCTGCCTACGCATCTCCTGCTTTGTCATTTTCTGCAAATACTTGAGAAAATATGGTTGATCCTTCACATATGGAGATACCATTTGTGTCTACTTGGAGAGAGGGGATGAATTTGTACAAAGGCTTGACTTTTGCCAATAAGGTGGAGGTGCAGCGTGTATTAACAATTTGTGCCCTCAAGGAAAACAAACAGTATATGATCAGTAGGTCGACGACGACATAACTTTGTGCAAAATGCATGGATGAGTCATGCAGGTGGTATGTCTGCGCAGTCATGAAGCCCAATCTCCAGGGACTATGGATGGTCACCGTGTACAAGGGTCCTCACACGTGTATACGGACTGGGGTGCGAAATGATGGTAGAATGATGAATTGTAACTTTATTGCATCAGACATCCTTAAGAAGTTAAGTGAGGATCACACTACTCCAATTAAGCATCTTAGATCTATGATAGAGTCGAAATATGAGGGCCATAAGCCTTCTTACTACAAGGTATGGGATGCGAAACAAAAGGCGATTGGGAAGCTGTTTGGGAATTGGGAAGAGTCTTACCAGAGGTTGCAAAAGTTGCTTATGGCATATATTGATATGGATCCGACTACCCAAGTGTTCTATTGTACGACACCCACCGATGAAGATGACACCGTATTATTGAATTATGTGTTTTGGTCTTTCGGTCCAAGCATTGATGGATTCAAATATTGCAAGCCAGTTATCAGTATTGATGGGACCCATTTGTATGGTAAATATCGGGGAAAGTTGTTGGTTACAGTGGCAACCGACGCTAACAACAAGGTATTCCCTCTTGCCTTTGCTGTTGTGGATTGTGAGTCAGGGTCCAGTTGGAGGTGGTTTTTACAATGCCTCAGAGATACGATTGGCCACGTGATACCCAACGAAAGCATTTGCATAATTTCTGACCGACATCTTAGTATCAAAAATGCCATTGTAAACTGGCCTAGAGGGGATGATGGAAGAACACGGGTATATCATAGATATTGCCTTCGACATGTTGCTAGCAACTTCAACACACATTTTCAGAACTCGACTCTAAAGTCAGCTTGCTTGAAAGCAGGATATGCTACTCAGGTAGTTAAATTTGATACCATAATGGAGTCCATTAAGCAAGTGGAAATAGAGGCCATTCGGAATAAGAAGAAGGTGACGGGGAAGGATGGGAAGGAAAAGAATCAAGATTATCTTCCATACACATACCTAATGAACGAGTCTGTGGATATGTGGACCCAATCACATGATGGTGGAAGACGTTTTGGGGCAATGACAACCAATATATCAGAGTGCTTCAATGGTGTACTTAAAGGTGCACGGGGCCTTCCTATTGCCGCGTTGGTTGAGTTTACTTGGTCCAAACTTGTTAAATATTTCCACGACCGGCACAAAGAATACCTCAATCGCTTGTCAGAGGGTAAGAAATGGAGTCAATATGCCTTTGACAAGTGGGAAGGAAATAAGCTTAAATCTGAAAAACATTATCTCAAGCCATTTAACAGTGAACAGATGATATATTAGATAGTTACTTCATTCACGTGTAGCGCAGGAGGGGGAAACCACAGTTATGAAGTTCGGATACAGGAAAGAACATGCAGTTGTGGGAAATGGCAAAACATAGGGATCCCGTGTTCACATGCAATTAGAGTATATGACTATTTGAATATTGATTCGACTGCATATATTCACCTATGTTATGGTTTGGACAATGCCCTTAACACTTATTAACATGCATTTGTGATTCCTAAGTCACAATCATTGTGGAGGGATCCCATGGGGCCAAAGTGGTTGCCTAATCCAGCATTATTGCGGGCCAAAGGTCGACCAGTGAAGTTAAGAATAAGGAATGAGATGGACGGAGTGAGGAATAAGGATCGAGGCTCGGGATGGCGGAGGGAGGATGCAGATTTGATAGAGAGTCAACCTAAGCAAACATGTGGATTGTGTCATGCTTCCGGGCATAACCGTAGAAAATGTCCGCAGTCCCGTGGCGCTTCCACAAGCAGTAATGTTCCACAGTAGGTAGGTAGATGGAAAAATATTATGCATTGGTTAAATATAATTGTTGTTCATTCTACCATTAACTACTGTTTTTACTACTTCTCTCCTAACGTGATTAGTCTACGTTTTGCAGGCATGCTTCCATGGACGCCATTTTTGTTGTGCGAACTGCTGATCTTAGGAAAAGTGACTACGTTGTATTGGCACATTTAACTTTTTGGTTTTTGTTGAATGTACTTATAATTCTCTACCCAATGTACCTCTATGAAGATTGTGATTTGAGTAGTACGGTTAGAATTGCAAATTAAGGATGGTTGCGCATGTTTAGAATGTTGATATATTGAGAATGCCTTTTTGTTGTGATGCAAATGTATTTGCATTGTAAAACTATATTTATGAGTAGAGCGTAACAGTTACTATAGCTTGGTGCGAGAACGCCTTTTGATGTAATGGTTGTGCATTTACATTCTCAACTTCTCTGCCTCTCAATGAGTGTTAGATTACATTCTTAGCTTCTTTATCAATGTTTCTCAGCAGGGGCATGTACACAGGGGATTTGGCCTGAACAGGGGATTTGGCCAAGTAAAAAAAAAAAAAAAAATTTCCCAGTGGAACTCGAGTTTATAAAACTTGAGTTCCACTGGGAAAAACAGAGGAAACAGGGCAACCCCTTCTGCCTGAACAGGGGATTTGCCCAAGTAAAAAAAAAAAATTTTTGCCAGTGGAACTCGAGTTTTATAAACTCGAGTTCCACTGGGAAAAACAGAGGAAACAGGGGAAAACATTCTGCTTGAACAGGGGATTGCCCAAGTAAAAAAAAAAAAAAAAATTTCCCGGTAGAACTCGAGTTTATGAAACTCAAGTTCTACTGAGTAAAACTTGAGTTTTATAAACTCGAGTTCTACTGGGGAACAATTTTTAATAGGGGAGACATGATAGAAACATAAACGGGGAGAACCATGCAGCTAATCTTGAATCTCATCCACATTACAGCAATAAGGACCATGTTATAGAACCTTCTAACGCGTCTACTCTCAAGACTATATCCACTTCAATATCATGTGAAAGACACATATAACAATGCACATGATCTGAGTTCAGCAACATAAGGGTCACTCGATCACTATACCTTGCCTAATTCGGTAAGTGGGAGGCACAACTTCATAAAGCTTGGAAACCTGTGATTAACACGTTAGATTAGCTCATGAAGAAAATTACCAAATAAAATGCAGTGAGCCATAAAATGGCACACCCTTGTTAATGTCAAGGTTCTATAATTAAGGCATGAGGTATAACCAGCTGGAACAGTGGATCATCAGGTAAGTGCTTCAATGCAAACTCTCTTTGACATGTGTATCTTGGATCTGTCTTGCGCAAAACTCCATGCCCAAATCCAGGGACAACCTGCAAATTCAGAATAGAAACGACATGAACTAGAGACTAAAATTCAACAATTTGTCAGGCCAAGGCTTCCAATAGAAATAATAATTTAAAATGGGGAAAGTGATGATTTGGAGTTAAGGAAGTCAGAACTCAAAAGAAAAACTAAATAAAATATATTAAGACCTCAAGTTGCAAGTCAATTCAGTACTGCAACTTCCCAAAGTCAGCATAAACAGAAAAGCAGAGAGCAAAGAAGCTATTCAAAGAGGAACAAGATGATAAGATATGGAAAAGAAACTGACTGCATGTATAACACGGTAGAAAGTTAAAAAGAATAAAGAGGTGTTCTCTGGCTTCAAATGTGGTCAATTGGCTTTTGCATTGAACTAATAGACACAACATTTGAAGAGGGATCAAACATATATATATATATATATATATATATATATTTGAAATAAAAGATAGGAATCAAATATTAATAGTGGTTAGAAGAAGTACCAGGGAAATAACTCAATAAGCTGTATCATGCCTAGAGGCCTGAATGGCCTGAAATTAAATGAGAGAAGTGACAAGAACTGTACTTTCCATTCAAATTAAACTGTATGTTAGATTGGTTTTGGAAGAGCTGAATAGAATGTTAACCAGAATTACAATACATAAGTGAAAGGAACCAAATGCATGTTGTCCCATTGTCAAGAGTCATACAAGAAAAGCAAGTGCTCTCAAGGTCAAGCAGACTTCAAACTGCTCAGCTAAATTAAACCTCCTCACTAAGATGTGATAACTTCAAGAAAATACTAACCTTGCCACCTTTTAAAGTTTTCCAGACATATTCTTTCAACTGATCTACAGTTATGTCCTCTCCACACTCATCAACAACAGATTTGATCCAAAGAAGAACCTCCTGCAATCACGGTATCAAAGAAATCAGGGACAGAAAAACAATAACAATCATCTGCAAGCAGATAAGAAGACGTATCACCATGACCAGAAATTTAGAAACATAGAACAAGGTTTGGATACAAACTTGAAGTTTTCCCTAAAAATTCGTTTAGATAGTAATTTTTAAGTTTTTTCCCAACTATTTGTGTCTAAAATTGAAAAAAAGTCAAGCAAGTATGAAACAAGAAAGGGAAGGTGCCTAAAATAGTAATCCCTCATAAGAGAATAGATAAATTCTTAGAAACTAGAGTATACAAGACACTGATAATTATAAAGATATAAGCAAAAGATCAATCAAGCAGCTGAGCATTTATGAATGTTCATCAACAGCAAAGAGTAACCTGCATTAAGCTTTATGTACAATTATACATCACTTTTATACAATAAACACCAACACAAATATTAAAAGAAGGGTGGGGAAGGGGAAACTTATAACAGTTTTTTTTCTAGAATAACAGATAATATCACAACAGAAGATTCACACCTGATTAGCCAAACCATGGAGTGGTCCAGCCAAACCATTTAATGCAGCTGCAAATGAAAGATAAGGATCTGAAAGTGCACTGGCAACCTGAATTCAGTAGGACATCAACTGAACATCAGCACTTAGCTGTACAAAAAGTTTATGATGAAAAGGGAAAAACAACTGATATGTCATAATATCGATTAAACATTCATAAGTTTTATCACAGGTACATATATTTTAGGATTCTTATTGCATAACTTCTGATTAAGGCAAAAATTAATTAATTAATTAATTAAATTGCTTGGAAGAAAACCAAGGTAACTTACAAGGTGGCCAGTGTGAGCACTAACATTTCCACCTTCATGATCACTGTAAACACAATATTGAATAACAAGTCCAGTCACACCATTGTCTATGTACCAACATGTTTTGCGTTCAGAAGAAAATATTATATAAAATAGTTAGGAGACCTTCGTGTACACATCCTGTGTACATGAGGTTTCCTTTCCATTATAAATTTTTTTTTTATTCCTCATCAACACATCACACACACACACACACACAAACCTGTGGATGGTGACATAAAGTCTCATAAGCTCTAGCATTTTGGGACTATCAAATCCCAACATATGTGAGAAATTTGCACCATAATCCAGTGAGTCATCGAGTGGTATAACTTGGCCATCTTTGTATATCCTTCAACAAAGAGGGAAGAAAATAAATCCAAAAATGATTCAAGACCATCCAAAAACGATATCATGTAAGGAGTCAGTAGAGATGTGGTAAGATTTAAACCTCTATCAGGTCAAAAAACTAGCGAACCAAAAAATTCAAAGAGAGCAAGGGATAGACCTCTGCCTTTGGGTTGGGGGTGGAGACCATGTCAAAAAGGCAACTATGTTTTGCCCAGAGACAGACCAAGTTCACTTTAACAGGGTAAGAAATTACAGATATTTTGTCTGTAGCAGCAGGCAACCATGGGTTGCTGCCAGGCCATGCCAGCAGCATGCAGCCCTGGCTTGCTGCATGCATGGTTTGTGGCCAGCAGGCCATGTCGGCAGCAAGCACCCATGGCTTGTTGTGAGTGTGGGCAGCCATGGGCTGATGCCAACATGTCCTAACAGCAGCAAGCACATGGGTGGGCACGTATCCTTAACAATTTTATTTTTTTATAATAAATTACAAAAGTAAATTATGTCTATTCGTACACTAGCAGGGACTATCCTTACATTTAACATTTATAAAAGCTTTATAACATCAAGTTTACCATCATTCGTTTCTCAAAAAAAAAAAAAAAAGTTTACCATCATTCCAGATCCAGTCCAAAATGCAATTACACCAAATTTTGATAATAAATGAGAAATAATATCCTTGCTTACCTGCGGTAGACATAAGCAGCCACTAATGGCACTCGAGCAATCAAATTAAGAGAGTCCTCATACGTTGGTTCCCAGTACCTAAAGACAAAGTACATACAAGCTTAGTAAATTAATAGGTCAAATTCAAAAAACATACACGCTTAAAAGAACCTTACTTAGATTTATGAATCCCCTTCTCGTATTCCTTCTGGAATTCACTGTGAACCTGAAGGACAATAGTAGGCCGTTCAATAGTCGTAAGTATATCATCTACTTTCAGAAAATCAATAAATCCAACCAGAAGTCATTTGGTTCACTTCCTAGTTTAATAATTTAGCTTCTCATTATTTCATTTAAGAGCACAAGAAATATTTTTTAATACAAGGTGCCTTTATAACAAGATGTAAGGAGAAGAAAATAAGATCTCCAAAATTAAACTGTGGAAAAATAAAATCATAAGCAGGCAATTAATAAGAACCCCAAGAAGCATTGATTGAGTAACAGCTCCACACAAAAACATCTAAGGTGAGAAAATTGGTCTTCACCAGGGTGGATTACTAAGATCAAGCAAAATAAAAGCACATCAATATTCAGTGGAACTCTAAAAATAATTGTTAGTTGATTACTCTAAATCTAAAAGGCATGGACACAGGACACGACAAGTTATGAAAAATTAGAGGACAACAAGGTGGGAATACAACAATATATTAATTATCTTTAGGACTAAAGTTTTCAAATAAAAAATAAATATCAATGTCTTTAAAAAGATATCTAAAAGCAAAGATAATTTTTTTTCCCCTTCCAACAAAGGACAGGCATACATGAGTATCCGTGGTGTGTATGACACAGACAAGCTAATGGTTTTGGAGTGTCATCCTTTTTAGCCAAAATTCAAGAGTGATTAAATTGGTCTATATAGACTCTCTGATAAAAGGACAGTAAAGAATGGCGTTCAAAGTACTATTTTTGGACATAATATGAAGAAAAGATGCCTAAAAGATTCTATATATGAGAAGGAGACCAAACATTCTATTGAGTTGTGATCCCTAAGATTTTACTGTATAGAACTCAGACAAACTCCAACGATGTTGCAACAACAAGAACGAAACCAAATGATTACAGTAATGCAAATTCAAATTGACAAAGAAGACTGACTCGCAAAATTACCAAATAGGGGAAGAATAAAAGGTGTATTAAACAATAGTGTGCATCCAGAAGTCCATTTACCAACCTGGAGGGCCATAACACCTGTTGCAAACTGAGTCATTGGATGAGCTGTAACAGGTAGAGCATCGATGGCCTTGTACACAAAATCTGCAACCAGAAATGATAAGCCCAAAAGGTTGTCATAAAACTAAAAATTATTCTTTCTAAATATTCACTTAAAAAACAAAAAGAAAAGAAAATCGAATACATTCAATTAAAAGATAATGAATAAGAATATGGTATTTTGATTGTGATGGAGATGAACAATAATACAAATACACTACTATATAAAATCTAATCCAGACTACTTGCAATTGACTTATTAAGCAATGAGAATGGAACACATTATTGAACTATCGGTAGTAATTGAGTTATAAACATTTGCTTTTTTATGTAGATATAATAAGAAAGTCCACTACAGAACCTGGGACAACTGCACGACTTCTCAACTCCTTGGATAATGCATCTACTTGCTCTTTGCTTGGTACCTGAGGTACAAAGGATGTTTAAGTATACGAAAACCTCTAAAAAGACAAAGGCAAAAGAAGGTTTCAGGGCATAGGCAAGAGTATGAAGTCATTTGGCTTGAGACCACACATATAAGGTGAGCAGATACAAGAAAAGGTTTCAGATATATATTAGACCTTAGCTCAAGTTATAAGTAACTTCATCTATTTTCCTATTTTGATTACATTCTAAAAATATCATACATGGCTTTTTGTCTCAAATCAAACACAAGAACAACATACCTTTCCTGTCAAAAGAAGCCAAAGAAGACCCTCAGGCAAAGGTTCTCCTTCAGGCTTTGCAGCTGGTAATACTTTCTGGCATTCAGGGATAGACAGACCTCTAAAGCAAATTCCCTGTAAAATTAAAAGCCTACCGTTCAGATTTATGACAGACAGAACTCATGAAATTTCCCAATAACTTATCAACTAACCATTAAATTCAAGCAAAAAAAAGATACCAAGATTTAATATTTGAAATGTATACCTCATCTGGGTCAAGTACTGAAGTTTGCCAGAGTAAACCGGTCATTCCTCTCATTCCACCAAGAACCTACCTAATCATGATAAACAGATAATTCAGTGAGAAGTTGCAAAACATAATTTTATTCTCTGAGATTTTTAAGTTCTTTACAATGAAAGAAAGAAACTGTTATTGCTCACTTCTGCCATTTACACTAGATAGGAATGGTAAAATGAACACAAATATCACAAAAGCATATTTACCATATCAACAGTGATATTTCCAAGCTGCACTTTTCCATGTTCTGCCTTAAGTTTCTTCAAGCGCTCCTGTAACCAAATAAAATCACAAAATAGAGAATGAACTTCTAATCAAAATTTTTGTTAACGAACATTAATAGCTACAATCACAAGTATAATCTTTTGTAGCATGTATAACCACTTTAGAACTGTCACACCAAAACAAACTATACTTAGATACATGTTGACTCCTTGGCTCAAAACCTTCCTTAACAACCTACTCTATGAAATAGAAAGAGGGTAAGGGAGTCTATACTAGCTCTTTAATCAAATGCACACCCATTTTCCAAAATACTCAAAGAATATGTATAGATTAAGGTCTTTTGGCATCGATGCCACCATTTACTGAAGAAGAAAGATTAATCCTTTTCATTACATCCTGAACTCTTGCTCAGATGTACCTACTTGCTTCGTTAGGTACATCTAGAATTCTCCCACAGAGAGTAGAGAGAGATTGTTTTAGAAGCAAGGATGTTACAGACTTGAATACTAGGCACATATTGACCAAACAAGTAGTTCGAAACTTAAGATAAGCCAATTTCATGACAAGCTGTGCAGAATTTTTTCATGTGTCACAATCATGAGCTAAAATATCAACAAGTGCCAAAATTGCATGGTTTCAGGTATCAATAGTTTAGTTATCCAGTAGGCTTGACTGTGAAGTATTACTCATACAATTTCAAATTAGCTAAACTACATCAATATACAAAAGCATTTGCTTGCTAATAGTGGACCTTAGGCAGTTATGAAGTGTCACTTCCAAGCCCAAAAGTTCACAAACCAAACTCGCCCCATACCATTGGTGGACAAAGTGTAATTTCCCCCATACATTTATTTATCTCAGTGCAGAGCAGCAGAGGCACTTGAAAATTTTTAAAACCAATGACAGAATATAACTTAAAACGAATTGAATAATCAAGAGGGCAGGTTTATATCCATAAATACAGTTCCAGATCCATTCATGTGCTGTATATTTAAAACCCACAACCACAAAAATGCTATGGCATTTTTACCAATTTTTTTTTCCCTTAAGAATAATCCTTACTTTCACACATAAGAGCACATGCTGTATATTTAAAATCCATCATATTTCTCAAAAACCAATTGAATTCAACATACAAAAACTATGACATTTGAGAATTTACTATGACATATATCTCACATGCACCATCCATAACACAGTAATTTGCTGCATGCATCTTTAACAAACCTCTTTTTCAAGGTTCACCAATTTTGTGTTTTTTAACCCTCGTGTAATATTTGGCCGAGGGAGGAGGCTGCGGGGCATCATCCTTAGGCTCATCATCATGCTGCAAAAACATTAGATGCATACAATCAATATTCAGTGTAATGATAAAAATAAAGTGAACTGCAAAATAGGCGTAAACATCAGTAATTAATGTTATCGTACCACAGAACTGCCTTTGTGTCCTATTTTGTGTCCCCTTGTCCCACAAGTGGGTGCTCTTCTAGCACGTTGTGGTCTACCTCGTGGGGGTGAGGGCTGATGAGGGGGATGCTCATCCGGTACATCAGTATCTGGCTGTAGCGTGTCAATCCCAACCGGAGGTCCTACAGGGTCGGATGAGGATGATGTAGGTGGGTAATGATGCTCTATGTATAGGCCAGGCGTGGGGATCATTGTCATGGGTTCAGTATGGGGTGGGTCCATGGGCAAAGTGAGTGCACTGGAGCTGGTGGGTGGGTATAAGGGTGTCTCAGGGTGCATAGGAGGGGTCAAGGGACTGGGCTGCGAAGGTAGGGTGGGTGAAGGGACCTCAGCCTGAGGAGATACATCTACCATGAATGGAGGGACCTCAGACTGAGGAGATGCAACTGGGATGGATGGAGAGACCTCAGGCTGGGGAGATACATGCACGGTGGGAGCATGTATCTTAGGACTACTTACAACCCGAGGGGTTGTTGCACACCGACCACGGCCCGTAGCTGCATTTGTGCTTGGGCTTGCTGTAGCTGGCCGACCACGGCCCCTAGCTGCACTTGTGCTTGGGCTTACTGTAGCAGGATGACCACGGCCCCTCACTGTACTTGTGCTTGGGATAACTGTAGCAGGCCGACCATGGCCCCTAGCTGCGCTTGTGCTTCGGCTTGCTGTATCACGCCGACCATGGGTCGGTATAGTTATGGGTGCTGCACTTGTGCTTGGGCCTGCAGTAGTTGCTAATTCAGTCTCAGTACGGTTGTTTACATGCCCAGTGGTTGCAGGATCACCACCAAGCCTAGCCACATTATATAGGATGCGCCGAACATGGTTGTGTTCTCGGCTGCCTGCAGGAAGCCAATTCAACAACGCTAAATGGCTTTCAATCTGAAACAAAGAAAGAACCAGTACAATCAGAATTTTTCACATTTATGTAACAATTATAAAATGCATAATATAGTACTTATTACTTTACTTAAATAATCATCTAAACTAAGAACTGAAAGTTTTATTATGAGTCATGCAACAGAAACTCTTTTTAATTGGATGTTAGTCAGATTAAACAAAATTTGTAGAAAAAAGAAATCAATTGATTCTACGTTTGTACATGTACTAAATAAAAAACAAAGCAAGCAATAAAATATAATTAGAACACATTACCATCTAATGTAATCTAGCGCTATTGCGGTCGACATACTTTACAGTGACCGGATGGTACCATTGGTAATAGTCATGATCGCGGTCCATCTCACTAATCTGAGGAGGTGCTTGGCAAAGTCGTTGTTCTCTGCTATTCATGAAATGATATACGGTTCATGCTCCCGCCTCCAATTTTTCTCCACCTTCCCACGCAAGTCTATTCTATGCAGCCTTTCATCGAACACAACACGGTTAGGAACCTCTTGCGCCAACCCAAACTGTCGAAGGACACGGTCCGGGTGGTGTGTCTCCACTATGCAGAAACACACAAGTGGCACCCTTGCTGTCCACGTACCCCTCCCTGCAACGCAGAAGTCAGGAAGGTGGACGAAGTGTGCCTCGTATGGCTGCCACACAATCTATAATAGAAACAAAAAACAATTATCATAGCATCTTAAAATGTGAAACAAGGGAGAATACATAGATGCAAGGAAAAACAAAAATTAAAACAGAAGATATGTTCAAGTATGAAGCAATCATATTCTTAAGGAAAATTAACATAACCGAACAGAATATTTGACTATTATTACCTGGTTCGGCTTCATTGTAACTAATTGCTCACGATAGTAGACCAAGGCCATCCCGGATGGCCTACTCTTCGAGCCTGGCACCCGCACCCACCTACAGTTACGAGCGAATAACATAAGATAAGTAGCTACTTAGTTACTAAGAAGAGTATATTGCATAACACACTAAATATCAAAAAATACTTACTTAAAGGCAAGTGGAGCATACGGCCACAGGCCGTAATCACATCCAGGTGGGGGCTCTATCCTCGGGCATAAGAATGGCAACCTTGCCCATGCCCAATACTGGACCAAGATGCATGCCCCACCAATCTGCGATGCCCCTTTCTCGCTTGCCCAACACAACTCTCTATACAACCAGGCCAGGCAACCACTGCCCCAGCTATACTGTGGCGGATCATGAAGGTTCTGCAGTTGCTCCAAAAACATTAGATGCACCCTATCTCCCGACTTGTCCATAAAAAGCTTATCCCCTAGTAGCGCTAAAATATAGCATCGGGCATACTTGTGTATCTGAATTTTCGTTGCGTCATCAGGCAGTGGCGCTACAATGGCCTCAATAAGGCGGCTGATAAGAATTCTTTGCCCCACCAAGGTTTTGTTGTCATTCGCCGGAGTAAAACCAAGAAACTCCATGCAAACAGTGCTCCAAGTTCCATCTAACACAGCAGTCGGCCCAACCAAGACCTCACCGTCTATAGGAAGTCCAAAAATCACCTCTACATCTTGTAGGATGATTGACATCTCACCGTGTGGAAGATGGAACGTATGAGTCTCCGGCCGCCATCGCTCAACTAGGGCCGTTATAAGGCAATTATCTATCTCTCTGGAAGGGGCCCTAAACAATCCTTCAAGCCGTAGCAACCTGATAATGTCAATCACCCGATTATCTCGCATTTGAACGTTTGCCATCTCCTTAGTGTGACCACGGCACGTAAGTGGGCCTGGGTCCTGCAAAATCAATAAAAATTATAGCAGTTGTTAGAATTATAAATACAACTTTGAAAGAACTTGCTAACTAAAAGTCAAAGACAACGTAAAAATTAAAGCAGTTGTTAGAACTAGATATTTCACCTCGCCATTCCAAATGTCCTCTGATCGATGATGTCGTTGTCGCGTCATAATGACCCAATACTAGGACCAGGCTCCAAGATCTGTGGCTCGTCATCAATCTGAGGCTCCATACTCCAAATAGAAATGATACATCCAAATTCTAGGACTTACATAATCCATATTAAGTTTCTTTGCTCAAACTTTCCCAACATGCAGAAACTTAATTCAAAATATAAAGGACGGGAACATAGTACATTCAATTGTGTCATAGTACATATGAGTCTTATGATCAAAGAGAGTGACACTTTTAGTACTTGTACTCATGAATCTAGGGGATAATAAATCCAAAAGAGAAATTAAAAACATAAGTAAAAGCCAAAACTCAACCACATAGACAATTTGCAAAGGAAGTTTCATGTCCAAAATACGGTGATACACCGGAGTTAAACTTATAATGATTCCCAAAATAAATTATCATCAATAATTCCAAGCTGCACATTTTTAATCACACTCAGATAACTTAAGTAACTGAACTGCAAAACTTAAGCATCTATTGCATAGACAGAAAAATCTAAGTCAAACCCAATCAACAATACCACATGCTTAGGAAAATAAATTGAGAACAAGAGAATCATAATAAAACTAGTGGTAATATATATGCGTGTGTGTGTGTGTGTACACAAAGAAAATAATGAATTTTTTATTGCTTTTTTATGGTTGTTGAACCTACAATATTATGTTTCAATATACAGAAAGGAACACAGTTTATGGCACACCAATAACACTACATCAAATGAGTCAATGAATGAAGAAGGAAGCATATAAATCTTAAACAAACTTTATAGTTTTAATTGCAACTATTGTCTATTTGCGTCCACTAAGAATAAGGCTGCATTTCAAAATGTAGTTCAATTCAAGATGATTAGCTTCCCTATGATAAGTACTACAATGCTATGAATCTTGTTGCAACTTGCTGCAACCCGTACACATGCTACAATGCTATGAATCCACTAAGAATAAGGCTGCATTTTAGTACACATGATAAGTACTAAAATGTAGTACACATGATAAGTACTATAGTCCACTAAGAATAAGGCTGCATTTTAGTACACATGATAAGTACTAAAATGTAGTTCAATCTTGTTGCAACTTGCTACAATGCTATGAATCTTCCCTATGATAAGTACACAATAAATAGTATACATCAAACCACTTGCTGCAACCCGTACTCAAATCAAGCAATGAATTTTATTTAATCAAAAAGTCACCTGTTTTTCCATTGAATCTCAAGCTATGAATCTTTCTAAACTCCCCCAAACCTTTCTTCAATGCTTTTCAAAAAAAAAAAAAAAAAAACCGAATTTTTGTTCCCGTCTCCCATTCCTAAACTATCCCAAAACCCATCTTCTCCTATCTTTGGGTCTATGATTTGATGGATGCTTTGTAATTTATGTATTTTATTGTTTTGATCCCCTGCTGTATACTTGGGTGACTCATTCTTAAAGACTGAATAAAATTTTCACCATTTGATGTTGTAGATAGCCACTATTACAAAAACTCTTATAAGGATGCTTGGCATACAAAATAATCCAGCTGTGGACAATTAGAGTTTTGACACCTATGACATATCATTTTAATCCAGCACCTTCTAGTCCCAATAACAGGAACTCATTAGTTTTCACAAGGCTTTAAATGGAATGCTAAATAATCACATGCGTACTGGCATTGATTGCCTACTCTTGAACTAAATTTTACTATCTTTATGAGTGGACTACTGGTATTGGCAGACCTACAGTTCCTTCTCTTTTGTAGACTTTGTTGATTATTTAATTTTAGCTTGTAATTCTTCAGAGGGTTTCTATGATTACTGCTTGCAAGGGTCATGGTCTACTCTTTTTAATTAATTTTTTATTAATTATCCAAAAAGAAAAAAGATGGCTAAATAATTATAGATATCAAACAAAAGACAACAAATGAGTACTCTTCCTACTGTTTGGATCCTTCTCTCTTCATGTTGCTCATATTAATTTTCCAATATGTTCATTTTCCTGGTAGTGGTTCTTGTATTGGTGAGTATCAACATTGAGCTCATGTTCCAGAAGTTTCATTCTTTGAATCAAGTTATGTATGTCAACACTTTTCTAGACAGAAATTTTCTTTCAAGGCAAAGGTAAGGCCCTGTCTCAGTTCATCTAAATCAAACTCCTAGTTTTCTACTCGACTCTTATTTGATATTTGTTCTTACTAGAAATTGTGAAATGTTCCCAGTATGTCAAATGAAATTGCTGCACAAATGACTACAAAGGTTTCCAACAACAATATTCTATGGTAGCAGCTTTTCAGAACCAATGGAAAAATAGGCTTCTGAACTCCTATTTTCTCAACTGATTAACAAGTGGATTAGAGAGTTTTCAATTGATCAGACTATTTGTGTTTTGTGTCTTAAAGATTTTTGGCTTGCAGTTACTGGAGATTTTATTGGTCCTCCTCAATGGTCAGTTTCTCTCACATTTTGACATCAGTTTCTAAAATGGAATGTTTATCTTTGAAATTTTTGATTGGCTGATAAACGTGTGAAGCATGTTTTCTAGATATTGTGAGAAGTTATTTTTGATTAATGGTTAAAATTTAAGTATGGGTACTTGCACTCACTAACTTTAGGAAACAAAAGCTTCATATAACATTCAGTTACAAAATTTGCATTATTATTTTCTTCACCCACGAGATTTTCAAAATATTTCTTAAGATAATCACCGTATAAATGTTTGGGTGAAGTTCCATCTTTTTTTTTTTTTTTTTGCATTGATTATGTGTTTGAATTCTTTCTTCTTCCATGAGAGTGAAAAATGCACCACATGTGCAATTAGCTAACCTTTTTTGAATGCGTTCATTGTTAGGCACCAATCAACTCAGAATTCTCAACATGTTAATTGGAGTCAACACAGTTAAACAATTTCATTTTTCATTCATCCAATAATTTTCAACAAGATCATATGAGGTTTTTTCCTGACTAATGCTAGGTTACTCTCTTTTTTGCAGATTAGATGACAAGAGCAACAAATATCATCTCACAGCACTGTGAGGTCCACAACCTTGGAGGGCTTGTGCTTTTGTTCAGTAGAGTGGAAAGTCACTAATCCCTCTAGTCAAAAATCTCTCTTCTGTTTCTACCTCTAGTTCCTGTAGATTTCTAATAAGACCACCCTACAATTTCACAGTGAAAAATAAAACCCTTATCTTTCAAAAATAAACTTTCAACATGTGCAAAATTCCCCTCTCTACCATGCAAAAGAAGATTTTTTCATTTCCTCCAAGGTGATCATGGCAGGCTGGCTAGATTTTTTCAGTTCAATGTTTGGAAAATTTCAATGAAAAACGAAATTCTGATTTCAATGACATCTATGTCTACAACTATAAACCAATTTTAAACAAAACCCAAATGGGCATGTATAAAAAGCAACTGAAAACCCAAGTAAATCCACAACCCAGAAACAAAAACAACAATAGCAACAAGTCCTTTAGTCAAAATAAGTTCTAACATTTACATTTCTAACAATGTGTAACCCACCATGCAAAAAGCCTAATTCTATAACATAAATTCAGCAAAAGAGGAACGGAGAACTACCTAGCAAGCGAGATGAAGAACGACGAAAGCGAGATAAAGAACGAAGAACGACGACAGCGAGATGGATGAAGAACGAAGAATGACGACAGCGAGATGGATGAAGAACAAAGAACGACGACAGCGAGATGGATGAAGAACGACGAACAGGGTAGCTGATTTGGGAGTGAGAGTGAGTGGGATTTGATTTGGGGGTGAGAGTGAGTGGGATTTTGAAAGTTTGAAAGTTTTAGCGTGAGTGGGATTTTGAGTCTGAAACTGGGTTAATAAAAAACGTTAAACAGAACTCGAGTTTTAAAAACTCGAGTTCCTAAAGATTTCCACGTGGACACCTCTGTCCAGATCAGCAAATGAGAAACCCCAAAAACGAGTTTCTAAAACTCAAGTTCTAAACGAATCTCGAGTTTCAGAAACTCGAGATGCTATTATTACTTATTGTTTGTAAATCAGCCAACTAACAAAATTCTTGGCAGAGTAACGTTATTTGGCAAGGGTGTTCTGCAAACAAATGTGCAAGATAACATAGATTATATTGGTTGTGAATAGTAGATTTAATTGCAGTTGAGCATTGTATGAAGGGATCACCATAGCATTTTGTTTTTTTTTTTTTAATGCCAAGTTATAGTTGCAAAATAAATATTTTTATTTTTTATTGAACCATCTCGTGCATCGCACGGGTTAGCGACTAGTTTAGAATTATATTTGATTTTTTTTTTAATCTATTTTTAGAATTATATTTAAATTTTTTGTTTCATAGTTAAATAAGTCATCAAGAACTTCTGGATTGGGTACATCCGGAGTCAACAACTTGACAGGCTCTGGTCAATCAACATGCATGTGACACTTTCGGCTCTATCTCTAGTCATCGTCCAGGAAATTGCTCCTTTATTTCGTTGTCTCTTGATAGTACACCGTGCATGGGATACTTTCTGCTCTAATCTATCTCTTGTCAATTGTTATCTTTCAATTAATTGCTCCTTTATTTCTTTGTCTCTTGATAGTACACTGTATTTTCTCTTTTAGCAGACTCCTCCAGCTGGATGCCATTATTTAGAAGTATATTTGATTTTTTTAATCTATTTTTATATAATTTCAAAAAATAATCTATTTTTATATATTAATCGATTAATCCCTCATTCCCAACTCCACCTTCATGCTTGAATACTTTTTTATTTGTTTGGTAATTTACAGGAAATAAACTATAATATTTGGCTTTTTCAAAAGAAAAATACAAATAATCACAAAGTTATTTTGTGTTTTTTCTTTTAATTTTTTATTATTTTTATGGGATGTATTTTCTTTAATCGATTGGTCAAAGAAATTTATTTAAAATAATGCGACAACTACTATAAATTTTAAAATATAGGATTTACAAAACAGATGTATCAATTTTTAAAACATAATCGTGCCTCTAAAAGGCATAGGAAAAATTTCATCAATGGAATTTGGGATGCTACTGGCAACTAGTGTGAGACAAATGAGAGTATAGCTACTGCTGCTGTGTCATTCTTTGAAGACCTTTATACCACCCCCTACCCAAGCAGAACTCAAGAGGTAACAAGCTCCATTCCCACTCGTGTCTTTGAGGATATGAACCAGCAGCTCATCAAGGACTTTTCAAGAGAGGAAGTCTTGATGGCTTTTAGACAAATGCATCCCACCAAGTCCCGTGGATCAGACGGTATGTCAATCATCTTTTACCAAAAATATTGGAGTATTGTAGAAAATGATGTAACCAACATGGCCCTTAATGTTCTTAATTTCAATATGTCATTGGCTGAGATTAATAGAACCAACATTACTCTTGTGCCGAAGGTTAAGCATCCCACAAATATGTCTGAGTTTAGGCCAATCAATCTTTGCAATGTGGCCTACAAGCTCATTGCTAAAGTCTTGGCTAATAGACTCAAAGCTGTCTTTCCTTGTATTATATCTGAAAATTAGAGCGCTTTTCTCTCTAAAAGATTGATTATAGACAATGTTCTGATTGCCTTTGAAATTATGCATTACCTAAATAACAAGAGAGATGGAAAAGACAGTTTTATGTCTATAAAAATTGACATGAGTAAAGCTTTTGATAGAGTTGAGTGGGGTTTTGTTGAAGCTGTCATGGAAAAATTAGGATTCCATGAGAAATGGATCAGCCTTATCATGTATTGCATCTCTACAGTCTCCTATTTTGTGATCATTAATGGTGTTACTCATGGTTGCGTTGTGCCCTCTAGAGGTTTAAGCCAGGGTGACCCTTTGTCCCGTTATCTCGTTATTCTATGTGCAGAGGGCCTCTCAGCACTCATTAATGATGCAGCCAAGAACCAAGCTCTCCATGGAATCTCAATATTCTGTGGAAGCCCAAGAGTTACTCATTTGCTGTTCACAGATGACAGCATTTTATTTTGCCAAGCCAATGGGCAAGAGTGTAGGAAGCTTATTGATATCCTTGTCTTGTATGGAGAATCATCGGGGCAGGTGATCAACACAAAGTACCTTGGCCTTCCATCTCTCATTGGGAAATCCAAAACCCAAATATTTGCTGAAATCAATGAAAGGGTTGGAAAAAAGCTCTTAGGTTGGAAAGAAAAAATCTTCTCCATAGGTGGAAAAGAAATCTTAATTAAAGCCGTAGCCCAGGCAATTCCCACCTTTTCCATGAGTTGCTTCCAACTCCCGAAAGGCCTTTGTGAGGAGCTTGAAAGCATGACTAGAAGGTTTTGGTGGGGTCAAAAGTAGCAGGAAACAAAAATTGCTTTGATTGGTTGGAAAAAGTTATGTCAACCAAAGCTCAAAAGATGGTTTGGGTTTCAAAAACCTCCAAGCTTTTAATCTAGCCTTGCTAGCTAAGCAAGGATGGAGGCTCCTCACCAACCAAAATTCCTTAGTGGTAAAAAATCTTCAAGGCAAAATACTTGTTGAGGGTCATTTTTGTAAAACAGGCCCAACTTAGCAAAGCAGGCAATAGAAGTGGCAAGCATATAATAAAACTATTATGCCCAAGCAACAAGAGTAATAGATCACAGGCTCATAATATGAATAAATGGGTCTCGAGGAAGCAAATGGGCCAAAAGGGCCTAGAAAAGTGAGAAATGGTACCCATGGGCAGTATATGGTATGGAAAAGTGAGAATGGGCTGCGGCAGGCCTAAAGCAATGTAAACAAACAAAGTAGGGGTTGATGGCAAGCCCATGAACTCCAAGGATGAGAATGAGGAGATTGGGCCAGGGAAGTCCAATCAAGTTAGTAAAAGCTCATGGGAATGCAGAGTTAGTAAATGGGCCGAGGAAGCCCAAATGAAGTAAATGGGCCGCAGGCCCAAGGGAAAAAGAAAGGGACACTGGAGCCCATAAGTAAGAACACCAGTGGCCATGTTAAGTCACTAGGGGAAGGAATGAAATGGCAGGCTTGAAAAGAGGCCTAGTAGGAGCATATCGTCACGGCAGGAAATGCCAAGTAATGCGGCAGGACATGAGGGCAACCAAGAAATGGGCCAAGAGAAATGTAAAACCCAGTATTAAGAGAAGTCTAGCCCCAAAGGGAAACAGTGAAATATATAGAACGGCCCACATAAAAGAACAAAGAAGCATGGCAGACAATGCAAACAAAGCTCCAGATCGTAGCAAACACATGAGCCGCAGGCAGATTTTGAACGTATAAACACGCGCAAGGCCTAAAGCACCACCAGCCTGTACCCAGCCAATATGGGACGTGGTGGGGCTATGGGTCAGAGGTAAGAGGTAAGGGGGGGTGTGGTTTGGTGGTGGGGAGAGGGGAAAAGATCTATTTTGCGATTCCTGTCCAAGCCCTTTTGGGAGGTATGTCTTGCTGGGATGACAGACCACCCAAAAGAGGCAAGGTTGGGGGGGAAACGTTGGGTGCATGCCATGGGGAGAGAGAGAGAGCATTTACGCCATGGCAGGAGAAAGTGCCACGGCGGACTAAGAAACAACACAAACCTGCCTTTGTCTGGTGAGGGTAAGTGGTACACAGACGAGCTCCTGGGTGGTCGGCAAGTACGCCAAGACCAGACAAAGGCCGTTAAAGGGTAAAGTGGTAAAATCCGGTCACGACAGGTCCTATAAAAAGACCCTTGCCGTGCCCTGTAAAAGGGATAAAAAAACAGAGGAACGGGAAAGTAAAAGGAAAAACAAAAGAAAAAGAAAAGAAACAAGAAAAGATAAGAAAACAAACAGGAAAACAGAGAGAAAGAGTGTAATGGGCATGTACCAGTAGATCGGTTCTCTTCTCTCCCCCTCAAAATCCCACTCTCTGGGAGACGATTAAGTAATAGGAATTCCTTTAGGCATTTATCATTTAGGTCTGATTCCCTCAAAGTCATTAATCCCCGTGGCAGGATATTCTCTTGGGGGATTAGTTTCATTGAGAGGAAGCGTTCTTCCTCTTTGGTCCTTTGCCATTATGGATCCAAACTTTACTTGATATTTATTTTTGATTAACTTCTATTGTCGCTTAATCAATTACTCTTTTTGTAAAAGCTGTTATTATCATTACTATTGTTATTACTGTGATTGTCATAGAAATAGAGATTACTCGGTCATTTTTCCATTAAGAAAAGGGTTACTGTACTCTGTTTTCTTTATTGTTATCATATCTGCCTATCGTAAGCTATTTGTAACAGCTCTACTTGCCGTGAGAACATTCCTGGTAGACAAGACTTAGTTTGTGCACAAGTCGGCCCAAAGTGAGTTACAGTTGGGCCGGTCTCAACTCTCTTACTCAGAAATATTCGGGCCCATCACCGCAGGAGGCAGCCCAGCCTAACCCAAAACACAAAAAGGCCCCAACATTAAATTGGCGACTCCACTGGAGAGTTGAGAAATAGACAAGGACGAAAGCCCGCGCAAACAAATGCCTCCGAAGTCCAGGACAACACGGAATATGAGTGTTGTACCCTCACAAGTAGAGTCCAGGCCTACAACGCCTCACTAACCGCAGCCTAACCAGGCAGAAGGTGCCAACGGGGTGGGGGCTGACCCCCAACCGCCACCAAGAATTCCTACCGACAATGCCAACATTTTCATCGAAGTCTTGCAGTCACTACAACACTCGCAGCAGCAAATGATGGAAGAAATCCGCCAGCTGAAAGCCGACAAGACGAAAGAAAAAGGAAGCTAACATGACCTAGAGCATGCGACAGACAAAGAAGAGACACCGGCAGGAGGTGTCCCACACAATGCAGAACAACGTTTCATCATTATGGCTGAGGTGGCCGCCCTCTTGGAGCAGGAAAGGGCCAGGGCATCTAAGGAGAGGTTTTATGCACGAAGGCCTCCTTACCCACTGAGGGTACTCAGCAAACCATACCCTAAGAGGTATGAGCCAAAGGCATTCGCACAGTACGATGGCAGAAAGGGAAGTGCTATTGAGCACGTGAGCAAGTTCATTGATACATTTGGCCCGTATGTCGCAGACGAGGACTTATGTCTTCGAGAATTTTCTAAATCATTGTGTGACTGGGTTTGTACCTGGTACATTGGGTTAAAGCCAGGAACGATCCCAACATGGGATGATATGGTGGATGTATTTTGTACTAAGTACTTCCACGGAGAAGAAATGGTGACACTTGCAACACTGCAAGCAACCAAACAAAGGAATGGTGAAGACTTGATGGAGTACATCAATAGATTTAGGGACATAGCACTCGACTGCTATGACTATTGCGAAGAAAGGACGTTGGTGGAGATGTGTATGACGAATATGATCAGGGAGTACAGGGCAGTCCTCAAAAATTTGAAAATCTCTCTATTCGCCTAGCTATTGTAGAAGGCAAGAAAGACGGCCCAGTCTGTGAAACCAAGCTCGGATAAGAGAAACGCCTCACAGGCAATGGCGGTATCCACTGGCGAACGGAGAAAGAAGACTGAGGGGAGGGAATACGACACTCCCCCACCAATACCATGCATCTCAAAGGAGTTAGACGTACTGCTAGACAAATGGATAGCAGACAGGATTTTCAAACCTAACCAGGTTGCCAGGGAGCCCACAGAGGAAGAGCAGAGGGACCCACGTTTTTGTCGTTTACACAATTATGTCCAACATTCTACCGCAAAGTGTTGGGCACTCCTCAGACTAGTGCACTGCGGGATAAAGGAAAGGACTTTAGAACTGTCCCAGCAGGAAGTCCAAAGAAACCCATTCCTAAACCACAAAGGGAAGGGTGTAGCAGTAGTGGTAATTTGCGCAGACCTAGGAGAGGACGAAGAAGAAAACATGGCTTTACCTGCGGTGGCCATTACCACTCTACAACAGAGTTCCAAGTTCAAAAATTTGTTTGATCAGCTGGGACTCTCAGCAAAAGAAAGAAAGGTAGCCACGGAAGCTTTAGTGAGTATTGCCTCCGGTGCAGGAGTAGAATGTCTATCGGTAAAAATACCAGATGATAGGGCTCTCTTACAAGAGTCAACTGAAATCACTTTTAGTGAGGAAGATATAGAAATGGGACACCCGGACCATAGGAGGCCCTTATACTTGGCAGCATCCATAAATCAAATCCCCATAAAGAGAGCTTTGGTAGATACATGTGCTTCTGTGAATCTCATTCCATTAAGCACTCTACAAGTAGTAGGAATTTCAGAAAAGAAGATTTAGGGATGCCCAATGGAAGTGACAGGATTCGGTGGAAGGGGCGAGTACACAGTAGGCCACATTCAACTGTGGTTAAAAGTAGGCCCTATAGCCTCTTTAGCACGGTTTCATGTGGTAAAGACAGAAGTATCCTACCACGTGTTTCTGGGGAGGCCATGGTTGTACAAACACTAACTAGTTCCATTCACCTATCACCAATGTGTGAAAGGAAGACTGAACGGCAGGATGATACGCATAGTCGCGAACCCCTCACCATTTGAGCAGGCAGAAGCCCACTTAGTAGAAACTATGTTCTACGACCAATGGGCTCCTTCTGGAGAGAATTCAGTGTCAAGGCCGCTAGGTACTTTCGTGCCTAGGTGGGAAAATGTCCAGAATGACCCAGAACCCAATTTAAGGGGTTATTAGCAAGAAAGAGAAAAAGGAAAGAGGCGTTCGTCGCAGAATCTGATGACATGCCCCAATGCATTAGAGTCCGAGGCTCTGATGGCAGAATCGTCTACAAATTATGAAGGCGCGCGGGGCTTGCGATTGAAACCCAGACGGGCCCCACCCAGAAAGGGCAGCACGAGAGTTTGACGTGCTGCAGTCTAAGAAAGTTCAGAGGAAGGAAGTAACGATGAGGAATACGAAGGAGTTGTAGCCGAAAAGGAGGTGTAGGTCATGGCAGAAGAAGAAATGGAAGAAGTTGACCTAGGGTCTGCTTCACAAAGGCCGAGACCCATCTCAATTAGTGCAAATTTGACAAACAAATGAGTAAAAGGAGTTGGTATTGTTGTTAAAAGAATTCAGAGATGTGTTCGCATAGCACTACAGTGAAATGCTAAGGCTAGACCTTGGGTTAGTGGCACATACGTTGAATGTGGACCCACAGGCTAGGCCAGTAGCTCAGCCTGCCAAGATATTTCACACAAAAATAGAAGGGCAGATAGTCAAAGAAGTACAGAAGTTGCTAGCCGCAAAATTCGTTAAGCCTATTCAACATCCCCGCTGGCTATCCAACATAGTACTAGTAAAGAAGAAGAATGGCCAGATAAGGTGTTGCGTAGATTTCAGGGATCTCAACAAAGCATGCCCGAAAGATGAATTCCCATTGCCAAATATGGATTTATTGATAGATTCTGCGGCAGGAAGTGCCATGTTCTCATTCATGGATGGTTTCAGTGGATACACCCAAATCAGGATGACACCAAAAGATGCAAAGAAAACTGCTTTCAAAACACCCATAGGGAACTTCCATTACACCGTGATGTCCTTCGGGTTGAAAAATGTAGGTGCGACTTATCAACGGGCAATGATGGCTATATTTCACGATATGATGCATCAAGAGTTAGAAGACTATGTGGATGACATAGTAGTTAAGTCAAAGAGGAGAGAAGAACATTTCCATGTGCTGAAGAGAGTATTCGAAAGATGCAGAGTCTTTAAGTTGAGAATGAATCCCCTTAAATGTGCGTTTGGTGTATCCTCAGGGAAATTCCTGGGTTTCCTGATTCACAGTAGGGGAATAGATGTAGACTGACCAAAAGCCACGGCCATTGCAACTATGAGACCTCCAGCCATGGTAAGAGAACTAAAAAGCTTTTTAGGGAAAGGCTCGTATATCCGAAGATTCATCCCTGGGTTGGCATCAATCACTTCGGCTTTTACCAAGTTATTGAGGAAATGACAAAGTTTTGTATGGGGAGAAGCGTAGCAGGCGGCCTTCAAAAGGCTGCAGCAGATCATGATGAACCTCTCTACAGTGCAAGCCCCAATCCACAAGAAGCCATTGCCACTTTATATGGCCACCAATTCATATGCCATTGGTGCCTTAATCGCCCAAGAAGATGGAGGTGGTGTCGAGCAACCAGTATACTACATCAGCCGCACCCTAAAAGATGCAGAAATTCGTTATCCGAGGGCGGAAATGGCATGTTTGGCTATTGTGTATGCCTCATAGAGATTACGCCACTACTTCCTGGCCTATGAAGTATGGCTGATGACTAAGTCCCATGCCATCAAAGTTTTACTACAGCAACCAATCCTCTTTGGCAGGATATCCCAGTGGTTGTTACAACTGTCGCAGTATGACTTGAGAATGGGGGTGCCCAGAGTAGTGAAAAGCCAGGCTATAGCAGATTTATTGGCACAGTTTCTAGGGGAGGAAGAATTTTCGCTAGACAACGAAGTTCCAGGGGAAGTAGCCATGGCAGAGGAACTCAGAGAATAGTGGGTAATGAAATTTGACGGGTCTTCTACTACCCAGTCTAGAGGGGTTGGGGTAGTTTTGTATCATGAAGAAGATAAAGCAGTAGCACTATCATTCAAGTTGGAGTTTCCCTGTTCAAACAATATGGCAGAATATGAAGCCTACTTAACTAGGCTGGCCACAGCTCTTGAAATGAGAGTTAAGCATTTGAGAGTACTAGGTGATTCCGACTTGGTAGTCTGCCAGACTAAAGGGAGTTTTTACCTAAAAGAACCCAGCCTAGTCCCGTATAGAGCAATGGTCCAGAAGATGGAAGAAAAGTTCTTAACTTTTAAAATAGAACATGCTCCAAGGAATAAGAATCGGTTTGCCAATGCGTTGGCCGCACTAGGTTCGCAAATAATGTTTGAAGGGGAGAGCACCAGAGTAGAGGTCAGCAAGAGAGAAGAATCCATAATTGAAATGTTGAAAGAAAGGTTCTAAGAGGAATACTGCGAAGGAGATTGGCAGATGCCCATGAGGGAAGCTTTGACCGGAAAAGAAGAAGCCATGGAACTAAAAATACTCAAAGACTACGCCCTAGTGAAGGGAGAGCTGTACTGCAGGATGCCAGGCGGAGTCTTGTCCAGATGTGTGGGGCAAAAGGAGGTCCAGAGAAAATTGAAAGAAGTACATGAGAAGACTTGCGGATCCTGCGGAGAGGTCAGCCTTTACCGCAGACTTCAAAGAGCAGGCTTTTATTGGCCATCCATGAGTAAAGATGCAGACCAAGTCTAAACCCAGTGTGGGAACTGCCAACTTGTGGCAGACAGAGAAGAAAATTATGTTGCATTCGTTAGCGAAGACTGGAGAAGCCCATTTATACAGTACCTGACAAAAGGCATCCTGCCGCAAAAGTACAGCGAAAAATATAAGCTCAGGAGGTTAGCAACGCGTTATTTTTTGCATAATATGATCCTTTTCAAGAAGGGGTATGATGGAGACCCCTTGAGGTGTTTGGGCCCTGAGGAGGCGAGAGAAATGGTAAAAGAGATAAACTCCGGAGAGTGTGGGGAACACCAGGGAAAGAAAAGGCTTTACAGATGCCTGCTGCAAATGGGCTACTACTGGCCTACCATGAAAAAGGATGCGGCAGAATTTGTGAAAAGGTGCCACAGTTGCCAAGTACAAGCCAATTTGATTCACACTCATCTGCAGAATTTGCATAGCATGGTCACACCATGGCCATTCCATACTTGGGGGCTTGACTTGGTTGAACCGGTGAATCTGCCGTTGCGAGGGTACATATGGATACTAGTAGGTACGGAATATTTTACTAAATAGGCAGAGGCAGTACTACTTCGTAAAGCCATAAGAGGAGCAGTGACAAACTTTATCAAGGAAAACATAATTGTAAGGTTTGGGGTTCCCCACAGGATCATCAGTGACAACGGCACACCTTTTGCCAATAATGAGGTGAGGAAAATGCTAGAGTTCTATCAAGTCAAGCATCACCAGTCATCGCCATATTACCCTCAAGGAAATGGGCAAGTAGAGGCAATGAACAAAACTCTCATAAAAATCATCAGTAAAATGAGCCAAGAATATACGAGAGGATGGGCAACGCATCTGCCAGACGCTCTTTGGGCTTACAGGAGTTCACCTAAGTCAGCCACAGGTTTTTCACCTTTTTCCTTGGTCTACGGAACTGATGTAGTGAGCCCAGCAGAGAAAACAACCCCATCCCTGAGAGTCATGCAGATGTAAGAAAAGGAGAATGATAAAGAAGTCTTTACGGCAGAAATGTGTGAAGACTTGGAAGGACTTGACGAAAGAAGAGAAAAAGCCCAAGAACACAGCCGCAGATACAAGCAAAAAATGACTGAGGCCTACGGCAGGATGACTAAAGAAAGAGTATTTGTGGAAGGACAACTGATTCTAAAAGTGGTAGATTACATTAGGAGAGGCCTGGCAGGACCATCGAAGTTTGCACTGAAGTGGGAAGGACCCTTTATGATAAGAGAGGCACATCCAAGTGGATATTACCGCTTGACTGAGACGAATGGCAGGGACTTAATGGATCCCATCAATGGAAAATGGTTGAAACGCTACTATGCCTGAGGAGAAAAGCAATGTGATTATCCCTTCCTTTTGTTTTGTTGAAAAAGCTGTCATGTTTCCTTTTGCTCTGTTTTTCATCTTTCAAATGACTATGTCACAAGTCAAAATTTTTTCTAACTTGCTTTCGTGAGGATGCAATAAAAAGCACAAAGTATTTATTATCATATATCATAGCAAAAGCAAAAAAAAAAAAAAAAAAAAAAAAAAAGTAGCAAAGTGTAGCATAATAAGTGTAGCATCATAAAGTTAAATTACAAAGCCCAAACTGTGGCAAACAAGCCCAAATAGGTACTATAGGAAACATAATGTACTGAACAGAGTAATAGGGCAAAAGAAATAACAAAACAAGGAAGAAACTGCATTATCATCAATAGAGTCCAGAAATGAGTGATTGATCCCTAAAACGACCAAGTCCACCAACACTAGAAAGAAGATGCTTGCGACGACCCTCCAAATCTGCCACTTCCTTTCTTAGAACCTCAAGGCGTGAGTTAATAGCATCAACAGTAGGCTTGACTCTCCTCATAAAAACTGCTCAAGCAATCTCTCGAAGGTGGTCCAAGACAAACTCCACGGCAAAGCCAACGCTGATAAGCTCTTGTACTGCGGCCCTCCACTGCAGGATCCTCTCAGTAGAGACGGTATCAACAAAGTTGTGCTCAATGTTATTTAGCACACTACCCAACATCCTTAGGATGTGCTCTCTAACTGATCAGCCAAGTCGGAATCCCTGCATGAAGTCCCCATGATTGTTATGAATCATCACCAAGTGAGAAGCACAGTCCTCGGGGATCCTGAAGCCATGAAAATCTATGTAAGGAGGTCCGGAGCCCCAGAATGAAGCAGGATCAAGGTCATTGACTTTGGGCTGGTCAAAACGTGCGAAGAAAGCTGCAGCCTTGCTTGCAGGGTCTGGAATGGTGGTGGAGCTACTGCCTACCTCAAACTGAGAAGGCACTATAGGAGGTGGACCTATCAAAAGAACACAAAGGTTGAAATAAGAAACCTTGGTAAAAAAAGAAAAGGAGGAAGAAAGACCCACGGAGAAGAAGTAAAGAAAAAAAAAAAAGATAAAATAAAATTTTCTTTTTACCAGAACCAGCAGTAATGGGGGTTGTGGGGAAAACAGATGCAGGAACAGAAGGAACAGTAGAAACGGACGCTGTAAATACGGCAGAAACTGGTACAAAAGATGTAGCAGGAATAGATGTTGTGGGCATGGCAGAAGAAGCTGCCATAGACACCCCTACGTCTGCTGCAATTCCCAACTCCTCAAAGGTCTTTGCAGACAGAGAGATAGACATGCAAATAAAGAGGAAGAGGGAACTTAAAAAAAAAAAAAAAAAAAAAAAAGGAGAAAAGTGAACTTAACGGAGAAAGAAGAAAAAGGAAGAAAGAAAGCACATACCCATTGTCTCGGGTGGAACACTCCTCTCTTCCTCAGATTCAGAAATCCTCCTCCCTAGGCCGGGCTCATCCTTAGGATCCTTAAAGATCTCTTCAGACTCCTCTGAGGACAAGTCAGCACAAGGCCTATGTGTGGCAGAAACAGGAATAAAAGAGGGAGTAACTACCAGAGAAGAAACGCCCTGCACGGCCTGAGAAAGAGCAGCAAAGGGGCCACCGATGGAAATGACGAGAGGTGTAGCAGGAATAGCCTCGATCTGGGTAACAGCAGGAGGGGTGGCTTCCCTTTGAACAGAAGGTGTCACGGCAAGAGTAGGGGTGACTTCACTAACCTCCCCAGTATGAGTACCCTCATCCATGGGTACCGGTCCAGTGCGAGAGGTAGTAGCTGCAGAAGGGGCAGATGTTGCAAACTCAGCCCCACCAAAAGAGCCCTCCGTAGGTGTGCCCATGGGGACAGAAAGCTCCTCGGCAGTAGGGCGGTATATGGAAAGAGGCCCAGGCTCATCCTAAAAGACAAAAAAAGGAGGTATGAAGATTAAAGTAACTCTTTGGGCGAATGAAGTAACCAAAAACATGTAGCAGACTGAACACGTGCAAATAAAAAAAAAAAGGGAGAAGGAGCAAGAAGAAATAGACCTCCGATTCAGGTTCTTCAAGCATAATAGGACGGGCAGCTGACGTATTCTCATTGTGCTTAGACTGCAAAAGGAAAAGGGGATAAGAGAAGGAGTCAAGGAAAAGAGTCAGCAAGCATGTCAGGATTCAGGAAAAGCCAAAGAAAAAAGGGAAGAAGTATATATATATATATATATATATATATATATATATATGTACTTGGAAGACAAAGCAAGAAAAAGTTTTTTTTTTTAAGTGACTTACTCTTCGCTGAACGGCAGACGCAAGATGGGGAGTTGTCTTCCTCTTACTGCCTCGTGTTCTGCTGACAGGAGTAGCACCTATGGGAGGCTGAGGAGTGGCAGACTTAGACTTGCTGGCAGATTTAAGCTTGGCAGGAACTTTCTTGGCTGGCACAGGAATGTTTACTACTTTAACTTTCTTCTCCCAACCTGAGAGGGAATCACCTGTATGCCAATACCATCCTCTCTTCTCCTCGTCCCATTCAAAGATGGCAGATCAATTCTGTTTCCTGGCATAGGCTAACACGGACCTTGAAGGAAGGAGCAACCGAGGATTGGGAGAGATAACCATACTAAGTCCCTCAAGAGGTATGAGAGAGAAACCGTGACTGCCAGCCAACTCTGTATCCAATGAGGTCATTACAGCCTGCCAATAGCTGTGCATAGCAGGGGTGCAAAGGCCTTCCCTCAGAGAACCAGAAACTATGACTGCACTGAAGCGCTGTCTCCAAAAATCAAAAGCAGTGTGTCGTAGAAAGGGTATAGCTGAAATAGGAGACTCTGCGAGGAAGGAGAGGTCATCAGAAATATCCTGATCCAGCCCAAATTGTCTCCTTACTCGGTTGGCAGGATAATGGACGAACCTGACCCCTTCATCTGCTAAATAGGGCAACCATCCGGCATTAGTGGCAGCCAAATAGGTGATACCCGTCTCATCAAAACCAGCCAGCGGAGTGGTAGTACCAACAGTATCAACAAATGAACCCATTGCAGAATCAACACAAGTATAACCAGAACGCAAATGTCTATAAGCTCTTCAGGAAAAACCAATACCTTCATCAAAGGACTCAACGGCAGAATAATCAATGGGCTTTAAACCGGACCAATGAAAAGCCAGAGGAAAATCAAACTTAAATCTGCCACAGAAATCAGTAATGGCCTGTAGACAGGATTGGTACTTCTCTTTAGCAAACCTGACAGGCCTACACTTCGCCAAATATTACGCACAGCGCTCAAACAAGAACTGCTACAGAATGGTGCTGTGTACAGAGGAAGCAACTATGTGGCAGGAGCCAACCTGACTCTCGTCACTCTGCAGAATATCTAGTTAAACATATAGATGCCCCAAAAACATGGGGGCCAGTGGCCGACTCACTTTGACAGATATTTTTATGGCCAAACGAAAATACAAAGGTTTTATGGCATAATGAGGATGGGACCCAAAGACAAACTTACAAAGCCAAAAAGCAATAAAAGCAGCACGGCGGGCAACAGCAGAAAACTTGGAAGAAGAACTAACCCAGTAAGATAACTTAGCATTTTCAGCCATCCTTTTCTTCAACTCCGCTTCGATGGCTTCTTCTTTCGGGGAAAGCTCAATGGTAACTGATTAGCCACGTCCTCAAGAGTAACAGTGAGTTTGCTGCAAGAAAAGAAGAATATGTGAGTGGTGGCACACCACCGGCGAACTAAATGACGAAGATTGTAGAGGTCTCGAAAATTGGATAGGCTTCGGGAAAGAACGACGGCCTTTAGAACACCAGCTCTCTAAAGCAAACCCATGAAGCTTGTGTCCGATAACTTACTGTCAACCCACCCCTTCCAACCCAAGGCAGTGCCCGACCTAAACTCGAAATGAATGGGTACAGGAAGGGCGACGCCTTGACGAATGACCAAATTGGAGATGGAGGAAGACACCGGAGCCCAAAAAACATCAAGGTTTCGCCAGTAAAGAGCGAGCCACACGCAGCCCGGCGGCGGTGACGCATAATCTCCAGAATCCTTGGGGAAGTAGGGACTAATATTGTACCAAGGGTCGATAAGAGGGGTGTACTCGCTATCGAGGTCACGCCGTGCCTCCTCCTCATCGGAATGGTTCGAATCAGAGCGCACGTCTTCTTCTTTTACTTCTTGTTTCACCGGAGGGTCCAAAGCGACGCCTTTCTCTTTATGGCGGGAAGAAGCTTGAGTTTTCACTGGTGCCATGGCGGGAGGATTTGATCGGAGTAAGAGGGGGATGGGTGTTCAAAAAGAAGAAAATTGTGAAGGAAGGAAAATATTTTGGAATAGAAGGAGTTTGTGTCTGCGTTGGGAATGGGCTCTTTTCTTAAGTACCTGAGTTATTAATGCCGGTGTGAAGGGAGGCGACTAGTCAGCCATTGAGAAAAGGATGAAATTAATGAGGCGGTAGTTATGTTTTAAAGCAACTGCCATTTTGGGAAATTCGAAGAGCCACCACTGTTCACGGCAAGAAAAGAAATATATATGTAGGAAGGAGTCCATGGTTTAAAAAAGCCCACGAAGGAAAAGAAAAAAAGAAAAGAAAAGGAAAGTGAAAAAGACAAAAAAGTCCTTCATTCACATATGAACTGTAAGAACACTCCATATGTTCAGGAGGCTAAATGTTGAGGCTCATTTTTGTAAAACAGGCCCAACTCAGCAAAATAGGTAATAGGAGTGGCAAGCATAGAATAAAACTATTAAACCCAAGCGGCAGGAGTAATAGATCACAGGCCCATAACATAAATAAATGGGTTTCGAGGAAGCAAATAGGTTCTAAGGGCCCGGAAAAGAGAGAAATGGCACCAATGGGCAGTATATAGTATGAAAAAGTGAGAATAGGCTGCGGTAGGCCTAAAGCAATATAAACAAAGAAAGTAGGGGTTGATGGCAAGCCTATGAACCCAAGGATGAGAATGAGGAGATTGGGCTAGGGAAGCCCAATCAAGTTTGTAAAAGCTTATGGGAATGCAAAGTTAGTAAATGGGCCGAAGAAGCCCAAAGGAAGTAAATGGACCGAGGAAGCCCAAAGGAAGTAAATGGGCCGCAGGCTCAAGGGAAAAAGAAAGGGACACTAGAGCCCATAAGTAAAAACACCAGTGGCCATGTTAAGTCACTAGGGAAGGAATGAAACGGCAGGCTTGAAAAGAGGCCTAGCAGGAGTATATCGTCACGGCAGGAAATGCCAAGTAATGAGGTAGGACATGAGGGCAACCAAGAAATAGGCCAAGAGAAATGTAAAACCCAGTATTAAGAGAAGCCCAGCCCCAAAGGGAAACAGTGAAATATACAGAATGACCCACGTAAAAGAACAAAGAAGCATGGTAGACAATGCAAACAAAGCTCTAGATCGCAGCAAACACATGAGCCGTAGGCAGATTTTGAATGTACATAACAGGAAAGCACGCGCAAGGCCCAGGCACCACCAGCCTGTACCTAGCCAATATGGGACGTGGTGGGGCCGTGGGTCAAAGGTAAGAGGTAAGAGGGAGGGGTGTGGTTTGGTGGTGGGGAGAGGAGAAAAGATCTATTTTGCGGTTCCTGTCCAAGCCCTTTTGGGAGGTACGTCCTGATGGGATGACAGACCACCCAAAAGAGGTAAGGTTGGGGTGGGAAATGTTGGGTGCATGCCATGGGGAGAGAGAGAGAGCATTTACGCCATGGCAGGAGAAAGTGCCACGGCGGACTAAGAAACAACACAAACCTGCCTTTGTTTGGCGAGAGTTAGTGGTACACAGACGAGCTCCTGGGTGGTCGGCAAGTACGCCCAGACTAGATAAAGGCCGTTAAAGGGTAAAGTGATAAAATCTGGTCATGGCAGGCCCTATAAAGGACCTTTGCCGTGCCCTGTAAAAGGGATAAAAAAACAGAGGAACGGGAAAGTAAAAGGAAAAACAAAAGAAAAAGAAAAGAAAGAAGAAAAGATAAGAAAACGAACAGGAAAACAGAGAGAAAGAGTGTAATGGGCATGCACCAGTAGATCGGTTCCCTTCTCTCCCCCTTAAAATCCCACTCTCTGGGAGATGATTAAGTAATAGGAATTCCTTTAGGCATTTATCATTTAGGTCCGATTCCCTCAAAGTCAATAATTCCTGTGGCAGGATATTCTCTTAGGGGATTAGTTTCATTGAGAGGAAGCGTTCTTCCTCTTTGGTCCTTTGCCATTGTGGATCCAAACTTTACTTTATATTTATTTTTGATTAACTTCTATTGTCGCTTAATCAATTACTCTTTTTGTAAAAGCCGTTATTATCATTACTATTGTTATTACTGTGATTGTCATAGAAATAGAGATCATTCGGTCATTTTTCCATTAAGAAAAGGGTCACTGTACTCTGTTTTCTTTATTGTTATCATATCTGCTGCCGTAAGCTATTTGTAACAGCTTTGCTTGCCGTGAGAACATTCCTGGCAGACAAGGCTTAGTTTGCGCACAAGCCGGCCCAAAGTGAGTTACAGTTGGGCCGGTCTTAACTCTCTTACTCAGAAATATTCGGGCTCATTACCGCAGGAGGCAGCCCAGCCCAACCTAAAACACAAAAAGGCCCCTACAATACTTTCCTAATGGTGATATTCTTAAAGCTAAGCTTGGAAGCAGCCGCTCCTACGCCTAGAGAAGTATTTATAACAGCTTTGAGGTAATTCGGAGAGGCACAAGATGGAGAGTTGAAAATGGGAAAATGATCCACATTTGGGATGATAAGTGGCTGCCTACCCCAATCACATTCAAGGTAATTTCCCGCCCTTAAGACTTTGACGACTATCCTATGGTCTCTTCCTTTATTGATGAGGATTCTAAAAGCTGGAAAGTTAATCTAGTTAGAGAGCTTTTCCTCCCTTTTGAGGCTGAGACTATCCTAAGAATCCCCTTAAGCTTCTCCTTACCTGAAGATAGAATTATTTGGGTGGTAAACAAAAGGGGTGAGTTTTTTGTTAAAAGTGCTTATCACATTGCAGTTAACATTGTTGATACACATGCCGTTGGTGAAAGTTCCTTGGGTGATGTGAGAGCCGCTTTCTGGAGAAAGATTTGGCACCTAAACCTCCCTGCAAAAATCATAATCTTTGCATGGAGGGCTTGCATGAATGCCCTTCCAACCATGCAAAACCTTCATTCAAGAGGTGTTATCGTGGGGGAGATATGCCTTCTTTGCAACCATAGCTATGAAAATACCTCTCATGCCTTAATTCACTATGAACTTGCTGCCAAGGTTTGGTGTAACTGGACTGAGTGCCCTATAAAGCTCCTTGATTCTAATTTTGACATCTCTGATATTGCCCTTGAATTGCTCAATTTTGGTACTATTCAAGACCTAGAAGTCTTGTTCTCTACAGCCTGGTTTATTTGGTATAATAGAAACCAAGCCATTCATGAGGCAACCTTTAGGCATGCTCTTTAAACATAGGAATTGGCTAAGGGGCTGGTTCAGGACTTTATTAATGCTAACTCAACTTACCCATAGCAAGTCCACCCAAGCCAACCTGGTTGGACAACTCCTCCTTGTGGCCTTTATAAAGTAAACGTGGATGGTGCAACCTCTCAAGACCACCGACCCTCAAGCATTGGCGCAATTATAAGAAACTTTAAGGGTTCAGTCACTGCAGCCATGTGCAAATCTCTCCCTTCGCAGTACTTAGTGGTAGAAGTTGAAGCTTTTACTTAGGAGAACGGGGTTCTTCTTGCCCAAGAAATGAACCTCACGGATATCATAGTGGAATCTAATTTTCTCTCCATTGTCCATTCCGTCCAAAAGAGGGAGATTCATGGAGCTTTTGGCCACATCATTCAGGGGACGCTATCAACTCTCTCTACCTTTCATTCTTGGAAAATTCCGCACTTGAAAAGGGAGTCCAACAGGGTAGCTCATGAGCTTGCCCACCTAGCTAGAGCTAGTGGGGTAACTCAGATTTGGAAAGGGATGGTCCCTCCTTGTATCCAATTTATGCTTAGGCAGGAATGCCTTTAATTGTCTCTTTCCCTTGTACTTCTCTCCTGTTGTACTTCATTTTCTTTGTGATTTGAATTTCAATTCCCAAAAAAAAAAAAAAAAACATAATAAAAAAAGTATTATATTGTTGATGTAATGCCAATCATATTTATAATCACATTATTTTGTAAATATTTTGTAATAAAGTTGGAAGTAGGTTTGATTTTTTAATTAATTTATTATGTTATTGATGTGGTAGTAATCATGTTTATTGCCATATCAATTTGTAATGTTTTTAATTAAAGAGCAAAAATTAAGTATGTTTCCCAATTAAATTCAAGTACTTTTTTTTTTTTTTTTTTGAGAGAGAGAAATTCAAGTATCAACTAATAAAATACAAACATCGCTATATTTTTCAGAGGCAATTAATTTCAATATAACTTATGTATGAATTTTATTGGGGAACCATATGTATCACTTAAGTAACGATATCTAAAGTTTACCATTTGTAAAACTAGTAGTAGCTTGAGCAATTTTCTTGTTGATATATATATATATATATATATTTTTTTTTTTTTGAGTTACACAAGTTAATTAATATCCTAATTTTGTCTCTACATGTTCAGTAGTTTTAGGACCACAAATTTTTTTTTTTGGTCACAACTTTGCCAAAATTTTAATATGATAAATTGAGAGTTGTTGGCTGTCACTTCCACATGGATGATCATTATTTTTTCTTCACTATTCACAGATTACTACATCAAAGTTGTGATTAAAAAAAATTGTAATTCTAGAGTTTCTTATGTTTGTTTGTAAATCATCTTATTCAATGGAGTTTGGCTTCCCTCTATCCTTTTTGTACGTTAGAGATGACACAGGACTAACACTTAGCATATAGAATATAGTTACGTGCCAGTCTCTTGTGCATAAGATGGAAGCCCTGCTCTGTTTAATAAACACTTTACATTTTATATTCTTTTTGGATAATTAATTCACGTGAAAGTTTCTACATTGGCTATTGATGCTTGTGAGTTTAAATGTGCGTTTAGCTCCAAATTAAAAAGTTAGCTTATTTCACTATTCAGCTTATTTTTACTACTATTTATAGGCTCCATGCACTTTTTGGTACTATTTTTGAGTCCTACTGTATTATTTCAGTTAACGTTTACATTTATCTACAGTACTTTCAGCAAAAAATTTTCAATTTCAGCAAAATAAGTGGATTCTAAAGAGACGCTAAACTAAGCTTGTTTCTAACTCATCTTATTTGCTTAAAATTAAATTTTTGTCCCTCCTTTATATAAGTTGGCCGAACAATGTGCACATAAATAGCAAGAAATTATTGGCACTCAACAGGCTTATCCCCTTTTCACGTGAAGAGCGAGCTCAAATCATGAGTCCCATATAGAGATCCACCCTCATGTGCCAAGGGAATGGAGTTTGCCTATGTGGACTTATTATTTCATATTCATTGTCCATTAAGTTATTCTTAGTTTCACCAAAGTATTATCAAAAGTATTGATTCTCACAAAAAGTATCAAAAGTATTATATAATAATAATTGTAGGGATATAGCCAATCATATGTCCAATTTTATAATTTGCTAAATTATGCGATTTTGTGTGGTGAACATACATTTTTTGCTTTGTGCAACCCATCACTTTACATAAATCACTCACAATCACACAATTTAGTAAGTTGTGAAATTAAGTATAGAAATGGTTGTGTTCGTGAGTGGACTCATTAGATATAGGGAGCGGCACTGCAAGGGTTTGATGTTGTAGCATTTGGTATGTGTGAGGAACTTAAAAAGCAAGGTTAAGGGTTTGATATTGTAGCATTTGGCATGTGTGAGGGACAAAAAACAAAGTTTTGGCTTATGCATTAGTGTGAGACCATCTTTTAGTGTGCTAAGGATTTGGTTTAATTTATGTTTTTGACAGTTAGTTAGTATATGTGACATTTTTATTATTGATAATGGGTTTTTTTTTTTTTTTTTTTTTTTGTTAGGGTTCCATGTTGATGCAAGAGACATCTCAAACTATGTAACATGGATGGAGGACCATCCAAGTTTTATTGAGCAAGCTATTTCTCATGATGTATTGATTTCATCTTATGAATAAAATTTTTATAATTCTCTTAAAAAAATTAATACCAATATTTTTAATCATCGATCACTTCCTTAAGATACTTAAAGGAATCCCTTTGTCAACCAAAGTAGAACTAGTTATTCTTTTTTCATGACATAAATCTATATGAAAATTAAACAACAACTAGATAGCATTACACCTAACCTTGGAACTAAGTTTTTAGGTTTCTCTCCGACTTGATTGGACCTGGGCGAGACTCTTTGACAATATCCAAAATATTGTTTTAAAGACTATGACAGAAGATTAAAAGGCTTAATTTTAAGAGAAGTGTTACGTCGACAACATTTTCATAACATTTTTTGAGTAAAACTAAAATTAAAATATAGTCCTTAAAAATATAATGATATAGCATTGTACATCAGGTTATTATACTTAAACTGTGATCCAAAATCATTGTACAATTATTTTTAATTGAATATTAAAAATTACTATAATTCAAAAAAATAATTAAGAAAAAAATATTTTAAGCATATTTTTTTCTTAAAGGAGAAGTATCCTAAAAATTATTCTATGAATATTAAAAGATAGATTAATTATAAAAAAGACAAAGAATGGACATGGCCCTCATAAACAACAATTTAATTGAAACCAAATTAAACTCACATCTTCAATTCATTTTCTTTTTCTAATTATTGTTTTAATTTTTTAATATCAATAAATCACGTACTATACTCCCAAATTAATTCTTTGGGTGATGCCATTCTAATTATAGTGGAAAAGCTGTATAGAGATTGAAATTCACGTTATTTTGTAACCTAAAGAATAATAATTACGCCGCATGAAACAAATGTCACAAATTTGAATCTCTTATTCCCTATCTTTTCCTTGCTTAGCCAAACAAAAATGTGATCAGAGAAAAGATGTTCTCAACTATTGCATATTTTACTATTCTTAATTTGTGTGTTAATTTTATTTCAAGACATCCACTGATGCTAAACTGATCAAGTGCATCTCTCTCTAGTGTTCAAGTGCATCTTTCTCTCATAATATCTCATGTCCTTCTGAATTGTCATCTTTATATATGCTTAAAATTTCCTATAAATGGGATACAAGCTTGGTGTCAAAAGTGGAGGGTGGATGTAAGGTTTGTAGGGGGGTGGGCCTGGATTGGGGTATTGGGCAAATTCTTGCCGCACTAGGCCCGAGTTGTTTCTGGGTGAGGAGTCGGGACCGGCCCAATTGGAGCACACCTTAGCCCGGCTTGTGCGCAAACGTTGAGTCCAAGTCCAAGGGAAGACGCTGCGAAGTGGGCTTATCCTTTGTTCCTACTACAGGAACTTTTCTTCAGTTTCTACCACAGGATTGACTTTTCTGCCACAGAAGAAACTATTCTCCAGTTCTGCCACAGGTTTAACTTTTCTGCTGTGCAGCAAGACTTTCTACCGTGTAGTAAAACCGTCTGCCGTGCAATAAAAGTTTCTGCTATCTACCTGCTGTGCAACAAAACTTTCTGCTATGCAATGAAGCTATCTGCTATGCGATTAAGCTTCCTGTCGTAAAGCCTCCTACCGTGCAATAGAGCTGTCTGCCGTGTGAATGACTACTCTTCATTTTTACTGCAGAAATACTTTTCCACTTCCTTGGCCTGGCTTGTGCGCAAGCCACACCACGTTTGCTAAAATCTGTTTATAAGCTTATAGCAGGCAGAGTCATTGTTAAGAGGTTATGGCAAGTAGACAATATATAGAAGACGTAAAGAAAATGCAGTCACTATTTCTGCCACAATAAACAAGATAAATAACTTAAAAGGCCTCGCTTTTAAAGAATAACACTTAAACAAAGGATTAGAGCGGGATTAGTAGAGTAAAAAGAATGAGTCTGCCACACCAAGTATCACCGCGGGACTCTAACCAGGGAAAGGAAAACTGCTCCCTCAACGCAAGTAACTTCAAAGGCAAAATTAATTGCTTTGAGATATCAGCCCCAAATGGTATATGCCCGAGTAAAAGTCGTATTTCCCTCCAATGGAGGACAAGGCTATTGAGGGAGAGAGGGGGTTAACCCATTTGGGTGCATGCCTGCCATAAAACGCTCTGTTTTCTTTCTTTCTTTTGTTCTCTGTTTTTCTTATCTTTTCTCTCTGTTTTCTCTCTTAGAATTCTTGCCTTTCTTTTCTTTTTTCCTTTCTTTCTTTCTTTTCTTTTGTTTTCTCTTTTTTTTTTAATTCCCCTGTTTTTTCCCTCTTTCCCCTCCTCCCTTGTACACAGCTACGGGTCTCTTATATAGAGCCTGCCGTGACCGATTTTACTATTCTAGCCCTTTAATGGCCCTTGTCTGGTATGGGAACCTTTTGCCAACCACTTACCGAGTTAATGGTTCTGACTATCACCATTGACCTGTGGCTTTCAGACAACGACGACTCCTTTTCTACTCGTCCAGTGTGTACCCTCCCCCTCTTGGTCTCTCATGGCATGCACCCAGTGGTTATTACCCAGCCTTGCCTCTTTTGGGTGGCATGTCATCCCAGCAGGACTGTGCCCACCGAAAGAGCCTGGGCAAGAAACACAAGAATAGGTTTCCACTCCTCTTCCCACCGCCAGACCGTGCCCTCTCCCATGACCTCACCTTTTCCCATAGTGGCTGGGTATAGGCTGGTGATGCCTGGGTCGTACGCATGATTTACCTTCTTGATGTTTCATACGTTTGCTGAGGTCTGAAAATGGGTGCGCATATCCTGCTGTGCGCTTTTTGGCATTTTCTGGTGTGGATTGCATCTCTAGCAGGCCAACGTTTATGACTTGTCCCTTTCTTTGGAGAGTTGGGCCTTGTTGGATCATTGGGCCTCCCTTTAGTTTGGGTGTTTGCTTCATGGCTTGGCATCTCCTGCCATACCAGATTGTTATTCCTGCTGCTTATCTCAATCCTGTCGGGCCCTTTTGGGCCTGCTGTGTGTTTTTCTTCTCAACTTTCACGCCTATCTTTTTTATACAAAAGGATTTGAGCCTTTGTGGGCCAAATGATGTTGACTGGATCAAAAGGGTCTTGGGCCCAATTTATTTTCATTTGTTGAAGCCATCCTGCTAGAGAACTGTATCCTGCGGCAGATCTGTATTCTGCGGTAGACTTGTATTCTACGGCAGATTTGCGTTTTGCAACTTACTGGGCTTTCTTATTCATGGGCTTTTGGATATGGATTCACAAAATTGGGCATCAACAAGGTTCAATCCTAATTTTTTGCGTTTGATGAAAACAGTGACATTCTTCTGTTTAACAACATTTGGACCTCCCAAAATTTCGAAAGAAAGATTAGGGTAAATCACAAGGCCACATAAAACAAAGCTCCTTAGTAACTTGATTTTTCCAAATGTTGCTACAGTGGTTTGAGCGATGTTGCATTATGAATTTGTGATGGGTAACCCAAAAATGGGGAGATGATGCCTCATCAAATGTGCCTTACAAGGCTTGATATTTGTAACAACTAAGGTATTTTGAATATTGGAACAAACTACAAATCCATCTGTATTTTTTTATTAGTCTAATCATGGTAGCCAAAGAGTTAATCAGCCCTTTTATAGCCTAACAGGAAACACAATTTGAAAATGAAATAACATCTTGAAAATGATTACAACTTACAAGTACAAAACAAAGCATTCTTGATAAACGTTATTTATATACAATGAGCTACTATGAAAACTTAGAGCATCTCGGGACAATTTTCTCAATATTAATTGTGAGGTTGAATTTATTCAACCATGTGTTGGCTCTATTCCATACCAAATTTGCTTGTAATTTTAACCAATATTAGATAACATGTATTTAGGTGGGAATAATGTAAGGGTTGTGTGCGAGAGAGTGTGAAGAAATCCAAGTGTGTGAGCCTTTAGAGGATTCTTGCGACTAGATCTAGCGAGTGACTTACGACTAGCAATTCGCCAAAATGCCACACGTGTGAGGTATGCAGGAAGCTGAAGGGTCTTAATAGTTGGAGTGCTACAGGACAATAAGTAAAGTTTGACTTGACAGTTGTCTCGCGACTTAAACTCATGACTCTTTCCAGTCGCGAGAGTGAGTCGCCAGAATACCTTGTTTTGCAGAAAAACGACTTTTCACATTCCTCATGTACCTTACTATAAATACTCTAATACTCACAAAATGTTAGAGAGCTTTTAGAGAGAATTTTTAGAGAGAAACCCTAAAGAAAACCAAGATTGACTCATCCACAATTTTAGACATTTGATTCTCCAAATTCCTCTACTCACCCTCTCCGTTGACATACCCTTGAGAGGTTTATTAGCCAAATCCTTATCTCACCATACCCATATCAGTGAGGAGGTATTTTGGTACTTGGGAAGCAGTTCAGAGATGATCAATTCACTTGGTTGATGCAATGGGCTTATTGCGGGATCTGGAAAGCTAGAGAAGGCATGATTAGGCTTAACCAGTTAGTAGCAGGAGTTCAGAGGGTTTAAATACATTGGGTAGACTAGGTTTGGAGGGTCTTTTGTTATTCGTGTACTCCAACTTTATTCTCTAGTAGATCATTTTACCGCTTAGAAGGCGGCAGAGAGGTTTTTCGCTGAGTTTTTGGTTTTCCTCTTCGATAACACACGTGTCGATATTATCTTTGTGTTTGCATCTCTCTAACCCTTACTATTATCTTTTAATTGCTACTGTGTTGTGATATATTATGGTGTAGAGTTGTTTATTTGATTGGGTTTTTGCTTGTACCTATTATTCCGCACATCTATTGGATATAAGCTTGTGTTGGTTTAATTTGATATAGGGGGTCTAAATATTCATTAGTGTTTTACACACTAATTGAACTTTCATTAATAAAAGGGATAAATACTGTAAAAGCTTTTGATCATGACCCATATACTTGGCATGTTATCTTGAGAACTCTAGTTCTTCCTTGTTAAGGACAAGCTCTAGTTCTGAGCAAGTTTCAACGATGGTTGATGATGCTGAAGACGAAAGTGTGAGACTGCAGGATGTGTTTGGAGTGGATATATTGTTTGATGTGCCTGTGTAACACTGAGTAGAACCTGTGTATACTATTTTTGGTTAGCATTCTGTATAATCAATGTTAGAATTGGTCCGACTCATTCACAATAATCAAACTTACCCATTTATCAGAAGTTCAATTCAAAGAAGTCAGCATGGTCATGCATATATGGAGCTACGCAGGAGGGTCAAATGATGTAAGATATGCCTTTTAGTTCTACCACACTGTTGTGCATCTCGCCTTTACTCCACTCAAAAGATTAAGGAATGCACAGTTATCAGAATCTATCAGAATAGTGGTAGTTCAAACTAAAGTCATATTTGTTAGTAATACAATTAATGTCTAAACTAATTTATACCAATCGATAAGAGAAAATAGAAGTCAACCTACAGAGGTATATGTCCATTAATTACTTTATCTACTAACTTTAGGAAATTATTCTCCGAACTTTTGTATCAACTGGGGCACCCAAACAAGCTGGCCTCTTAGTTAAGACAACAAGGCTGATGAGAAGAGACGGCTCCGACAGAATACACATGGGAATTCCATTAATTGATGTTAGTATTATTACATGCTTTGGTAGAGATATGTAGAAGAGATTAAGATCCGAGAAATGAAATCAATGTATATAAGATAGTTAATCTTCATATGTATACCTCAGTGTACAGTCAAGTGATCAGGTCACTGGAACGAAGGGCTCTATGAGGCCAAGATAACGACATAAGATTTGATTCAGTTTGGTAGAAAAGAACCCATCTTATTGTATATAGATAAGCGATGGAAGTGACTATGCCCATTTCCACTAAAACCTAGCTTTGCTCAAATACCCAACAAGTTCGGCGGGAACATTAAGAATGGACAAAGATTGTTTCAAATGAGGGACTCCCTTGGTAATTAGGTTCAGCCAGAATGGTCCCAACTGGATGATAATATAATAACACCACGTGCAATACATCTGTTTGTATTGACATACGTATCACCATATGAACCTCCAGAAATACATTCTGTTGACAGCAGATAGTCTTCCCTTTCTGCAGAATTGGTTCGTAGATAGAACAAAGCAGCCATATCTCCCTTGCTTCGGCTTTAGGTCGAAAATAAATTTCAATGCCTACATAAGGTAGCATAAGAATTAAACAAGAGACTGAAGAACTATAGTTTGTAAGGAAACTCCTGGATATAAAGGGAATGCTGAACAATAAAACCCAGTTTAGACCTTACAAAAGCACCTAATTGTGAAAATGGTGATGAATCATGATAAATTATTCTATAGATCTAGCAAATTATTTTATATAAGTCAATTCTTAGAGAAGACATTCTATTGTTGCAGCGGATGAGGTCACTAATTATCAAGATTGGACTCTTATATAGAGGCAGCAATGATTTCTCTACTGACCACCACACTTCACATTCTGATGCAATTGGCATTAGCTTTTGATGTTTTCCTCGATACCAGCACACAGAATCGAAAACTAAAATGGCATTAAAGAGAGTATCCAACTACTCCCGTCTGGAAGTGGACTTCAAATTTACCCATTTAAGTAAAAATCTGTCAACTTTTCAAACCTGCATAAACAAACATTCAACATGAATTCAGTCACAACAAGAATAGAATTACATTTTCCAGTGGCCGGGTTATATGCATCACAAGAAAAAGCACTTCAGTGAGTGATAGTAAAGCTTAAAGCTGGACAGTATTGACTAGGCACAAATTTGTTCAACCTTGATTAGCAATTAGCTAATATCCCTGATTCTTTTCTGGGTAGACTGCAAAAATAATTTACGTAAGCATTTAAGATTTAACATTCATACCTGTATGGTCTAACTTTTTCCCTAAATTTGTGATGCCTCCCTCAATTTTTTCAAATCAGTTTGCAAATTCTCACAAAATAATCATTATCCTATGCAAGAAAACTGCGTATCTTATTTCAACTTATCACTGACAATGAGGCTTCAAGTGTAGGAAATACAATTCAAATTGGATAAAAGCATAGCTATGATATTTTAGAGTCTTAGTCATAGAAAATTTCATTGATAGAAGTTTTCAGCCATATTCCTGAGAAATACACATATTGTATTCATTGAATAATTACAAACAAAATTCAGCTTACAAAGACTTATGTCCATTGCCTTATCTGCAATCTGTAGGCTATTTACCCTCCATACAGTAGTATGAAGTGGAGCACCCAAACAGGTTGGCCTATTAGTTAAGACAAAAAGACTGACAATAAGAGAAGACTATAATAGAAATTTGAAAATCCATTAATTGAAGCTTACTATTATATGCTCTTTGCAGAGATTGGTCGCAGTGATTATCTGTGAAATGATTTTAACAATCGATCAAGTGTGCAAGATGGAAAGTCACCAGATGTATATATTAACTTGATCACAGACAAAAAACATGCATCAAATTTGAGTTTCAAGTTGCTCTTCTTAATTCGGCTCTTCAATTTCTTGCTAGTTTATGCCATTGATTATTACTAACGTTTGAACATTGATTATTATATGATGATAATCAGTATGTAAGGCTAATCCTAGATGTGTACCTCATAATCTAGAAAACTACTGAAGTCACTGCTACAAAGTTAGGAAACCATAACACAGGATTTGAACAGTGGACAAATTGTCAGGAATCTTGCATATTCAAAAAAAAAAAAAAAAAAAAAAAAGAGTTATTTCTGATATTATATATATAGGAGATAGAAGTGAACATGGTGAAAAGTGTATATGCTGGAAAAGCCTAGGCCTTACTTGATGCATTGTCGAAGTGATACCTAATATACCCAATTGACACTTGCAGGTACATTCAAGTTATGGTTCTAGTTGACCTATAACCAGAAGTTTTTTAGGAAAAAATAAAAAGAAAGAAAAACTGAAGACAATAAAATTAGCTTAGCTTGAGAATAAATATAACTGCAATTATGAAGTAATCCAATGATGAGTAATACAGCTTACCCAACATTATAATTTGATCTCAAAAGAAAAAAGTTGTTAACCCTCTCGTTTAATTTGATTTGAATCTCAAGTTAAACTTCCTTATAGTGCACATTGTACAGCAAACCGAACTTTAAGGTCATCTACAAATTTGTTTAAAATAGAATAAATAATTTGTCACTGAGCATTTCTCATGTTTAAAACTAACTTTAGATGAATTCATAACATTAATAAACTTTGGAGAAGCTTTAATATGAATAATGAAAGAGCACTAATTAATCCAAAATTGGTTAGTGAAAACTTAACAGTGAGGACAATGTATTAATGTAATAGTAAATAAAGAGCCCTAAACAATGCATTGGTAGACCAGAATACACACACACAAATGATCTCAAGAAGTTTAGAATTGTTTGTTCAAACAAAAATACTTGATTTTTTTTTTTTATTGGATGGAAAATTCAAAGATCTAAGTATGCTATGCAGAAAAATATGCTAAAGTATATGAGCACACAATTTTGAACAAAAATTATGGAAATTAATAATTAAGTGCATAAGCTAGTCCATTCAAAGTGATATATTAAACATAAAGACATTTGAGCAAAATACCAATTTTAGATTCTTTGAGCTTAGCATAGGAATCAAAAGTTTATCTATATACTTGGAACATGGGCAATCTTGACCTATCGATGCTGAAGTACATAACCTCTAGTTTGAAGGATTACCATCATGGCAGCATTTGTTATCTAGTGGGGCACCACACCCTTGCTGGTAGATATCTCAGCTTCTTGCAACTGTTTATAGACATTTCATCAAATAATTAAAGGTTCTGCAACTATAGTGGAAAGTCATCCACTCTTGTTTACTCTTTTTAAAGTAGATGAGTCAGCAACTTGAGCTTAGGCACACATTATGTTTGATTTGTGTGCAGCTTGATATGTCCGACATCCTTTTAAAAAAAAAATTAAATTATTAAAAAGGCTCCACTAAGAATACAACAACCATTTTTTCAGTATTAAGTGCATTTACTTATGAAACCCTGAAAAGAATCTGACGAGGTTATGGGAAGGTTTTGTTTTGTCATTTGCTGGTTATGACAATCTATAGTAATAGAAAAAATTTAGATTTCACAATCTATAATCTAGGAATAAATCCATGTATGTCATTAGAAATGGAAAAGAAAAAAGATCCAAAATGAAAAACAAGGAAAGAGCAAATTAAGAAATGTGTACATCATTCTGAAGAATTCCATATAACACAAATATGGTCATCAACACTCCCTATTGCAGTCAATTTTCCACTAAAATATAAAGGAACAATGAATTTGAAAAGAATAACAAATTTAGTGAATAGTATACAAAGTTGAGAATAGGAAAAAACAAAGATTGATAATAAAATTTGTTGGAAGAGAAACAATAGAAGAGAAGAAGAGAACTCACAAATCCTAATGAGAGAAAAAAAGAAAAAAAAAAGAAAAAAGAAAAAAGAAAAAAAAGAAGAAGCACTAGAATCAACTTGAAAGTCCATTTTTTTTTTTGTTGTTGTGATTTTTGGATTATGACCAATCTTTTGTCTGTAATTTAAGGCTTCACAAGATTATAAGTTAAAATAATTGCTTAGCCACTGTGCCAAAATTTTCACTTAGCTTTCTATAGAGAAAAATCGCACCTTTCTTTACAAGAAGGTAGGGTGCGCTCTTGTTCTTGGGCTTCAATTCTTGAAAAGACATGAAGATGCCCCACTAATGTTGCAGAAGTTACAAGAAACGTTGCTTTCTGGGTGAAAAGTATTAACCACATTAGTTGCCATTCGCCCAATAGGGACTAGACATCATGGGCTCTTTCCCGACAGCGGTAAGGCAACTAAAATTTCTGGTAGTTAGTATCGACTACTTCACCAAGTGGGTGAAAGCGGAGGCCCTGGCCACTATCACGGAGAAAAACATTCGAAGCTTTGTTTGGAGGAATATTATCTGTAGGTACGGGATACCAAGAGTGCTTGTCTCCGACAATGGAAAACAGTTCGACAACAACGCATTTAGGAACTTCTGTTCAGAGCTGGGTATCAAGAATCATTACTCCTCGCCCACACACCCACAGGCCAACGGACAAGTCGAGGTTACGAACCGAACCCTGCTCAAGATAATCAAGACCTGGCTTGAGGGGGCAAAGGGCATCTGGCCTGACGAACTACCAAGCGTCTTGTGGGCATATCGTACAAAAGTAAGAGTACCTACTGGAGAAACGCTGTTTCGACTGGCATATGGGACTGATGCTGTCATCCCAGCGGAGGTAGGGCTTACGAGCTACTGCGTGGAGAATTACAGCGAGGATAAGAACGAAGAGGCCTTGCGGTTCCAACTAGACTTGGTGGACGAGGTCCGGGCTACAGCAGAGCAGAAGTTGGCGCGATACCAGAATCTCATGGCAAAATATTACAACTCCAATGTCAGACATAGAGACTTTCAGATCGGGGATCTTGTGCTACGAAAAGTAATGGGAGCGGCTAGAGATCCTTCGCAAGGAAAGCTCGGCCCCAACTGGAAGGACCATACAAGATCTCGTCATGGCAAAGAAAAGAGACCTACCACCTTGAAACTCTGGATGGACAGAAGCTGCAACACCTGTGGAATACGGAGCATCTACGGAGATACTACCAGTAGAGGCGACATAAAGAGCATCATCATCGCTTCCCCAATTTTCAGTTTATTTCTGAGTTTTCATTAGCTTTTACTTCAAACAGCTATTTCTATTATTTTGTTTTACTTTGAACAAATCTTTCTACAAGTGCTTTTTTAAGCCTAAGGGGGCAGGCACCATTTTTCCTACATGGTTTCTTTCAATATGAGAAAATATTCAGACTACTGCATTTTTCCTTATTAAATCTACTAAGTCCCATAGAGGACGGATAAAAATTTTTTGTCCACATGATGGATGGGTCATCCCAGAAGGATGAAAATCCTAGGTCCCATAGAGGACGGATAAAAACTTAGTCCACATGACGGACGGGTCATCCCAAGAGGATGAAAATCTACTAAGTCCCATAGAGGACGGATAAAAACTTAGTCCACATGACGGACGGGTCATCCCAAGAGGATGAAAATCTACTAAGTCCCATAGAGGACGGATAAAAATTTTGTCCACATAATGGACGGATCATCCCAGGAGGATGAAAATCCTAAGTCCCATTGAGGACGGATAAAAACTTAGTCCACATGACGGACGGGTCATCCCAAGAGGATGAAAATCCTAAGTCCCATAGAGGACGGATAAAAAACTTAGTCCACATGATGGATGGATCATCCCAGGAGGATGAAAATCCTAAGTCCCATAAAGGACGGATAAAAACTAAAGTCCACAAGGTGGACGGATCACCTCAGGAGGGTTAAAAACTAAAGTCCACAAGGTGGACGGATCACCTTAGGAAGGTTAAAATCTAAAGTCCACAAGGTGGACGGATCACCCCAGGAAGGTTAAAATCTAAAGTCCATAAGGTGGACGGATCACCTCAGGAATGTTAAAGTCTAAAGTCCACAAAGTAGACGGATCTCCTCAAAGAGGATTAAAACAAAGATCATAGGGTGGACGGGTCCCCCTAGTACGGCTAAGATCCAAAGTAGACGGATCAAATAGGACAGTGTTTACCTTAGTCTGATGGGCCAAAAGGTGGACGGTATAATTCATTAACCAAATTAAATAAAGTCAACTGGTGAATCATAAACAACAAAACAAATAAACCAAACGAATAAGGTGGCGAATTAAGTTCCCATAAAAAGGAAATGTTTACAATAAGAACATAACGGAGTCATGAATTGTTCTCTAAATAGCCTTACATTTTAAATATAAATATCATAATAAGATAAAACGAAATTTAATCTAAATTAGGGGGCCTCTTTCTCTTCACTAAGACGGGCTTGGTCACCCTTAAGTTAATTTTCAGTAGCTTGCTGATCTACAGGAGCACTTTGACCATCCTTAGGGTCACCTTCAATAGTTTGATGGTCTCCATTTGCATTGACGGGGGGGTTCTCGCCAAACAGCTTGTCAGTATCCTCGAAATGAGCAAGACGGGTGACCGAAAGTTCAGGAGCGTTAATGTTGACGGATGACAAATCAAGGTCAGGATATAACGCCTTCACTTGACGGACAGCTTCATCAAAACTGTCACCATAAAACTCTCCGAGCTCGGACAAAAGGGCATCGGAGTCGCGGTACTCTTGTATGGCAGCATCCTTTGCCAAACGGAGCTCTTTTTCTTTATCTACAAGTACCTTCTTCAGCTCCTCTGTCAGCTTGTAATATTTGTCCCTCTCCGTCTCTGCCATTTTGAGTTTCTTCTCCTAGACGACCTTCCAGGCCTTCAGCTCGACGAGCTCTTCCTCTGTCATCTTGGCTTTATCCCATAAACGGCCTAAGGTCGTCTCGTGATTGAGGCACCGTCCCATTAAGCCCTTCACCATGACCATGGTTTGAAAGTTGGGAAATAATTTAAAAATCAAAGGTAGTAGTAAGACGGATGAAGGATAAAAGAAGGTAAGTCGGACGGAGTTTACCTGAGCTATGCTGAACAGACTCGTCTCACCCATAGCCTCCGTCGAGTGATTACCCAAGTCTTCATAATCCTCGGAGGTGATGATGGAGGAAAGATGTTCCAAAGCATATTTGGGGTCGTCTCGGAGAAGTGGAGGTGGCTTCTTAAGGTTTGAAGACGAACCCTTCATAAGGCCTTTACCAGCCCCATGTTTTGGTAGGGTGGCCGTCTTGGCACCCTCAGCCATGAGCCCCACGACGGGTTCCAAAGAAACCTTCGGCTTCTTTGGGAGACGGTCTTCCTTGGATGGTTACTTTCTCTTTGCAGTGACCATCGTATCCTTTGGGTCAGTAGCATTGGCCTCCCTGTTTTTTGTAGCATTGGACTTTATTAATGACCTTCTCTTGGCAGCGTCCATTTCTGTAAGAATGAACGGATGAAGTTAGCTTCCTAAGACAAAGAATCAATCATTCAAGCAAGATAGGAACGACGGACTTACGCTGACGGATCCTTGCTTGGTATTTAATTGCTGCTAGTGTTGGTATAGGTCCATCACAATACCAACAAATGGTATCAAGATTGACCAACTTAGCCCAAGTCCTCTCCTCGGGTGTAGTCTTTTTGAAAATACCTTCAAGAAAACTAAATTCCTCAATGCTAACTTGTGGACGCCGTCGGACTGCACAGAAGAAGGAAGGACAGTTAGAAAAGCATTTGAAGTAAATTAAACGGTTGAGAAAAATCCTATCACATTAGGACGGACACATACCATTCTAAGACAATATGCCCCATGTTGTGTCAATAGGCATATGGTCCGTATCCCCTGGACGACACATCCATCCGTCACCCTCTAAGAAAAAATAATGACTCTTCCAGTCTCTGTTGGAGTCTGGGGTTTTGTATATAACCTTTAATAGTGAACTCCTAGGTACAAAATTGTATATACCCCTAGACTTGTCAATCTTATCCGGACGGTAGCAATGAAGAAACTCTCGCACCGTCAACCTCTTGGCCCCGTTTGACCAAGCACCATATAGAATCTCCATTGCTATGAAGGCCCTCCAGGCGTTAGGGGATATTTGGTTGACGGACAAACCCAGATACTTAAGCAGTTTGCGATGAAGGGAGCTCAGTGGAAATCTGAGTCCTGCCTTCAACATTTGCTCGTATACTCCAACACCGTCTACCCCTTCATAATAACATTTCTTTGATTTATAAGGCAGACGGATGGAAATGTTATCCGAAATCTGATAGTTAGCCCTAAGAGTTTTAAAGTGGGTATCCTTGATAGTTGATGTAAAATCATTAACCGTCCACTCTGGAAGCATGATGAACTCCCTTGGTCCATCAGCCCCTACGACGGGTCCTATTTGTTACTCTTCATCGTCATCAGACCCTAACTCTGGTTCGACCAATTTCATATCCTCATTTGTTGAGGACGGAGAAGAGGCGGACGGACTCCTATCGTCGCTTGGACTGTCCTGGTCTTTATGACCTGACGGGTATACCTCCTCATAGTCCACCCCGTCACAGACAAATGATTGATTACTGGACGCACTAGACATACCTACAATGATGACGAAACCTAAGACTATGACGGGTCTATGGAGAGGGAAAAGGATGTATGAAGTTGAGGTATAAAAATTAAGCTGACGGTGGAATGAAAGGACAAAAAAGCACTTACCAGTCAGTGTGTATGTGAACGGAGAAAATATGATGGTGACGGATGCTAGTGAGTAGGCAATGTAGTCTGACAAGGATGACGGATTGCGCTCTAACCAATGTGTTTCTGTGCAAAATGGAAAATGAGAGATGAAGGCTTGGTATTTATAAGGAAATTACACGGGAGACGAGGCGACGCCTCGATCCAAGACAACATCCAGTTGTAGAGCAACACGTGTCATAATGTTAGTTGGAAATTATGCCCTGGAATGGAACCATCAAAACCACAAGCCTCTGACCCATCATACCTTGGTCATGGATCGTCACCCCATGTGCCCTGTAAATACTGATGGACTCATGGGGTGAGGGGGCAACTGAAGAGGGAAAAATCTCCATAAATATGGGATTGACGGGCCGTCCTCCTGACGGGCCAACATCCTGACAGGCCATCACTTGTGGGCCGAGGCTGGATGGGTCCGATATCCACAGAACACATAAACGGAATTCTAGCACAAGTAAAGTTCTAGAAGATACGCTCATTACTGAGTCCTCTCCACAAGAAAACACCTTGTCCATCAAGTTTAGGATTATATAAGAAGAGTCCTATAAGGAATAGACTTCCGCGCCAAGGAGGAGAGGTCAACCCTTTACTACTATAAAAGCTCCAATACCCTCAAAAACTAAGGTACGCATAATTAACCTTCTCTAGCACTCTAGAGTCGAAGAAGTTCTAACTTGACCTTCGGAGGGTATTTGGCCGACACCACACCGGTGCTCTTCGCAAGGTTTTTCTTCTTTTTGTTGTGCAGGTTTACATTCGAGCGCGAGGGTATCGTGTGGCTCACTGGTGAATTTCTTGACATCATCACTCCTGAATGAAAATATCAAATCCACAAGGGGTTCTTGAATTCATAAGGGTTCTGAAATCCATCAGAGAGAAACAATTGAAATTTTTTTGTATTTTTATAAATATGAAAACTAAATTGCCTTGGAGGCTACAATAAGTTTAAATAGTAAAAAGAAAACCTAGGACAGCTAGAAAAACACCTAGAAAATCCTAATTCATGCTAATTATGAAATTGGGTAGCAAAATAGTGATTTTTACTAGAAATGAAATATTGAGATAATTGCAGAGATTAAAACTACTATCTTTAAGAGACATCCCAAAATAGATGGGACCTTATTTTTAATTTTAAACTAAAAGTTATTAAGAAAATAGATACTACTAAAAATGGCAGATACACAAATTTAAAGGGCTTAACGAAAGAATTTACCCGAAAAGAAGATTTGATCATGGTTGAACAAAATAAGTTTTACTCCTAGCCCTGTTTCCCTTCATGTCACCAAATTTCATACAATTCCACTGCTATCATCGATGATTTCTACTTGTACTTTTCTACTTCTTGAATTTCCCACACACTGACTTCTAGTGAGCTCTAGGAAAGTCTGTGTTGTTTGTTCTACATCACCCACCATAAAATTTTGCAGAAATTTATAATAAATAGGGGAAGAAAATGAATTTTTCCTATCCTTTCTACCCTGACTAAGTTTAGTAGGAAATGTCATATTCCATCTTTTCCCTGCCTGCGCTTTCATCAAACAGAACAAATTATGGCTAGTATTGATGTAAATTGTCTATTTTTCATTTTTGAATATGACATAGGTTCTTGGTAATTACTTATCCTTAATTGTATTTCAAAATTCTAGCATTATGTTTATTATGCTTAGTGCATTCTAACTTTTTCAGAAAAGAGAGCAATTATTGATCAAGATGTTACAAGTTTATAAGAACACCTTAACAATTGGCTAAAGCTCAAGAACATATAATATTGGGAAAATAAAAATAATTTTGTGGGAATTAAAACTTTCTCGTTGACACTTATGCAAGCATTATTATAATACTTTTAAAATAAAATCAAAAATCCATTTTTATGCATTATATAATGTTAAGGGAAGGGCAAGAAAAAAGAAAATAACAAAACCTTCACAAAAAAGAGAATTAGACAGTTGAAGTACCTAAACATGTTCGCACATTAGATGATCTAATTTGAAATACTAGTAGTGCGTCTTCCTATAGAAAAATCATTCCCAAATTATGTGAAAAACTTGAAGAAAGTAAATATGTCATGGAAGAAACAGCAAATAATTTATGAATAAAATTCTATATTTTATTCTAATATGGAAAAAAGAAATACTAGTACTAGAGAAGAGAGAGTAGAAAGTCAGTTTTGGATGGACTTACCACCAGCCTTTCTTGATAGCACATAAACTTCCTCTTGATAATGTAAATAATGAGGTGAGGCATTGTATGGGAGCACATGCATCAGCTTTGTTTAATAGAATCTTCCCCTAGGGCCATTAGTAGTAGATAAAACAATTATAATATATGATGATTATTCTGAATAACCTTTCTCATATGAAACATTGTGGTAGCACATGAACCAAGCACAAAAAATTTCTTAGTTTATTTTGATTAATGTACTAGGCCAGGGATTGATATCCAATAATTTGGCATTTATTTTATTGAGCTAAATCCGTAGTCTAGCTTATTGTAATTAATGTATGGAAGACTATAAAGTTTCAAGTATTTCAAAATTTGAACCCATCATGAATAAGGAAATTTTATATGATATTGAAATCTCAAATGCTAAGAGGTCAAGTCTTGGTGGGATGATTTTTTTTTTTTTTTTTTTAAATCTCAAATGCTCAATTTAATTAGTTAAATTTTAAATTTTCTATAGGGAAATGCATAATATATACACACCCTTGGTTGTCAAAGATTAAATGGCTAAATACACAAAATTTTGCTAAATTCATAATAGAGACAAAACATGTCAACAATTTTAGTTAGAAAAAACAAATAAAAAAGATGAGGTTGGTGATGATTTGCTAAGTTTTATTACATTCGGGACTAAATTGTATTGCATTATTACAAAATGGTGGTCTCAATTGTTTGGATATGAACAAAATGAGATTTCATAAGTTCTTGGCCCAGTTGACTAATAGAATACAACTAACACTAGTCATGCCAAAATAATTTCATAAGAATATTGGGAAAAAATTTTTATCGTACTTTTCTAAATAAAAAGTCAGAGAATGTCGTAGAAAAAATGATGGTGAAGTAGGGATCTTTGGAATGAATTAATACTTCATAAAAGAGAAGATATGAGAAAAACTTACAAACTTTGACGAACTTCTATTAAACTCCATTAAATTAATAAAATGTTCTTCCAACTGAATATAATATAGTTTGGCCTGCATATCAAAGCAATATATTTAATTAATAATTAAATATGTTTTTTTTCCTTTTCTGCCACCTGCTGCCATTAATTTTATCTTTTGAGATGAGAACAACACCACATGTGATATTTGAGAACTTGTCAGGCCTCAGGCGTAGTCTATTTGACCTTTTCTATTCACCTAAATCCACACTTTGGTAACTTGTGCAGAACTGAACCCAAAAGCCTAAAAATTTGTAGCTTCTTTTTACACTTAACGCAATAGAGCATAGAAAAATTCTATAGGTACTTAGTTCACAAAAGTTTTGTACGAAACAAAAAGTAGGAAAAAAAAGAAAATCAAGGTACTCGACTTTGTGAAGCTCAAGTACCATATTATTACACAAATTACAGGTCAGCAGCGCCACGCTGGTGACTCATCTAGGAACTCGAGTATTAAAAAAGTGGTAAAATATTTTCGAAACAGTGTTAATTTGCCATAAGTTTTGTCAAAACGTAGTATTTGGCTATTTTCACCATCATCATCATCATCATTATTATTATTATTATATTTTTTCGTTGATTGGTTTTATCTGCCTTATGTGTTTTCTTCTATGTGTTTAGCAATGGAATCTTATTTTGAGCATAACAATTGACTAAAAGCCCAAAAAATTTGACCAGTGTCTCTTAGTTTTTCTGAGTTCTCTAAGACCAACACCTCTCTTCCTCTCAGTATTTCTGATATGATATGTTCAATGAGAACTCTGCCATAGATTAGCGACAACCAAATCCCCTCCAGCGACCTAGAAGCTTCCTCTCTCTTACTTTGCCGTTTCTCTTTCCTTTAAGTTCCGAGTTCTCTCTCTCTTGGTCTTTCGAAGCTTTCTTTTCTTTGTTTTTTTTATTTGACTTATTTGCCTTATGCATGTTGTTTTATATATATAGGTTTAGTATTTATTTATTCATTTATTTTTTTTATTACTTTTATTTGCCTTATGCGTGTTCTTTTATATGGGTTTAGTCTTATTATTATTATTACTACTACTACTACTATTATTATTATTATTATTATTATTTGGTGTTTGGTTTTATCTGCCTTAAGCATTTTCTTTTATTATTATTAGGCCTGCGTGAAGTAATAACTCGATGAGTCCGAGGTCGAATTCACAGGAAAAATGGAGTTGATTAGCAAACCACAAGAGAATAAAACTAAAACAATAAAGTTTAATTGAAGACATTTTGATTATTTAGTAAAGGTAATTTATATTGAGAGAAAATAACGATATATTAAGGTACAAAGGTTTGGGGATCCACACACAACATATCTATTGGTAGTCCTAACAATATTTATTTTATAACTCAACTAAAATTCATACAAATGATTATCTTAGTCGGATGATTTAACAATAATAAATCAAGATTTAACTGTCTAAGGTAGTTTCATGAAATTGATTGATTTTGGGCAAAACAAAACTCATGAATTAGTTCGCAAGGAATACTAAACATTTAACATGCCCGGTGTCTACAATAAATCAAAGAATTATACAAAACTAAACACTTTTTAGATGAGTAAATCAATAAAACATACAAGAAAATAAGCCTTAAAGCCATTTAATAATTGTTAAGATCATACCAATAAATGGTTGGGTTCGTCCCTTATTTTAGCAAGACTTTTAGCAAGTCATAATACCAAATAAAACTCTAAAAATTGTAAAGAAATTTTAAGAAAACCTAAATTTCATTCTATGGCAGCTCTTCCCTGAATTTTGCCCTAAATAGCTGAAAGCTTGGATTTGTGCTAAAACCCAAGAGCTTGTTCAGAACCCCAATTAAAAAATTACGGCTAGATTGCAATTACTCTAACTTAAGCTAAGTGTGGAACTAAAGTAAATAAGCCCATGAACTGATAAAGCTACCCTAAGCCATATTCATCCATCATCAATAATAAAATAAAAGCTTAAAGAGTAGGGAAAAGATATGCAAACACAAGATAATACCGAGATGTGTTATCGAAGAGGAAACCGAAGAACTCGGCAACAAACCTCTCCACGACCCTTCAAGTCGAAATCAATCCACTAGAGAATAAAGTTGGAGTACATGAATACAAAAGACCCTCCAAGCCTAGTCTACCCCATGTACTTGAGCTCTTCAAGCTCCTACTACCAACAGACTTTTCGGAGTCTTGTCTTCTCTAATTTTCCAGATCTCGCAATTTTGCCCAATTGCATCCGCCAATGAATGAATTCTTCCAACGCTTCCCAATAGCACCAAAAATTTCACTTTAAACTTAGAATAGGTTTGGTAAGTGTTTGGGCTAACAACCTCTCAAGGATTTTGAGATGGAGATGTAGGAGTTAAGAAAAACCACAATGAAATGTGTAGATGATTGTGGGAATAACAATCTCTAACTCTCAAGTGTTTTTTCTAGGGTTTTCTCTCTAAAAAACACTCCTTACAATTCGTGGGTAATGAGGGTATATATAGTGCGAGTAAAGAATTTGGTAAAGCAAACACAATTTTTTGCCAAATAGAATGTTTTGCAGGTACTTCATGAGTTGGCCCATATTGTGAGACACTCGTGAAACTGACAGCCTGGCATGACTTTTAAGCTTCTTGTCATGTGCTCTACACGTGGCCTTTTCGTGGGTTGCATCTCACGAGCTAGTCATGAAATCCACTGATTCAACTTTTGAAGCTTGATTCTTCACTGATCTCTCACACTTATCCCTTATAAATAAACTCATATACATACAGGGAAAATAATTGAAGAAATTACAATCAAATTTGGCACGGAATTAAAGCCAACACAACATAGTTGGAAATCACAACTTTACAAGAGTCTTTTTATAGGTCAAGTAATCCTATTACAAGCGGAACTCCTGTTTGGAGAAAATCCTAGGTTTTCAGACGTCACTGAACTAACGTTTTTGGCCCATTTAAAGTTAGCATTATGATGCAAGTTGTGGAAGCATCAAGAAGTAGAACACGTCTACTTTTAGAAAACAAGAAACAAAACACGCTTGCTACTAAAAATAATCTCGAATCCATAATGGTCCTTGAATCCACAAGGATAAGGAGTTTTGGAATCCACCAGAGAAATAATAGACAAAAGTCTAAATTTTTACTAATATCCATAATCTGAAAAAAATTTATTGATAAAACTTGATAAACAAGAAAATATATTCTAAAATAAGTCTTAATTAATACCTAACCATAATAGGAACCAAATTTGATCTAAAAAGCATTAAAATCACCTAAAAACAAGAAAATAAATGCCTTAAACCTAAAATAACAAAAATTACAAGTTAAATACCAAAATTACTAAATTACAATAATTAAATAGTAAATTGTGTCCTACATCACAATAGGACCTTTTGATAAACTAAGACATTATAGTTGTAGACACCGCATTTTGTATCTCTTATGATTCAGGCCCCCGTTCCCCAATGATTCTAAAATTCTAAGACCCAAGTTGGTTTAGATCCCAATCAAATTACAAATTGACTTGAGAGATATCAAAATGGAAAATATAACTTTTTAATGAGCAAAAAATCAATTTTTAGAAAATAAAGGTTAAAAGAAGCCCTAAACCTGTGTATGCAGGCACAAAGCTTGCACATGCATGTAGGATTTCAGAAGCACCAGAAAGCCAAGTTTTCTGCATTAAAGACCAGGGTTTGGAACAAATTCTACATCATTTGGAAGCCGTTATAAATCTTCATTTTCACAATATAAATAGCCTTACATGGTGAATCAAAGAGAGAGTTTTTTACAAAACATGCTCAAGTCAATTTTATTTGATTAGTGCATTTTATGGCCTTGATCTTTGAATTTTAATATTACTAATTGCATTCTTATTGGTTTGTGATAGATTTGACTGAGAGGAATTGTCAAAAATCAAGCCTAAGAGCTTTTACTTTGAGGTATCCTTTCCAAACTCTTCTTTTATTTTCTTCTTTTAATTTTGTCTTTTCTCTGTTTCTTTGTTCGTTTTATGCCTTATAATATGTCTGCTTAGACTAGGTTTATGTTTTCTTTATGTTTTAAGCATGTTAGGTTGCTAGAATTTATGTTTTAAGTGTTGCTCTGTTTGCTGTGTTTTTAGGGTTTCTGGGTGAAAACCCACATGCGCACGATCAAGGTTATGTATGTAGGCTTCACTATCCGCACACGAGGTTGTTCATGCATACGCATGAACCAGCCTAGAAACCCTAATTTTTTTTCTTCTGTTTTGCCTCTGTTTTCATGTGTATACTTCTGCTTAGGTTCTTTTCCATACTTTAATGCTTTTAAGCTTCTATTTCACATGTTTTATTGCTTGTTTGTCTTTCACATGTTAGAATTAGGGTTTATTTTGTGTTTTCCTTGCTTCAATGCTATGAACACGCATTCACATGTTCATGCATAATGCTATAGTTACTGAGTTGCTACAAGGTAAGTGAGGTAAGTCATGCATTAATATGAACAAGCATTTTAATGATGTAATATGTTTGTTTGATGTTTGATTTCATGTCTAAAAGTTTGGAATCCATGTGATGATCTATGTTTGTTTGCCATGCCTATCTTTATGTCTTGTTTGTTGCTGCCCTAGATGATGTAATACGATGAAGTTTGATTAGATGTATGATTAGAGTTTTTGGTGTGATGAATGCCTTGATACCATGACATGTATGATAGATGTATGATAAGGTATGCCATGATTAGATGTATGATAGACCTTATTTGATTGCCATGATAGATGTATGGTTAAGGATGATTAATGCCATGTTGATGGTTAGATGTATGCTACTCTGTGTGTGTGTATGAGTTAGATGCAAATATTGAGTATGCCCTTAATAGGGTTAAGACATAAGACACAAGATGGGAAGCAAACCTTAGGGTTGGGCGGTTTTGGGTGCCTAATACCTTCCCAAGACCGTACGTTAACTTCGAACCCAAATCTTTGGTAGTAAAATCAAAAGGCCATTCCTTGAGAAAACGCTATAAATATGGTTCCTCGGCCATTGCAAAGACTAGGTGGTGACTCCAAAACCCATTGTGTTCACAGTAGCCCTTTAAGTTAGCTTTCGATCCCAACTTGAATTGTCTCAATTGGACATTTGAGCCAAAAGTTGTGCTCAAAATACTAACTAGAGCGCAAACTGGAATCCTAACCTAAATTGGACTTAGATTTGAAGCAAATTTCTTTTGATTCCTTACTGCAATTGGATTCAAATTTAATTGGGTTGGCATTATTTAACTTCATTATGAACCTTCTAAAATTAAAGTCCATTAGCCTTCTTCTTTGTACAAATCCACTCATTTAAGTTCAGTCTTCTACAAATGACATATTTATGAATTAAAATTCAATTAAGCATAAAATTAATTATTCAAAATTATACCAAAACCAAATATAAAATGCATGAATTAACTCAAAATAAGTATGATAATGCTGTCTAATAATGATATAACAATGCAAAATTAAGCTATTATCACACTCACCAACCAGCTCATTGCTAGTCCCTAGCAATTTAAGCGACTTGAAACAAGGAAACAAAAAAACAAAATTTTATTACTTTAGTAGATATAATTAGTCAAAGGTCAAAAAACTAATAACTACCAAAAATATTCCACATGCTATCAACGCCCAGTGTGTGAATAGTTTAGCCAACACAAACAAAACCTTAGTTTTAAGATAAAATACAGATTGAATTTCTATCCAAACTATGCTTCAACTCAAATCTCACTAGTGTTAACACTCAACAAATAAAATTACTCCAAAAATAGTGTAACAATCTCAAACATATGTGAGCAGAATAATGTAAAATAAAGACAAATATCTCACATATAAATAAGATGAAGAACGGTAGCACAAAATAAATGAATGTTCAAAATGGGTATGGAACACCTTTGAACGTTTTGACCCCAAAATACAAATTATCAATTCAAGCTTAATATCAAACAATTAACGTGCGGAACATGAACATAAGCTAAACATAGAATTGATAAACAATCTAAGCCAAATATAAACACATCCACAACAGTAAAAAAATGGTAAAGATAAAGGGAAGGAAGATGCAAACACACGGACAACACACGATGTGTTATCGAAGAGGAAACCGAAGCCCTCGGTGTAAAACCTCTCCGCCACTCTCCAAGCGGTCAATAATCCACTAGGAAATTTAGTTGGGATACATGAACAGCAATAGACCCTCCAAGCCTAATCTACCTGATGTACCTAAGCTCTCTAAGCTTCTTGCTCCAACGAGGTTGCGCCGAACCTTTTTCTTCTCTAGCTTACCGGATTTCGCTATAGCCTATAGCATCAACCAATGTGAATTGGTTCCTTCCTAACTGCTTCCCAAAGCACCAAATGAACCTTCTCACGGATATGGGTATGGTGAGAAAAGGATTTGGTAAAGAACCCCTCAAGGATGTATCAATGGAGAGGGAGAGAGTAGAGGAATTTAAAGAGTCTCTAAGGTAAAGATTGTGGATGAATCAATCTTGTTTTTCTCTAGGGTTTCTCTCACAAAATTCTCTCTGGAAGCTCTCTACATTTGGTGGGTATAAGGGTCTATATATAGTGGGGTGAGAAAGGAATGCGAAGAGTCAGTTTGTCCCAAACAGGGTGGTTTGGTTGCTTGGCCTCGCAACTGGTCTAAGTCGCGAGTTCCAGCCACAAGTTAACGGCCTGGCCAGCCTGGGACTTTTGTCCTGTAGTGCGACAGCTGGCGTGACCCTTCACCTCCCCTGTGTGCTTCTCACGTGCCTGTAGTTGGCGGCTCCCTGTCGCGAGTCATCTGCGAGTCCTAGTCGCGAAACTCTGCATCATTGCACAATCTTGAGCATTTCTTCACAACTTCTCACACACTACCCTTACAAGAATCCCACCTAAATACAGGGTTACTAATTGCTAAAAAACAAGTAAATTTGGCACGGAATAAAGCCAACAAGATGGTTGATTAAATTCAACCTTACAATAAAGAATATGTATAGTCTCATGAAAGGATACCAAACACTAAGAATATTACACCACACATATTGATTAGTCATGTCAACATCCAAACAATACATTCCTTAAGATCAAATAGGACTTTCCTTGGGACGTAATGTAGGGTAAAGTAGAGAATTTAGGAACAAAATGTATAGGTAAGAATAAAAAGTGTTCCCAATAATAATTAGAGAGACAACTTCTTTTGAATATATGACATTTGATTTATCTTCTCAACTTTCTTGAATATTACACTTTCACTTTCTTTTTTCCAAAATTTCATCAACTAATGCATTCTCAATTTATTATTATTTTTTTCAACATTTTCCCTTTTCTGATTTTGACTCTCTCTTTTTTTCTTTTTCTTTTTTTTTCTTTTTTTTTTGGTGAGTCCTCATTTTCTTTCAACTATTTCACCACAAATTTACCACAATAAAACAATTTGATTGTGTTCATTCTTGGAACACTTGGGAAAGGGTTTGAGAAAGAATGGCTAAAATAATATGTTCAAATGGGTGACTAGCGATAATGTACCAAGAAAAAGAATAATAAAGGCTAAAAATAAACAAAGATGGCCTAAAATCATATCTTAAGAATTGAGATAGTTCTTCAAAATTCATGACTTTAACATATTCAAGTGTGGCATAAAATTGATAAATTCTTAGCATTTGACCAAATAAGAGAATAATGAGACTAAGCAACAACAAAATTATGCACTTCCAAATGAAAAAAAAAAAATGAGATCAAAAGAAAATAACCCTCTAAAAAATGAATGGCTCAAGAAATCACATGGGTTAGAGTCTCTACACTTTATTTTCAAGATTTTCAAAGTCGTCTCTATCTCTCAACCAAGAAATATGTTCATGTGGCTAAAGTGCATGTGCATAATAGTTGAGTATGAAAAACAGTGGAATTTTTTAGTTAAAATTAGCATAAAGAACTTCGACTTAAAACTCATGCTAAAGAAACAAAAAAAAAAAAAAAAAAAAAAAATTTTGATGGAAAAATTGGACTAAATAAAAAAAAAAAATAACTTAAAAAAAAATCAACATAAAATAAAACCAAATCCAAATCTTTCAAGTTCCTTCCCCTAACTGAAAACTTACATTATCCTCAATGTTAACAAGGAAAAATAATAAAGCATAAAGATTACAAAGAGTACCTTGAAGAGATGAACATAAGTGAGCAAAAAAAAAAAAAATAAAAAAACTTTAACACCTGCAAAAAGGGTTAGAAAAAAAATAAAAACAAATCTAAACTACGATACAAATACTAATGCTAATTGCTTGGCAAGTCTTGATAAATGAGATCCTACAATTAATGGATTCCTTCTCTTGTGAAAAAATCTCAAGAAATGACTTAAGATGTTTTCCATTTACCTCAAATATGTTACCATTCTTAGGGTTCTCAATTTCTCTAGCATCATGAGGGAAATTTTTTTTTTTTTTTTTTTTTTTTAACAAAGAAAGGTCCAGTCCATCTAGATCTCAATTTTCCAAGGAACAAATGTAACCTAGAATTATACAAAAGAACTTTTTGAGATGGGTCAAAAGATTTTCTTAAAACGGGTTTGTCATGAAAAACCTTCATTCTTTCTTTATAAATCCTAGATTTCTCATATGCATCATGCCGGATTTCTCCCAAGTCATTCAATTGCAATTTTCTCAATGAACTAGCCTTGTCTAAGTTAAATTCAAACAGCTTTATTTGCCCAATACAATTTATGTTTCAATTCTGCAATCAAGTGACAAGCTTTACCATAAATAAATCTATAGGGGGACATACCAAGAATGTTTTTAAGCAATGCAGTATGCCCAAAGCGCATCATTCAACCTCAATGATCAATTTTTATGATTTGGTGTGCATTTAGATGATGATGAAAAATTAAAATTATTTCACTATTCAACTTATTTTTTCTACTGTACGGCAACAAAGCTCCTTGGGCCAACTGAAGTGTCTAGGCCCATTGGGACTCTACTTTCCTGGCATGCTCGGAGAATGGCACGCTGACCTTGTTCGAATGTGCGGGCTGTTCAAACCAGTATCCTTCCCAGCGAATCCTCCCCGAGGAACTAACGCCCAACCAACTCACGATCGGGAATCGCAATCGCCGAGCATCCCGGAGTAAGAACCAATTCCAAGGCCACTCCCACATAAACACCCACTTACGACTAACAGCATTGGACCTCCAAACGCACTAGCGCCTGAGGCAATCATCACTATTCCACTGACATCTAGCTATAAATACAATGGGCTGGGGAAGGAAAAGGGTTGTTGAAAAATTTGGAGGGCAGAAGGAGAGTAGATAAGACTAACAAAAAGGGATAGAACAGATTTCGATTGGTCTCAGCACAGGGACGACCCAGTGTTGGAAATCCAAGCCCACTATACAAATAGATTGTGAGCCCAAGCGAATCACGGCCTAGTAGCCTCGTTTTAGGTGTGCACATCTACTACAAATAGATAATGCTGAAGGATCACCTCGCCCAACTGGCCAAAGCCGGGCATTTGAAAGACTTTGTAGTAAACGCGGGAGAAGTAGACGCCCGGCAAGGTGCCCAGGAAAGGGACAACCCACTCCTGCCCCCGCTCGGGATAATTGAGGTCATCCATGCCACTCCGAGAGGCTTTTCTGGAGAACAGAGAAATAAGGTGCTGACTGTGACGTCGGCGGGGAGTGGTTCGGACGAGCAGCCATCCGGTAAAAGGATGAAGGTTGCCCAGGAGCCTATCGCTTTCGGGGATGGCGACTTGCAAGGAACGATCCAACCGCATGACGACGCGCTAGTAGTTACCGCCCGAATAGGAGGCTTCTTGGTGAAGAGAGTAATGATAGACCAGGGGAGCGGGGCGGATGTGATGTACCCCAATCTATTCAGGGGGCTTGGATTAAAGAATGAGGATATTTCCGAGTACACTATGCCCCTAGTCGGCTTCGAAAGCGGGTTGGTAATTCCGGAGGGGCGAATCACCCTGCTCGTGAGCATGGAGGGCAAGGAGGTGGCAGTGACTTTCATAATAGTTGCTTCATTTTCCCCATACACTGCGATACTGGGGAGGTCGTGGATCCATGCGATGGAGGCGGTCCCTTCCACTTTGCACGCCAAAGTCAAATTTCCAACCAAGGACGGCATAACTGTAGTATAAGGGAGCCAGCAGATGGTTAGACAGTGCCTAGTTGCCACGGTTAATTGGAAAGAGGGGAGGGCCGACCAAAGGGGCTTGATCGAGCATAAAGGCACACTGTTGGGGCCCCCCTTATAGCAATTACAGATTTCTACAGAAGGGAAGGGGGGCAGGGCCGCTGAGGAGGTAGTGAGGGTGAAGATATTGCCGGATAAGGGCAGGTACTTCCAAATAGGGGGAGGTCTGAAGGATCAGGATAAAGTAGAAATGTTGCTATTCCTTGTACAGAATGTAGACGTGTTTGCTTGGAACCTATATGAAGTGCCCGGGGTGGACCCTGACTTCATCGTGCATAGACTTAACGTGGACTCCTCCTTTCCTCCGAAGAAGCAAAGGTCAAGAAGGTCGGCGAGGGAGCATGCGGAAGCCGTAAAGGTGGAAGTCCAACGACTGAAGGAGGCTGGGGCAATAAGGGAAATCTATTTCTCGGAGTGGTTAGCAAACACAGTCGTGGTGAAAAAGAAGAACGGTAAATGGAGGGTCTGCGTAGACTTCACCGACCTGAACTGAGCGTGTCCAAAGGACCCATTTCCCATGCTGAGGATTGACCAGTTGGTGGACGGCACCTTCGGTCACCCAAGAATGAGCTCCCTGGACGCCTTTCTGGGATATCACCAAATAGCCCTGGCCCTTGAGGATAGGGAGAAGACGACGTTTATCTTCCCCGAGGCCAATTATCATTACACCGCAGATCTTTTGGTGGTCCATACCTGTCATGTCTGCACCCCGATAAGGTAGGTGAGCTCCTTGCCAAACTTCGTGATAGGGTGTGTGGCGGCCACGCGGGGGGGCGTTCATTGGCACACCGTGCGATGACCCAGGGGTTTTGGTGGCCACGAATGCAGAAGGACGCCGCTGAGTATGTACGAAAGTGTGAGCGGTGCCAAAAACATGCCCCACTGATCCATTCACCAGCGGGCCACCTCAACCCGATCAGTGCTCCTTGGCCCTTTACGCAATGGGGGCTAGACATCCTCGGCCCATTCCCCCAAGCAATGGGCAACCGCAGGTTTGTCCTGGTGGCCGTAGACTACTTCACCAAATGGGCGGAGGCCGAGGCGTTGGCTAACATTCAAGACGTGGACGTCAAGAAGTTCCTATGGAGGAACGTAATTACGAGGTTCGGGGTGCCAGAATCACTGGTTTCGGACAATGGACTGCAATTTGATAGCAAGTCCTTTCGTGCATTTTGTAGCGACCTCGGCATCAAAAATAGATATTCCACCCCGGCATACCCTCAGGGCAATGGTCAAGCGGAGGCCACTAACAAGGCGATCTTGAGCGGGCTGAAGAAGAGGCTGGACGGTGCCAAGGGCTGTTGGGCTGATGAGTTGCCCGGAGTTCTTTAGGCATACCGAACCACCCCAAGGAGATCCACGGGGGAAACCCCATTCTCTTTGGCATATGGGGCGGAGGCCGTAATACCGGTAGAGATAGATATTTGCAGTGCACGGGTCGTTGGGTTCAACCCCGCTCGAAAAGACGAGATGATGGTGGAAAGCCCTAACCGGTTGGAAGAGTGCCGAGAATCAGCTACTATACGACTGGCGAAATATCAGCAGAAACTCGCACGGTGATACAACCAACATGTGAAGGTAAGGGAGTTCGGAGCTGGGGACTTGGTATTAAGGAAAGCGTTGGGGAATGCGAGAGACACGAAAGCTGGAAAGCTAGCTCAAACCTGGAAAGGACCCTACAGAATTACCGCCGTAGCGGGCGCAGGGGCATACTACTTGGAAGACCTGAACGAGAGGCCGATACCTCGGCTATGGAATGTACATAACCTTAAAAGGTTTTATCAATGATCACCTGTACTATGTTGGAAGTTGAATGGAACACCTAACAAGTGCATTGGTTGAGTAACGAACTCTGAGTATAATTGTATTTAGCTTAATCCATTTCGCTGAGCAGGTGAAAACCTGCGCCTCATAAGGACAAACGCCTGTCTCTCAGTTCGATCAGTACCACCAAGCAGGTAAAAACCTATAATTTTTCCCAAGGACAGAAGCCTGTCTCTTGGTTCGATCATTATTACCGAGCAGGTGAAAACCTATAAGTTTCCTAAGGACAGAAGCCTGTTTCTCGGTTCTATTATTATCACCGAGCAGGTGAAAACCTACAATTTTTCCAAGGACAGAAGCCTGTCTCTCGGTTCGATCATTACCACCAAGCAGGTGAAAACCTACAAGTTTCCTAAGGATAGAAGCCTGTCTCTCGGTTCGATCATTATCACCGAGCAGGTGAAAACCTACAATTTTTCCCAAGGATGGAAGCCTATCTCTCGATTCGATCATTATCACCGAGCAGGTGAAAACTTACAAGTTTCCTAAGGACAGAAGCTTGTCTTTCGGTTCGATCATTATCACCGAGCAGGTGAAAACCTATAATTTTTCCAAGGATAGAAGCCTGTCTTTCGGTTCGATCATTATCACCGAGTAGGCGAAAACCTACAATTTCCCTAAGGACAGAAGCTTGTCTCACGGTTCGACCGATATCACCGAGCAGGCGAAAACCTACAATTTTCCTAAGCCTGGCTCTCGGTTTGATCGATATCACCGAGCAGGTGAAAACCTAAACTTCTAAGGGCAGTCCTGCGTCCCTATTCAATCAATTTCGCCGAACAGGAGGGACCTCCACTTTTCCTAAGTACAGTAACCTGTCATTAGAGGCACAACAGCACGGGTCGCGGATTTGGCAGACAAAACGCGAACATACGAAAGTAAAACAAGAACAAAACAATATAATCTTAACCAAACCAGTCTGAAATAACACAATGTTTAAAGTGCTACAGCCAACAAAAGATTAAAAACTGAAAAAATTAAATTGTCTCGTCACCACAGCCCGGTGACTTGGGCAAAACTAATGAAAGTAAAACTACAAGGAATTTCTAAAAAGCGAGTAAACAAGAAACCGGCTCGGTAAGTTAATTTGAGGGATCTTCAGTCCGAGGGTTACTAGTAGCCTCCAGACCAGTTGGCTCGACGTGGGCATCAATGGCCTCCACTAATTCCCTCATACTGGAGGTCTCCTCTTCGTCAATGACGTGGGGGGTGTTCCGTGCAGGCGCAGCAGGGGGCGGAAAGGGAATTTCGCTAGGGTTTCGCAGGGGAGAATCCTCGGGAACTCCTGTGGCCTGGAGTGCAGCCTGCCATCCCTCCTCAAATCCGAGCCTGTGAACCTGGCGCATGACCGGCTCCGCGGAGTTCTCGGCGTCAGCAAACCCCTCGTTGTACCACTTGCCCTCGTAAGCGTCCAATGCCGCCTTCAAATCAGCCAACTCCTCCCTTAAGGCTGTATTCAAGCTCTCAGCCTCGGCCAGTTTCAACTGTGCGTCCCCCAGCTGCTCCTCAAATTCGGCACTTTTTCCCTCAGCACGATCCTTAGCCTCCTCGGCCGAAGCAGCCCTCTTCTCCGCATCCTCCGCAGCCTTCAGCTTCTCCGCGGCAGTGGCGTCTGCAACATCCTTCAGAGCCTTCTCCCGACCAGCATCCTCGGCAAGCTCTTTCATCCTTCTGTCAACTATTTGGGACAACTGCGCAGTCTGAACAAGCGACAATATAGAGAGTATGTGGCAGGACCCCTTGTAGAAGTAAAGGGAAAGACCAAATCAATGAAAGAACTAAGGGTTAAAGTTTTAGAAAACCTTACCGCCACGATGAACCATACCAGCCGCCTCCCCAAAGACTCGTCTGTCCCCTCCGTGTAGGAGTGCACATCCTCGCGTAGGAGCAAGCCGCTCGCCAAGCTCTGGGCAACACGGCCCCCCTAACCCTTGTCCCAAACTCGAACGCTGGCAGACTCTGAGAGAGGTTAACCGTCCAGCTGGAAGGAGGGTTGCCAGCTCGCGGCGGATCGGGAGGTGGACGCCCCATCCGGCCGGGTTTGGGTCACCAGCTCGCGGATGTCAATGCCAGATGACGGGCGGGAAGGCAAGTGAACCGGGATGCTACCCGGGCCAGGCGGTGCCTGTTCCACGACACGCTGCCTTTTGCATGATAGGGCCGGTGGGGCTAGAGGGGGTTAAGGGGGTTGGCTCGAATCCCCCTGTTGCTGAACTGCTGGCCGGGCGCCCAGCATGAAGCGACTTATCGACATTGTTTTCCTCGTCACCATCTCGTGACCGTGGTCGGATTCTATCTCCGAGGAATCAACGGGCTCAGTTACGACACCTTCGGCCACCTGAACGGGGGCCTCTAGTTCTGCGGGAACCTAAGGCTGAGCGAGGGCTTGGGGTTGAATTTGTTCGAGGGCCTTTTGCCGGAGCGCTCGAGACACTCTTTCGGCTAACTCGTCGCGAAGGGGTTGGCGCTCGTCCGAACAGATGTACTTGGGGCCACAGTCACGTGCCTCGCCTGCCGTAAACTTTGGAGGAAGAAAGTTCGCGTGACGCATGTCTATGTAGGAAAGGAGAGGATTGTCAACTAGTAGGGCCTGGCTGAATGCTTGCCAGGTGGAGTATACGGGGTCAATACCGAGAATCAGGTGCGATGCACGGAGTTGTCTGTCCGAATGAACAAAAATCTCCGACCTAAGCAAAAAATTTAGGTCACGGACGTGCACCACCCTACGATCCGGCTTGAACCTTTTACTATCTGCACGAAAACCACGCAATCAATTAGGAGTTATTTGGATCAAAATCAAATGAAGAGTAGTGTAAGAGGCGCTCGGTACCGACCAACGTCGCGCGGTGAAAACGCGCAGGGGAGCTCCTCGGCAAACCAATTACCGCTCACCCGTACAAACTCCCCAGCCGAGTTTCTATTGGAATCAGGTAGGCATGAGATTAGCCGTACCCTCATATCCCTAGTCTTCAGATAGTAATCTGAATTGATATTACCACACAGACTGTACATAAAGTTAATGTCATGATGGTTTAGTTCCAAACCGAACAACCGGTTCAGTCTACTGACATAGCTCACCACCCGGTAAAAATTGGGAGGGAGTTGGTCGGGGCAAAGACCGTAAAACCTAAGGGTGCTCAAGATCAGGGGGTCGACCGGGAATCTAATCCCGCCCTCTAGGATGGCCATTAAAGGAAAAAAGACCGTATTGACGCCTCGGCGCCGTTGAATGTCTATATCACCCTCGGGGCAATACGCGATATCAACGTCCCCGGGGACATCGAAAGCAACCCTAAAGGTAGCCAGAGCGGTTTCAGATGAAAGCAGATAAGAGTAAGCCATTTCCTAAACTAGGATTCTCAAAAGGAAAACTGCGATTTATAAAATTAAATAGAGTGAAACAAAGCAATCAGATAGGAGAAGAGAGAACTTACTGTGGGCTCTAAAAGTGAGTGGAGTCCTGAACTAGAAGGAGAAACGCTCAGCAAAGCAAAGGGAGGAAGAATGGAGAATGAAAAAGTGAAGAAGGAGGACTAAAGGGGATATTTATAGGGGGATGAGGGGAGAGTAAATGGTAATAAATGGGCTGTTGGTGGGAAACCCAACAGGCCGTCATATCAACAGCCACACGCGCGACGCCTCGGTTCACGAAACGTCAGATAATAATGAAAGCCTATCGGACCTGATGCGCCTTTTGAGAAAGCGCGTCAATGACCCGCGAAAGACAATGTCCAGGCTGATGACCCTTTGAGTTCCTTGATTCATCCCCGAGAATGGAGGACGAATCAAGGGGGGGCTAAAGTACGGCAACAAAGCTCCTTGGGCCAACTGAAGTGTCTAGGCCCATTGGGACTCTACTTTCCTAGCATGCTCGGAGAACGGCACGCTGACCTCGTTCGCATACGCGGGCTGTTCAAACCAGTATCCTTCCCGGCGAATCCTCCCTGGGGAACTAACACCTGACCAACTCACGATCGGGAATTGCAATCGCCGAGCATCCCAGAGTAAGAACCAATTCCAAGGCCACTCCTACTTAAACACCCACTTACGACTAACAGCATTGGACCTCCAAACGCACTAGCGCTGGAGGCAATCATCACTATTCCACTGACATCTAGCTATAAATACAATGGGCTGGGGAAGGAAAAGGGTTGTTGAAAAATTTGGAAGGCAGAAGGAGAGTAGATAAGACTAACAAAAAGGGATAGAACAGATTTCGATTGGTCTCAGCACAAGGACGACCCAGTGTAGGAAATCCAAGCCCACTATACAAATAGATTGTGAGCCCAAGCGAATCACGGCCCAGTAGCCTCGTTTTAGGTGCGCACATCTACTATTTATGGGCCCATTATACTTTTTGGCACAATTTATAAGCTCTACTGTACTATTTCAACTAACTTTTACCTTTATTTACCATACTTTCGGAAATAATTTTCAGTTTCAGAAAAATAAGCTGTATCCAAACACACCCTTGGGTTAATCGTATTTTGCAAAATTTGTTTAATATCCCTAGATGGTTTATCATTGTCCTCTAAATAGATCCTATGAGTACAAACCAATAGACTAAGTCATTTTATGTTAGCTATGTTCCTTCTTATGGCACCCTTATGTTTACTCAAAACATTTAATAACTTACCTCTTGTAAAGAGTCAGGTTTAGAAGATATTGCCACTGGAAAAGTCTCATTAGTTCCTCGAAAAACATATTCGGGTTCAATTGGCAAGGGCTTTTACTCCAATTTTGGTACTTGCTTACTTTATCACAACAACTTTATCTCGTGGGGTGGAAACTCATCAAATTTCAATTTCCAATCGCTCACTTCCAAATCCTGTGCAGATTCCAATAGACAATGAATGTATACAATTTCAAAATTCTCATCAAAATTAAAATCACATGAATTAATTAGATGATAATAGCTTAGTTTTGCATATTTATATCATTATTAGAAAACATTATCATACTTATTTTGAGTTCACTTAAGCATTTTATATTTGGTTTTGGAATAATGCTAAATAATCAATTTTGTGCTTAGTTGAATTTAATACATGAATTTGTCTTTTGTAGGATAATGAACTTAAATAAGTGGATTTGTCCAAAGAAAAAAGCTAATGGACTTTACTTTTACAAGGGCCATGATAAAGTCAAAGAAGGCCAACCTAATGAAATTCGAGTCCAATTGGAGAAAGGAATCAAAGAAAATTTGCATCAAATCCAAGTCTAATTCGAATTTGGATTCCAGCTTGAGCACCAGTTAGTATTTGGAGCATAACTTTCGGCTCAGATGTCTAATCGAGATGATTCAAGTTGCATGACATATTCATGATTTGCATAATAAGATTCACAAAAAAATTTGGGTAAGTAATTTTTAATATAAAATTCATGCTGACACTCATTGACGTCATGCAGAGTTTTAGGTAGGAGATTATGTCATGATTTGGATTCGACCTGAATGGTTTCCCTCTAGGACTGTTAAGAAATTGCAGGCTCATAGTACCGGACCATTCAAGGTATTGAAACGAATTGGCCTAAATGCATATGTCATTGACCTTCTCCATGATTATGGTATTCGCTCCTCCTTTAATATAGAGGATCTAGTTGCTCATCAAGGCCCCATAGTTGTTCTTGATCTTTGCTTGATCCTATTGATGCCCCTATTCCTGCCCCTTTACCCTTGAATCTGCCCTATGCACATAAAGAATTTGTTAATGCTATTTTAGATGAACAGATTGTTTCTACCAGGGATGGAGGGATTCACCATTTCCTAGTTCGTTGGTAGGGGCAACCAGATTTTGGTTGCACATGGATTACTCAAGAAGAGCTTCATTGACTGGATCCTGACTTGCTTAAGTACTATCAGAGCTCTTCAGATTTCCACTTGACAGGGTCGAGTTCTTCACACCTAGGGGGAGTTGGTGCAAACACGAGGTATAAGCCTTCTATCATAAAGCAAAAAGAAGATGGCCCAACCTGCGCCTTTATAGATAGAGCCTACTAGTAATTGGGCTTGAAGATTAAGCAAGCCCTAACATTTAATAATGAGGGTTTTATTTTTTTATTTTTTTTATTTATACATTTTGTTGTTTGCTACTTAAGTACTTTTTCTGATTATTACAATATAACTTTTTAGAATTATAATTCTTTTACAGTGGTGTCGACTCCAGTTTTGCTTGGTAATGACTCCAAGCAACCCTTAGGTGCTAACTCCTAGGGTATCCTTTGTTTTTGTTGTTGTTTAATTGTTCCATTGAAATAGTGTGGTTGTCCGGTGTCATACTTTGACTGCAAAAAACAAGATTGGGTTTGTGAATGGAAATATAACTGTTCCATATCCTAGTTCATCACTCTTAAATCCTAGATTCGCTGCAACACCATGGTACTCTCTTGGATAATGAATTCATTGTCTAAGGAGATAACATCAAGTGTGGTGTGATTTACATTGATATAGCATGGGCAGTGTGGTTGGATCTCAAAGGAAGATTTTCACAAGGCAAAGCACCTAGGATATCCGAGCTTTAGAAGGAGAAATCATCACTTGTGCAAGGACAGATTTTTGTAAGCATGTATTTTACAAGATTCAAAGCACTGTGGGATGAGTTTGTGAATTACTCTCCCTTACCTGAGTGCTCTTGTGGAGCAATGAAGACCTTGATGGAGACACAACAGAGATAATCACGTTATGTGTGTTCTCATGGTCTTATTAGATGGCCATGCTCACCCAGTCAATAAGGCATATCCCTTGATTTTTCAAGAAGAGAAGCAGAGGAAGATTGGTATAAATGCCAATGCTAATTCCTATGTTGAAGCCACTGCATTATAATCTAATGCTAATGCTATGATCAATCATGGTGGTAAGGGAAATGCTCAAAAGGAGAAGCCCACTTGCACCTATTGTGGTCGTGTTGGACATGTAATAGACAAACTCTACACTCCATGGCTCCTCTTGCTTTTGCCTTTCAAACCAAAAGGAAAGGATTCTTCTGTGAATCACATCACTGGACCTAACAATAGTGTAGCAACCAATACATCTAACATAACCATGATGGAGACAAGGCTACGCCTACACCACAACAATCATCGCAGCTTCAAGGCCCTATCACCCAAGCTCAATACTCAAGATCTCTCATCAGCATCTCCTGCACCACATCAAGCTACTGTTGCAGTTTCCACTGATTTTTCACCTCAAATGTCCTCTCAGTCTCAATTTTCCCCACATTTCTCAGGTAATGCATTATTGGTCCATTTGGACTGAGGAGGAGGGAGGGGGAGTAGACTCAGTAGAGTAGGGTAGATAAGGATTGGCCCAAAATTAGTTTATTTTCAGACAACTTTACTCTGCTCCTCTCCACTCCCCTTCCCTCCCTCCTCAATCCAAATAGGCCCTATGTTATTCAGCAACTAACTCTTTAGACCTCAGGTACTCCATCCTTTCAGTTAATAATGCCAATAGAAAGGCCTTTGATTCCAATACCTAGGTTATAGACACTAGGGAAACGGACCATATGGCCCATTCAGTAATTATCCTCACTACCATTACTGCAAATGTGAACGCCTATGTTCATTTACCAAATGGGGAATCTGCACTTGTAAATCATATTGTGGAATTCACTTGTCTGTCACCTTGATTCTCACTAATATTCTTGTTGTTCCTTCCTTTAGCTTCAATTTAGTTTCTATTAGCAAGTTAACCTATTCCTTTGTGTATTGCTTTATCTTCTTTGCCAATTTGGTTTTCATTTAAGACCTTTTTCATTGGAAGATGATTGGATAGGGTAAAGAACATCATGGTCTTCACTTCCTGCAATTGACCTCTCCATCATCATCTCTCATTCAATTAGTTATCAATTCTATATTTCCTTCTAATCTTGCATCTGTAAATAAATGCTCTTTTGAAGTTTGGCACTGTAGACTTGGACACCCATCTATTGCTAAAATGCAATTGCTAGAATGTGTTATTTCTACTGTATGTAGTACCAAGAATAATCCTTGTATGATTTGTCCTCTTGCCAAGCCAAAGAGATTGTCTTTACCTATCCGTTCTCATATTTCAAATTGTCCATTTTGTCTTGTTCATTGGGACATATGGGGCACTTTGGACGTTCCTATAGTGGATGGCTAAATTTTTCCTTACCATTGTGGATGACTACTCTAGATGTACCTAGGTGTATCTCATAAGATTTAAATAAGAAACTCAAGGGTTGTTGGCCAAATTCTATAACATGGTTGAAAATCAATTTAATAAAAAAATTAAGCACATTCATAGAGATAATGCACCAGAATTTTTTAAGAAAGATTTCTTCAACAACAAGGGTATTATTCACTAATTAAGTTGTGTTGAAACCCCTCAATAGAAATCTATAGTTGAGAGAAAATATCAGCATTTTTTTAATGTTTCAAGAGCCTTAAAATTCCTTTCTTCATTACCCATTTCATACTGGCCTGAATGTGTTTTGTCTACTGTGTATTTCATAAATAGACTTCATCTTTAAACCAGAGAAATAGCCTATGTACTTCTTTTCAATCATGCTTCATCTTATGGTCATATCAGGGTGTTTGTGTTTTGGTTCTACTTTGTCTAGCCACAGTTCTAAGTTCTCTGCTAGAGTTAGAAAGTATATTTTTTTGGGTTATCCCACTGGTATCAAAGGACATAAGGTTCTATATTATGATACCAAGACTGTTTTTGCGTCTAGAGATGTAGTCTTCTACGAAAGTGTTTTTCCTTTTCAATCTCAGACTTCTTCTAGTTTTGTTGATGATCCATTTGTTATCCCTTTTTCTATTAATGATGTGTCTGTTCCTAATATTTCCCTACATCATTCTGATAATTTAAATTCATCAACTTCTCCAAACATTTCTATTGATCCTTCCATCAATTAGTATACTCATTCTGTAGAAGCTTTACCCCCATCTAAATATCAATTCTTAATTTCTTATACAGCATTTCCATCTAATCTACCTTCCTCTATATTTCTCCAATTAATTCCACTCCTCATAATACTTCTCGACCACTCATGTTATCATCCCTTTGATCTTGCTGATTTTTATTCTTATACCATATTTTCACCAAAGCAGAATCCTTTGCTTTAGCCCTTTCCAACTCTATACCTGAACCAGAATATTTTCACCAAGTTGTCCAAAGTCCCCTTTGGAGAGAATCAACGAAATTAAGGCCTTTGAGCCTAATAACAGTTGGACTTTGACCTCTCTTCCACCTGGGAAAATTGCCATTGGGTGTAAATGAGTATACAAGGTTAAATTCCACTTATATAGAACTTTGGAAAGATATAAGGTCAGGTTCGTAACTAAAGGCTATACTAAGGGTTTGTTTGGATTAAGAGGGGAGGTAGGGGAAGTGGAAGGTAATAGAGTAGAGTTAGCTGAAAATAGGCTAATTTTCAGCCAACTCTACTTTACTCCTCCTCAATCCAAATAGACCATTAAGGAGCAAGTCTGGACTATTTAGAAACATTTAGCCTTGTAGTTAAATTAATTTGTGAGGGTTCTATTTATTGTAGCTGCTTTAAAGGCCTGATACCTTTTACAATTGGGATGTCAACAATGCTTTTCTGCATGGTGACTTGCAAGAGGAGATATGTACATGTGCCTGCCACAGGGTTATCACAGCAAGGGGAGGTCCAGACCAGTAAAGCAACAGGTCCTCTTGTAAGCTTAACAAGTCTCTTTATGGGCTTAAAAAAGGCAGACTACTCTCTCTTTACTAAGAAACTACCAATCCTTTGTGGCTGTCTTAGTATAAGTGGATGATATCTTGTCACTGGTAATGACTTACAGTACATTACAAGTCTTCAACATAATGTAGATGAAAAATTCTAGCTCAAAGACTTGGGTTCTTTACAGTATTTCTTGGTTTTAGAGGTTGCCAAGAGCAAGAAGGATTTTTGTTAATCAAAGGAAGTATGCCATTGAAATTTTGGAAGATTTTGATTTGCTATGTTTCAAACCTGTGATCCGTATAGAGCAATACTTAAAGCTCAGCAAAGATGAAGGTCAGTTAGTTCACCACTTAGGTCAATTTTTGTACCAGCCAAGAGAGCCGAACATGCATGTTGCACCCAGGATAGTTCAATACATAGGGTTCACCTGGTAAAGGTCTTTTTTTTTTTTTTTTTTTTAAGTAACTCAGATTTGCACATCAAGAGTTTGTGGGATGCAGACTAAGCAGGTTGCCCAGAGATCCTTAACTGGGTTCTGTATCTATTTGGGAAATGCTTGGGTTTCTTGGAAATCAAAGATATAGGTTACTTTATCCAGGGTACGGGTACATGTGAAATTGTTTGGCTAAAGAGCTTTTTGCAATTGAAAGACTTTGGAAATTTCTCTTGATTGACCAAGTTTTCAACTCTTATTTGTTGTAAAGAAAAATCTGTTGTAACTATTTGTGGAACTGTTTCAACTATTAGAAGTAGTCTGTTCCCCGTTGCTCTGTATATTTATCTCTATTAATAAGAATCCAAAATATTCTATTCAAATTAGAAAAAGAATAATATATATATATATATATATATATATAAGTGTGTGTATACGTAGAGGTTGAGTTCAAGTTACACCTAGTGTAATTCTAAGTAATGTTACACCACTCAATATTTTTTAATTGGATGAGAATTTTGACAAATTTACCATTAAATTACATTATTTTCGTATATTTTCCAAATTTGCAAAATTTCAAGGTAATCAAAGATTAATAGTCATGTCATCAATCAATTGTTTAATTCAATTTTTTTTAGTTTAAAATAATGTATAAAATATAAGTTTATAGATCAATTGGTAAATAACATTCAATTGATATGAAAATTGGCATAAATTGTAAAAAGATATAGAATATATAACTCAATGGTAGGATTTTCAAAATATAAATTCTATAACAAATTATTGGTTGGTGTAATATTGTTTAGAGTTATATTAAGTGTAACTTGAACCCAATCACACACACACACACACACACACACATATATATATATATATATATTAAGAGAAAGTGTTTTGACCAACAAGAAACACTTAAAGCAATATTGACATGTAATGTAAAATAACTATTTTGGTGGTGATGCATGAGTTAGGCAGGCATTAACGAATGTAATGAGAAGAAAACTAAAAATTAGTGACTTCCATTTATATAAAATAAAATAAAATAAATTAAAAGGGAGTGTCTACTGAATAATATTAATATATGCTCTGCGACTTGGGGGATAAAAAAGAAAAGAAAATTGTAAGTCTAGCATACGAAATCAAAAGCTTGACGTATTATTTAAAGTTTACCTTGACAGCTAGAAAGATAAGGATTTCCTTTGTATCCCGTAGTGCAATCACAAAAAAGCCACGACCAGTTCCAGCTGCACAGGAGCGTACCCCCAGATCTCAGGTCATACCACCCGTCCTCGTAATAAGCATAACAATCGACAATATTTGATTCAGATCTTCTACGCATTAACTCGAACATCTCCGTTGAGTTTTGGGTCGAGTCATTATATATCGCCCAATCCAGCATCACAGGAGCGTACCCCCAATTCACCTCAGAAGTAGGGTCTGTTATATTTGACCGGAACCATGGACGGAGCTGTTATTGGACTAGGGGGCAATAGCCCTCCCTAATTTTTTTTTTTTTAAATATTACTATATTAATAGTATTAATTTTAGTAATTTTTTTCAATAAAATTAAACTTTGTCCCTCTTAATAATGTCATTAATTCTTTTGATAGTAATGTTATAACCACAAACGTTTTTACAATATTTATACAAATTATTGAAGTAGCAAATTTTTATTAGCTTGTACACTTGCATTACTTTTTAATTATCAATAGCCACTCACCTTATTAATCATTTGTAAAAAAATTTGTAATTTTAGTATTTTTCACCTTTTAAAAGACATAAAAAATTAATAGATTAAATTTAAAACAAAATATACAGGTCCAAAAAAAATTAGCCCAACAACAAAAATTACCAATAATAAAACTAAAAAAATTAAGTCCAATTAGCCTATTTTACCAAAAGCAAACAACTTGGCCATTTAAAAAATTATAAACAAAAATTCTTAGTAGTAAAGTAGTAGACTCAAAGTTCGGAGTTGCTGCACACAGCTAGCAATAGAGTTACTCCCCTACCTCCAAATCCTGGCTTCATCCTTGACCGGAACCATTGTGGGTAGACTAGAAATGCGTACTTGCATGCATTTCTAGGGCTTTGGAAGTCTTTACTTCTGAACTCTGCACTAAATACTTGAAGACTTGAAGGTATTGTTGATTGACAGCAGCTGATTTCAGCGCATTTAAGTTCTTCACTTCTATTGCTTCCATTGCATTCCGATTTGCAGCCTACAACCATTGGTTCTATTGCGGTCATTGTTGCAAAGTTGTCACAACCAACCGCAGTGAACTTGTTCGCATAACTAGAGAAAACAAAAGGAATTCCTGCAAGGTTGACAGTTCCACCACTTCTGTTATTATAACAATTCCAATAAATTATTAGACTCTTCACTAGAACCCTGTCTGTTACAAATTCATCACTAGAAATAGTGAGTTGCAGCACCTCCATGTTAATTCTTTTTAAGAAGGCTCCAGTTCCATTGCAAACAATTTTGAACCAGTCGTCCATGTAACAACCCGGTCCGATTCCAAAGGGGTATGGAATACTAGTAACGTTTCCACAGTCAGCTTTGCAACCCGGTTTTGCATTTGGTAGTGGTGCTGCTGCTGCTGCCAAACCACATGTCAGCAGAAGTAAGAAAGTACTTCGCAGAACAAATTGCATGGCCATTGTTTCTGAGTGTCCTACTAGAGTTCAACAAAGCAAACCTTACACCGATATATACAGCTAGCCTAGATACTTTTCCGCACCTTCCGATTTATTTGATTATATATTTCGTTTACTTTGACTTCTTAAATGGACTGAAATTTGAGATATTTTGGTATGACTTTGAGAGCTTCAATGCTAGGGTTAGGTTTTAGGCTTCATCTGGGGGGGGGGGGGGGGGGGGGGTGGGGTTTGTTGTGGTTTATATTTCAGTTTTAAATTCTGTAAATTGATCACATAAATATGTAATTGAGATTCTTGATTGATGCCTTGTTTGCCCAATTTGATGAGAGTTTTATTCTTGAATGATGTACTAAATTATTATAAAATGAAATTATACTTTACCCCCTTAAATTATACTTTTTTTTTTTTTTTTACTTGCCTCTTTAAACCATGAGAGTACATTTACTTACCTAAATTATTACTCATGTAACACTTTCTCTTTAAATTATTATTCATGTAACACTTTACATCCGATCTCATAGATAATTGTTTAGGAAAGGAAGTGTAAAAAGAGTTATAATTTTGGAAGATAAATAATTTAGAGAAGTATAAGAGAGAGTATAGTTTAAAGATGTAAAGTATACATTTTTAGTGACTTGTAGCACCTTCATGTTAATTTTTTTTAAGAAGGCTCCAATTCCATTGCAAACAATTTCGGACCAGTGGTCCATGACTCCGTCTAACAACTGGGTCCAACTTCAAAGGGGTAAGGAATACTAACATTTACACAGAGAGTTTACAACCCGTTAGTGGAATGGGTGCTGCTTCCGCCAATCCTATTGTGAGGAGAAGTAAGAAATTAACCGTGATTACCAAAACCAATTGCACTGCCATTTGTATGTGGGTATCTCACTATTCACAGATCAACAAAGCGAACTACATACATGATACATACCCTTTTATAGACTATTGTATCACTCATTTCCTTCTTAGCTTTGTTGCTTAGAGATAGAGACCACGTCATAATATTCAGTCAGCAACAAATCACACAATGAACTTTCCAATAAGCTTCATGTTCAACCATAAGACATTTTCAACTTTATTTCATAATAAGATTCCAATGTCCTTTAGTCATTATTTTTTGTAATTTAATAGTTGTAAGAGGAAGAATTCAGTGAACGAGCAATGATTATTATATAATTTAATAGTTGGAAGATGAAGATTAATTCACTTTAAGAACCATGATTTGACTTCAGAGGATCGGCAAAATTTATAATTAGCCTACATGTCACCATACAATTGTAAACATTTATATGTACACATGATGCATACATTCATACTAATCGCTAACCCATGCGTTATATTGGAAAGCCTATTGAGTATAAGAATTAAAAAAAAAAAAAAATTCCATTTTTTATTTATTTATTGTAGATTAGAATTTCAATCTAAAACACTCCTAGACTCAATTTGTAACATGCAATTAAAACATTTCTCAAGCTTCGCAAAGTACCAGTGTTTAGCCACTTGTCAAACCAAAGAGATAAGAGCCTATCCTTACCAGCTAACCATTTAGAACCTTTTGAAAATATGTCCTCTCCTTTTTTAAGGCTAGCCCAGGTAGGGGAACAATAGGAAAAGCCTGTAGAACTCCTTCAAGTTCTTCCACATCTACAATATTTGTTTGGCAACACTCTCACCCACAATGAGGACTTTTCCGCATGAAATCTCCAATTCAGCTTGGCTAACAGAGCAGTATTTTTAGGCTCGGCTGCTTGAATGCCTAAACCACCTTCCTCTGTTGCTTTTGTGACTTTCTGCCAGCCAATGAGGTGTAGCTTCTTTTTGTTATCATTCGAGCCCCAAATGAAGTTTCTATTTGGCTTGTCAATTCCTTGAAGAATTTTGGTTGGCAAAGCAACACATTGCATCACATAGTTCGGGATGGTGGAGGTAACTGACTGAGTAAGGATAACTCTCCCCGCAAGAGACAGAAGGTTAGCCTTCCAACCTGCTAACTTGCTCTAGATACGCTCCAAGATGAACCTAAAATCTTGCTGAACCCCCCTATGTTTTATGGGGAATCCCAAGTATTTTCCAAGATTGGGGGTGGACCTAAATCCCAGCACATCACAAAGGTCATTCCTCATTCTCTAGTCCACATTAGGAGAGAAAAACAAACGGGTCTTCTCACCACTAATTTTTTGCCCGGAAAGATCACAAAAGGAATCCAAGACATCCTTAATGGCAGCACAATTCTTTCGGTCAGCTTTGGCAAATAACATAAGATCATCAGTGAAAAACACGTGAGAGAAAGCTGGTCCACCTTGAGAAGCTTTCATAGGATTCCGAAGTTTCTCCCGACATTTACGCTTAATAAGCACCCCAAGAGCTTCCATGCATAAGATGAATAAGTAAGGCGATAAAGGGTCGCCCTGACGAATTCCTCTCGACGGATGGAAGGCATCCAAGCCCCCCCCCCCCCCCCCCAACAATTAAAGAGGATGGAAATAGAAGATGTGGAGACGCAGCTCATAATCAGAGAAACCAAAAGGTTAGGGAATCGGAAAAGCTTCAAGGTATCTCTAATGAAGCTCCATTCAAGTCGATCGTAGGCTTTTTCCAAATCGAGCTTGATTGCCATATACCCTGTTCTGCCTTTCTTCTTTGACATTGTATGGATAAGCTCTTGGACAATGATGGCATTATCTAATCCCTTTCTCCCAAGAACAAAGGCTAATTGGAGCGAAGAGATTAAATCAGGCAAAAAGGGGCGGATCCTGCCAACTATGATCTTAGTTACTATCTTATAAGTAGTATTACACAAGTTGATTGGGTAGAAATTGGATAAAGACTCAGGACTTCTGCACTTGGGAAAAAGGGTGATGAGGGTTTGATTCAGATAGTTTGGGATTTCCCCTGAATTAAAAATGTTTTTTACCTCCTTCCTCACAGAATCACCAACAACCAACCAAAACCGGTGAAAGAAGCCTGCATGAAGACTGTTCGCTCCAGGGGCTTTAAATGGTTTAAGAGCCCAAAGACCCTCAGCTATCTCATTGTCTATGATCAGGGTGCCTAAGAACCTTAAGGCTTCTTCATTGAGGTGATTGTTCCAAGCAAGAAGGTCCCAGGCAGCCAGGGGGGCACTAGTGTGACACGAGGTGAAAAGGTCCAAGAATCCTTGTTTGATAAACTCTGCAATCTCCCTTTCTCCATTTAGCCAATTACCCATTCTGTCCTTCATACATAAGATGTGGTTCTGCTTACGGCACACAATAGCAGAGGTGTGATAGAAGGAGGTATTTCTATCCCCTTCAACCAACCAAAGGATACGAGCCTTCACAGCCCAGAACTCCTCTTCCAGCTTAGCCACTTCCGCATATTCCAATCTTAGTTTACCTTCTAAATCAATCAAGAAGGAGTTAGGACTTCGAGACAAGCAATCTTGAATTCCTTTAAGTCTGGCCAGAATCCTTTTCTTCCTTTGAAACAAGTTACCAAAATGGTTTTTGTTCCAGTTGCTCACCTTGGAAGGAAAGGTGGACATAGCTTGATGGAGGGAGGTAGAATTAGTCCAGACATCTTGGACAACATCTGGGAAAGATGGGTGTGAGAGCCACATAGGTTGGTAGCAAAAAGGCATGGGAAATCGAACCCCATCAAAATTCTCAAAACACAACTTGATTGGGCAGTGATTTGAGTGGGTTTTTTCCAAATGGTGCACAACTGCTTCAAAAAAGATGGAATTCCAATCAGCATTTACAAAAACTTTGTCTATTCTCTCTTGTACTAAATGAGAAAGAGGATGATGGTTGGACCAGGTGTAGCGAGGCCTGGAGAAACCAATATCAATCATTCTGCAAGTGTTTAGGTAGTCTTGGAACTGAAGAGCTCTGTCAATATTAATGGAATTCCCTCCAAACTTATCCTCCCCTATGAGCACTTCGTTGAAGTCACTTGCTATAACCCATGGCAAGGAGTGAAGACTTGCAATAGATTCTAGATTTTCCCACAGCAAACGTCTTTCGGCATATCAAGGGCTGGCATAAATTGCTGAGAGGAGCCAAGGAGGTTTAGAAGAGGAGTTGACAATCACGTGGATTTCTTGCTCAATGGTAGCTAATTCTGTAATTTCAATTTGGTCGAAATCCCAGAGAACCCACAATCCTCCAAAAAGGCCAATGGAATTCACAAAAATCACCCCATTAGAATTCTAGACAAGCTTATTTATTTTTTTTTTTACAATGGACTCATGATTTTAAAAATTGGAACAGTTAAAGAACCGGGAAAGTGTTTAATTTTCCCTTTTCACCAGTTTTGGTAATTTTTTAATATACCAATTTAGGGTTTGATTTTCGGGTAAACCGGATGATCCAATCTAACCATGGGTGAAATGTTTTTAGAGAAATGATATGTATACAACATTTTTATAACAAATCCTAAGTGGCAGGTTCTTGCTGGTTGTTATTGTTGCGGCAAAAAAGTAATCTTAGTGTTAGTTTCAAATTTGAACCAATAATAACTAACTACCTGTGATTTGTTATAAAAATATTGTAAAATTGTTATAGACGTAGCATCTCTTATGTTTTTATAGTTTATATTATTAGTCTAATGTTAAAATCACATTAAGCTTCATCTTAAAAAAATTAAAAAAAAAAAAAAAAAATCACATTAAGCGAGTGTTGGCTCCTGCATGCTGCCCGTTAAAACTATTTTTATGCTAAAGTCAACAGTCACAATGATGAAATATTTTTAGGATCTGTCTCTTTCCTTGGCATATGGAAGGGGCAAGTGTATATAGAGGGCTCTTCATGTTTGCCCCACATACCCCATGATTGCAATTGTGGAGCACATTTGGGGCGGAGATTTGGGTTGATGTCTCGGGAACATATGCCCATGTTTGAATGTGCCATTTTTGGTGTATGAATATTTCTCATGTGCTATAATAATTTAGTCTTTCAAATAGGACTGGGTTGTTTTTAACTCATTCCATTAATGTGATTTAATAAAAAATAAATTTTAACACTTAACATACTGGTAAAATACAAAGTAGAACACATTAAGTAGTAAAGAAGAATAAGATTTGTATTCTTATTCGTATGACCTCGCTTAATTTGAAACCTAAATCTCTAGTCTATGCCAATGTAATTTAATCTTTTTACAAATTTGTAAGAATCCGAGTGAAACTGGAAAAGTGAAACTCAAATTAAATATAGGTTGACATAGTCTAAATGCTACCTTTCTTATTTTACAAACTTTTGTGGGGAAGCCGATAAGTTTCTCTCTTATTTACCTTCTTCAATCTCTTTTTCAGAAACTCTTGATTGATTTTTACCCTTCATGTTTGGTAATTGGTGTTAATTAAATGGAATTACAGTAGAATTATAGAGGTCAATTCTCGTTAGGGAATTTTCCTTATATAATTTTATTTATATATTGAAATTCAATTCATTAGCTTTCATTAATAAAAAAACTCAACCAAAGGCATCACTTGATTTTGGAGGGGGGAAGATATTTCTGAGATTGATTGTGCGCATATGTCTAACTAGTTTATGAGCTACAATAGCTTCCCTCCTTATACATTAGATTTTTCCCTTTGTTCAAAATTTTGCAACAGGAGCTCTGTATCCATAATTTCATTGCCCAGCCAAAAGTTATATAAATCTGAAATTTTCTGATCCTTGAGTTTAGAACCTATCTTGAATCTACTTCCAGAATGATATGTCATAATTTCCAAGTCTAAGATGCGTCATAATTTCCAAGTCTAAAAAGCAAGTCTTAATATATATAAGGATAAAGTTTAGCTACAAAATTGGTTGTAGACTTAGATTACAACTTTACTCGATAAAATAAATATTACTACTTATTTTGAAAATCTAACTGTTGAATTACATGTTCTTTATGTTCTTAATACATATGTCAAATTTTGTGTCAATTAGATATTTATTTCTATATGATCTATAAACTTATATTTTATGCATATTTTTAAAATACAAAAACTTGTAATTTAAACAATTTATTAATGACATAGTTATTGATGTTTAATTTTCTAGAAATTTTGCAAGCATTCAGGATATAAGAAGAAGATGTAATCTAATAGTTTGTCAAAATTCACCTCTAATAAAAATATATTGAGTAATGTTGTAGTCTAAGGTTACAACCAATTTAATTTGTAGCTAAACTTTGTCCAATAAATAAATAACCGCCCTCAATTCAAGAATGGATCACATTGCTACATCTCCAGGACATGGCTGCCATTGGAAGTCCCTTTATTGTTTCTAATGATAGCCCCCACACCCGAGGACTTCAGCTTGGAAAACATCCACGTTCAATTTGAACATATCATCACTTATCTACAAGCAGGGAGCTCTCTTCTCACGCTACTATCTTGTGAATGTGCACCACAATATTCAACCAACAATGTCAAAGGTGCTTGAGCAGTTCTTTTAGACTCCACATCTTTACCCCTCATGTACTTCTAGATTTCTGCCCTACCAACTATTTGATGCAACTATTAGGAACCGCTCAAATCTTATTAGAAATTGCATTGTAGATTAGTCTTCCCATGATTTTGAACCTATTCTTCTTTAAATTTGTACCATCTAATTTTAATTACTGGTGTCATTCTAACAAAAAAAAAAAAAAAAACTTCTATTTTATGAAGGTGAAAACATTAAAAAATAAAATTTGAGTTTGGTCATTTTCTTTTGTGTAATTTTCTTAATATTACATGTGTTATGCCCATCAAAGTAAGTTTGATACATCTCAAAAGATTTTGATACTTATATGGTTAATAAATGTTCTTCACTTGACATTGTTAAATGATATTTGTTAGGAGGAAAAACTGTTACACACACTCTGTTGCACACACATTTAGTGTATATATATATATATATATATAGTGCCAAAAACTAATAAGGATTTGAGAAGTAACTAATGTTGCATAAGTTATTCAATTGGTCAAACAACAAACTTGTATTGTTTTAGGAAAACCTGATGACTTCCTAGACAATATGAACTCTTACAACATACAACTTGACATTCCCAAAATTACCAATATGTACTTAAATTTGTAGGAAATCATCTTTTGATCTAAGCCACCTTTCAAAACTAACTAATCCCAAAGGATTTTAAAGAGACTATGACGGCAGAGGAATTAGATACCAACAAACTGTGGATCATCATTTTAGTTGGAGAATTAATATAGAGGTAGTGAGTTTTGTCATAAACTAAGGTGCAAAACCCAAAAATAAACATTTTTTACTTGCTTACCTCTTCTCCTCTGCTTCCAAGTGTCAAAATCTGCAGGTATAAGTCCTTTGCCCATTATTGGTTCTAGTATATCAGCTAGGACTCACTAATTGAGTTTGCTATAAGTTGAGTAATAATAGATTAGAATAAATAAATGATATGCAGAAAGTACTTAATGACATATAATTTAAAAGTATGCTAGTCAAATCCCATAATGATCAAACATGCTAGCAAAGCTATCAAGATTCATAAGGTTTGGAATCAATTCACCTAGTAATGGTATTGTCATTTCTCTTGTGATTGATGGTTTTGCTCAATTAATTTCCCATACTATTGGCCTCAAGACCCAATTGAGACAAACAAAAAACTAATGCCAACCTTACATGTTGGCAAAGGCTCAAAAGTCAAAACCCTATTTTATCAACAAAAATGAAATAAGATCTCTGGAACAGTCGTATAAATATGTGAGCTATAATGTAGACGATACGAGTAGTAACTAAATAAAGAAAGTTCATACATGCTTACATAAATAAAAGGCATTTTACATAAACTCATATTGACATCAATAATCATTTTGACAATAGGAGGGATGGGTGGAGTCAAGAAGCATATAGTTAGGTAGTACCTTGTCATAACAAAATGCATTTTCTCGAAGAACATGTCTTGCAACGATAGGATCCGATACAACAACAAATGCTTTTGGTCCAAAAGCAAGTTTATACACAGAGCCATGCTGCCAAGTTCAACAAACATATTTAGAGGAGAGTGAACAATAGGACTTAGCATGTCCACAATTATCAAATCACGAAAGCATAATGCATACAAAAGCAAATGACAGTCAAGAACAAAAATTCAAATTTAGAGCTCGGTTGGCACTGCAAATTTGTTTTAGGGGGGGGGGGGGGGGGAGAAAAGATTTTACATGAAAACTTGAAATAATTTACATTTTTAAAACCTTTAATTGCATTTTTAGAAAAGGTTTTTACTATTTTAGGAAATTGTTCATGGAAAAATGAAAAAATCACTAACTTTTTAAAGCTTTTTAATTTTCTATAAAATTTTTCCTAAAATGGATGGTTAGCGCAGACATTAATTGGACCCTTTAGCTAGGGAAGCCACACTGTTGCCCCACTATCAACAAATGGGGTCTGGTCTGGGAGTGGGTAGAGTGCTACTATGGTCACCTTTAGCTAAGGAAGCCACACTGTTCACCCCCTCTACCCATTTTTTGTTTACAAAAAAAAAAAAAAGAAAGAAAGACTACAAGCAAAAAAAAGTAATAATGAAAAAACTTTAAATAAACATCCATATAGTATTAACAAACTATTAACTAAGACAAATATACAAAATTATTGTTTCTTAATATATTAAGATGCAATTATCTACTAATAATTTTTTTTTTTTTTTTTTTTTTTTGCATCTTTATCAGTTGCCTATTCCTTACTGTTGCCCCACTATTAACAAATAGTTAAAGTGTCAAACACCAAACAATATTATATATTATCTACAGACTCTTTTCTTTCTATATATTATAGATTTATTCTAAGGTTTTGAATTCCATTCTAAAGATCATTTCACGGAATATTTCGGTACTAGAGTATACTGGTACATTGTTCTGAAATAACTGATATATATATATATATATAGATTTTTTTAAAAAGAATTTAAATCTTAAAAAAATAAAATAGATTGGTTATAAAATATTATATACATAAATTTTGGTATTTTTGTAAATAAGTAAACACCTTTAGGGTATACTATTTCACCATTTCAAACCCAACCTCTGAATCTCCCATCATCTTCTTCTTTCTTTATGTATGTTTCTTTTCACCGTGCCTCTGTCTAGCTTCATTTTCTTCATTTTTTTTTCACATCCTTGTCCTCACTCTCTACTCTCCCTAGTCTCTATCTTTCGGTCTCTAGCTCTCTCTCAACTTTCTCTAATTTATATTTTCCTAAATTTGGTTTGTATGTAACTGTGGATTAAGAGGGTTTTAATGGGTTTTTTTTTGGGGGGGGGGGGGGGGGGGGGGATGTTGAGTTGGGCTCTGGGCTAGCTGGAGGGGGCTAGCTAATGGGGTTAAGGTTTTGGAAGAGAGGGCCAACTATTAGAAAGACAAAATAAACCTAATAAAATTTTTTTTTTTTTGGGTCAGGGGGGCCCGAGCCCCCTACTGAGTCCATCCCTGATGATAATGAGCAGAGATGAGACAAAAGGGAAGTGGTAAGAGACAATAAAAAAAAAAAAAAGTGTTTTGGGAATGAAAATAGGTTATGTGAAAACAAAAGATTAAATTATAAATAAAAAAACTTATCAGATAAAAAAAAAAAAGTAATAAAACTTAGATAAATTTAGGTGTAGTATATTACATTCCCAATTGAATTTAAACATTTGGTTGTAGTGACTGATAAGATAAAAATAGTATTATTTTATTCAAGATAACTTTTCAAAATTATATTTAAGTTTTACTCTATAAGATATAAGTAATCTAAATATATAATAGGTTGGGTTCACTCTATAAGATATAAGTAATCTAAATATGTTACACCATGGCCACCATCCAATAACTTGTTATAAAATTCATATTTTGAAAATCCCATTGTTGAATTACATGTTCTACATGTTCTTAACATTCATGTCAATTAATTGTTAATTACCATTTAATCCATAAACTCATTTTTTATACATTATTTTAAACTACAAAAACTTGAATTTAAAAAATTCATTGATGACATGGATATTAATCTTTGATTATTTCAAAAATTTTCAAGCATGAAGAATTTATGAAGATAATGTAATGTAACGGTAGATTTGTCAAAATTCACATCCAATTAAAAAATATTGAGTAGTGTAACATTGCTTAAAGTTATACATGTGTAACTTGAACTCAACTTATATATTAAATAGAAACACACACACAAGACTCATCACACGGGCTTTGCGCGTGCAATAATGCTTTTTTATTTATTTGCTTTTCTGTTTTTGTTTGGTGTTATAATGTTTAAAAGTGATATATAAATAACCATGTGTATTTTATTTTTTAAAGAGAGAGGTAAGGTAACATGGAATAATGTTTAAAAATGAGATAGAGAACCATAAGAAGTTGAAATCCAATGAGATATTTGAATTTATTGATTGGGATAAGAATTGTGACAAGTAAAAAAAATTTGAGATTTAAACAAAAGAAAGGCGATATACATTAGTATGGATGGATGTGTATTGTGATAACTGTATAGAATATGGATAACAAAAATTTTGGAATGTTTTAAAGAATTTAAAAAAAAAAAAAAAAACCATAAAAATTTTGGGATAAGAATGAGTAGTTTTTATGTGAGGTAGTGGGTTTTTTTTTTTTTTTGAAGGAGTAATTTTGTATTCTTTTTATAAAGATAATTGAAGTATTTAAATACAAATAGATAACAAATATAGATAGGAGTTAGATATTAGAATACAAATGGGTGTTGAGAATAACGGTTTTCTTTTTTCTCTTTTGTACGTGAGATAGTATTACTCTTTTAACAATTTTTGGAAGAAGTAATTTTGTATATATTTTTTTTGGGTAAAGATAATTGAAGTATTTGAATTCAAATAGATAAAAAAATACAGATAGGAATCAGACATTTGAATACAAATGGGTAGTAAGAATAACGGGTTTTTTTTTTTTTTTTTTTTACATGAGCAGTACCATTCCAAATTTAGAATAAATGCTAAATTTTCTTTAATATTCTTTTTCTCTCTCCTCTCACATATCTATCTCATCACCCCTGTCTGCCTCACCCATTCTCTCAATCCATCTCTCTCTCTCTCTCTCTCTCTCTCTCTCTCTCAAAGTGATCTCTGCCCACAACTGATCTCCCCAAGCACCTGCCTTCACTGCCTCCGCCAAACTCTGCCTAATCTTGCCATGCACCGAATCCCTCTCTTTGTTTGCTTGTTTATGGTCAATTTTGGGAATTGGATTTGGTATGATAAATGGGATTGTAATTCTATAGGTTTGCTGTTTTGAGGTGGTGGTGATTGGTGGTGGTTTTGGTGGGTGGTGTTGGGTTGATTTTGGGTGGTGGTTGATGGTGGTGGGTTTGTGGATTTGGTGGGTTCCGATCTAGTACTGGGTTTTGATGTCTCTCCTCTCTCACTTTTTCTTTGACTCAGTGGTGGCTAGCAATGGTTTTGGGTTGGGTTGTGGGTGGTGGTGATTTTGGTGTTATGATCTAGTGGTTTGCTGGGTTTATATATTTTGCTTGTGGTTGGGTTGATTTTGGTAGTGTTTTGCATTTGGTTTTTATTTTTTATTTTTTTTATTTTTTTTAGCATCATGGTGGCCGGTGTTTATGGGTGGTTGTCATTGTGGAATTGGGTTATGGTTGAGGAGGCTATGGTGAATGAGTTCATAGTAGAGAGAAGAGAGGTTTTGGGATTATAAAAATTGAATGATTTTTTTATTAGTTGTTTATATTATTTTAATGTATTTTATTGTTAAAATAGAACATTTGATGTAGGATGTATTGTAAAATGATGTATTAAAATAGATAAAGTAGGTTTGGGTGTGGGAAAATATAATTTGGGATGGCACAACTGATGCTAGTGCTCTAAAAATAATATTACTTAACTTGAGAAGGTCCATAATTCATCAAAACAAAGATGTTGTAATGCAGTACCAAAAAAGGAAAAAACATTTAAGACTCTTAGATTCATTTTTGCAATTCTCTTAAAGAGATTTTTTTTTTGGGGGGGGGGGGGGGGTAATAATTAAGGAGGGGATTTGAACCCTGGATGTCTTCTTTAGAAACATCAAGAAGTTTCAATTGAGATATTACACTCTTAGCAACTAAATACAAAAATTTAAAGAGCTAAACATTCAAATGCTAAAGAGCTTTTCAGGTTTGAATTCTAACATATTTTAAAAAATCTACTAATAAAGCCTTGCATTTAAAACTCTACTTACTACACCAATGCCGAAAAGGAACATAGGGGGTCCTTAAAAGCTAAACATAGTTTTGGCTAAAGTAGAATATTTGAATGTTAGTATTAAAGTTTTTTTTTTTAGATAGTTAGAATATGATGCTTATCCTGCAAGTCGAACCATTTCTCCCCTACACTTCCAACACTTTGTGCATGGGGAGATGTCATTTAAGTTACAAAAACTCTTGGCTAGTATTAAAGTTCTTTAGTGCACTATTCCATCTTGTTGTTCATTAGAACAATAATTGATATATATTGTTAGGACATATGTGGTTCACATGCTAAGAACACATGTCATACTTATTTATGTAAATTGGCTAATCCTTTGACAAAACGCACTCTACTTGTAATTGGGTAGTTCTAGGTGTTTTTAATACTTCAAGAAACAAGATTTCAAGATCAAGTGTTGAAGTCATCAAGTCTGTCCAAGAAAAATCAAGCTGAAGTGCATTTTCATTAAAGCTTGACACCTACTCGATAGCTCCTCGACACCTACTATCTGTCGAGATTTAAAAAATCAGGTTTTCTGATCTAATTTTCTTGGGATCCGTGAATATGTTTTTGGGCCTTCTTTTCTTCTAACCCTAAACATATATAAAAGGATTGTTTTAAGAGCCGTCAACATAGACACAAGTTGCAAAAGCATTGAACAATCCTTGTTCAAGCAAATTGTGATCAAATACGAAGTTCTTGACCTAGTTCATCTTCTCTGAAAAAGTTGCTGTGTATTTGCACCAAAGGGTTTTGTGACCATGCATCTTCCTGATCTTCATCGCGTAGGATGAACTGAAGAACTTTGCAACCAACCTTTTCTTCTAAGTTGGTGTTTGAAGTCGCGTACTGGGATCCGCACATCTGGTTAGTTACGTACTTGGGAGCTGTGCATTAAAGGTGGAAATTGTCACTACAGATCAAGTCCAATTGGGTATTTGGGTAAGGGTTCAACTGTAGGTTGGTAAGGTACTTGGGATTCCTTTACTTGTAACCGCTTGATTTGATAATAGCGGAGTTTCGGGAGTGGTGACCTGAAAATCACCCGGTGGGGTTTTCCCCATTCGTGAAGAAATTACTGTGTCATTTAATTTCCGCTGCATTTTTAGTTATTCGGTGATTTGTTTGTGCTGCCACGCAATTGCATGATAAATTGATTAATTAATAACTTGGATAATTAAATAATTGGTTTAATCACAAGGGGTCATTGAATTTGTGGCCTATCATATATATATATATTAAAATTTGTATTTTATAGAATAAAAATAGTAAAATAAGATAAAGATATTTCACTAAATTTACATTTGTACCATAAAATAAGAGAACAGTAGAGAGATATTACCTTGATGATTGATAATAGTTTAAAAGTACAATATTATCTTAGTATTGGTAGGCATTATCACATCTATTTTGTGTTTATTCCCACACTTACACATAAATATAAAAGTTTGTAAGTTTTCTCTAAAATATACTCTTTATGTGTATTTTTTTTTCTTGTAAGAGATTAAAATTAATAAGCTAAGCATGCAAACATGAAGCTAAGAGAATTCTAGGGTAAAGCTCAATTGAGAACTAGCTTTCAAAGAATTTAATGAGTTAGAAATGTGTGGGAACAGAAAAAGAAAGAGAGGGGTTCGTTTAAGCCAAAGATGGAAATAATCCTGGCATAGAAATATTCTGACCAGTTTTGATATTTTGGCCATATCTTTTTACTCAAATGTTAGATTGACTTGATTCTTGCGGCATAGAAAGAGGACTTGAAGATAATAAAACTTTGTAGTTTACAAAAATTTCAGAATCATCTATTGAAAAATAGGAATTGAGATTTTATATTTTCCTTTCTAGGGAGCATGTATTTTAGCGTTATGAATATTATAAACATTAAAGGGATACAAAGGCAGCCAGAAAAACCTTATTTTTCACCAATTTTTAGAGTTTTTATTTTCTATGGAAGCTTAAGAACCTAAGCTAGGGTTAGGGGTAAATCCCCAATGTTGTAAGTTGTCAACTATTCAATCCAAACATGTTGGATTGATATTTAATTTCTAATTTTTTCATAAGTCTACTCTTGAATCTTCTTATTGTTAGAATATGGTTTTATAATCTTTCTTGTAAAACGTGGTAATCTTGTTAGATATTACTTTTTCCATAGTATTGCCTCTAGGGTATACAATTTTCTTGAGTTTTTTTAGCAAATTTATTGTTTTCTAGAATAAATTGTTGGAACAATTGATGAATATAATCAACCAAAGAGATTTTTATTAATGAAGCATATTTCTAAATCTTCCAATCGGATAGTTTATGTGTACCCGATTGTGTACTAAATTGGATTGGTAGTGGATGCTTAAAAATAGTGGACAAACAATAATGCCCTAGTTATTTTAATTATTGAGTTTTACCAAAATTTCTTTTTCTTAAGTTTCAATCATATTTTTCTATATATTATTGGTGCTTTTGACGTGTTCTTGTTTTCCTTTTCTCGGTGGAACGACAACCTTAGGTGCATGAATTTCCATTACAAAATTGGACGACATCAATGATCATCTCATAAAATAAAATATAATTTATTGTCAATTCAAAAATGTTTTTAGGTGGCAGATCTGAGACGTGGTCCATATCACTATCTTGAGACAATACATGTCGTCTATGAGATTTCTAGTGTAGTAGACAAACAACATTATGTGTGCCACCTCCGAGATACAATGACCCAGCCACCTTGTTGATTATTCTTACAAGCCTATACCGATTGTAGGATATGAAACTCTTAAAACAATACTTTCTTTTACCTACAAATATAGTGTGGTAGGGATATATATTTTTCATTAAAAGAAGAGAAAAAAAACCATACAAGTGTTTTAGAAATATGTTGGTTCATATAAAAGTGATAAGACAAAACTACGTTTGTTTTAGTACATCCCATTCACTGCACATAGCTAGAGGTCTATATATATCTATATATGCTGAGACAAAATAGCCTTATTCTTAAGGATTTATGAACACTGGCAACGATTTTGAATTTCTCATAAATCAAATAATAAATATTTATTGTGGGGGTGAAAAACAAAGAACAATGTTGCAGTTAAGGAGGCTTCAGATCTACACAATTAATTCCTAAAGATGGGAAAAATAATCCACAATAGGAGGATTAAGCAACGAATTAAGACAGATAATGAACGAATCAAACTCTTTTATAGAGGGGAACAACGTTCCCGTGGTGCCTAATATAGATTAAGGGAACTTGAACTTAAAGGACATTCCCTTTGGCTCTCTCTCTCTCTCTCTCTCTCTCTCTCTCTCTCTCTCTCTCTCTCTCTCTCTCTCTCTCTCTCTATATATATATATATATAAATACATATATATCTAGTTCTTGCGTAAGCTTTTGCTCTCTAATTTTCTCAACCACCTTCTCTGTGGCTTCCCCCTCCTTTTATAGCTACTTCTCACTTCCTCTCCATTTTCTAGCTGTCTAGTTCCCAATTGGATTTTAGGGGATACTTGTCCCATCATCTTTTTATTCTGCTACTTCTTGATCATGAAAGTAGACTTCTAGGGGTGCTTCTATTATTCAGGCCAGTCATTCGGTATTGAATGTAGCTGACATTAGGTGAGGGGCCTCATTAATGCGGAGGTGATTGCTTCATTAGGTTCTGCATTTTCTTTGTTGTGTCCCTTGGAGGGAGCTTAAGAAGAGGAAAAACCTCAATTCAAAAGGGACATGTTAACCGCATTATATTCATTTCTTTGGGAAGAAAGTTCTGTCTACCACCCCGGTAATGGACCTCGGGGAATGAAGTCAGCTCGAATTTCCACAATGGTTTGTTCGAATGGTTTCTCCTCACTCAATAGGCTTTTTCATTCATAACCATACCTTAGGCTGGGTCCATTCTTTATAGCAGTTCTTTGGGCTTTTGGCTCTTGCTTGAGCTTACATTCATCCCCCCACATTTATTTATGTTAATAATTTCCCTTATTGAAAGGTTGAAACATTTGAAAGGAAAAGTTTTATTAGGAAATGTCTTTGGTAAGGAAATATTGCTATATACATTGAGCCACTAAACGTTCATATGGTCAATAAAATTTATAGTCATTCAAATGTTGACATTATGTACAAAATAACTCACAAATTAATACAAATATAAAGACTTTGAATTTGGTAAAGAGTGAACTGATTTCATCAAATCACTTAAATAAGCATTTAACAAAAATATTGTAATTTTTATAAAATTATTCCAACACATCTTTAATAAAAACAATGAATTGACATAATTGTCCATTCTTTTGGTTTTTTTTTTTTTTTTTTTAAGATACAAAATGGACACTCATTTTTGTGAGAGAGAGAAAGAGAGAGAGAGAGAGAGAGAGAGAGAGAGAGAAATAATAATTGACCATGTACGGCAACAAAGCTCTTTGGGCCAACCGAAGTGTCCAGGCCCATTGGGACTCTACTTTCCTTGCATACTCGGAGAATGGCACGCTGACATTGTTCACATGCGCAGGCTGTTCAAACCAGTATCCGTCCCCGCGAATCCTCCCCAGGGAACTAACGCCCGACCAACTCACAATCGGGAATCGCAGTCGCCGAGCATCCCAGAGTAAGAACCAATTCCAAGGCCACTCCCACCTAAACGCCCACTTATGACTAACAGCATTGGACCTCCAAACGCACTAGCCCCGGAGGCAATCATCACTGTTCCACTAACATCTAGCTATAAATATAATGGGCTGGGGAAGGAAAAGAGGTTGTTGAAAAATTTAGAGGGCAGAAGGAGAGTAGATGAGACTAACAAAAAAGGGATAGAATAGATTTCGATTGGTCTTAGCACAAGGACGACCCAGTGCAGGAAATCCAAGCCCACTATACAAATAGATTGTGAGCCCAAGCGAATCACGGCCCAGTAGCCTTGTTTTAGGTGCGTACAATTGGCGCCGTCTGTGGGAATCTCCTACAATGCTGTGGTTCTACTGAGACTTGCATTCAACGAGATGGCCGGAAGACGTGCCGAGAGTTCTGCCGACAGCGGCTCAGTGGGATCTTCACGGGGATCTACTTGGCGAGAAAGGAGGCAAAAGCGACGCGAGGATAGAGATCACCGAGCGGAGGAAGAGCGGTCCGGCCTTGGGGAGGGGTCGTACCAAACGCAGCGAACTGTATCCATCGCCTCGGGGCACAGGCGGTTGGACGAGAGGGATGAAGAGATCAAACGGTTGCGCAGGCTAGTGAGGGGCCTGGAGTTGGAGGTAGGAAATAGGCGCCTTAGAAGAAACGAAGACGACCGAGGGGGATCTGATGTGGGGAGACAGTATCGTCAGACGGGATCCAGTCAGTCCGGGTACCTACACTGGCCGGAACGCTCATGCTCTCAGGAGTACCAATGGCGGAGGGAACGCCCACGTTCGCGGGAACACCGTCGATGCCAAGACCGTTTGCAATCAAGAGAGGACACGGACCGAGGCTCGGATTCACCAACCGAGCCACGTCCTTGTAACGCAGCCATGGATACGATGAGCTGCGCTCTACGTAGAGCTGCCTGATCACCATTTTCGGCGGATATCGAGCACGCCCCAATGCCGGACAGATTCACGCGCCCTCCGTTCAATTTTTACGACGAAAAGACTGACCCGGTAGAACATGTCAGTCACTATATCCAGATGATGTCTCTGCACGCCTATAACGACGCGCTGATGTGCAAGGTTTTCCCATCGAGCCTCGGGCCCACTGCTCTGAGATGGTTCAATGGGTTGCGGAAAGGCTCGATTCATGATTTTGCCGAGCTAATACAGGAGTTTGGACTCCGATTCATGACATGCAGCCGAGTACCTCAGCCGGTGGATGCGTTACTGTCCATGAAAATAGGGGCAGGGGAAACCCTCCGTAGTTACGCTGGCCGTTACTGGGAACTCTACAACGAGATCGGTGGGGGGAACGAGAAGATCGCTGCAAGCATCTTCAGAATAGGGTTACCCGAGGATTCCGGACTTCGGGAATCATTGACCAAGAAGCCCCCCGAGGACATGAGACAGCTGATGAGGCGTATCGAAGAGTATAAGCGGCTAGAGGACGATCAGCTGCAAAGCAAGGGAAAGGCGCCGGCAGCGAACCGTCCTCAGCAGGGCAGCTTTCAACCAAGGGCACGGGGGGACCTGAGGATCCAAGAGCCCGGAGCACAGGAGGGGGAAGTGAACCTAGCGTTTAAGGAGCCGGTGCACAGGATCATAGACAAGATTAAACACGAGCCGTACTTCCGGTGGCTGAACAGAATGAGTGGTGACCTAGCTAGGAGGAACCAAAACTTGTATTACACCTACCACAAGGATAAGGGACATACTACCGAATAGTGCCAAGTGCTGAAGGACCATCTCGCCCAACTGGCCAAGGCCAGGCATTTGAAAGACTTTGAAGTAAACGCGGGAGAAGCAGACGCCCGGCAAGGCACCCAACAAAGGGGCAACCCACTCCTGCCCCCGCTCGGGATAATTGAGGTCATCCATGCCATTCTGAGAGGCTTTTCCGGAGAACAGAGAAACAAGGTGCTGACTGTGACGTCGGCGGGGAGTGGTTCAGACGAGCAGGCATCCGGTAAAAGGTTGAAGGTCACCCGGGAGCCCATCGCTTTCGGGGATGGCGATTTGTAAGGAACGATCCAGCCGCACGACGACGTGCTAGTAGTTGCCGTCCGAATAGGAGGCTTCCTGGTGAAGAGAGTAATGATAGACCAGGGGAGCGGGGCAGATGTGATGTACCCCGATCTATTCAGGGGGCTCGGATTAAAGAATGAGGATGTTTCCGAATACACTACGCCCCTAGTCGGCATCGACGGCGGGCTGGTAATTCCGGAGGGGCGGATCACCCTGCCCGTGAGCATGGAGGGTAAGGAGGGTGGCAGTGACTTTCATAATAGTTGCTTCATTTTCCCCATACACTGCGATACTGGGGAGGCTGTGGATCCATGCAATGGAGGCGGTCCCTTCCACTTTGCACGACAAAATCAAATTTCCAACCAAGAACGGCATAACTATAGTACGAGGGAGCCAGCAGACGGCTAGACAGTGCCTAGTCGCCACTGTTAATTGGAAAGAGGGGAGGGCCAACCAAAGGGGCTTGACCGAGCATAAGGGCACACTGCTGGGGCCCCCCTTATAGCAATTACAGGTTTTTGCAGAAGGGAAAGGGGGCGGGGCTGCCGAGGAGGTAGTGAGGGTGAGGATATTGCCGGATGAGGGTAGGTACTTCCAAATAGGGGGAGGTCTGAAGGATCAGGATAAAGTAGAAATGTTGCTATTCCTTGTATAGAATATAGACGTGTTTGCTTGGAACCCATATGAAGTGCCCAGGGTGGACCCTGACTTCATCGTGCATAGACTTAACGTGGACTCCTCCTTTCCTCCGAAGAAGCAAAGGCCAAGAAGGTCGGCGAGGGAGCACGCAGAAGCCGTAAAGGCAGAAGTCCAACGACTGAAGGAGGCTGGGGCAATAAGGGAAATCTATTTCTCGGAGTGGTTAGCAAACACAGTCGTAGTGAAAAAGAAGAACGGTAAATGCAGGGTTTGCGTAGACTTCACCGACCTGAACCGAGCGTGTCCAAAGGACCCTTTTCCCATGCCGAGGATTGATCAATTGGTGGACGGCACCTTCGGTCACCCAAGAATGAGCTTCCTGGACGCCTTTTAGGGATATCACCAAATAGCCCTGGCCCCCGAGGATTGGGAGAAGACGGCGTTTATCTCACCCGAGGCCAATTATCATTACACGGTGATGCCTTTTGGGCTGAAAAATGCTGGTGCCACCTATCAGCGTATAATGACGAGGATGTTCCGGGATAAAATAGGGCGAACGGTTGAAGTGTACATTGACGACATGGTAGTAAAGAGCAAACAAGAGAAGCAGCACATTGAAGACCTCCGGGGAGTGGTTGAGATCCTTCGACACCATAAGTTGCGCCTGAATGTCGAGAAGTGCGCCTTCGGTGTAGGGTTCGGCAAATTCCTGGATACATGATCACCAACGGGGGGATAGAAGTAAACCCGGACCAGATAGAGGCTATACAGCAATTGAAGCTGTCGAGCAACCCTAAAGAGGTACAAGTACTGACCAGGATGCTAGCCGCCCTGAACCGATTCATTTCCAAATTCGTCGATCCCTGCCGACCATTCTACCAGCTTCTGAAGAAGTGGAAGGGGTTTCGTTGGGACGAGGATTGCGATAGGGCTTTCTAGGATTTGAAGGAATATCTGACGCGAGCGCCCATGTTGACGGCCCCCGAGCCTGGGAAGGACTTGTTTATGTACCTATCTGTGTCTGACCACGCGGTGAGTGCCGTGTTGCTCAGGGATACAGGAGTACAGCAGCCCGTGTATTACATCAGTAAGACCCTGGTCAATGCTGAAACGAGATACTTACCCTTGGAGAAGCTTGTGCTGGCTCTAATACATGCCACGAGGAGATTACCGCATTATTTTCAGGCGTATACGGTCTACATCTTGACCGAGTATCCCCTGCAGGCGTTGTTAAGAAGATCAGATTTCACGGGAATGATAGCAAAGTAGGGAACCAGGCTGGGCTCCTTTGACATTCGGTACAAGTCACGAAGTTCAATAAAGGGGCAGATCCTAGCCGATTTTGTTGCCGAGTTCTCTCCTAGATGTGGCAGCGAGGTGATCTGTCACATGGGGAGCCACCCGTGGAGGGTGCTTATGGATGGGGCCTCTAGCTCAATGGGAGTTGGCGCCGGGGTCGTCATCGTCACCCCCGAAGGCATAAGATTGGAACACTCTTTCAGGTTGGGTTTCCGGGCCTCCAACAATGAGGCCGAATATGAAGCCTTACTTGCCGGACTGAAGGTTGTGTTGGAATTGGGAGCCCGGAACGTGGAGGTATACACGGATTCTCGCCTGGTGGTTAATCAAATCCAGGGGACCTTCGAAGCTCGAGACCCCCAGATGAGGGCATACTTGCAAACGACCAGGGGGATTTTGGAAAAATTTTGCACTGCGAAAGTGTACCAGGTCAGCCGGATGCAGAATAGACATGCAGACTCCTTGGCCACATTAACATCATCAACAACGGAGGGGATTCCCCGGATGATCAGGGTAGAATTGATACCACAACCAAGCATCACTGTCACGAACGGCACGGGCACTGATGCGGCAAGCGTCGCCGTAATTACAATGACAGGGCCGAGTTAGATGGATCTGATCATTGACTTTCTTGCCAAAGACAAACTCCTAAACAACAATCAAGAAGCCAACAAGGTGCGTCGAATAGTGCCACGATACTGGTTGTCGATCGACCGCCGACTCTACTGCAGGTCTTTTGGTGGTCCATACCTGTCATGTCCGCACCCCGATAAGGTAGGTGAGCTCCTTGCCGAACTTCACGAGGGGGTGTGTGGCAGCCACGTGGGGGGGTGTTCATTGGCACACCGTGCAATGACCCAGGGGTTCTGGTGGCCACGAATGCAGAAGGACGCCGCCGAGTATGTACGGAAGTGTGAGCGGTGCCAAATACATGCCCCACTGATCCATTCACCAGCGGGCCACCTCAACCTGATCAGTGCTCCCTGGCCCTTTGCGCAGTGGGGGCTAGACATCCTCAGCCCATTCCCCCGAGCAACGGGCAACTGCAGGTTTGTCCTGGTGGCCGTAGACTACTTCACCAAATGGGCGGAGGCCGAGGCGTTGGCTAACATTCAGGACATGGATGTCAAGAAGTTCCTATGGAGGAACGTAATTGCGAGGTTTGGGGTGCCAGAATCACTGGTTTCGGACAACGGACTGCAATTTGATAGCAAGTCCTTTCGTGCGTTTTGTAGCAACCTCGGCATCAAAAACAGATATTCCACCCCGGCATACCCTTAGGGCAATGGTCAAGCGGAGGCCACTAACAAGGCGATCTTGAGCGGGCTGAAGAAGAGGCTGGACGGTGCCAAGGGCCGTTGGGCTGATGAGCTACCCGGAGTTCTTTGGGCATACCGAACCACCCCAAGGAGATCCACGGGGGAAACCCCATTCTCTTTGGCATACAGGGCAGAGGCCGTAATACCGGCAGAGATAGATCTTTGCAGCGCATGGGTCGCTGGGTTCAACCCCGCTCGAAACGACGAGATGATGGTAGAAAGCCTAGACCAGTTGGAAGAGTGCCAAGAATCAGCTACTATACAGCTAGCAGAATATCAACAGAAACTTGCACGGCGATACAACCAACGTGTGAAGGTAAGGGAGTTCAGAGCTAGGGACTTGGTACTGAGGAAAGCGTTGGGGAATACGAGAGACACGAACGCTGGAAAGCTAGCACAAACCTGGGAGGGACCCTACAGAATTACCGTCGTGGTGGGCGCAGGGGCATACTACTTGGAAGACATGAACGAGAGGCCGATACCTCGGCCATGGAATGTATATAACCTTAAAAAGTTTTATCAATGATCACCTGTACTATATTGAAAGTTGAATGGAACACCTAACAAGCGCACTGGTTGAGTAACGAACTCTGAGTATAATTGTATTTAGCTTAACCCATTTCACCAAGCAGGTGAAAACTTACAATTTTCCTAAGGACAGAAGCCTGTCTTTCGGTTCGATCATTGTCACCGAGTAGGTGGAAACCTACAATTTTCCTAAGGACAGAAGCCTGTCTCTCGGTTCGATCATTGTCACCAAGCAAGTGGAAACCTACAATTTTCCTAAGGACAAAAGCCTGTCTCTCGGTTCGATCATTGTCACCGAGCAAGTGAAAACCTACAATTTTCCTAAGGACAAAAGCCTGTCTCTCGGTTCGATCATTATAACTGAGCAGGTGGAAACCTACAATTTTCCTATGGATAGAAGCCTGTCTCTCGATTCGATCATTGTCACCGAGTAGGTGGAAACCTACAATTTTCCTAATGACAGAAGCTTGTCTCTCGGTTCGATCATTGTCACCGAGCAGGTGGAAACCTACAATTTTCCTAAGGACAGAAGCTTGTCTCTCGGTTTGATCATTGTCACTGAGCAGGTGGAAACCTACAATTTTCCTAAGGACAGATGCCTGTCTCTCGGTTCGATCATTGTCACCAAGCAGGTGAAAACCTACAATTTTCCTAAGGATAGAAGTCTGTCTCTCGGTTCGATTATTGTCACCGAGCAGGTGAAAACCTACAATTTTCCTAAGGATAGAAACCTGTCTCTCGGTTCAATTATTGTCACCGAGCAAGTGAAAACCTACAATTTTCCTAAGGATAGAAACCTGTCTTTCGGTTCGATCATTGTCACCGAGCAGGTGAAAACCTACAATTTTCCTAAGGACAGAAGCCTGCCTCTCGGTTCGATCATTATCGCCGAGCGGGTTAAACCTACAATTTTCCTAAGCCCGGCTCTCGGTTCGATCGATATCACCGAGCAGACGAAAACCTAAACTTCTAAAGGCAGTCCTGCATCCCCATTCAATCAATGTCGCCAAATAGGAGGGACCTACACTTTTCCTAAGTACAGTAACCCGTCGTTAGAGGCACGGCAGCGCGGGCCGCGGATTTGGCAGGCAAAACGCTAACACACGAAAGTAAAACAAGAACAAAACAACATAATCTTAACCAAACCAGTTTGAAATAACACAATGTTTTAATTGCTACAGCCAACAAAAGATTAAAAACTGAAAAAATTAAATTGTCTCGTCACCACAGCCCGGTGACTTGGGCAAAACTAATGAAGGAAAAACAACAGGGAATTTCTAAAAAGCGATCAAATAAGAAACCGGCTTGGTGAGTTAACTTGAGGAATCTTTAGTCCGAGGGTTGCTAATAGCCTCCAGACCAGTTGGCTCGGCGTGGGCATCAATGGCCTCCACTAATTCCCTCATACTGGAGGTCTCCTATTCGTCGATGACGTGGAGGGTGTTCTGTGTAGGTGCGGCGGGGGGCGGAAAGGGAATCTCGCGAGGATTCTGCAGGGGAGAATCCTCGGGAACTCCCACGGCCAGGAGTGCAGCCTACCATCCCTCCTCAAATCCGAGCCTGTGAGCCTGGTGCATGACCGGCTCCGCAGAGTTCTCGGCGTCAACAAACCCCTCGTTGTACCACTTGCCCTCGCAAGCGTCCAACGCCACCTTCAAATCGGCCAACTCTTCCCCTAGAGCTGTATTCAAGCTCTCTGCCTCGACCAGCTTCAGCTGCGCGTCCCCCAACTGCTCCTCCAATTCGGCGCTCCTTCCCTCAGCACGAGCCCTAGTCTCCTCAGCCGAAGCAGCCCTCTTCTCCGCATCCTCCGCAGCCTTCAGCTTCTCTGCGGCAGTGGTGTCGGCAACGTCCTTTAGAGCCTTCTCCCAACCAGCATCCTCGGCAAGCTCTTTCATCCTCCCGTCAACTATTTGGGACAACTGCACGGCCTGAACAAGCGACAATATAGAGAGTATGTGGCAGGACCCCTTGCATAAGTAAAGGCAAAGACTAAATCAATGAAAGAACTAAGGGTTAGAGTTATAGAAAACCTTACCGCCACGGTGAGCCATACCAGCCGCCTCCCCAAAGACTCTTCCGTCCCCTCCGTGTAGGCGTGCACATCCTCAGGCAGGAGCAAGCCGCTAGCCAAACTCTAGGCAACACGGCCCCCCTGACCCTTGTCCCAAACTCGAACGCTGGCGGTCTCTGGGAGAGGTTCACCGCCTAGCTGGTAGGAGGGTTGCCAACTCGCGGCGGATCGGGAGGTGGACGCCCCATCTGGCCGGGTTTGGGTCACCGGCTCGCGAATGACAATGCCAGATGACGGGCGGGAAGGCGAGCGAACCGGGACGCTACCTGGGCCAGGCGGTGCCTGTTCCACGACACGCTGCCTTTTGCGTGATCGAGCCAGTGGGGCTGGAGGGGGTTGAGGGGCCTGGCTCGAATCCCCCTACTGCTGAACTACTGGCCGGGCACCCAGCATGAAGCGGCTTATCGACATCGTTCTCCTTGTCACCATCTCGTGACCGTGGTCGAATTCTGTCTCCGAGGAATCAACGGGCTCGGCTACGACACCTTTTGCCACCTGAACGGGGGCCTCTGGTTCTGCGGGAACCTCAGGCTGAGCGGGGGCTTGGGGTTGAATTTGTTTGTGGGCCCTTTCTCGAAGCGCTCGTGACACTCTTTCGGCTGACTCGTCGCGAAGGGGTTGGTGCTCGTCCGAACAGATGTACCTGGGGCCACAGTCGCGCACCTCGCCTGCCGTAAACTTTGGAGGAGGAAAGTTAGCGTGACGCACGTCTATGTAGGAAAGGAGAGGACTGTCAACTAGTAGGGCCTGGCTGAATGCTTGCCAGGTGGAGTATACGGGGTCAATGCCGAGAATCAGGTACGATGCGCGGAGTTATCCGTCTGAATGAACGAAAATCTCCGACCTAAGCATAAAATTTAGGTCATGGACGTGCACCACCCTACGATCCGGCTTGAACCTTTTACTATCTGCACGAAAACCATGCAATCAATTAGGTGTTATTTAGATCAAAATCAAATGAAGTGTAGTGTAAGAGGAGCTCGGTACCAACCAACGTCGCGCGGCGAAAACGCACAGGGGAGCTCTTCGGCAAACCAATTACCGCTCACCTGTACAAACTCCCCAGCCGAGTTTCTATTGGAATCAGGCAGGCATGAGATTAGCCATACCCTCATATCCCTAGTCTTTAGATAGTAATCTGAATTGATATTACCACACAGACTGTACATAAAGTTGATGTCATGATGGTTTAGTTCCAAATCGAACAACCGGTTCAGTCTACTGACATAGCTCACCACCCAGTAAAAGTTGGGAGGGAGTTAGTCAGGGCAAAGACCGTAAAACCTAAGGGTGCTTAAAATCAGGGGTCGACCGGGAATCTAACCCCGCCCTCCAGGATGGCCATTAAAGGAAAAAAGACCGTATTGATGCCCCGGCGCCGTTGAATGTCTATATTGCCCTCGGGGCAATATGCGATATCAACGTCCCCGGGGACATCGAAAGCAGCCCTAAAGGTAGCCAGAACGGCTTCAGATGAAAGCAGATAAGAGTAACCCATTTCCTAAACTAGGATTCTCAAAAGGAAAATTGCGATTTATAAAATTGAATAGAGTGAAACAAAACAATTAGATAGGAGAAGAGAGGACTTACTGTGGGCTCTAAGAGTGAGTGGAGTCCTGAACTAGAAGGAGGAACACTCAGCAAAGCAAAGGGAGGAAAAATGAAAAATGCGAAAGTGAAGAAAGAGGACTGAGAGGGATATTTATAGGGGGATGAGGGGAGAGTAAATGGTAATAAATGGGCCGTTGGTGGGAAACCCAACAGGCCATCATATCAACTGCCACACGCGCGACGCCTCGGTTCGCGAAACGTCAGATAATAATGAAAGCCTACCGAACTTGATGCGCCTTTTGAGAAAGCGCGTCAATGACCCACGAAAGACAATGCCTGGGTCAATGACCCTTTGAGTTCCTTGATTCATCCCTGAGAACGGAGGACGAATCAAGGGGGGGCTAATGTACGGCAACAAAGCTCTTTGGGCCAACCGAAGTGTCCAGGCCCATTGGGACTCTACTTTCCTTGCATGCTCGGAGAACGGCACGCTGACATTGTTCACATGCGTGGGCTGTTCAAACCAGTATCCTTCCCCGCGAATCCTCCCCGGGGAACTAACGCCCGACCAACTCACAATCGAGAATCGCAGTCGCCGAGCATCCCAGAGTAAGAACCAATTCCAAGGCCACTCCCACCTAAACGCCCACTTACGACTAACAGCATTGGACCTCCAAACGCACTAGCGCCGAAGGCAATCATCACTGTTCCACTAACATCTAGCTATAAATACAATGGGTTAGGGAAGGAAAAGAGGTTGTTGAAAAATTTAGAGGGCAGAAGGAGAGTAGATGAGACTAACAAAAAAGGGATAGAACAGATTTCGATTGGTCTCAGCATAAGGACGACCCAGTGTAGGAGATCCAAGCCCACTATACAAATAGATTGTGAGCCCAAGCGAATCATGGCCTAGTAGTCTCGTTTTAGGCACGCACAGACCATTATTGAATTAATTAGGTTAAAGTACGAATATACAAAACGTTTTATTTATTATTTTTTATAATTTTATAGTTGCAATAGGAGAAGAGTATTTGAAAATTGGATGTCTTTATTGGAAACATCAAGAAGCATCAACTGAGTTAAAAAAGCCCTTAACATTTTTTTTTTTTTTTTGACAAATAGGCGTATCTAGACCTCTTCAAGTATTTGACTATTATTTCGGGTATATGTCATCTTTTGTCATTTCTCACATCTAAAAAGCTTTTTATCAATTTGGTTACCAGCCATGAACAATAATTTCAAAACACTTTATCATATTACTAATTTCAAAACAATTTGGTTACCGGCCATAAACGTTCTGAACACTAAATTTTTTTATCGTCAAAACTCAACGGTTAAAATTACACTTCCCATGTTAATACCAAAACAGCTTAAACAAGACCAAACACAGATATAATATCATTATTGCTACTCTACTAGTGGGAGTCTAAAATTAGTAATATGATTTGATAATAGTTTACAACATGAAACAAAAATAAATAAGTACATAGTTTATTAACTAAATAGATTTAAAGGATAAGAGTGGTAGGACGTCTGTTGATGAAGCTTAGCCTAATTCTAAACATGAATATTTTGAAATTGAAACGTCATTCCATGGCCCCATTTCTTCATTTCTAACATATTCAAGTTCATCAAAATTTTGTTGAACATGGGAAACTTTTTGAACTCCCTCCAATTCCATCATGATCTCTATCATGGAAAATCTTCATTTTCTTCGTGGAGATACTGACAAAGTGTGCCATTGGGAATGAATTCATAAACTAACAAAGGAACTTCTATCTTAAGACAACGCTCGAGTAGTTTAACTACATTTCTATGATTGATTTGTGAAAGAAAGATAATCTCATTAATGAATTGTTCAAGATTTCCTCTCATCTACTATGTTGCGCTTTTTAATTACCACAATTCTTCCATCAATTAACATTCCTTTATAAATTGAACCTTGTCCACCCTTGCCAAGTATTCTATTTTCATTAAAATGATCAGTTGCATTTTCCAACTCCTTTGAATTGAATAATTTTGCCTTTTGAACGTTGTTTTCATTTGAAGATAATTGTTGTTGTAATAACAAACCACCATTCCTTCTGAAGAATTTTTGCTTGACCTTTCTTTTGTTTCTTTTCTTTATCACCTTGTATAACCACCAAATAACAAGGAGTAGAAATAATACCCCAAAGCTTAAAGAAATAACTGCATACATCAAGCCAAAAAAATAGAAATGTCACATTAACCTCTTTTTTTTTTTTTTTTTTTTAAGGATAGAAACATCGGCCTAAAAATTTAGGTTATAGGAAAATATGAATAAGTGTAAATATATTTGAACATAATTACAATGATTTGGAAACATCTTTCCTACTAAAAGTTGCCAATTTTTTTTATTCTACATTAATATGTTCTCACAATATGCACAACCTAAATAAGTGTTAACTCCTAATTAATTTCCTAAGAAAAAGAGAATTTACTATTAGGTACTTGATTTTTTAATTAACAGTTCAATTATGTAATGCTTTTTGGCACAGTAAGGGTGTGTTTGTTTGGAAGTTGTACATAACACCACTAAGGCATGGGAGAATGCAAAAGTGGTTGAATCTGGACTTTACACGTGCAGCAGCTGTGAGGGAAGGGAGAATAGGTGTTGGCTAAGAGATTTTGTCTTGGTCAGTGCTAAAGGCGTGACTGCCTTGGGAAGGAAATGAGATTTACACCTAACATGGTACTCAAGCACTCACCAAAAAGGGATATAGTGACTTTTCAGAGTTAAAGGCTATGATGAGACCCCTTATTGGTTGAATGCACTATTAGTCACCTTGGAGACACATATACCAATCACAGTATTCTTGATGTCCCTCTTGATGACCAAGACTTGTCTCCCAAGCCGTGGTAAAGCTACCTACCTACGGGTCCCAATGCCACGTTGGCACAGTTCTTATCCCTTAGTCAGCAAATAATATCACAGCTGTGAAAAGATCAAAAAGAGAGAATATGATGACTTGACACCTGTCCTTTGTACTTAGCCATATTCCTCAGAGGAACATGCAGCTTTGCTATTAGGGCAAGAGTCCAAGTAGATATTTTGAGATGAAAGTGGAGAGTTGGTAGGAAAGAAAGGCAACTTCATTGTAAACTGATCTCCTTTTATGCATAATACAGGCTGAGTTGAGTAAGAATACTATGTTCTTGCTCAAATCGAGGTTTTTTATCCCTTCTCTAGGGTTTTCCACGTACATCCTGTGTTGTTTTGATAATCAGCTTCTTCTTCTTGTTTAAATGTGCATCTTTTCCACGTCCTACCATCACTTTATTTCTTGTTTGAGTGTCATGTGAAAGCTTGCATCTTTTCGAGCTTTCTCATGTAGATGTACTATTATATAACTTATTTTACTCCCATAAATAAGCTTAAATTTGACTTGCACGTACATTTTTGGCGACTTCACTGGGGATCTCTGGTTATTTTCCTTTTTAAGGGTGTTTTGTTGAGTTGTACACCTCTGTTTGTAGTCACTTTCTCCAGGCCTCCAAGGAAGAAGATGGTTACTGGGATGTTGACTGGTGTGGGTGAGAACCATTGGTCAAAACCAAGTGCAAACCACATATCCATGCATTTTGAAGGCGCAGAATCCTTAGGAGAGGCTGGTCATTATGAGACCAGGGGGATCATGGCTGCCATTGAAGAACTTCAACGTTCTCAAGTTGCTATGTGGGCAGAGTTTCAATCCTTTTGTCAGGAGACAGTTATACCTCAAGCTCCTCAAGGACCTTAGGGGTCTCCTTATCTGACTAGGGAAGATATACATGCTATTTGTTTGAAGCCAAGAAAATGGAGAGTGTTGTTTACGTTCACACCAGACCTTTTTATCCTGAAGAAATAGTTAGGAAACCTTATCTTGCTAACTACACACCTCCTATATTCCCTAAGTATGATGGCATAACAGGGAACGCTAGAGAGCATATTAGGTGGTATGTAGATGAGCTAAAAGCTCAATTTCATGATCACAAGTTGAGGCTTAGAAAGTTCACTAAGTCTTTAGAAGGTCGGGCTTTTACTTGGTATACCAGTCTTGCACCAGGGTCAGTTTTAAGTTGGAACAATTTGGCAATGTAGTTCATGAAAAAATTCTTTGCTTTAGAGGAAAAGCTCACATTGTCAGATCTACAACATGAGAAGCAAAGGGTGTCTGAGGGGTTGCTGGAATATATTCGTTGGTTTCGGGATCTCTCTTTGTTGTGTTATGACCCTGTGGAGGAAGAAAGACTAGTAGATGTTTGCATCGCGGGTATGTTGTATGAATACTAGACTTACTTAGAGAATCTTCAGATCCCTAGTTTTACAAGACTTGTAGAAGCTGCAAGGAGAACAAATTTATTTGTAAGGAAGCCTTCAAAAGGTTCAACTTCATAAACTGTGAGTGCTCCTAGACAATAGTGGACGAGAGGAAATAAGAAGGTGGAGGTTGCTGTAACAGAAGAACCGAAGAAGGTGGCCAAAGGAAAGAAGAGGGACAGAGGTGGCATTTCCCCTTCTTTTACTGTGTCCACTGAAGAGTTGTATAGCATCCTAAATGCTTAGGTGAAAGATTGTGTAGTGACATTGCTTGAATGTAAGCATGAACCTATAGAAGAAGAAAAGCGAAATCCATTTTATTGTGGGTACCACAGGAGATATGACCACCATACTATGGATTGTTATGCTTTGAGGAATATTTTCCATGATAGGGTAGCCAAGGGAGATTTGGTTATCAAAGTTAGGAAGAGAGCTAACCTAAGGATGCGTAGACCAGAGGTGGCAATGACTTTCTTCATAGGTCGTGAGGATCCTATGGAAGAAGAAGTAGAAAACATGGCTAGCAGTAGCTCAGCATCGCCACCATTGGTAGATGAAATTATGGTAACAAGAATCCAACAGTAGGATAAAATACATTCCTTTCTTGAAGGGATAGGTCTTAGACCAATGGCTAGAAAAGAGGCAGCCCGAGCCTTGACCAAGGTGACCGAAAGGAATCATGAAGTGGCTGTTGTTGAAGAAAGTTTGATGCAGGTGGCATACCAAGAAGCAAAGGATTTTAGTAACCTTTTCTAATAAAGATCTAGTCAATCAAGTTGTTGATGGTGATAGACCTTTATATGTCACTGCCTTTTTGGGAGCATATCGAATCGAAAGGGCATTGGTGGACACTAGTGCATCCACTAATATTCTACCTCTCCCAACTTTTGATGCCTTGGGAATTCAGAGGGAAAGAATTATTCTAGAGCCAATGCAGGTGGCAGGAATAGGAGCCTTACACCAGAATACTCTTGGGCATGTGTCTTTGGACCTTAGGGCTGGGCCAATTCGGGCACCTACTCTCATGTATGTGATGGAAGGGAATACATCTTAGCACATCATCTTAGGCTGTCCATGGCTAAAGGCGTATAAAGCAGTGGCTTCCACATATCATTAGTGTGTGAAGGCCATTTAGAGGAACAAGCAGGTAGTCATTGAGGCCACAAAGATGCCTTTTGATAAAGTAGAACTTCATTTTGCTGAGGTAGCTTTATATCAAGAGTACGAACCTGAAGGGGAGAATAGAATTCTTCATTTCAATCCTATTGCTTTGCAAGCAGAAGAAGAAGATGATGGTGAAGTGGTAGAACCAGAAAGGCTTTCCAAGACAAGAAGGGTTAACGGTCTTGATGGCTGGGTGGTATATGAATTTTGGCGGTTAAAGGAAGGGGATGAGGAGGATGGCGAGCCTAATTCCCTTAATCCAACACAACAGACAAAGAAAGTTCATACAATTAAGGAGTTTGTGAAAGAAGCCCCTGAGTGTATGAATGATGGTGTTAAGAATGTTCAAGAAGAACTTGTTGAGGTCAATCTGGGTGATGGAGAAGAAGGTGAAAAAATGGTAATGATCAGTAAGAGTCTTTCTGAAAAAGAGAAAGGAAAGCTGGTAGCTTTGTTGAAAGAATACAGGGATGTTTTCGCTTGGAGTTATCAACAAATGCCAAGTCTAAGCCCAAACTTGGTAGTGCACAAGTTAAAGGTGGATCCTAATGCTAAACCTATGAAACAACCACCAAGGAAATATAGTTTGGATGTAGAGGAAAAGATAAGACTTGAAGTGCAAAAGCTTTTAAAGGCAAGATTCATTGAGGAGATTGAATGCTCGAGCTGGTTAGCTAACATAGTTCCGATAAAGAAGAAAAATGGTCAGATTAGAATCTGTGTGGATTTTCGAGATCTCAATAAAGCCTATCCAAAGGATGAATTCCCACTTCCTAATGTTGATATCCTGGTAGATGCAGTGGCTGGTCATGAGCATTTCTCTTTTATGGATGGTTATAGTGGGTATAATCAGATCCTTATGGACCCAGCAGATGCCCCGAAAACTGCTTTCAGGACACCTTTTGGAAATTATTTCTTTAGGGTGATGCCTTTTGGATGGAAGAATGCAGGTGCAACGTACCAAAGAACCATGACCTCGATCTTTGGAGACATGCTACATAAGTAGGTTGAAGATTACATTGATGGTATTATGGTAAAAGCAAAGAATCCTTTTGAGCCCTTGGTGCACCTGAGACAAGTCTTTGAAAGATGCAGAGAACATAATTTGAGGATGAATCCTTCCAATTGTGCCTTCAAGGTATCTTTAGGGAAATTCTTGGGATTTCTTGTTCATCATAGGGGGATTGATTTGGACCCCACAAAGGCTGAAGTAATAACTACTCTTAGTCCTTCTACAACTCTAAAGGAGTTGAGAAGTTTTGTGGGAAAGGTTTCTTATTTAAGAAGATTCATTCCAGGCCTAGCTGAGATCTTAAAGTCTCGCATGGAGCAGACAAAGAAAGGAGTAACTTTTGTATGGTGTGATCAATGCCAAAAGGCATTCAAGAAGATTCAGATGATATTGGCAGATCCCCACACCGTGGTGGCCCCTGTACCTGGGAAACCCTTACTATTGTACATAACTAAAATGGAGCAATAATTGGGAGCATTGTTAGCTCAGGAGCAGCAAGGGGTAGAGAAGCTAGTGTATTATATTAGTAGGCTTATGAAGGGACTAGAGTTAAGATACTTAACTACTGAGAAAGTATGTTTGTCTTTAGCTTTTGCTGTAACGAAGTTCAATCATTACTTTCTAAGACATTGTGTGCAGTTGGTGACTAAGAGTAATCCCGTGAAGTATCTTTTGACATGTCCTCAATTATCAGGAAGAATGGCGCAATGGGCCATCTTGACATTGTGCCTTGATATCAAATGCATACGGCTAACCGCCATTAAAGGCCAGGCAGTAGCTGATCTGCTGGCTAATTTTCCTGGGACAAATGATTTTTCACCCCTTCAACAGGAAATTATGGTGATAGAGGAGTAGGAGTGGTCGATGTATTTTGATGGGTCATCTACAGTTCAAGGAGGAGGGATAGAAGTAGTCTTAAAGTCACCAGGGGAAGAGCATATGTTTGCCTATAAATTACACTTCCCTTGCTCTAACAATGAAGCAGAATATAAAGCCTTGTTGGTAGGGCTAAAAGCTGCTAGAAGGTTAGGCATAAAAAGGTTGAAAGTATTTGGTGACTTTGAGTTAGTAATAAGACAGGTTGAGGGAATTTATGGAGTAAAGAATCCTAGTTTGGCTGCTTACAGAGCTGCAGTGAAAAGGATCATGGAACACTTTAATTTCATTAAATACAAGGTGGTTAACAGAGGTGAAAATAAGATTGCTTACTCGCTATCTACTTTTGCCACTAAGTCTGTATTGAAGAAAGAAGAGATGACACTCTGAGTTGAGTAGCATCCTGGTTTAGTTCATGATGAGCTATGTTTCCCTCAAGATTGGCGAGAACCCTTGTTAAAAGCAATGACTCAAGGGAAGTATGTTGGGTTAGAGTTTCTAGCAAATAGGATCAATGGAGATTTGTTTCTCAAGGGAGTAGAGGGTTTGCTGATGAAGTGTGTCTCAAGGCAAGAAGGACTAACCATGTTGCACAGATTGCACTATGATATTTGTGGTGTAATCCTCGATGTCAGCCTTTATAGAAGATTACAAAGGCTGGGGATCTTCTGGTCAGAAATGGCCAATGATGCTAAGGAAGAACAATGGAGTTGTAAGACATGTTCTGTTATTCCTCCAGATCAAGCAGAAGTGCTTAATGGCAAGTTGCTCGGAGAAGATTGGCAGGATCCATACTTGAGATACCTCTTGTAAGGTATATTGTCTGCTAATCGCATACAACTAGAAAAGTTGAAAAAATATGTGACCAGGTTTAAAGTGGTAGATGGGAAATTGTTCAAGAGAAGTATCCAAGGGAGATGGTGATGGAATTAAATATGAGTGCAGCGGAAAATAAGTTTTGAACGGATCTACTTCATTCAATATTGATAACATGTGTAAAGTAAATTTCAGAATTATGAGAACAAGAGATCGTACCTTGAAGCGATGAGTTTCAAAACCGAAGATTGAAGCACTTGGGAATACTCTTAATCTTCACTCCAATTCCACTAATCGCCCAAGATGTGTGGTCTCTCAAATTGGTAACAAAGGGATAACTAGTGAGTACCAAAAACCCACTTCCACACCACTACAATGGTGTTCTTCTTACCAATTATTTTCTGTACGTTTTTCCCTTTGTTTCTAACCAATATATCTAATTGGGCTAGCCTTTTGGGCCTTACCAATTGGGCTTAAGTGTGTGGCTTGGAGTGGGACCAAAAGGGACCAATAAGACACTAGCTCCAATGGGCCTTGGGCTTTTCTGTCAACTCTTGACAAGTCCAAAGTTACCATTAACTATATTTAATACCACTATATAAATATAGTTGCACTCTAGGTCTTATCTATATATTATATCCCAAGACTTTATTATACATGCAACCTCTTCATAAAATATTCGTAGTAATACAAAGTTATTAATATAGACTGCCACTTTGTAAATTACTACATCTTGATCCTTGAGTACCCGGTTTAATCCTTAATGTTATTCATTATATATTTATGAAATCCAATTCCATAAATATATACTTTAGTCTCACTAAAGTGGTTAGGCCTAACTCTCTGAATAACAAACCCATTAAACTTATCTCAAGGGAATATTTTATATCTCTGTTAAGAGACTATGAATTCCATCTTGAGAATACATGTTCCATCAACACTTAATGTGGCTGCCCAACATACTGAGGTTTTGACCATTAATATAGATCTCACTCCTGATATATCAAAGCAACCTACATCTTATGATCAGGTCCATTATTCTCTCAGGATTAAGAGTTCATGCAAATATAAGTCATGAGATTTATTATTCATTTGACAGTCCTTAGGCAAATAATAAATCTCATGGCGGTCCAGTTCAATATGTCTTAACTCTTAAAACATATTAACACATCAACTAGAAGTCTCCACTTCCATGATCAAGACAAATCATCGTAGTTGATATGTTATAGTCTTCGCAGATGAAATGCCCAATTTCATCACCGACTACGAACTATAATTCTGAGTTTACAAAGAACTTGTGATTTATATCTTCTGTGACTCTTCACATAAATCACATACAATGCATCTCATGGACTATATGATAATGTCCGAATATTCATGTTACCATTATTTCAGATATTAATAAAACAAATTTATTAAACATAATATTAAGTCATACATAATGTCAAACACAATGTCACACTTAATATCATACATAGCATCTTACAATAGGATTTAAGGGCACCAATCCTAACAATCTCCCACTTGCCCTAAAGACTATTGTGCACTAATCTAACTCCCATTCCCTCCAAATGTGACTCGAAAGTCCTTTGAGGCAAGGCTTTGGTAAATGGATCTGCTAGATTGTTTGCACTTTCAATCTTTGCTACCACCACATCTCCACGAGCAACAATATCTCGAATGATATGGTACTTCCTCTCAATGTGCTTTCCTTTCTTGTGATTCCTTGGATCTTTAGATTGTGCAACTGCTCCACTGTTATCACAAAACAATGTGATTGGAACTTGCTCCATTCTTATTACACCAAGGTCAGAGAGGAATTTCTTGAGCCATACAGCTTCCTTTGCTGCTTCACAAGCAGCAACATATTCTGCTTCCATGGTGGAGTCTGCAATACATGATTGCTTAATACTCCGCCAACTAATAGCTCCACCTCCCAAGGTGAAAACACATCCTGAAGTGGATTTTCTGAAATCTAGATCCGATTGAAAATCTGAATCTGTATAGCCAATGGGAATCAAATCCTCACAACGGTAAACAAGCATATAATCTCTCGTTCTCCGTAGATACTTGAGAATATGCTTTACAGCTTGCCAATGTTTTGGTCCTGGATTTGATTGATATCGGCTGACCATGCCAACTGAATAGCAGATATCTGGTCTAGTACAAAGCATGGCATACATGAGACTTCCTACTGCAGAAGCATAAGGAACTTGTCTCATAATATCTACTTCCTCTTGAGTCTTAGGCCTTTGGTCATCAGACAGAGGAACTCCATGTCTGAAAGGAAGCAATCCTTTCTTGGAGTTTTGCATGCTAAACCGTTCTAGAACCTTATCTATGTATCCAGCTTGTGATAAGCCTAACATCTTATTCTTGCGATCTCGCCAAAGCTTAATCCCTAGAATAAAGTTAGCCTCACCCAAGTCCTTCATATCAAATTGACTTGACAACCAAACTTTTACAGATGACATTACCCCTACATCATTTCCAATGAGTAGAATATCATCAACATAAAGTACTAGGAACATTACTACTTTATCTTGATGTCTTTTGTACACACATGGTTCATCAAGATTTTGTTCAAAACCAAATGTCTTGATTGCTTGATCAAACCTGATGTTCCATGACCTAGATGCTTGCTTAAGTCCATAAATGGACCTTTGCAACTTGCATACCAAATGCTCTTGGTTCTTTGCTATGAAACCTTCCGGTTGCATCATATAGATTTCCTCTTCAAGATTGCCATTAAGAAATGCAGTCTTGACATCCATTTGCCAAATCTCATAATCAAAATGAGCAGCAATGGATAAGAGAATTCTGATAGATTTAAGCATTGCTACTGGAGAAAAGGTTTCATCATAATCTATACCTTCTTTTTGAGTATACCCTTTTGCCACTAGCCTTACTTTAAAGGTTTCAACCTTCCCATCTATCCCTCTCTTTCTCTTGTAAACCCATTTGCAACTAACAGGTTTAATGCCGTTAGGCGCCTCTACAAGATTCCAAACTTGATTGGAATACATGGAATCTAATTCAGATTTCATAGCTTGGACCCAATGATGTGCATCTATATCATTCATTGCTTCATCATATGTGCAGGGATCCGATTCAACCTCTTCTGAGATAGCTTCATAGGTTTCTCCTAAACCTATGAATCTTATAGGAGGCCGAACAATTCTCCCACTACGACGAGGCACCTGTGTACTAGACATCTCATTAGTAGTATCTTGTGGTGTACCTAATACAGCCACATCATCCCTAGTTTCATCTATAGGTTGTTCATTTACAGATTCATTCATTTCAGCCAACACAACTCTACTTTTAGGAGTATAATCATTCATATAGTCATTTTCCAAGAATTTGGCATTTGTGCTAACAAACACTTTATTATCTTTATGACTATAGAATAAACCTCCAACAGTTCCTTTTGGATACCCAACAAAGAAAACCACTTCTGTTTTAGACTGTAACTTGTCAGACTTTCCTTTTAACACATGTGCTGGACAACCCCAAATATGGAGATGTCTCATACTAGGCTTACGCCCATTCCACAATTCCATAGGTGTTTTAGGAACAGACTTCGAAGGTACTAAATTCAAAAGATACATCGCTATGTTTAAGGCATATCCCCAAAAAGAAATAGGTAGAGTTGAATAACTCATCATGGACCTAACCATTTCTAAAAGAGTCCTATTTCTTCTTTCTGCTACACCATTCTGTTGTGGAGTTCCAGGTGCAGTTAATTGGGATACAATCCCATTCTTAGTTAAGTAATCCTTGAAATCCCCAAAGAGGTATTCACCACCTCGATCAGATCGAATGGCTTTTATGTGTTTACCTAATTGATTCTCAACTTCAGCCCTAAACTCTTTGAACTTTTCAAAAGCTTCGGACTTCCGTTTCATTAGGTATACATAACCATATCTTGAGTAATCATCAGTGAAAGTAATGAAATACTCATGGCCACCTCTTGCTTGGATTGACATAGGACCACAAACATCAGAATGCACTAATTCTAGCAAATCTTGGGCTCTTCTACCTTTTGCAGTAAAAGGTCGTTTGGTCATTTTACCTTCCAAACAAGATTCACAAACTGGAAATTCATCAAAGTCCATGGGCCCTAAGAGTCCATCTTTGATCAGTCTTTGAATTCTGTTTGAATTAATATGACCTAAACGCAAGTGCCAAAGATATGCATCATTAGTAGAAGGAAACTTTCTCTTTAATGATTTTACATGAGAGTTAGCATCTAATTCAGAATTATATAATTCATGCTTATCAGGAGTTAAAATATAAAGACCATCCACAATATTGCCATAACAGATAAACACTTTATCCTTCCTTATTACAACATTGTCTTTTAGGATAACACAATATCCTTGTTCACCTAAGTAAGTAGCAGAAATTAAATTCCTACGTACATTAGGTACATACAAACAGTCTTCTAATATTAAAACTCTAGATTGAAAACACAAATTATAAACACCAACAGCTACAACTGGAATCCTGCTCCCATCAGCCAAAGTAAGAAACAACTCCCCTTCTTTAAGTTTTTTGGTCTCCTGAAACCCCTGCAAAGAATTGCAGATATGATTAGTACAACCTGAATCCACACACCAGGAATCCGTGGGATTCTGTACCAAACATATTTCAAGAAGGAATGTATCATTCATACCTTTATTCTTGGCAGCCTTGAAAACTGGACAATTCCTCTTCCAATGTCCTTTCTCACCACAATGGAAACACTTTCCTTTGATCTTCTTTCCTTTATCAGCAACCCCTAAGGCAATTTGTTTACCCTCTTGTTTGGTGAAGTCCTTCTTCTTCTTCTTCTTACCCTTGCCTTTCGACTTAGGTTGAGAAGTAGAAGCTTCACCAACATTAGCTTCAACATTGGAAGTACCAAGAATGCCTTCTGCCGCTACCAATTCATTCATTAATTCAGACAAGGTATAAATCTTTTTGTTCATATTATAGTTCAGTTTGAATTCCTTGAATGATTCTGGTAGCGACTGGAGTATCATATCCACTTGGGATTCTCCATCTATATCGGCATCTAAAACTTCCAATGTGTTCAGATTAGAGATCATTGTAAGACAATGCTCTCTAACTGAACTTCCTTCAGCCATTCTGGTATTATAAATTTGCCTCATGGTCTCTTGCCTTGCAGAACGGCCTTGCTCACCAAACATCTCCTTCAGACTTAGCATGATGTCTGAAGCTAGTTCTACATCCTGCATTTGATGCTGTAGAACATTTGAGATAGATGCTAGGATGTAGCACTTGGCCATTCCATTAGATTTCTGCCAACGATCATATCGTTGTTTTTCCTCAAGAGGAGCATCTAATGAAGGAAAGTTAGGACATGGTTTTGTAAGAACATACTTATGTTCTTCAGCAGTGAGAACTATGTCCAAGTTTCTTTTCCAGTCAACATAGTTGGATCCAGTCAGTTTGTTTTGATTAAGAATAGCTACAAGTGGGCTAAAAGATGCCATGTTCTAAATCTGAAAACAATAAACATGAATATAATCAATAAACTGGACATTATCTTTTTAGCATATAAACATATAGTATGGAACCTTAATAAAACCATAATATAATATATGCAACGACAACCCAATCCCATATTCAATATCCCTCAGCATAGAGTGAATATAAAATACTATGATTGATTGAGAACTATTCTCATCATTAGTGCTATCATGATAACTCTTATCAAACACTAATAATATGCCGTTATATTTATTTGGCCTCTAAATAATGATAGTAAGAACTCAGCATAGAGGATACTATAATATTTAGTCTAGTGTATACCACTGTCTAGAATCATGTGTAGCCACATTTCATCCCCTTAACAAGCTTATTTTGTAGTACCATGATACAAAACACCCTCCGCATGGAATGCTAAGCACAAGGCAAAGACAAAGTATTTATTTCATACTACTATGAATTGACAATGGAGGCCGTGAGATCCAACCCTTGTATCTCTCTCCCACTAGATGTTTTAAAAGAAAGGTTTTTAGTTTTAAAACATGCATAATTTAATTACACATAGTCTTACTCTTTTATCATGTGAAAACACTTAGAAAAAATTTCTGTTTTTCTTTCTTTCGATCGATCGAAAGTGCCCCTCGATCGATCGAAAAAACTAAAAAATTCGAACTTGATCATCTGACACTTTCGATTGATACTCGATTGCCTTTCGATCGATCGAAAAACAGATTCGATCGATCGACTAGCAATCGAAAAACTATCGTTCTAAAGCGTCTAATCACTGTCTCTTTCGATCGATCGAAAATGATTTTCGATCGATCGAAAATCGCGAAACTCAAATTCCCAGAAATTTTCTAAGGCAGTTTTCTACAGATTTTCATGAACAAACATCTTGAAAACGAACATGATAGACAGAGATCAATGTCAAAACTGAATTCTATTGATGTTACAGCCTTAAGATTGAATTTAACATACTTAAATTTAAAATTAAACAACATCATAACACCAATTTCAGTTTTCATCAAATCATAGTTTCAACAACATGCAGAAAATTAAAACTTAATCTTCTAACAATATGAAACTATCTTCTCCAATTCTAAAACTCACAAACATGTTAAACAATACGAAATTGAAGACCGCTCTGATACCATTTGATGGAATTAAATATGAGTGCAGCGGAAAATAAGTTTTGAACAGATCTACTTCATTCAATATTGATAACATGTGTAAAGTAAATTTCAGAATTATGAGAACAAGAGATCGTACCTTGAAGCGATGAGTTTCAAAACCGAAGATTGAAGCACTTGAGAATACTCTTAATCTTCACTCCAATTCCACTAATCGCCCAAGATGTGTGGTCTCTCAAATTGGTAACAAAGGGATAACTAGTGAGTACCAAAAACCCACTTCCACACCACTACAATGGTGTTCTTCTTACCAATTATTTTCTGTACGTTTTTCCCTTTGTTTCTAACCAATATATCTAATTGGGCTAGCCTTTTGGGCCTTACCAATTGGGCTTAAGTGTGTGGCTTGGAGTGGGACCAAAAGGGACCAATAAGACACTAGCTCCAATGGGCCTTGGGCTTTTCTGTCAACTCTTGACAAGTCCAAAGTTACCATTAACTATATTTAATACCACTATATAAATATAGTTGCACTCTAGGTCTTATCTATATATTATATCCCAAGACTTTATTATACATGCAACCCCTTCATAAAATATTCGTAATAATACAAAGTTATTAATATAGACTGCCACTTTGTAAATTACTACATCTTGATCCTTGAGTACCCGGTTTAATCCTTAATGTTATTCATTATATATTTATGAAATCCAATTCCATAAATATATACTTTAGTCTCACTAAAGTGGTTAGGCCTAACTCTCTGAATAACAAACCCATTAAACTTATCTCAAGGGAATATTTTATATCTCTGTTAAGAGACTATGAATTCCATCTTGAGAATACATGTTCCATCAACACTTAATGTGGCTGCCCAACATACTGAGGTTTTGACCATTAATATAGATCTCACTCCTGATATATCAAAGCAACCTACATCTTATGATCAGGTCCATTATTCTCTCAGGATTAAGAGTTCATGCAAATACAAGTCATGAGATTTATTATTCATTTGACAGTCCTTAGGCAAATAATAAATCTCATGGTGGTCCAGTTCAATATGTCTTAACTCTTAAAACATATTAACACATCAACTAGAAGTCTCCACTTCCATGATCAAGACAAATCATCGTAGTTGATATGTTATAGTCTTCGCAGATGAAATGCCCAATTTCATCACCGACTACGAACTATAATTCTGAGTTTACAAAGAACTTGTGATTTATATCTTCTGTGACTCTTCACATAAATCACATACAATGCATCTCATGGACTATATGATAATGTCCGAATATTCATGTTACCATTATTTCAGATATTAATAAAACAAATTTATTAAACATAATATTAAGTCATACATAATGTCAAACACAATGTCACACTTAATATCATACATAGCATCTTACAATAGGATTTAAGGGCACCAATCCTAACAGATGGATGGTATGTGTTCCTACTAAGGAAGTTAATGGCATTCTTTCAGACCTGCATGAAGGAGAGCCAGCAAGACACCCAGGTGGGAGAAAGCTATGGCAAATGGCTTTGAACTAGGGATATTATTGGCCCACAATGCAAAAAGATGCTCAAGACTTTGCAAAGAGGTGTCAAGAATGCCAAAGGTGGGGAGACGAAACACACACCAGCCATCAAAGTCTTCATCTTACTATGGATCCATATCCATTTCACAGCTGGGGGATGGATTTTATAGGACCTATAAACCTCCCCTCTGAAGGATGTACATGGATACTAGTAGCCACTGAGCTATTTACCAAGTGGGTAGAAGTTGTGGCTATGAAGAAGGCAATAGGTAGCTCAATGGCTAATTTCTTAAGGGAGAATATAATATGTTGTTTTGGGGTACCCAATAGAATTATTTATGACAATGGCACGCCATTCCTGAACAAGGATGTGTGTCGTTTAACAAACTGGTACTCCATTTCTCACATGACATCCACACCTTATTATCCCAAAGGAAATGGCCAAGCTGAGGCCTCTAACAAAAAATTACTGAAGATATTGGGAAAAATGACTAAGGAGAATGGAAAGGGGTGGAAGGAGGAGCTTCCTATAGCTCTGTGGACTCATAAAACAGCCAAATCACAAGCTACAAGAGCTTCACCCTTTACTCTAGTCTATGGCATAGAGGCTATTATTCCAATAGATTTAGTAAGGCCAGTGGTGAAACTGGTAGAGATTGCAAGAATACCTAAAGAAGACACTTTGGAAATTATGGAGGAAATGCGTGATAATGCTGCCTCTCATAACCGCCTTTACTAGGCTAACATGAAGGCTAGGCATGAAAGTCAAGTTAAAGAAATAAAGTTTCAAGTGGGAGAACTTTTTTGGAAAGTTACCCCGTATGTACAAGGAGTTGTTGGAGCTGTTAAATATAAGTTTTCTCTAAAATGGGAAGGACCATACATAGTAGAGAAAGCACATGCAACATGACATTATTGGCAAAAGGATCAAGCAGGTAGAAAGGAGTATAGCCCCTTTAGCGGAGCTCACCTTAAGAAATATCATGCTTAACCTTGTAAAATCATTTTTTGTGGCCATCATGTCAAAATGATTTTGTGTTTTGCAAAACTCATACTATTTTAAATAAAGACTTATATACAGTTATTTCATATGATGTTGTTCATAATATACATGCAAAGTCTAAATATTTTGGTGAAATAAGGCAAGGTAAAGTTATAGTACAACCCCATGGCCTTTCAAGACCACAAAAAAATATTAAAACTTGAAAATTAGAGAATGTTTGTGAGAAAACTAAAATTTTCAAGAGAGAAATCTAGATTGCTCATAGCTTCTAGCCGCCTTCTAACTTCTCAATCTCTTTCCTCAAAGAGTTACATTCCGTGGTGACACCTTCTAGTTGAGTTTGAAGGGCAGAACTTGCTTCTTGTTGGGATGTTAATTCCACCTGAAGTCTTTTGATTGATTCTTGGAGCTGAGTGATTGAAGTGACATGCACTTGTACTGCTGATTTTGCTTCCTTTGCTTTGTTGATACATAAGTTCTCCTTAACTCTTAATTCACAAAGTGAGGAAAAGGAAGCATGAACAGAGGGTCCTTCCTTCTTTAAGTCCCTCAATGTAGTGACACAGCTATTTAACTAGCTGATATTGACACTTAGGCTCTTAGCCTCACTCAGTTTGGAAAGGAAATTGTTAAGGGAGAGAGCTAGACAATCCTCTTTACCATTTGATTGCAGTTGGGATGTAATAGACCCAATTTGCTGTAAGAGAAAGCCCCTAAGTGACAGGGTCCACTTACTAGTATCCTTCATGGTTTCGGGATATTTGGAGAGTAATAGAGAATAAGTTGCTCTCAGATTGGGAGAAACCAATGAGAGCAATGGTTCAGATTCTGCCTGGGCACTTTCACCCTCTTGTTCCTTGGAAGTAGCTTCTGTTAAGTCTTCTTTCACGAGAGGATTTTTGGTGTACACTTGATTTGAGTCCTCCCTTACAATGTTTGACTCTGTCTCTTCATTGGAAGTCATTTCTTATATAGAAACCTCTTGGGTTGAAGAAGTGACTTTAGCTTTGAGTCGAGCTTGAGGAACAGAGCTTGTAACCTGTCAAAGGTCAAAAATAGAGAAAAGAAGAAAAGTTACTTGAGTCTAGGGATAAAAGAAAAGGTTACAAGAAATAGTCACTATAGAGAAAAGAGTGTACCTTGGGCTTCTTACTAGAAGGGGTTTTTGCATTCTTCTTTCTCTTGGTGCTTGAAGATTTGGCTTTTGGAAGGGGCTTCAAAGTCAAATCTCCCTGAAAAATAGGTGGAACATCCACTCGTTGGGCACCGCTTTCCCTAAAATTCCTAACACGCTTTTTGATGTCGGACCACCATGACTTGAACCTAGGTGAAGGCAATCCAATTTTGGTGGGGGGAAGCGAAGGGGATTTCAGGGCTTGATACTAAAATCTTGATGAGATTTTCCTTTTTAAAAGCTAGTGAAGCTACCACAACAGGCAAAGCTAAGGTAGAAAGATGTCCCAGTATGCCTTGGTCAAAACCAAGTTAGCAGACAAACCTATGGGGGTTGTAGGTTTGAGTTTCATATTCATCTTGAAAACGTGCCTAAAGATGAGAAAGAAAGTTCTTCTTTAAACCAGGGAGTATCTTTGTAACGAGAAACAGAGATGCTTTCTAGGGAAGTGAATAATGGAGGAAGTCCACCCTCCAAAGTAGAGTAAAGTATAGTTGTCCAATTAGTAGGGTCATCTAACACTTTGCTAAGGAAACTGTTTGAAGATACTGCCACTTTGTTCCAACACCAAAAGCGTGGCAAACCTTGGGGTGATGGCAGACTGGTTTTATAGGAGCTTAACACTCTAGGGACAATGGCATAATTCCTAAAGTATTCCCACAATCATATTTGTAAAAAAGCAACGGGTACGAAAGTTTCAACTTAAAATCTGCCCCAGGAGCGTTGCAAGTCAAGAGTAAAATGATCTAAGTGAGAATATAAAGTTCCTAGAAAATATGGGGCAAGGGAGAAAGATTGTCCTCTAGCTAGTTTAACAGCTAAAGGGAAATGTCTACATAGAATCTTTTCATGAGAATATCCCTCAAATAGATGGCAAGAAAGTAAAAAGGCAATAAAGGCTTCAAGTTCATAAGAACTAGAGTTACCTTTTCCAACAACAAAGTCAATGCCTTCCTTCATGGAGTCTCCATTGGCTTCCTCATCCACGCCATCAGCATACTCCCTCAAAAAATATCTAATCCATCCCCAGAAGTTGGCTCTGGAGCCTGTCTCCACCAACACTGGTATCTTCTAGTACTTCCTTACTGGGGCTTTCCTTTTCCTTGCCTCTTTCAAAATTGGTTTCTTTAAATTTTCTTCACTGCATCCTCAAGGAACTTTATAGCTTTAGACTTATCAGGAGATAAAGAAATGTTGACTACCTCACCATCTCTGAACAGGGGAAGTCTCAATATCTCATAGACATCTTCTAGAGATAAAGAAATTTCTTGACACCCTGTGAAGAATGTATGAGTGACGGAGTTTTAGTAGTATAGAAGAGAAAGCAAACTTTCACTATCTTTGCTAATCTCTAAATTGGAGAATACAAGAATGGTCTCCACAAGCTTTACTCTCTACAGGATATCCATGAAGGGAGGATGAGCCAACACTCTTCAACACTAGCTTCTCCAACCTCTGGAAACCGAAGTGTGAGATTTGAAAACCACATCTATGGTAGGGGCAAAATCTCCCCTGCAAGTGCCGAGCCTTGGAATGTGCTTCAATTCCAGATCCACAGTTAGACGATCATCAGGTTCCCTACATGCTGTGTAGGGAGGGTCTTTAGAGCAAGGGGTTGAGTCTCAATCAAGACTTTTACCGAATAGGTAATTTTCAAAGAAGGGAGGGATAATCTATTGTTCTTTTATGGAAGAATTTTCATCTCCTCCTAGAAGGTGTTTGTTACCTTTTGAGGCAGAAGGTTCTGCAAATTTAGCAGAGCTACATCGTAGACCACGTTTTACACCCATGATTTGATCTGTCAAAAGAACTCTAGCTTTCAGGTTGAAGAAGGAGAAGAAGATAAGGGAAAAAGGAGAAAAATAAGGAAGGAAATATTCGTTTTTCCTTTTATACTTTGAGAAGTTAGTATTTTCCCTCCAAAAGAGAATGGTTCAAAAAAGGAGACATCTTTTCAAAATGGACATGTGTCAGCATAGGGATGAAACTAAATTTCTGACAAAGAATGGCAGTTAATGTTGCTAAAATCAAGAAAATTGCCTTTATAGTCCAAGGGCAAAGGCGCAACCCTTCACTAATAGGTATGATTTAATTCGTTGCATTTCACATTTTATTAATTAACATGTTTATCCTTATATGTTGTGCAGGAATTTGATATATGATAAAATAAACATATAATGTAACATGAAAAAAAAAACAATAAACATATAATAAATAACTTTTCTTTCTTTCATATATTTTTGTGTTTAAAGTTTTTTTTTTTTTTCCCTACAAAATAGAAAAGAGGGATTTACATGATTTGGCCTTTATGGCCTATCACCTCTTTCCTAACTACAAAAAAGAACACAAAATTTATACCCAAAATAAGAAAGATATATATATATATATATATATATATTTACAACTTAAGACAAAAGATGGCTAAACAAAAAAAAAAAAAAATTAAAAAAAAAAAAAAAAACAACAACAAAAGAAAGAAAGAAAGAAAAGAAACAGTAGCAGGTTCAACGACGAGCAACTTAAAGAGACCTTGGCGCATAGGCATCCGTGTCATCCCTAGAGTTCTCTTGGGGATAATCTGGAGCCAAATACTTCATCTCTTGCTCATCATCATCATCATCTTTTCTTCCTCCTCCTCTTTGCCTTCATCATATCTCGAGTCGGAGCCATCATAAGAGCCTTCAAAAGAGCTGTCAGAGGAATCTGCCTCCTTGGAGTTAGAAAGCCTTAAAGCACTAGACTTCAAGCTTGACCGACCAAGCCGTCGCCTTCTCCTACGGCGAGTGGGAGCATTCAAGAATGCAACAGTTGCTGCCTACTCAGCTTCCTCTTTAGCCCTCAACCAAAGTTCCTCGAATTTCTCCTCATTTTCATCACTTTAGTCAAAAGGAGCAACCTCCTCGAGAATGAAGATTTAAGGAGGTAGAGGGTGAATGAGAAAAGGGAGAGGAGGGTACATGGGGCTTGGTGGTGGGGAAGGAGTATGATCACTGAAAGCACTCTCAAAGGAGCTTGAGGAGTGCAGTGGGGAGTTAGAACCATCAGAAGAAAAGTTTGACATTTTTCGTGGAGGTTAAGGTTTTTTGGAAGAAAAATTAGAAAGATACAAAAGGAATGAAGGTTGAAGAAGAAATATTCCCTATTTAAAACCTCAGCTGCAGTTAAGTGAAGAGGCATGACATTTACGAGGAGTAATGTCTGTTTGCCAAAACGCAAGAAACGAAGAGCCGCCAAAATGGCTAGGAGCACCTTTTTTAGCCACATGTCTGTTTTGAACGTTGCAAGGTATGATTATTGGAGTGTTAATGCCTGAACCAATATGACTATCAAAGGCCTTTGCCATTAAACACCATTGATAGTCAAGGGGCTAATGTACATAACACCACTAAGGAATGGGAGAATGCGTAAATGGTTGAATCTAGACTCTACACGTGGAGCAGTTGTGAGGGAAGGGAGAGTAGGAATTGACTAAAAGACTTTGTCTTGGTCAGTGCTAAAGGTGTGACTGCCATGGGAAGGAAGTGAGATTTACACCTGACACGGTACTCAAGCACTCACCATAAAGGGACATAGTGACTTTTCAGAGTTAAAGGCTATGCAGACACCCCTTATCGGTTGAATGCACTATAAGTGTCCTTGGAGACATGTGTACCAATCACAGTATTCCTAATGTCCCTATTGATGTCCAAGACTTGTCTCCTATGCCATGGAAAAGCTACCTACCTATGGGTCCAGTGCCACGTTAGCACAGTTCTTATCCTTTAGTCAGCAGATAATATCACAACTGTGAAAAGATTTAAAAGAGAGAATATGATGACTTGACACCTGTCCTTTGTACTTAGCCATATTCCTCAGAGTATAAGAGGAACATGCAGCTGTGCTATTAGGGCAAGAACCTAAGTAGATATTTTGAGATGAAAGTGGAGGGTTGGTAGGAAAGAAAGGCAACTTCATTATATACTGATCTCCTTTTATACATAATACAAGTTGAGTCGAGCGAGAATATTATGTTCTTGCTCAAATCGAGGTTTTTTATCCATTCTCTAGGATTTTCCACGTACATCCTGTGTTGTTTTGACAATCAGCTTTTTCTTCTTGTTTAAATGTGCATCTTTTTCATGTCTTACCATCACTTTCTTTATTTCTTGTTTGAGTGTCATGTGAAAGCTTGCATCTTTTTTAGCTTTCTCATGTAGATGTACTGTTAGATAACTTATTTCACTTTGATAAATGAGCTTAAATCTAACTTGCACATACAGAGGTGAAATAGGGTGAAGGGAAAATTTTGGAGAGAAAATGGGAAGAAAAACCTTTTTGGAGTGTATTTGGTTAGGTGGGGAGGAAGGAAAATAAATGGTGGGGCCCAGGTGTTTTTTTCCCGGGCTCACCAAAGAGTTTTCTCCCCAAAATGGAGAAAAAATTAAAGGGAGAAAATGGGGTTATTTAATGGACAAAAATGCCCTTGTACATTTGCATATGGCTTTGTCCGTACCATTGCTCTTCTTCAACTTTTTTTTCCCTAGATGTTTCTTTTTTCCTTCCTCCTGATGTTGGCTTTTTTTTTTTTTTCCTTCCCATCCCTAGACGTTGCCTCTTCTTCCCTTTTTTTTTTTACATGTTGCTCATATTCTCGATGGAACCCACATCGGTGTCTTCACTGCATTATTTGTTTCTTGTAAATAGGATCTCCAGACCGTCCATCGTATTAACGAGGAACAAACTGATGAGGCAAAATCATGTTTTATCAATTTGGTGCCATCTGTGGGAAATGACAGGCTAACAATCAATACGTCGTTGAATTCTTTACTAACTAAGTTTTTTAGAACCGATGGACTCAACCACAATTGCGCCGCCAGACTCGGTGGTGATGGCTCAACAAATTGAAGCACTAACAGCCAATGTGCAAGAATTAAAGAAACAAAATGAAGACTTAAAGCAGAGAGTGTGTTCAGAGGGCACAAATATGTCACAGTTATGACGTAATCACAATGACAATGACAACGAAACCCATAGTCCAGGAAATAGCAGAAGAGAATCTTCTAAGCACACCTCACAGTAGACTCATGGCAATGATCAGATGATGAAAAACATGATGAAGGAGTTAGACAAAGTCAAGAATGCCATGAAAGGAAAGACAACGATAAATCTTGATGGCATGATTAAGAGGATAGACTTACCTTTCACTGCCAGTGTTTTGAGTGCCCCTTGCCTCCCAAATTTCGTCTCCCATAACAAGAGGTTTATGATGGCACTAAGAATTACCTAGATCACATAGGGGCATTCAAGATAATATTAATCCTCCAGCAAACCCCAAACGAGGTAATTTGCAGATCATTCCCTGAAACCTCCAGAGGAGCAGCAAGGGTGCGGTTTAGCAAGCTGCCCGTGACATCTATCAGAAATTTTGAGCAACTAAGCGACTCTTTTGTCCACCATTTCATTGGGGGCCAACGCCATAAGAGGCCCACCTTATACCTGCTAATTTTGAAGCAACAGGAAGGGGAAACCTTGAGAGAGTATGTAAAACACTTTAACAAAGTAGTGTTAGAAATTGATGAGGCAGATGATTAGGTGATAATGACGACCTTCCAAGTAGGGTTGAACAATCCTGACCTCGTCTTCTCTCTAGGGAAGACTCTGCCAACTACAATGACAAACCTCTTATTTAAAGCCCAAAGCACATGAACGAAGAGGATGCATTAACGGTGAATGGAATAGATGGCAAGCGAAAGGTGGAAGAAATCGACGAGCTCCAACACAAAAAGAAGGAGAAGAAGGATCGTTCCCCCAGTCGAAAGAATGACAGTGAAAATATGCAGGCTCATACAAGATCGTCAAGTATTCTAGAAGAGGAACTTGTTATCTCAAATCACTCAACGGCAAACAGTTACCTCGTCCATGGAATGTAGAGCACTTCAAGGGGTATTATCGCTAGTCAGATGATGTTTTCAATTTTCTTTCATTAAACTATTTTGTAAGCAGGAATGAATAAAGGGGAATTTTTCCCCACATGAATAAATGTCGTTCTCTTGAAAGATCTAAAATTATTATTTACCATACAAAATAAATTTAAGAAGAAAGCCTATCATTGAAGTCCAACGAGTAAAACCAAGTGGACAATAAAAATCTTGATAAGAGTAAAATCATCACATAAGTTTCACTTTGGACGAGTACAATCATAATGACAATTAAATTCTCAAAGTGAGAGTAAGTCATATGATTAAAATTCGCATGGTTAAAAACTAATGAGCACAATCATAATGACGATCAAATTCTAAAAGAGAGAGTAAGTCATATGATTAAATTCGCATGGTTAAAAATTGATGAGCAGTTTTTGCGTGGGAAGCTCAAGAAAACTTCATATGCCCAACCAATGAAGAGAAGGTTTGTGTCAATCACCTGACTAGAATGTCACCTCGCATTAAATGTGATGGGACGAGAATCTCGGGATACGAAAGGGAGATTGAACAGCCAAAAACCTTTCATATTCCTATGCTTGTCCACAAAAAGGACAACAAAGGAATAAAGGGGGTAACTGATGAGTAGTGTAAAATGGTTGTCTATAAAGTGACCGTCATTACTAAGGACGATTGTCATTATTAAGGACAATCGTAAGCACGTGATTAATGCCCAGATATAAATTCCTCACTTAAATGGCACAAGTGTAACGGACGTACAGCCTTTCCAGCCACCAGCTCATAGCTGTTACAGCCACCTCAAGCTGATCGTTACACATCTGTTACAGGACATTGAATGGGGAGGTTAAATGGCTATTAAACGAGCCATTTAACCCTTTAGCTCAACCATAACGCCTGAGAAGATAAATACATCGAGCATTTACTCACAAAGAGGTTATATAAAGCCAGGAGCCACAAGTAAGTGAGACAAGCTCAATTACATACAGATTATTTTGGTTTCACAAGAAATAAGATAACTTAAGCATTGGAGGCTCCTCAGTGGACCCCACACCGGTGTCTTCACTGTATTGTTTGTTTCTTGTGAATAGGATCTCCAAACCGTCCATCCTACTAACAAGGAACATACTGATGAGGCGAAATTGCATTTTATCAATTATCATAGTTATCCTGCGGTATTGTATTCCTGCCGTAACACTTGTAATAGTTATTCTTGTTGTGATCACACCATACGTTCAGCCCACAGCATTTATGCCAAGATGCATCTACATTGGGGCAGCCTAACTTGTGCACAAGCTGGCTTGATCGGTAGTTCTAGTAAAGCGAATCCCAACTCTCTTACCTCAGACTAACAGGCCATAGTGTAGCAAAAGGGTTGAGGCCCAACAGTACAAAAAGGCCCCCACAAACAATTAGCCCCAATAGATACTCTAATGTTTGATGGAAAATAACATGCGCAGCGGAAAAAATTTAACGGATCTACTTCATTTGCAATTGTTAACATATGCCATATAAGTTTCAGAATTAGAGAACAAGAGAATGTACCTTGGTATGGTGAAATTCAAAACCGAAAATCAGAAGCACTTGCGAATACTTTTAATCTTCACTCCAATTCCACTTGATGCCCAAGATGTGTGGTCTCTCAATCAATTATGTGTGTGTGTTCTTGAGAGAATCAAAAAGAGTGTCTCTTCTTCACATACATTCCATTTCATTCATTTTTCTAAAAATTCTGTATGTTTCTCTCTACATAACTGATTATCTAATTAGGCTAGCCTTTTGGGCCTTTCCAATTGGGTTTTAGTGTGTGGCTTGGAGTGGGACCAAAAGAGAACAAATAAGGCTCTAGCTCCAATGGGCCTTGAGCTTTTTTGTCAACTCTTGACAAGTCCAAAGTTACCATTAACTATATTTAATACCACTATATAAATACAATTGCACTTTAAGCCTTATTAATAAATTATATCCCAAGACTTTATTGTACATGCAACCCCTTTATTAAAATATTCATAGTAACACAAAGTCATGAATGAAGACTGCCACTTTGTGAATTACTACATCTTAATCCTTGAGTACCTGGTTTAATCCTTTAATGTTATTCATCATATATTTATGAAATCCAATTTCATAAATATATACTTTAGTCTTACTAAAGTGGTTAGGCCTAACTTTCTGAATAACAAATCCATTAAACTTATCTTAAGGGAATATTTTGTATCTCCGTTAAGAGACTATGAATTTCATCTTGAGAATATATGTTCCATCAATACTAAATGTGGTTGCCCAACATATTGAGGTTTTGACCGTTACTTTAGATCTCACTCCTGATATATCAAAACAACCTACACTTCATGATCAGGTCTATTATTCTCTCAGGATTAAGAGTTCATGCAAATATAAGTCGTGAGATTTATTATTCAATTGACAATCATTAGGAGAATAATAAATCTCATAGCTGTCCAGTTCAATATGTTTTAACTCTTAAAACATATCAACATATCAACTAGAAGTCACCACTTCTATGATCAAGACAAATCATCTTAGTTGATATGTTATAGTCTTTGCAGATGAAATGCTTAATTTCATCACCGACTACGAACCAAATTCTGAGTTTACAAAGAACTTGTGACTTATATCTTCTGTGACTAAATCACATAAATCACATACTATGCATCTCATGGACTATATGATAATGTCCAAATATTCGTGATACCATTATTTCAGATAATAATAAAACAACTTTATTAATTGCAATATTAAGTCATATATCATGTCATACATAATATAATACATAGCATCATACAATAGGATTCTAGGGCACTAGGGTACAAATCCCAACAATGTTTTCACTCCCTATAACACAAAACAATGGCTTTGGGAGGAAGATATTAGCCTAGAGTGTCTATATATATGTGTGTGTGTGTCTTTCTACAATAAAATCCCAATATAGAAGGTATCGAAGGTGGCAGCCAAGATGAGAGACCCAATACGACATGTTAGGCTGTGGTTGAGCACTTTTGACCCGGGCAAGGAGTCGATTATCAAGTGAAGTCATTATAAGCCATTCGTTAGCTTTGGCTATAACTTTTTTCATGAGTTTCAGAAACAAACAAACAAAAATGAAATTAAAACTTTGCTTCCCCACCTTTGTGTTACGGTGTCCCTCAGCTTCCAATAATGAAGAAGCTGATTTGCAAAGCATTAATATACGACAATATATTCATATTTTTTATATTTGCAAGGGGAGAATTTTTGCAGTTCTTGAATTGTTGATATTATTTTGTGTGTAAGTGTGACCAATCAGACCATACGTTTTAATATATATATATATATATATATATATTTTAGGCCTTAATTATAAGATTAACTAGTCGCTAACCAGTGCAATGCACAGGAAAGCTAGTGTATAAAGATGTAAGTTATTCTTTTTCTCTTCCTCTTTGCTTGTACATTAGGATTCCAGTTTTTCCTATCCTTAATATGAAATATTAATCTTGATATGAAACATTAATTTACATAATAAAAAATAGAAATCAAACAAGTTTAAAATAAAATGAAGAATTAAATCTTTAACATCCTCAATTATCCATAAAATATATGAAACACAAATTTAAAGAACTACTTAATCAATATTTAAAATAAATTGAAAGACAACTTTAAAGTGTTTTTTGTATTTTCTTCCTTTGTTGCTTCGTAGTAGTCACTGAATATGTCCTTTGGTTTTCCTTGAGTACAGATGTCAATGTGAGTTGCAAATTGCTTTTGAAGTATCACTAATGTAAGCCTAGCAATAGAACAGGTTGAGGAATGTATTACAACATATACAAGTTAGATATCATATTTGTAATTTTGCTAATTAAAAAGAAAACGTACTTCTGTCATTTTATCAAGCTAAATTGCTTTGTCAGTTTCTTCAAAAGATTCAAAAACTTTGTAGAATTCCCATCCATACTTGAGATTATAGTCATTTAGTTGTAATTGGAAAACAAATTCTTTTCCATTCAGATTTTCTATTTACACAGGAAGGACGACTTCTTCGAGAACCTAAAAAAAGTAATATTTTTCAAATTGTACACTCAAGTAAAGTTTAGTAAATATTAAACACTAATTTTATCTTCTATATTCTCACCTCTAAACATTTGTTCAAAAGGTCTTTCACTGATATGTTGTAATTTTTCTGCTTTTGAATAAAATAAAATAAATATGGTCATTCTTGAGCTATCTTCAACCTTTAATTGAATTCTGTACCTGATAAGAGAAATGACATATATAATGTTAATATCATATTAGTTATTGTGTATTTTAATATAAAAAGTAAACATTTTCATTTTGTGTACCTTGGGATTGGGAAGCATGCCCTTTTGTAGCAATTGTCGCACCATAAAAATTCATCTCTTGATTTTACCTTTTTACGACATACTTCGCAACAGATAAAATACCAACCAAAATTATCTATCTTAATGTTTATAATCTTTCCCTAACAGGTAAAGATAGTTTTCTAGAAATTGAATTTGATATCAATCAATTCATAATTTTATAGTTAAATTTTGTAAAAGTAGGTCTATATTACATAAAGTAATGTTAAGGACACAATGTTATTGTTCAAGGTTTTCTTTTTTTTTACCTCATTACTAGAGTCCCACATAACTTTTGTTATTTCACTTATGGTTCTTCTGTTGATGTTCATCTCTTCTTGAATTGTCACTTGTGGTTTGAATTGCTTTGGCATTTGTACTATTGGTTGGTTATTTTCCACCAGCCTGTTATATTACATAAAGATATTAGACATAGTATTGTAGAGATTGTAATACATTAAAAATGTGAATCCAAATCTATATAAACTCTTGTTTCACTTGTTGACAATAAATTATACTCTCTTGCAATGCATGGGATTCATTAAAAAAAAAAAACAATTTTCTACATAAACTTATATCTGTGGTACAATAATGAACATACTGATGTATATATGACATTGTACAATTCACCATTCAGCTTGAAATGCAGTGGCCCATGTAAACGCACTACATCTCTGGGTTGGCAAAGCCAATTAAATTGACATTATTAAACACTTCCGTACCATCACAAAAAGGCCATTCATGCACAAAATGTAATGGTCGACGTTGAAACTGAAAAGATGAGTTGGAGAATTGAGATTGTTAATTTTAGGCCCATCAATGGACCCTCCTATCACATGTAATTGTTGGACACTTCTTAAGCAAGGAGGGTATGGAAAATGCTCAGAACACATGACATAACAGCTTCAATATTTATAGATTCAATTTATTTACAGAGGATCCATTGTCTCTTGAAGACTTGAAGTGCTAGCTAGAAGTTAGGTTAGCTACCTCTCATTTTATTCTAAGATTTTCGTAGGTCATTTTTGGCATGCAACAAAGGGCTCATGCAACTGCAGCAGGATTTGAAACACATTGAATTTAGAACAAATATTCATCCTTATAACCAGGGACGGAGCTAGGATCCCAAGTTAGGGAGGGCTATAGTATAAAAAGAAAATTATTATGAAATTTCGAGAAAAAAAAATTGAAAAAGTTATGAAATTTCAATTAGTATTAACAAACTGCCAACAAAGACAAAAACACAACTATTAACTATACCATTTATTTATTTTGTATCATTTGTAGCTAAAACAAATTCAATTTATATATACATTTTTTTTTTTGAAGTTAATTTATATATACATATTATAATAATAAAAATAATAATAAAAATCACCCACTAACATAATTGGGTCCTGCCTCATGCATTTATTGCTATACTTAAATAGTTGCAGGAACGTCGATGAAATTTTTTATCCAAACTGTAATTTTGGACCCATTTGATCCTCTAGTTTTTTATTTTTATTGTAGAGAAAATATCTTTCAATGTACTGATTCACTGCACAACACGAGTCATTATTGCAACAGATAAAGAGAGAAAGATAAAGGCATTAGCTCTCTGCCCCTCTCTTCTCTATTTTAGATAGTATAAGGGAATTGAGAAAGTGAAAAGATAGAGATCTCCTACTCAAAGGAGAGAGAGATAGCAATACCAGATTTAGCGGCTGAAGTGCAGCTTTCATTATGTGTTGTGCTAGAATGCTTAATCTGCTGCCAAGTTGTGCTGCAGTTCAGCGTCTCTCTCATTTAGGGGTTTTTTTTTTCTTCTTTTTGGGAATTTGATGGAAGGATCAAAAATTTAAATTCACAGAATAGTTTTGTTTCACAAATTTTTAAGGGCTGGGCTTTTTTTAATTTGGTAAAATTGGTAGATTAGGCTAAATTTTGTAACTTCCTTATTGTTGATTTTGTTATGGGGCTTATTTTCTTGGGTTTTCTTGGGCTTATATACTAATAATTTTTTTTTCCAAATTTTAGGGGGGGCCACTGCCCCCCAAAGCCAAAGAATGGCTCCGTCCCTGCTTATAACAGTAGAATAATAATGGTCTGTCAGCCATCAATATCACAAAGTTTGTGCTGGATATTTAGTTAGATTTCCCAGCAAATAGAAATGAAAGACAATATGTTTAAAATAGGGCATTCCCATCACAATTAGAAACCAAAAATAAACTTAAAATCTCAGGTAACCAACATCCAATCGTGCATAAATTACAATAAGAATTCAGACATTGGCAGCCATACATGAACCTAGATAAGAGTTCACAAAATTAAATCCAATAACCCGATTATTGGAAGCACCTGTCCAGAGCTACATGCCGTAGTTATAATGATATCACGAATGTGCAAAGACTAAATTACTAGAGCCAGCCGGGTATATTATATGTAAAAAGGTACTTGTGTTCTGATATTTTCATACCCTAACACTATTTACTACAAATATTTTATATGGCAAATACTTCTAATATAAAATAAACTTCAAAATCCAAATAGAGCCACAGTATTGCATATACAGTTTAGATTAAACTTAATAAACCAATAATGATATAAAAAAGACTCCCACAGATAGACACAATCTACTCCAACCCTGCCCCAAACAAAAAATCTACAGGAAATTCAATAATCAAATAGAAAATAATAAACTGAATCTGAGTTTCCAGTCAGTTATACAACTTCTTAATTGGATGCCTACATAATAATTCAGCCAAAATACTTTGTATTTCAAACAATATCTTATAGGAATTAAGAAACTCCAACCAAGGCTACTAATAATAACAAAAAAATAAAGAAAAGTACAAATCTCCAACCAAATAGAAAAAGGAATTGAAATACAGAATAAGAAAATGTGAGAACCTAAAAGGAGGAGGATATAGTATATGTATACTCATGGATTGTCACACCATCTCAACCATCATGAGGCAGCATTGAAGTTTTATAGTTCAAACCACATACTCAGTAACCCTTTCCTAAAATTTGATATATATTAGAACCACACGCAAAGCCAAGCTATACGTTTACAAATATCCTCATACTCAACTGCTTTAAATTTCAAATTCACAAATAATAATAAAATTTTCCAACCAAATTCAAAATTATAAAACTACAAAATACAATCAACTATATAATACAAACCAAATTAAGAATTAATTATAAAGCAAGAAATGAAAATTTCATCAACACATTTTTAATTCCCTATTTCTCTATAATGAAGAGGCAGAAGGCTGGCATTTTAGGTAGCCAAATAATTATTCAACCAAACAGATGATTAAGCTAAGGTAAATCGGATATGCTAAAAAAACCTAAATAGCAAATAAAGCAGAACTTGAAGATAAAGCAAAACTTGTAGGATTGTTGTCAGATTTTGAGGGTTGGAAGGCTTTTCAATACTATCTCCACTACAAAACCCATTCATATCCACAATATTTTCTTACAAAACCTGTAGAATTTGATTTTCTATTAGTGTTTCCCTGACTTCAACAAAAAAGAATAGAGAGGAAAAAAGGGTTAAGAATTGAAATCCCTAAATTGACAGAAAACCTAATTGAAGATAGTAGGAAAAGAGGTTAGTCATAGATTAATTGAGAAATACCCAGAGAGAATGATCTAATATGGCGGTTGGGTCGGAGATTGAAAACATTGGCACCCATGGTCGAGCTTGGGTCTGCGTTTGAGAGAGGAACACCTATAGTCGTGCTTGGGTCAGCGTTTGAGAGAGGATATATAACAATCTTTTGCTTGATTTGTTGTTTCTTCGTTGATTCTTTAGTTTGCTAGCAAAATAGGTTTTTTTTAAGGAGTTTTAATGGGTTTGCTTTTGGGGAAGAAAGAGAGGTTTTTTAATTAGGTTTATTTCAGGAGTTTTATTAGGTTTGCTTTTAGGGAAGAAAGATAGGTTTTTTAATTAGTTTATTAATTTTTAAATCAAGTCTCATATTGTGTCCTGATCAACTTGAAGCCACGGCCCACTATTAGATAATTAATAGTTTATTAATTATTATTTTTATTAAAAAAATATAAACAAAAAATGCTGACGTGGAAAATTGTGGAGAGAGCAGAGGCTTCAGTTATATATATATATATATATATATATATAGATTTTTATTAAAAAAATATAAATAAAAAATGCTAACGTGAAAAATTATGGAGAGAGCAGAGGCTTCGGTTTTATATATATATATATATATATATATATATATATACATATATATTATTTTCTTTTAAAAATAAAAATAATTAAATAATACTTGCACGCTATATCAAATTAATTATTATGAAATAATCATTAAATAAAGTCACATAGGAATTTTCTTAAACACATAAGATAAAAAGTTGACAATAGTGGATGGAAGAATAGTAAGTGTACTATTATTATTCACAAATAAGGGTATTCAGAACTCTTCAAGTATTTGATTACTCTCTCGGGTGTAGACAGTCCCTTCATCTCACACACATCGGATTATTATAGGAAAAAATCCTTTGAGATGGACCCAATATGAGGGCAAGAGGTTTCAAACCCAAGATGAGTGGCGTCGGCATCAAAATTTTATTATTTTTAGTAGTTCTTTTATATAATTTTTTTTTTTGATAATTTAGGGATGAAAACCGAATCAATGTAAACATTATAAATATTTTAACCTAGTTTTGTTGATATTAATGAGATACTTATACTAACTATTGAACACTAAAAGTCAAAGAAATAATTAAAAACTATCAAAAAAATTTATCCAAGTAAATTTCATGGGTTCTTCCTCTCTTCCTTTAACATGGGTAGTATATAGAAAAATAAAATAAATAAATTCAATTATTTATATTGTTATTGCTACTTCTTGCTTCCTCTTCTTTTTATCATTATTTTTTGTTCATTAAAATAATTCAAAAGAGGGATTAGTTCAAATATTTGAATATACCATTAAGTACTGAGAATGTTCATTTGGGAGAATTTATATATACTGCTTTATTAGCTTTAAAAAATAATTTTGTCCAATTAGAAGAAGGATAAAGTTTAGCTACAAAATTGGTTGTAACTTAAGACTACAACCTTACTTAATATCTTTTTATTGGAAATAAATTTTAACAAATCCACCATTAGATTACATCTTCTTCTTATATTCTCCATGTTTGCAAAAAGATCAATAGATATGTTATCAATAAATTGTTTAAATTGCAAGTTTTTATAGTTTAAAATTATATGTAAAATATAAGCTTAGAGATTCTATAGTAAATAATATCCGATTAACACAAAATTTGACATGTGTATTAAGAGTGTAAAGAACATGCAATTCAACTGTTAGATTTTCAAAATATGAAATAATGTTTATTTTATTAAGTAAGGTTTTAGCTTAAGGTTACAACTAATTTTGTAACTAAACTTTACCCTTAGAAGAAGTAAAGTTTTTTAAAAAGTTGTACATACGGTAAATAAGTTAGAAACAATGGTTGGTCTCTTAACGTTTCTTTTGGAAGGAGCAAAAGGAATGGAAATTAATTTAATAGAAAGAAACTTCATATATATATATATATATATATATATACACACACACACACGTATATATTCCCTCACTTAAAATGGTTATAAGGAAACATTATTCCACCCAAAAGTGTAAATAATATTCATTCTTTTAATGAATTGAGAGGAACTACTAATTTTATACTTAAGATAAAAGAAAAGGAAAATTTATTTCTACTTTTATAAACTCTAAATACATTAAAATTTTATTCCATTATGATCTCTCATCCCCTCTTTATTTTTCTTTTCAATCTTTTAAAATCTCCCAAACATGGAATAAATGATAGGATTTAGAGTGGGCATAATGTGACAGTAGTGTTATTCAGTAGCTGTCTCTTTATTATCTGTTTGTAGTTCAATAGAGGACAATCATGGATTCCCATTGTACTGGTTGGAACATTTAAACTGCTAATTTTCTCATGATCTTTTTTATTTTTAGACTTGTGTTTATTTTTTTATCAAGTGCAATTTGATAAAGTTCCCTAAATTCAGACATGAATCCACAGAATCCTCCCAAGACAAAAATCCAATAAGTAGTCCAGAATAGTAAAAATGAAGCAGTGAGTCACGTTTAAGATATTTTAAAAATCTTTTTTATTTTTTTATTTTTTTTAAAAGAGGCAAAAATCTCTCTTGCAATTATTATTGTAGATCTCTGAGTGTTAAAACTAAAAAGGCATACCTATTGAATAGGGTAAAAATCTAGGTTGATGGATCTACATGAAATGGGCCTGACGGCTCCATATCTGTGTGCTGATAGAGGACGGGCTCATCACATGCAAGGTTTGTGATGAACGGATCTTGCATGAACGGATGCAATAGGGACGGATCGAGATCCCACGTGGCAGGCAGAAGCCCTAGATGGGAAATACTTGCGACACACAGTCACCATAGAATCCCATGGTGAATGGAATCCTAGCACAAAGAGGATTTCGGAAGATACGTGCATTAGTGAAGATCTTCTATATATGAAAATATCTTGTCCATCACGTTTGGGATTACTCAAGAGGATTCCTATAAGGAAAAGACTTCTACACCAAGGAACAGATGTCAACCTTCTACTACTATAAAAGCCCTAATATCCTCACAAATCAAGGTACGCATAATTCACCCCCTCTCTAGCACTCTAGAGTTGTGAGAAGTTCTAACTTGACCTTCGGAGATGTGGGGGTGAGCCCAGCACTACAAATTAGGCCCAGGGCCCAATTTGTTTACCCTTGTTTGTCCGAAGAGGTGAAAGGGATCAAGGCTGGGCCCGTTTGGTGGAAATGCGCTCAAAAAGGAATGTTGGGATACGTCTGAAGACTATCCTGTTTGTCCGAAGAAGTCCCATCATCGGATCATTAGGGTGCTTGATCAAGCAAATATACTTGAGGCAAAAGCAACCTTCCCAACTGATTCCACGGAGGAGAGCAAATCTTGGGCGTGCCTAGGGATGAGGAGAGCACAAAAATATCTTAAAGGAAAAGCTGCTACCACCACATTTAATGCACTGTAGCAACTTTCCTGGCCGTATTTATGTGGAGAAGACACCTGAACAGTTCAGCCTCAGCTACCACCACTCACGACAGACTAAAGCAAATGTCTAATGTGACATGTACTCAAGCGAATGCTTGGATGAAGAACAAGTGTACGGTGAGGATGAGAAAGAAGGAGTATATATAAAGGGTATAGGTCCCTGAAGAGAGGAAAAAAAAATTGTATTTATTAAGTTGATAAATACTAAGTCTCTTTGGACCCAAGAGAATTTTTACTGAAAAAAAAAAAAAAATTTGTATTCATTAAGTTGATAAATACTAAGTCTCTTCGGACCCAAGAGAATTTTTACTGAATACTAGTCTGAACATCGTTTTATCCTTACTTGCATGCATGAACCGTTGCTAAATCCATAACAAGCCAGCTATTTAACCCATTCTCTACAAATTTATTGTTGGGGGTTCGTTGGGCTCACAGTACGCAAAGTTTGTGCCTAGCCCATCAAATTTCAACCCTACAGGAGGGTATTTAGCTGGCATCACACCGGTGCTCTCTGTTAGGTCTTTCCCTTATGTTGTGCTGGTGTTATTTCGAGCGTGCGAGTATCGTGTGGCTCACTGGTGGTTTTTTCGGCATCATCAGTTGGCGTCGTCTGTGGGAAAAGCCATAACAAGCTCTTCCTGGACAAAAGAGTTGCATGGTGCTGACTCGCTTGATGGCGACCACGAACAACGTTCAGAGAGACGAAACTCGTGCAGCAGCCCTTGAGAGGCAGGTTCAGACCTTAGCTGTCATAGTGGAGTGCCTCACTAAGTAGAATCACAATCTGGAGGAGCAGTTACACTAGAAATATGCAGGTCACGACACTCAAAAGCAGGACCAAGAAGGCACAGTGCCAATAGAAGAGAATGACAGGGCCCAGAGGGTAGTAACACTCAAAGCAGACCAGAGCGACAAAATTTGTGCATGCCATCCCTCATGGATGCAACTCCACCACATATTGCCGCAGAGATGCAGGCGATGAATTAACAGATGGAGGTTATGATGAACGCTTTCAAGGGGCGGGTGTCCAGCGACCTTGACGATTTGGTCAACCGCACTGACTCACCGTTCATTGCGGCCGCCAACTCTTTCCCTTTACCACATAAGTTTCGCATGCTGCAGATCGACAGCTATAACGGAGCAAAGGACCCTCTGGACCACCTAGAAACCTTCAAAACCTTGATGCACCTTCAAGGGGTAGCGGATGAGATCATGTGTAGGGCTTTCCCTACAACGCTGAAGGGAGCCGCGAGGATTTGGTTCAGCTGACTGACGTTTAACTCCATTAGCACTTTCAATGAGCTAAGTGCCTAATTCACCTCGCATTTTATTGGAGGACACAGGTACAAGAAGTCTACTGCATGCTTAATGAACATCAAGCAGCGAGAAGAGGAGATGTTAAGATCCTACATAACCCGTTTCAACAAGGAAGCACTCTCGATTGATGAGGCCTACGATAAGATACTTGTGGCGGCCTTCACAAACAGGTTGTGAAAGGGTAAGTTCCTTTTCTCTCTATACAAAAATGACCCAAAAACAATGTTGGAGGTCCTCTACAGAGCTACTAAGTACATGAACGCCGAGTAAGCGCTTTTGGCTCGAGACGAAAAGCCAAGAAAAAGGGAAAGGTAGGAAGATACCCGTCAGGACCGAGGTCGGAAGATGGTGAGGACGGGAGATAGAAAGGATGACAGAAGCTCCAAGCCCCCTATAGGGAGATTCACGAATTTCACCCCGTTGACTACCCCAATTGATTAGGTACTAATGCAAATCAAGGACAAAGGAACCCTAACCTTTCCCAGAAAGCTAAAGGGAGATCCCAATAGGCAATCTAGGGACAAGTATTGCCGTTTCCACCGTGATCATAGACATGATACGGTTGATTACTACGACTTAAAACAGCAGATCGAAGCCCTTATTAGATATGGAAAATTGCAGAAGTTTATTAGTAAGAAAAGGACAAATCAGTGACATTTGGAGCAGCCCCCCGATGGGATAATGAGCACACCAGACCACCTATAAGGGATATAAGAATGATCGTATGGGGCATAACAACTACGGGGTCATCCAAAAAGGCCTGAAAGACATACCTTAGGATAGTTCACAATGTCCAACTGACAGGCTCTGTACCAAAGATAGCACAGATAGAAAGCCCTATCATAGGATTCTCGGAAGAGGATGCCCGATGCCTTCACCACCCTCATAATGACGCGTTTGTCGTCACCTTACAAGTGGGGGACTTCAACATGCACTGGGTGCTGATCGACAATGGTAGCTCGGCAGGCATCTTATACTACCCATCGTTCTAGCAGATGAGGATTGATAAAGAATGATTAATACCGACAAATGCTCCGCTGGTTGGTTTTGAAGGTACGAGGGTATTCCCATTGGGCGCGGTCGTGCTTTCGGTAACAGTAGGTGATTATCCTCAACAGATCACTAAGGATGTGACATTCCTTGTGGTCGACTGCTTGTCCACTTACAATGCTATCCTCGGACGACCCACCCTTAACTCGTGGAAGGCGGTAACGTCAACATACCACATAATGATTAAGTTTCCTACAGAGTACGGGGTTGGAGAGCTACGAGGAAATCAGGTGGCCGCACGCGAATGCTACGTTGCCATGCTAAAGATGGAAGATCACTAGTAGACCATGTGCATAGAAGAGCAACGGACCATGGCGGAACCGGTTGAAGAACTAGAAGAAATAACTCTTGATGAATCAAGACCGAAATGGATGACTAGAATGGGGACGTTGGCCAGCCAGCCAATACGTCAAGCCTTCGCAACATTCCTTAGGATGAATCAAAACGTGTTCGCGTGGAGCTACGAGGACATGCTCGGGATTGATCCCTCAGTCATAGTTCATAGGTTGAATGTGAACCCCGAATCCTCACCGATCTAACAGAAAAAGCGAGTGTTCGCTCAGGATTGAGATAAAGCAATAGCAGAAGAGGTCAGGAAGCTATTGGAGGCAGATTTCATTAGGGAAGTGTACTACCTTGACCGGTTAGCAAATGTAGTTATGCTCAAGAAGGCTAATGGGAAGTGCCGAATGTGTGTCGATTTCACGGACCTCAACAAGGCATGCCCGAAGGACAGCTACCCACTTCCTCGAATAGATACCTTGGTAGACTCGACGGCAAGACACTAGCTCCTGAGCTTCATGGATGCCTTTTCGGGCTATAATCAAATCAACATGGATGAGGCTAATCAAGAGAAAACCTTCTTTGTCACTAGCCAAGGACTCTTTTGCTACAAGGTAATGCCATTTGGGCTCAAGAACGCGGGAGCAACGTACTAGAGACTAATGAACAAAATGTTCATGCACCAGATTGGGAGGAACGTATAAGTCTATGTTGATGACATGTTAATGAAGAGCCTACGTGAAGATGATCACCTAGACGACCTCCGGGAGACATTCAACACACTCCAGTCATATAACATGAAGCTGAATCCAAACAAGTGCGTGTTCGGAGTGACGGCGGGGAAATTCTTGGGCTTCATGGTTTCCCAAAGAGGTATAAAGGTTAATCCGGAGAAGATATGGGCCATAATGGAGTTAGAACCACCAAAAACGGTTAAGGAGGTGCAAAGCTTGAATGGCAAAATTGCAGCCCTGAATAGGTTTGTCCCGAAAGTGATGGACAAATGTCTACCCTTCTTCCGCATTCTGAGAAAATCATTCGAGTGGATGAACGAATGCCAGAAGGCCTTTGAAGATTTGAAGAAATACCTTTCATCTCCACCATTGCTCAGCCTGTCCAAACTAGGGGAAAAACTCTACCTCTACTTAGCAATTTCACAAGCAGTGGTCAGCACGGCCTCAGTAAGAGAGGAATATGGATCTCAAAGGCCCGTTTATTTTATAAGTCGGGCGTTCCGAGGAGCAAAAGAGAGGTACCCCCAAATAAAGAAATTGGTCTTCATGCTAGTAATTGCGGCACGAAAGCTCAAGCTGTACTTCCAGGCACATACCATCATAGTCTTGACGGATCAGCCCCTGAGAAGAGCCATGAACAGCCTGGAGGCTGCCAAACGGATGGCTTTATGGGTAGTGGAATTGAGTGAATTTGATATACAGTACTGCCCTTGAATCGCAATAAAAGGGCAAGTTGTGGCTGACTTTATCGTCAAATTTGCTCAATCGGAAGGCAAGGAAGTAGAAACTGCCGCACAGTGGAGCATCCACATGGACGAATCGTCCAATAGACGACCAAGAGGAGCTGGCGTGGTAATCCAAACCTTAGAGGGGGATAAGATCGAGTTTATGATCTGACTAGACTTCCCCACGACCAACAATGAGGCCGAGTATGAAGCATTAGTGGCAGGGCTAGATCTCACAAAAGCAGCAGGTGCAGAAAACGTGGTCGTACATTATGATTCCCAGGTGGTAACAAGTCAGGTTAATAGCGGCTACAAATGCAAGAATGAAAGGATGAAGATGTATCTGCAAGAGGTGAAGAATCGAATCAGTAGCCTCGAAGTTAAATTCGTTCAAATCCCCAGGGAGGAAAACGAATGCGCCGACCATCTAGCAAAGGCTGTCTCAGCAGAATTTATGCATGTCCCTGAACAGGTATTATCATTTGTTCAAGTCTCCCCCCTTATTGATAACGGATCGAATGTGCAGGAAGTAGATTTTGAAAGCAATTGGACTACACCGTTAATATCCTACCTGAGGGCCAGCGTGTTGCCAGATGGGATAGATGTTGCTAGGAAGCTAAAGGTCCAAGCATCACAATTTGTGTTGATAAAAGATATCTTATACAAGAGAGGATTCTCTCGACTGTACCTAAGGTGTTAAACCACGAGGAAGCAGATTACGTAATGAGAGAAGTCTACGAGGGTATCTGTGGAAACCACTCGGGGGCACGATCATTAGTGCACAAGTTGATCCGAGTAGGATATTACTGGCCTACAATGCAGAAGGACGCACAAGCTTATGTCAAGGCCTATGACAAGTGCCAAAGGTTCAGCAACTTCATCAGCCAACCATCCGAAGAGCTGACCCCCATGACGGCCCCTTGGCCATTAATTCAATGGGGACTAGATATCATGGGCCCCTTCCCGATAGCAATTAGGCAGCTAAAGTTTTTGGTAGTTGTTATTGACTACTTTACTAAGTGGGTGGAAGTAGAAGCCCTAGCCACTATCACGGAGAAGAACATTCAAAGTTTTGTTTGGAGAAATATCATCTGCGGATACGGCATACCCAGGGTGCTTGTCTCCAACAACGGAAAGCAATTCGACAACAGCGCATTTAGGGACTTCTGTTCGGAGCTAGGTATCAAGAATCACTACTCGTCGCCCGCACACCCACAGGCCAATGGGCAAGTTGAAGTCACGAACTGATCCTTGCTCAAGATCATCAAGACCCAGCTCGAGGGGACAAAGGGTATCTGGCCGGACGAGTTACCAAGGGTTCTGTGGGCATACCGAACTACAACAAGAACACCCACTGGAGAAACATCGTTTCGACTAGCCTACGGGAGTGACACTGTCATCCCAGCAGAAGTAGGGCTCACAAGCTATCTGGTGGAGAACTACAATGAGGATAAGAATGAAGAGGCCATGCGCCTTCAGCTCAACCTGGTGGACGAAGTCCGGGCGACAGCGGAGCAAAGATTGGTGCATTATCATAATCTTATGGCTAAACACTACAACTCCAATATCAAGCATAGAGACTTTCAGGTTGGAGATCTTGTATTACGGAAGGTAATGGGCGCTACTAGAGATCCGTCGTAGGGAAAGCTCGGCCCTAACTGGGAAGGACCCTACAGGATCACATCATGGCAGAGGAAGGGAACCTACCATCTCAAGACACTGGACGGGCGAAAGCTGCAGCACCCTTGGAACATGGAGCATCTACGAAAATACTACCAGTAGAGAGATAGTATGAAGAACAATGACGCTCCCTAATTGCCCAGTTCATTTAGTTATATTACAATTACTAGTTTTACTTAGACAATTTTTTGCTATAATACGTATCTTTTTAAGCCCAAGGGGGTAGGTACTTTTCTACAAACGTATGGTTTTTTAATTAATAAGAGGAATATTCAGACATAACTATATTTTTCTACAAAAATTCATAGTCCAAAAAGTGGACGGGTATAAACTAAATCCACAAAGTGGACGAATCATCCTAAGAGGATGAGATTTTATTAAAGTCCACAAAGTGGACGGATCATTCTAAGAGGATAAGATTTTATTGAAGTCCAAAAAATGGACGGGTACAAACTTAAAGTCCACAAAGTTGACGAATCATCCTAAGAGGATAAGATTTTATTGAAGTCCAAAAAATGGACGGGTACAAACTTAAAGTCCACAAAGTGGATGGATCATCCTAAGAGGATGATATTTTATTGGTCCAAAAGTGGACGGGTATAAACTAAAGTCCACAAAGTGGACGGATCATCCAAAGAGGGTGAAAATTCCTACCGTCCAAGAAAAGGGCAGGTATAAACTAAAATCCACAAAGTGGACAAATCATCCAAAAAGGGTGAAAATTCTTACTGTCCAAGAAAAGGGCTGGAATAAATTAAACTCCACAAAGCGGACAGATCATCCAAAGTGGTTGAAAATTCTTACCGTCCAAGAAAAGTGCAAAGTCCACAAAGTGGACGGATCATCCAAAAAGGGGGATGAAAATTATTACTAAGTCCATAAAAAGGACAATCCACAAAGTGGATGGATCATCCAAAGAGAATGAAAATTCTTAGACAATAAAAGGGAATCAATAAAGTGGAAGGGGTCACCTAAATAGTGAAAGTTCCTATCAAATCTAATACATGGACGGATACAAACCAAGTCCACAGAGTGGACGAATCATCCCAAAAGGAGAAAATAATAGTCCAATAACAGATGGATATAAATTAATGTTCGATTAGTTAAACTTTCTTAAATTAAATCAGGATAAAACGAAGTGGACGGATGCATTCCACGAACCAAATATCATAGAAGATGGATTAAGACAAAACAGCAAGAAAGTTTAACAGAAAAATAATAAAAAAGCCCTTATAGGGAAATGTGTACATAATCCAAAGATATGACGGATGGATCATAAATTATTCTCCAAATATTCTTGCAAAAAAAAAAAAAAAACCTACTAGTTTTAGGGGTTGTCATTTTCAACATCATCGGTCTGATGGGCATCATCATTGACGGTCTAAACATGGCCTTGAGGAGGAGCTGACTTGCCATCACCAGCTGCACCGTCAGCAAATAGGCTCTCCGTGCTATCAGAGGCGACGGGCTGTACAATGGTTTGGGCTTGGTCATCAATATTTATCATGGAGAAGTCAAGGTCAGGGTAAGCTCTCTTGACCTGACGAACAACATCATCAAATCCATCAGCATAAGAACCAGCGAGCTCCTTGATGAGGGCTTCGGAGTCACGATACTCATGGACCGCTGCTTCTTTTGCTTGACGAAGTTGGTCCTTAGCCTCAATGATCTCTTTCTCTTTGTCTTTTAGGACCTTCTTCAGCTGCTCCATCTGGCTGAAATACTCATCCCTCACTTTTTCCACCATGACAAATTTCTTATCCTAGACGACCTTCTAAGCCTTCAGCTCGTCCAACTCCTCTTCCGTCGCCTTCGCCCTTTCACGGATACCATCCAACGATGTCTCATGACTTAGGCACTGTCCCATGAGCCCCTTCATCATGACCATGGCCTAAAAATAAAAAGGAGTTAGTTTCAAACAAGCAAAGAAGTAGACGGACGAATAGAGGATGGGTAAGTTTTACCTGAGCAATGCTGAATAGCCCTGTCTCCCCCATCGCCTCCGTCGAATGGTTGCTTAGGTCTTCATAATCCTTAGCAGTTATGATGGAGAAAAGCCTTTCCAGAGCATGCTTGGAGTCCTCTCTAAGGAGGACGGGCAACTTCTCTTGATGGGTGGACAGACCTTTCCTAAAGCCCTTGCTTGCCCCATGCTTCGCTGGGGTGACCGTCTTTGCACCCTCAGCCATTAGCCCTACAACGGGCTCCAAAGGCACCTTTGGTTTCTTAGGAGGACGGTCCCCCTTGGACAGCTGCTTTATTTTAAAGGACGAGTGGCTTGAGCCCGTCCCCTTGGGGTCCACACCGCCGGTTTCCTTTTCCTTTGCAGCCTGTGCCTTTGTCATTGCCCTCCTCTTGGCGTTGTCCATTTTTGTATAGGTGGATGGATGAAGTTAATTATTATAAAAAAAAAAAAAAAATCAAAACCATTCAAAAGGAATGAAGACGACGGACTTACGTTGGCAAATTTTGGCGTCGTATTTTTTGGCTGCTGGCGTTGGTTCTGGTCTGTCACAATACCAATTGATGGTATCAAGTGTGACTAGCTTGGCCCAAGTCCTTTCCTCTGGCTTGGTCTTTGCAAAAATTTTCTCAAGAAAGTTGACCTCCTCAAGTTCAATATGTGGACGCCGTCGAATTGCAAATAAGAAGACGGTTAAAAGTATTGAAGAACTTATAATAAACTGAACAATTATGTAAAAAATTAACACACAAGGATGGGTGAATACCAGACGGAGACAATATGCCACAAGTCGTGTCAACGGGCATGTGTTCTGTGTCCCCTGGACGGCACATCCACTCGTCACCCTCTAGGAAGAAGTAACGGTTCTTCCAGTTCCTATTGGAGTTTGGGGTTTCAAATATAACCTTCAACAATGGACTCCTAGGCACAAAGCTATATATCCCCCTTGATTTGTCGATTTCATCTGGATGATTGCAGTGAAGGAATTTCGCACCGTCAGTCTCCTAGCACCATTTGACATAGCACCGTACAGGAACTCCATTGCTATGAAGACCCTTCAGGCATTTGGGGATACTTGGTTGATGGACAGGCCCAGGTACTTAAGAAGCTCACGGTGAAGGGAGCTTAGTGGAAACCTAAGTCTTGCCTTTAGCATCTGTTCACATACTCCGACACCTTCTACCCCTTCATAGTAGCATTTCTTTGACTTATAGGGTAGACGCATGAAGATGTTATCTGGAATTTGGTAGTTGGCCCTAAGAGTGTTGAAGTGTTTCTCCTTGATGGTGGACCTAAAATCATTCACCGTCCACTCCGGTAGCATGATGAACTCCCTAAGTCCATTAGCACCTACGACGAACTTGATTGGTTGTTCCTCGTCGTCATCAAAACTCCCTTCTGCGTCAGCCATTTCCATATCCTCATTTGTTAAGGACGGGGAAGAGGCGGACGGACTCCTCTCTTAGCTTGGACTCTCTTGGTCTTTATGACTTGACGGGTATACTTTCTCGTAGTCTGCCCCGTCACGAACAACTGACTAGTTACTTGACGCACTAGATATTGCCTACACGTGACGACAAAACCTAAGACTTTGACGTGTCAAGAAGGGGTGATGGGGGTATAAAGTCTAGAAAAATAAAAGAGTATTTGAATGTAAAAGAGACTTGTGATAAAGAGAGTACTTACCAAGTTAGTGAGTGAACGGAAGAAGGGCGTTGATGACGGACATAGCAACTGGTTGGAGTGGTCTCTAACGAGGATGACGGATGCACTCTAACTGTGTTTTTCAGCAGAAAGTAGAAAAATGACAAAACAAGAATATAATATTTATAGAGGAAGTGCACAGAAGCCGAAGCGACGCTTCGATCCAAGACAATATCCAATGGATGAGCGACACGTGTCATGCATCATAAATGGTTTCTGGACAACCTGTCAGGGGTAGGCACAGTTCACGGACTCTATATTGAAACCGTCAACCCACAGGCCTTTGAACTGTCATCCCCTGAATCTCGAACCGTCACCCCACAGGTCCTTCCTCTCAAAGATGACGGACTTATGGGGTGAGGGGGCAACTGAAGTGGGTAAAAATCTAGGTTGACGGATCTGTATGAAATGGACCTGACGGTTCCATATCCATGTGCCGATAGAGGACGGGCTCATCACATGCAAGGTCTATTATGAATGGATCTTGCATGAATAGATGCAATAGGGACGGATCGAGCTCCCACATGGCAGGCAAAAGCCCTAGATGGGAAATACTTGCGACACACAGTCACCATAGAATCCCATGGTGAATGGAATCCTAGCACAAAGAGGATTCCAGAAGATACGCACATTAATGAAGATCTTCTATATATAGAAATATCTTGTCCATCACGTTTGGGATTACTCAAAAGGATTCCTATAAGGAAAAGACTTCTACACCAAGGAAGAGATGTCAACCTTCTACTACTATAAAAGCCCAATACCCTCACAAATCAAGGTATGCATAATTCACCCCTTCTCTAGCACTCTAGAGTTGTGAGAAGTTCTAACTTGACCTTCGGAGGGTATTTAGCCGGCACCACACCAGTGCTCTCTGTTAGGTTTTTCCTTTCTATTGTGCAGGTGTTATTTCAAGTGTGCGAGTATTATATGGCTCACTGGTGGTTTTTTCGGCATCATCACCTATTGTGATCGCTTTGGTCGGGGGAGGAGATTGCTTGATGATTGGATCATCTTTTACAAAATAGTACGACCAATAAGTATTTACGCAGCGGAGGTTTGAATAGTTATTCTTATTCCAGTCCCTCGAAGAGCTATTCCAGAAATCCAAACATGGTGTGGAATTATCTATGCATTCGTTAATATCTAACATGTAAATTGTAATGACAAACATGAAACATAACATTTTTTTGAACGAATGGTAGAAAATTTATTGAATCAAACTCAGGATAGTACAAGTAAGGTCAAAACTACAATAGCTTGGCGTAGGGGGGGGTGGTTTATTGACTACAACCACTGTCGTGACTCCGATGGAAAAAAGACACTGGTGTAACTCTATATCAGCTCACAATTTGTTGAGCTGCCATACATTTTTGGTATTCTGTTAACACACTATTTGCTCTCTCCATGATGATCCTTGGCTGAAGCTGAACATGATCAAAATAAAACTTATTCCTTGGATTCCAAATGCTTCAAGCCGTGACTGCCCACCTATCCAGATCTTCTTCTTCCAACGCGGACTACATTTTTTTGAATAGCAGGAAGAAATCATTCACCTCATTGCTGCATTTCTAAACTCGGCCTCTGATGAAAGCCTACACATTTCGTGTAAATGGGCAAGAGCAGAGCATATGGGATGTTGTTTCTGGTTCCTGTCGACAGAAATCACATGTTGCCTCAATTCGAACTTTCTTCGACATAGGTTGTTCCTCGTAGGTAGGCAGTTGCAGCATGCTCTCCATATGAAGGTCCGCACTTTTGGGGGGACATTTAGCTTCCAAATTCTTCCCCATGTCACGAGGTGTTCTCGAGCTGAAGAGTGCTTTGCCCAACCAGCTGATTTTAGTTTAAGAGTAACTCAGTATGCTAACTTAACTGAGAATTGTTGTGTCTTGTTCGCTATCCATATCATAGTATCTTGTGAGTCGAGGCGGTTAAGTGGGAGTGCTAAAATTTCTGCACATGTGCTATAGGTGAATGTAGCCACCAGCTTACCCCTATCCTATTGTCTTGTATCATGGTTGATTAAGTCGCTCACTCGCATCTGCTCATTAGGTTCACGAAGGAAAACTGGTCCATTCTGTAGCCATTTGGGTGATAAGACCCCAATGTTTCAACCATCTCCAACCTTCTATGTAGACACCTCTCTTGTGACATCTCTTGCAGCCAAGAGTGACCTCCAAACAAAAGATGGATTTGGTCCCAACTCTGCCATCATAATGCTACAGCTAAGGAACTACCTTGCCTTGTAGACCTTGTAAAAGAGCGATTGGTTATTGTGAATGAGCCTCCATGCTTGCTTGGCCAACATTGCCAAATTGAAAGCTGATACATCTCGAAACCCCATTCCTCCCTTCTTCCTATGTGTACACAATTTTTGCCAATTAATCCAATGAATCTTGCTTTCATCCTTGGTTTGTCCCCACCAATACTTTGACAAAATTGAATCGATGTTGTCACAAATAGCTTTGGGAATTTTGAACAAGCTCATGGAATAGGTCGATATGGCTTGTGCCATCGTCTTAATTAGGATCTCACGGCTAGCTTTGGATATAAGCTTCTCCTTCCACCCCATCACCCTCTTGGTTATTTTTTCTTGGAGCTCTTTAAAGGTATTGACCTTTGATTTTCGACTTGCCATAGGTAGACCCAAGTATTTCTCGGTGTTGGACATAATCCTTGCCCCCAACAATTGTTGAATTGCTCTTCTCACATCCGGCTTGGTATTGGTGATAAAAAACAATGAAGTTTTTTGTCTATTGATTGCTTGTCCCGATGCCACTTCATAAGTCTCCAAAAGGTCAAGTAACCACTGGCACTCCTCCATGGTGGCTTAACAAAATAGTAGGCTATCATCCACAAACAAAAGGTGAGAGATGCACACCCCTTGTTGGCTAGATTTTATACCTTTTGACTAGTGGCTTTCTTCGACTTACCTTAGCATAGCAGATAGGCCTTCAACACAAAGCATAAACAAGTATGGTGAGAGTGGGTCTCCTTGCTTTATACCTCTTAATGGGGTAATGAAGCCTCATGATTCCCCATTGATTAGAACGGAGTATGAAGCAGTGGTGATTGTCTCCATGGCCAAGTGCACCCATCTTGGGTTAAAGCCCAATTTTAGCATTATCTGGCGCAAAAATCCCTACTCCAGCCTATCATAAGCCTTGCTGATATCCAGCTTGATTGCCATTTGTCCCATCCTCCCTTTTCTTCGATTCCGCATCCTGTGTAACAACTCATAGGCTACAATAGTGTTATTAGTAATAAGGCGGTTAGGAACAAATGCACTTTGGGCATCAGAGATAACCATAGGGAGTATAAGTTTGAAGTGGTTAGCTAGCACCTTTGAAACAATTCTGGAAATTACATTGCCCAAACTTATTGGCCTATAATTAGACATGTGTTTGAGATCATTATTTTTTGGGATCAAGATAATATGGGTATAATTCATCTTTTGCAACATATGACCAGAATTTAAAACTGAAAGGACTGTAGTTGTTACATCTTGACCCATATGCCAAAACTTTTGAAAGAAAAAAGGGGACATACCATCTAGTCCAGGTGCTTTTGATGGATGCATCTGAAACAAGGCTTGCTTGACCTCCTTCCGGATTATACCTTTAGAGTAAAGTACTATTCATTTCTAAAGTAACCAAGTGATCCACCAAGTTAAAAAAACCCATCAAAATCACTTGGGTTCGATGATGAAAATAAGTCCTTGAAATAATGGATGGCTGTTTCGGCAATTTGGTCCTTAGAAGTGCACCATTCCCCACTCTAAGATGTGATCCCAAAAATGTGATTTTTTCGACGCCGCTGACTAGCTCTTTGATGAAAAATTTTCGTATTTTTATCACCTGTTGGTAGCCAAATGGATATTGATTTCTAGCGCAAGAAAATTGCATCTCGATGGAAGAGTGCGTTGATGTCATTCTTAGAGTTCTGATTAATGGTTGATTATTTGGGTCATTTTGTAGAGACAGCCCCTCTAAGGCCACTTGCTTTTCCTAGATTTGTGTTTTAAAATTCCCAAAAGTGGTGCTACTCCACGTGACTAGTGCTTGCCTGCATTTTTTGATCTTCTCAAACAGGCGATACAGAGGGTTGCCTCTTCCAATTTCAGATTCCTATGATGCACGGATCACCTCTTCACAACCAGGTTAGCGCACCCATTTTTCTTCAAACCTCCTTGGAATTTTCCTCTTCCTAGAACTCTGATTCAGCCTGGACAGGTTTATGAGAATGGGAATATGATCCGAATAGGAAGATTAGAGATGAGTTACCTTAGCGTGAGGAAACATAGCTCTCCATTCCAAGGTTGCATATGCTCTGTCCAAGCGCTCTTGTACAAACTCTTCCCCAGGGCGACCATTGTACCATGTGAATATATTTCCTTGAAATCGCATATCCACCAACCCGCAATGGAGTTGTGTAAACCGAAACTCCATCATTGGTTGTTGTTGTTTCGGTAATCTGCCTTGCTTCTCAGAGGAGATTAAGATCTCATTAAAACCACCACAACATAGCCATGGGATTGATAATCTAGTGTGGAGATGTTTTAGGAGCTGTCATGATTCCTTTTTTCAACTCTCTTCCGGCCAACTGTAGAATCTCGTCAACCTCCACGGGTGTTGTACGTCTTTGAGTATGAAAGCGTCAATGTGATGGGGTGAGTAGGTTTGGATATGTAAATTAACCACCTCCTTCCATAGAAGTGCCAAACCACCTCTACATTGTGTACAGGGCACTGCTAGCATGCATTGATAGGGTAAGTCTTCTTATATCCATTGCATCTCTTTTGTTTCCATTAAAAACAAAATCTTGGGAGCTTTTTCCCTCACCAGGTGAGAGAGGACATCCATTGCACGTTGGTTCCCAAGCCTCCGGTAGTTCCAACTTATGAGATTCATTGCGCTCGGTGGGGCTGATCCGCAGCTTCCGCCATTGAACACAGGTCATTGTGGGTAACCTCCAAAATCTTGATCCGCTTTGTACTTGATACACTACCCTTTGAGATGTCTGCTGTTTCCCTCAATGTTCTCTTCTTCAAGCCGTTGTTGGTGGGTTGAGTAGGGTTTTGTATTGAAGTCTCCTTTTGTTTCTCTAATTTTTTCCAAGTTCCTTTTGCTCCTTCACGTGTTGAGTGTTGTTTCCCCTGGCCACGTGGCTTCTCACATGAGTTTTTAGTTGTCATGGATGGGTTATTATCACGCACGTATTCAACTAGGACACTGAAGAGGTCATTGGATGAATTTGGATTCTTTACACCAAGCACATTTCTTGCTTCCTTAGTAATTGCAGTTTTGGTTTCAGATGGAATAACTTCTGAGATATTATCCCCAATTAACACGTGGTTTAATGATTCATGTTGAACCGTTGTATCTCCGTTATTCCCGTTACCATGGTTGGCATTGAATGCGCCATAATTCTGGGGTCTTGGAGATTCGGTTGTCTAAAACGGCGTTTGGTTGCTGCGGACATTCACCAACAGGTCAGCAGTCCTTGGTGGTTGCCATGGTTCAGACTCGCTCCTTGTGGTGTTTTCTTCCTTCCGCCGATGACCCGTCTTCAGCCACTCTTCGTATGGAGGTTCAACCTGTCCCGAGTCCCTTGGTGTGGAGCAGTCCTTCGCCTCATGTCCAAAGATTCCATAGTTAAAGCAAAGACCAACTAGGCATTCGTATTTGAATCCAATTCGCAGCTTGTCTCTTTCTGGGCTTAAAACAACCCCCCTATGGATAGGTTTGTCTAAGGGAACCTTCACTCTTATTCTAATGAACCTGGCTTGGTCCGTCATAAATGCCGTTGCATCTATCTCCACCACCTTCCCAATTCCATTCCCGATATCTCTTCCGATCTCCTCCGTTAGAAGATCAAATGGTAAACCCCAAATCTGAATCCAAATTGGGAGTGTTTGGAAAGTCACTGATGCAGCTGTCATGCCTCTTTCCCACCGTCGGAGTACCAGTGGGTGATTATCAAAACTCCACTGACCATTATTGAAGACCCATTTTAACTGACTTTCCAAGGTGAATTTGAACTGAAATAATTCGTCACCGACATCCATAATCCTCAAATCCGACCCCATTTTCCACACTGCTCTAAGCTTGGACATGGCCGCTCTTTGGTTGTAAGGTTGAGTTATGAGGAAACGGCCTAGAAGACTTAGTGAGCATTCTTCTAATATTTCCTTTCTCCGTGTTACTCTCGCCTGACACACTCGCCCCTCCTCCGTCAAATTGATCCATTGTAAACATTCAATGAAGTCGCTATCCATGTTAAGACCCGCACCTTACTACAAGAAAATCCTCTCCGAGAGAAAAGGAAGTAGGACTCACCCTATGTGTGAAGAAAGACTCACCCTATGAGAGAAGAAAAAGCATATTTTTTCTCCTTTGTTAACCGTGAGCTAAATGACTAGATACTATTAACCCCAACCTCACCATGAAACATAGCATTAGAACATCGAGGAACAAAACTCAAAAAGCCACTTGACATTCATCCAAAAACAATGATTTTTTAGGTATTCTAATAGTAATAGTCTCCGTACTCTTTCACATTTTGTGTAAAATGTGCACTCTTTCACATTATGTGTAAAATGTGAACATCTGGTATGAAAATGTGGATATTGTGCAACCATTTATTTCTAGGAATTTGAATCAAGAATTGGCTAATTATTTATAATGGTAGTCCAGCCCCAAGCTCATGTTAACATTGCGGGGTGATTGATTCATTATAATGTGACAAACATTACAATTGACAACAATATTATAGTAATATGGATTATATATATCATTGTAATGGATTATTTTATTAGATAATGAAAATCTTACATTTTTTTTACTAACGGAAATATGGAATGACTTAAATAACTAGAAAACCTCTAAAGTAATTAAAATACCATTAAAACTACCCAAATGACCAAACTACACCCTAAATCTTTAAAATAATTGCATCAAAGCGTCTAATATAACCAAAATATCCCTAAAGGCTAGAACTCTAGATTGACCAAAAAAAAAAAAAAAAATTAAATAAATCAAAAAGTCACAAAACCATTAAAATGACCAAACCACCCTTAAAATTTGAAATTATTCATGAAAATGTTATTAACCAATTGTCAGATTTTTTTGAGAGACAATTTCAACCTTATTTATTAAACCCAATTCGGACATTAACCCAGTTTATGAGTTAGGTCACTAGGTCATTGGTTTAACTAGTGGGCTATCGATCGAATCGTAGGATCAAATAATTTTAAAAAAAATAAAAATATATAAAAATAAGTTTGAGAAATCATAACATAAATATGAAAATTAAAAAAAGTAGGCATATCCTAAATTAAACTGGCAATTATAATTCAAAATCAAGATTTCACAATAATAGAGTAAACTTTTAATAGGATGAGAGTCTTGGAGGTAGGTAGATAGACAAATAAGTGCATTTAAAAAAAAAAAAAAATTTCTTTAGGTTTTCTCTTCTTTAAATTATCATATTATAACATATTAAATAGTAAAGAAGTCAATAAAGTGGACCAATTGTTGTAATTTTACAAATTTCACAAACCCAATTGAGTTACTTAAGTTGCCACAAACCTGCCAAGTTTGACTAGGTTTGGCTAGGTTTTATGCATAAACGGTCCATTTTAACACCTGAATTGGTCTATGTGCCGGGTAATCAAGTTTTTGGTGTGACTAGCCAAGTCGGCCTAGGTTTAATAACTATGATTTTAACCTATGGTGTCTGCTCCTGATAATAACTTTTTATTAATAGGCTAAGACATCAATTGGTTTTTTCGTATAGGCGGGAATCAAATCCCAAATCTCTTATTTGACTATAAGAGATTTTACTAGTTGAGGTAATTGGAACTCACCAACTATGGGAATGTTAAATCCTTGAAATATGATGAGAATGTTACTAATAACTCAAACATTGTAATCTTATATTTTTTAGGGTAAATTCCACAAACCTACCCTGAAGTTTTTGATAATACCAATTAAGTCCAAAACATTCTAAAACATACCAATTTAGTCCTAAAAGACATTTTATCCCTACCCTTCAGTGATAATACCAATCTTCCTCTTCTTCCTTCTCTCTCTCTCCGTTCCTCTCCCCTTCTCTCTTCTCTTTCTATCTTTCCCAGATCTCTCTCTCAAAACCCACTGCCCAACAAACCCATATCACCCACAGCCACTAGAAAAGCCACTGGCCACCACACTCATATCGTCTTCTTTGATAATAATTTCGGCATTGTTGACTGGGAACGAAAGGCTACTCCGACGGATCGAGCCGTACAATCTCTCAGCGTCAAGAGGAACGATGTTCCGAATCAAAACATGTTGAAACTCATCCTCAAGCTGAGACATCGCATGCTGAATCGCCGAATAAGCCTAATCCACAATCTCTGAATCGGAGCTCACCAAATAAAAAAGAGAAGTTTTTTGTTTTGTCCGAGCTGACATAAATAAATCTTACAATTTTATGGATGATTGTTCAATAATTTTATCATGTGTATATGTATTGGTTTCTTGAAAAGTTAGTGGATGTTTCTGGGTTTGATTTAAAAATGGGTTCTTGGTGGTGAATGTTTTGTTTAAATGTGTTGAATTCTGTTGGTTTGTAGAGTAGGTTTCTGGGTTTGATTAAAAATGGGTTTTTTGGTGGTGAATGGTTTGTGTAAATGTGTTGAATTTTTTTGGTTTTATAGGGTATGTTTTTGGGTTAGATTAGAGATGGAGTTTTGGTGTTGAATAATTTTGTGTTGGTTTTAACAGAGTAAAAGAAGAATTTATAAGAAAAGAAAGGAATGGCAGAACAGGGATTGGAAAGGAGCCAAACAGTTGATCTCAAGAAGCACCTTTCTGGGATTGTCCCTACCCTTCAGTGATTTTTGAGAGAGAGATCTGAGAGAGAGAGAAAGATAAGAGAGATGGGGAGAGGAATGGAGACTAATTAGAGAAAGAGAAAGAAAGTTAGGGACAAAATTGTCTTTTGAGGACTAAATTGGTAGATTTTAGAATGTTTTGAACCTATTTTTTAAAACGTAAAATATAATTCCATAGATTAAGATTCTAGAAATCTAACATCACGTGAACCGAAAGTCCCCTTAGATTGGACATACGCTTGTGAGAAAGAAATCGTTTTCAAAATTGTTAAGATGAATAATTTTAAAATATCTAATTGATGAATTTGAAAGTTCATTACCATCGAAGCTAACACGCTTTGGCCAGTCTTAACAATCCTTTGAAAGTTTCAACCTTTACAACCTACCGAGTATCAAGAATAAAATTCATATATTGATTTGGTAGTATGTATTTAACAATTAGGTGAATTCCATCAACATACTCTGAGGTTTTGGCTAATATCAATCATGTCCAAAATTTTTCAAAATTGATCAATTTGGTCCCTAAAACCAATTTAGTTCCAAAGACAGTTGAGAAAAATGACTAATTGGCCTAATAGTGTTTAGGGACTAAGTTAACTTTATGGACAAAATTGGTTAGTTTTGAAAAGTCTTGGACCTGATTGGCACTAGCCCAAATCTCAAGGTTTTTTTATGAAAATTACCCTTAACAATTTAATTTTCTTATAGTAGTCAAGGGCACCTTCATGACTCTCACTTAAGTCTTACATATACTTCCCTTCACTTAAATTTAAAGAAGTAATTATTGACGGATGGAGTACTATAGAAGAGAGAAAGTTTTAGGGAGAATATTATTGAAGTTGAAAATTCAAGGAGAAATTCAGGACTCAAAATGATACTATAAGTGTGAAAGCCACGAGAATGGAAAAAATGAAGAAAAAAGAAAGAAGAAATAAATAGGTTAAATTACAGTAAACTACACTAAGATTTGAGGAAATACCAAATACATCCACAACTTGTTACAAATGGCTAATTTAATCCTTTAACACAAACGGTGTTAACAACTGCCATTAATAACAAAGTCTAACTCTCTCTCTCTCTCTCTCCTCTTTTCTTTTGCTTAATCTCACCGTACTCTCTCTCTCTCTCTCAATTTTTGTTCTTTCCAAATCTGACTCTCTTTCTCCTCTCTCTGTCTCTTTCTCTTTTCTTTTTTACTATCTCATCTAACACTCTTTCTCTCTCTCAATTTTCTTTGCCATTGGTTGTCTAAATCTTGTCGATGATGGATGATGGATCCGCATTCTCTCTTATCTCTCTATTTTGGTGTGGAGATCTTGCGGTGTTGAGATTAGGTTTGGGTTTGGCTGACATGGGTATCAGCTGTTTTGATGTTTGCGTGGTGGTTGATGACAATTTTGTGGTGGAGTTAGAACCTTGGTTGGTGTGAATGGGTTTTCCTGGGTTTCTTTGTGGAGGAGAAAATGGCTTGTTTTTTAAGGAGCTTTTTTTTTTTTTTTTTTTTTTTCTTTTGATTTTCTCGTCTTCCAAACACTATACAGAGGACATGAGTATTTTTCTATGGCTTTTATTTTTGATTTTTCAGCTTTTCTCTTTGATTTTCTTGGCTACCAAACACTAAGTAGCAAAATAATTACATTTTTAAATTTTTGTTTGGAAGAAAAAAGAACCCCCCCCCCCCCCCCCCCCCCCCAAAAAAAAGCACTATTGTGTTGTTGATTTTAAGAAGAAAAAGGAAGGAAATTTCAGAGAATGATTCTTTGGTCCATAAACGGACTATTCAAAATTTTAAGATTTGGATAAGTAAAGAAAAAGAAAGTTGTGGCTTGTGAGAGAGACAATGAGATTAGGAGATAGAGTGAGAGAGAGTTAGATTTGAGTTTTATTTTTTTATTTTTTATAGAAAACTTTGCTATTAACGGCAGATATTAACACCGTTTATGTTGAAAGACTAAATTGACATTTTTAACAAGTTGTAGATGTGTTTGGTATTACCTCAAACTTCAGGGTAGTTTACTGTAAGTTACCGAAATAAATATATTCATATAAATGACACACACAAATGAAAATATATGTTTTAGCCACCTTATTTTATTTATTTTTGGATAATTTAATATAGTTAGGAGATGGAATCTGAATCAACATGAAATGTATTTTTTCTCCTCCACACTGTTGTTGTGGTCTGATCCAGCTGTAAAACTAATTTGGGCTGGGAATGAAAATTGTCTAAGAAAACAATAACATGTGATGTGATGAATATTTAATTTACAGGAGTAAAATTAATAGACGGAGGTGAGAAGTAGTTTACCTGCACATCGTTCAGGATGAGGCAGATAGAGATTTCCTTTAAAGCCTCGTTTGCAAGAACATGTAAGAGTTGAAGAACGATTAGCACAAACATAGGTTGAGGTTTCTTCATATGACTTGTTATTTCCAGTTACAAGAGGAAATAATGTTGGATCGACGAGCCATTCCAATAACGCAGGAACGTGGGACATATTTTGGACTTCAAGCGGGTTTGTTAAATTGGTCTCGAACCACTTCTGTTCTACTATGAATGCATACTTGCAAGATAGGCTACTTTTGTTAGTCGCGGTGTCCATTCACTACATGTTGAACTGTTTACCAAACCCACTGCTTTTACAAATGCATTCATTGACCCCAATAAGATGATTATTTGAAACACCACCATTGGCATTGCCATTTCTGATCTCTCTCTCTCTCTCTCCCTCTGATGAATGTGAGTGTGAAATAGCAAGGCCAAGCCCTCACTTTTTATGATCAGGGACCAAGGTATCTAGACATTTCTTGGAAATTCTGTAGAAGAACAAAGTCAATATCGATGTCTCTTTCTCAAATAAAAAAAAAAAGGTCAATATCCACAGCCGTTATTGACCCGTTAAAATTTGGATGACCCGCAATTCTCTCTTCTAATGACTGATGGAGTAGGCAAAATTTGATCAATAGTATTTTTTTAAGGACAATATTAGGAGAATAGTGTGTGACTGAAGTTATTTAGTTGTAAAATTTATCTCATTTGGATGACCCACAATTCTCTCTTCTAATGACTGATGGAGTAGGCAAAATTTACTCAATAGTATTTTTTAAGGACAATTTTAGGAGAATAGTGTGTGATTGAAGTTATTTAGTTATATAGACTCTTTTTGAAACTCAAGTTTCAATCCAAAATCGAGTTTAGCAAACTCGAGTTCCAATTTGGTATACAATGTCAGACTACCACGTAACCTAAACTAATTGAAACTCGAGTTTGATACTCTCGATTTTGGGTTGGAACTCAAGTTTGACAAACTCGAGTTTTAAAAAGAATATATAACTAAATAACTTCAGTCACATGCTATTATTAAAAGTTTCCTAAAAAATTACTATTTAGCAAATTTTGCCAATGAAGTAAGGAGGACTCTTTAGTCTTCATCAACTCTAGTCAATGGAAAATTATTTAGTATTTCTCTTTTATTTTTTTTTATTTTTTTTTTTGTTTAAAGTAAAATTTTATTAAAACCAAAACATAAATAATAAAAACAAGGATTACAATGCAGCCCAAGAAGCCTTTGCCAAGATGAGATTTACAAAACTTGTGGAGCCTAAAATTAGGGGTGTCAAATGGGTGACTTTGAGCTATGCATAAATTGATTGGGTACATAAAACCCATTCAAGTACTTTAACTATAACCCAAAACCAATCCCACTCAATTATTATAGGTAAAACCCAACTCATCCAATTACTCAATAATTAATGATTACAAATAACAGAATACTACTAAAACTTCTAAAATGTCTAAAATACTCTTAAATCTAAAAACTATTAAAATGCACCTAAATGTTTAAAATGACCAAAATAATCAAAATACCCTTAAAACTTAAAATAGTGATCAAAATGACCTAGAAACCTAAAAAATTATCAAAATACTCTTAGAACCTAGAAAATGACAAAAATACCCCCAAAATCTAAAAAATGTCCGAAATACCCCTGAAACCTCCAAAATAACCAACTCCTAAATCTAAAAAATGACTGAAATGCCCCGAAACCTACAAATTTGACTGAAATACCCTTAGAACTTAAAAAATGACCGAAATACCCTGAAAACTAAAAAATGACCGAAATACACCCTAAGTCCTCCAAAACTAAACTAAAATACCCTTAAACCTAAAAAATGACCAAAATATTATCGAAAACCTAAAAAATAGCTGAAATACCCTTAGAACCTCCAAAATAACCAAAATACCCCTAAACATAAATAAATAAAATAAAAAAAAAATGATCGAAATATTCTTGAAACCTAAAAAATGACCGAAATACTCTTAGAACCTAAAAATAATTGAAATGCTCTTGAAACCTAAAGATTGACTGAAATACTCTTAGAACCTAAAAAATAATCGATATACCCCAAAACCTTAAAAAAGACCAAAATACCCCCAAAAGTTGAAAAATGACCAAAATACCCCCAAAGCCTCCAAAATAACTAAAATACTGTAGGGGCCTTTTTTGTGTTTGGGCTGGGCTGCCTCCTGTGGTGATGGGCCCGAATGTTTTTTCTGAGTAGGGAAGTTGAGACCGGCCCAACTGCAACTCACTTTGGGCCGGCTTGTGCACAAACTTAACCTTATCTGCCAAGAATACCCTTACAGCAAGCAGAGCTTTTATAACAAGATTACGGTAGGTAGATATAATGACAATAAAAGAAAACAGAGTGCAATAGCTTTTATTAATAACAAGGACCGAATAACACAGTAGTAATAATGGCAGTGATAATGATGCCTTTATAAGAAAGAACAATTGATTGAACGATGAGTTAATAAAAAATAAACGTCAAGTCAAAACCGAGTCCATAATGGCAAAATCAAAGAGGAAGAACGCTTCCTCTCAATGAAACTAACCTTTCGAGGGAATATCCTGCCGTGAGGATTAATGACTTTGAAGGAATCGGACCTAAGTGATAAATGCCTGAAGAAAATTCTTACTACTTGATTGTTCCTTAGAGAGTGGGATTTTGAGGGGGAGAGAAGAGAAAAGATCTATTGGTGCATGCCCATTATCCTCACTATTTGTTTTCTTATCTTTCCTTCCTTTCCTTTCTTTTTCTTTTTAGTTTTCTTTCTATGTTTTCCCTTCCTTTCCTTTCTTTTTCTTTTTAGTTTTCTTTCTATGTTTTCCCTTCCTCTGTTTTTTAAGTTAGATTTTCCTAAATTTTAGATAGGCGCATTGCCTATTTGTCAGCACCTCCTTAATTGTAAGAATCCACTTTCTCTCAGTTTCTGCTATTATATATACTAGTGTTTAACCCGCACAATGCGCAGGATCATTTTACATATTAATGAACTATGAATCCAACATAAATTTAGCTATCATACTTTCACTGCATACATTTAAACTTAAATAATGTAGTATATTTAAGCTTATAGTGTCTAAAAAAAGAATTTGACTTTAAGCAATTAAAGCTTGACTTATTTTGAGCATCTTGTCAAGCTTCTATCGTATAAAAAACACATTTATAAAATTTATACTTGGATTATGGCTTGCATAGCACACTTTGCACTGTAGTGGAGTGCTCTACGATTTTGGTTTTCAATACTCTGCCCTTTACTAATTTGCTAACAATATGCAAAGGTCATTTTATTTTTGAAGCAGTTAATACTTCAAGCAAGAATCTACAAAAAATAATACATAGAAACAAATTAACCTAAGTAAAAAAAAAAAATTAAAAAATTAAAAACCACATATAAGGTTAAAACATGCCAATTTAAAACTTACATGACAATTTCAAATAAGAAATCTGCTATTTCTAGGAACCACAAATGAATCACATCGAACTAAAACTTGCATGACAATTTCAAATACTAAATCTACCATTCCTAGGAACCACAATGAATCAAACCATGAGATTAGAGAAAATTTTACAACCAAAAAGTTCATAAGAAAAAAACGGTTACAAGTTTATGGAATAGAAAGTCAGAAAAATATTAGTTAGAGCCCTTGAGTTATGTATCATAATTTGTGTGATGGTTTGAAGGAACATATAAAAATTTGAAATAAAAGAGATATCTCCTAATGTTTATGTAGATTAAAATCAATTTATCACTACAGGTTTAATATTTTTTAAGTCTTCATTCCATATTTGCATTTGATTCTCTGCTATGTGCTTAAAATGCATTTGTCCATTTGCTTATCATTACGTACATATATAATAGTTTGATGAATCATTTCATTAACACCCTTGTCAGGGATAAATATATCATGATTAGCCGAGATTGGTTCTCATTATTTTTTGGAGGCAATGTTAGTTAAAGATATATGTGCTAACTTTTTTTTTTTTTTTTTGAGAAACTATATGTGCTAACTATTTTTTGTTGATACAGGTTCTGAGTCTCTTGAATGGTTTTTTTGCAGCAGCTTATGAGTCTCTAGAATACCTTAATTAACACCGAAATCAACACATAGGAATCTCTTAGGAAATTAATTTATGTCACAACCTAAAAAGTTATTAATTTTGTACAAAGAACATTATACTTTTAGATTTCACAATCAAAACATGCAATATCAATGAAATATGGACTAAAATCTATGAAATAATAAACTTTGTAAAAAGAACATTTTATACTTTCAAATTTTGAAGTCCCACAATTTCTACCCCTCTTTAAAAGTAATAAAACAGGTAAAAACAAAAACCTAAAATTAAATAGAACTTTGTATTGTAAGGCATTGACAGAATTAAATCCTAAATACAAATAAATAAATAAATAAATAAAAATCCAAAAAATATTCGATAGAAATCGTTTAACAGGCGCAATGCACGGGAACATTTTACATATTTCAAATACTATCAACTTAACATAAGAATATAATAAAAAATACATTAAATTTCATCCGAGTAATATAGTACATCTATTGGTTTGTTTTACTTGTAACTATGATATTTATAAAATACATTGAGATACGTTAAACTTTAAATATTATAATGTTCTACCATAACAATTCTAAAATAGAAAAACTTTTTTCCTCTTCAAATTTTCTTCTTCTTCAATGCATTTTGTTTAGTAGTCTTGCTTCGTTTGTGAAGCATTTGAATTGGCATGCTATCATCATCTGATTTTCCTCTTCAGCAGATATGGCAGTTGTTAATAGAGAACTACTTTCCTCTTTTTTCTTACAAATTTGTCTTTTATGTCCTACAATAATTTTTACTTAAATTAAAAGGTGCTTCAAGAATTCACAAACATCTAATAAATCCTTAAACAATAAGTTACAATTCTCTCATAAGCAAAATTTAGATTGCTTTCATTGTACTACATTGGCTTTGAAGGTATCATGAGAAGTTCTAATATATTATTTTTAATTTGATGAGAACTTCTTATATATGAAGCAGGTGTGCATAGTAAATAATGTGCAGATTAGGAATTCCAAACAGAAATGCTACAAAAAAATGTGTGGCACAAATAATTTTAACTACCCATGAGGCGTTCAACAAAACCAAACGATGCTAACAAATTGCAGTGGGTAGTATTTACGAAGATTTTTTTTTTTTTTGAGATAAATATAGAAATTTGTTAGGTTGTAAGGTCTTAGGATTTTATGTATTTAAAACTCTAATTTGTAATGTTGGCAAACCATGATCAAAACAATGTATTTAGTCTTGTTTAGGCTTGCTCAAAGTTGATTAATTATTGTAAAGTTGGAGTCGAGAGGCTGCAGATGTATTGGAGCATTTCTGCCTGGCTCGATCGATCGAAGGATAGACTCGATCAATCGAATCTCGGGTCAGATGCGTTTTCTGCAAAGTTCCAGCTCAGCCCAAACTCTATTTAAACGTCTTGGGGTTCAAGTAAAACACTCCTATATATAAGGAAAACCCTAGAACGTTTTTGGGACTTTTGTAGAGAGAGATTAGAGTGCCTCTTGTGCCTCATTTTATTTTTAGGGTTTTGTACCCAAACCTCTCTAAGTCTTTGTTGCTCATATTTGCTGTTTATGTGAATCTCTTGTGAGATCCTTAAGGAGTTTTCCTTCACATAAACTTAGAGTTTTCAAGGTAGAGATTATTTCTACATCTTGATGATCAACAAGGTTGCTACCATTGGAGCTTAAAGAAAAACAAGCGGGGAGCTTGTAGCTGATTGAAGAACTCAAGAAAGAAGGAGTCCGTGGATTCGGAGCTTGCACGTGGTCGTGTCAGTAAGTTCTACTGGTGGGTAGCACTAGGAAGTCAAGCGGGGAGCTTGTAAGTCCTTTTGTAAGAACTTCAATTCTTTCTTAGTGGATTCCGTTTTGCCTTGAGGATCGGTGGGTCAAATCCTCTCCAGGTTTTTCCATGTGGTTTCTTGGGTGATCATATCATTGTGTTATTTATTTTTCCGTTGCTTTGTTCTTTTGATATGATTGTTTGATTGCTTTAACCTAGAATTGCTTAATTTGACTAAGTAACAACTTGGCTAATTAATCTAGGCTACACAATCTGGTTGTTTTTAAGGGGTCTAAAACCGTTCAAGTGGTATCAGAGCGGGTAGCTCTTCTTGTTGTAGATCCTTTGATCTCTGAGCTGATTTTTGACCCCTGTTGTCATGGATAATTTGAAATGCCTTTTTGATCATGTTTTTACTCATGCTTCTGCTGATTTTGTTGATGCCTATGATGTTTTGAATAAAAATGACACTATTACTTCTGCTAATTTTTTTGATGCTTTTGAAACTCTTCGTAAGGAATTATCTAAATCTTTGAAAATTGCTAAGAAATTCAAGGAAGAGTTAAAATTGGCTAATCTTGAAAAAGAGGATTTGATTGTGAGATTAGATGAGTCTAATAAAAAGAATGAATTTTTGAGAAATCAAATTTCCTCTCAAGATGAGAAGATGAAAAGCTTGGAATAAGAGTTAGCTGAGTCTAAAGCTAAACTTGAAAATTTGATTAGTACCAAGCCTACTGTTGATAACAGAAGTGTTTCTGTTTCTCTTAAGCCTAAAACTGAAAAAGTTTATATCCCTCCTTTTAAGAGGAATAATAAAGAAAATGCTTATTTTGCTAGGTTAGACAAAGGTAAAAGTTCTGATGTTAACGCTGAAGTTTCTAAACCTATGTCTAATCCTATTGTTAGAGAGCATAATAAATCTGTTTTTGTGCCTACCTGTCACCATTGTGGTGTTATTGGTCATATTAGACCAAATTGTTCTTTGTTGAGGCAAAAACTGAAATCTGAGACTAGACTTGCTGTTAGGAATACTGATGTTTCTAAATTTGTTTCTGTTTGTCACTTTTGTGGTGTCCGTGGTCACATTCGTCCTAATTGTCATAAATTGAAACTTAAGCATTCTGTATGTCAATCTAGGATATGTGATGATATTTCTCATGCCATAAGTCCATATAAATTGTTTCATATTCTTTTGAAGAATTTGAGCTTGTTGGCTTGTGAAAGGAATTTGCAGGATTTCAGTCTCTCTCAGAAGATTGGTGTAATCCCTTAAATACACTCTACTTCTCTTTGATTTTCACCTACAAAGCTGAAGACTCGTGCTATATGGGTGAGAAAAGATCCTTTAAGGTGAGTGTTGCTGACTTGTCCTTATTTTAATTCTTTCTATAGTTTGTGGACATGTCTTGTTTCTGTTTTTGGTTGTTTTGTTTTTTCTAAGTTGTTTTTTTTTTATTAAAAAAAATCCAAAAACATTGAAAATTTTCAAAAAGACAAAAATATTTTATTTTGTGTCTTGTTTTATTTTTCTTGAGAATTACATGAGTTTTAATATCTCTTTTGATTTAGAACATGCTTGACATTGTGGTGAAACTTGAATAGCATGTGTTATAAATGTGCTAAGCTATTTTTGACTTTATGTACTAGTTTGTACATGTACTCATGGGTTAATTAAGAAATTGATATTTCTTGTTTGTGTACCCTCCATAGCTTAGTTAAGCACTGTCATGCATTGCATTTGCATTGATCATTTAGCACAATGTGTGTTTTTTGTTTTTGGTCATAAATTTTTTTCAAAATCTCAACAAGTGGTTATAACGTTTGTTAAAACCAAAAAGATTTTTGTGTTTTGTATTATAGATCTTGGATTTATAATCAAGGATTGGCCATTTTATCTTTACATAACTTGTTTATGTACCCTATTTAGCTTGAATGAGCTTATTTTATTGCACTTTACTAGTTTGAGCTGTGTAGTGCATGTTGTGTGGGAAAGATGTTTGTGGTTTTTAATCACTTTGTCTTAATCTTGAAGTCATATGTTATTTGACTGTCGAACTTGATCCTTTTGAGAAAGGCATAAATAACCATCTCACCACTGTTCACTAGCCAATCATGAACATCTTAGTGCAAATCATAAGATTTTTTGCTCGAGAAAGTGTAGCACGTGCATAAAAAGAACATAAGGTGTAGCCTCAATTAAATTAAAACTGGTGTGTACTATTAGGCTTGATGCCAATTCACTTAATTCAAACCGGTGTGTACTATTAGGCTTGATGCCAATTCACATAATTAAGAGGCAAAGATTCAAGAAACTTACATGATTGTAAGCTTTTGTTCTAGGAGATGTGAGAGTTATATGATGTAACTCTTTTGGTGATAGTCTCTTTTAAATTCTATGTGATGAATTTTGTAGACTTTGTGATTGATTGCTATTCACATATCACCTCACATGTATCTCAAGCTTTTACTAGTTGCACACACTAGACATGTTACTCTTTGTTAAACTTGGTACATTATATTGTGTGTAATTTTTTTGTGGCCATTTGCACACACTACACATGTTACTCTTTGTTAAACTTGGTACATTATATTGTGTGTAATTTTTTTGTGGCCATCCAAGATTAAAAGTTTCTTGATTTTAATGCAAAATGTGTTTCAAGTTTGAAAATTTTGAAAATATCTTGAGATTTGTGCACAACATATTTGTTGCTTAAGAAAATTCAATGGGAGAATGATTGAAACTTGTTTTTTTTTTTTTTTTGAGAAAATTGGGTTTAAAATTTGGGTTTTTGAAAAAGTATTCCATCTCATACTCATGCATTTTGTTTTCGTTGTTTAATGCTTTGAGGAGTTGTTTTCAAAATTAGGTTTGTGTTTTTCAAAACTGTGTTTTTTCTCAAAATTTTGTGAGCCTCTGCCCAGTTCGATCGATCCATTCTGATTTTCGATCGATTGAAAAAGTGCTTTAATTTTTTTAAAAATGACTGTTTCATTCGATCGATCGAATGTATTTTTCGATCAATCGAAAGTCGCAAATCAGGTTTTTAAAAAGGGTTTGTTCTTGATCCAAATTGGGGCTTTTGTGAAATTGAGTTGAATTTGATGAAATTGGCTTGTTGTTTTGATGAAATTAGGCATTATACTCTATGTGCTGTGTTTAGTAATGCTCAATTCATCAATTTGTTTAAAAATTTCAACAAGTGGTTTTCAATTTTTGGGGTTTTTGGTAGAAATTCCCTGCTCGAGCCAATTTTGTCAATTTGATCTCAATTGAACTTAGTTTTACTGCATTAGAGCATGCATCATGACATATTTTGTCTTGCATCTTTTATGTTTAGGATTCACATGCATTGCATTGATTTCTGTATCCATCTTGCAGTTTTGCAGTCATATCTCTCATTGTTTTCACACATAGCATGCATACACTTTGCTACATTGGGTACTCAACTTGATCAAAAAATTGATTGATTAATTTTTGAGCTATGTACTTTCTAGTATATGCCTTTTTTATGTGTGAACTGTAGAAAATATTTTTCTTAAGAGATATGATGGATAATCAATGTGCAAATATTTTCTCTACTCATGCAACTGTTTATGGGTCACATAATGCTATGTTTGCATTTTATTGAAAGAGAGAATATTTTTTCTTCATGTGTATCCTCACCTTAGTTTTTAACTTTGGTTCTGTTGGTGAGGATGTTCCTGATCCTGTTGCTGCTGTTGCTGCTGCTTTTCCCCCCTTTATGTTTCCCCAAATCTGTTTTCTCAAAACATATTTTGTTTTTCCTATTTTTATAAGGGGAATTGTTGCTCTTCATAGGGGGAGTTGTCTTTATTTTCTATAGAGCTAAATTTTTTTGTCCCCTTGATTCTCTATTTTCTCTTATCCTTTGTTGCGTGTGTTGACTGTTTACTCTTTGTATGAGTTGTCTTTGTCAATACGTGACAAAAAGGGGGAGAAATTATTGATTATTGATTTATGGGAATCATATTTGTCTTGTTTAGGGGGAGTTGAAATTATTTTTGAAAGGGAAGAAAATAAAAACTTTTTGTTGTATCTAACTTAGGGGGAGAGTTAGTTTACTTATGTTTTTATTTCTGTTTCTTGTTTCACTTCTTATTGATTTATACTTATGAGTTCTTCATTGGTATATATCTTTATTTTGTGCTATGTGAAATTAAGAATTTATTTTTGTTTACTTGTATTTTCCACACATGCGTTTATGCATTTTGTTTAGTGTTTCAGGAAATATACAAGTTGATTCAATTGAGCTGCTGTCTACACTTGCAACTAATAGATAGTAGTTAGGTTGGATTTGTTGTTATGAGCATTATTTTTGTAAAGGGCTTTTTACTTGTAAACTTTGAGCTTTTAGTTTGTGTTTTGTCACGGATTGCCAAAGGGGGAGTTTGTTAGGTTCTAAGGTCTTAGGATTTTATGTATTTAGAACTCTAATTTGTAATGTTGGCAAACCATGATCAAAATAATGTACTTAGTCTTGTTTAGGCTTGCTCAAAGTTGATTAATTATTGTAAAGTTGGAATCGAGAGGCTGCAGATGTATTGGAGCATTTCTGCCTGGCTCGATCGATCGAAGGATAGACTCGATTGATCGAATCTCGGGTCAGATGCATTTTCTGCAGAGTTCCAGCTCAGCCCAAACTCTATTTAAACGTCTTGGGGTTCAAGTAAAACACTCATATATATAAGGAAAACCCTAAAACGTTTTTGGAACTTTTGTAGAGAGAGATTAGAGTGCCTCTTGTGCCTCCTTTTATTTTTAGGGTTTTGTACCCAAACCTCTCTAAGTCTTTGTTGCTCATATTTGCTGTTTATGTGAATCTCTTGTGAGATCCTTGAGGAGTTTTCCTTCACATAAACTTAGGGTTTTCAAGGTAGAGATTATTTCTACATCTTGATGATCAACAAGGTTGCTACCATTGGAGCTTAAAGAAAAACAAGCGGGGAGCTTGTAGCTGATTGAAGAATTCAAGAAAGAAGGAGTCCGTGGATTCGGAGCTTGCACATGGTCGTGTCAATAAGTTCTACTGGTGGGTAGCATTAGGAAGTCAAGCGGGGAGCTTGTAAGTCCTTTTGTAAGAACTTCAATTCTTTCTTAGTGGATTCCGTTTTGCCTTGAGGATCGGTGGGTCAAATCCTCCCCAGGTTTTTCCATGTGGTTTCCTGGGTGATCATATCATTGTGTTATTTATTTTTCTGTTGTTTTATTCTTTTGATATGATTGTTTGATTGCTTTAACCTAGAATTGCTTAATTTGACTAAGTAACAACTTGGCTAATTAATCTAGGCTACGCAATCTAGTTGTTTTTAAGGGGTCTAAAACCAACAAAATTTTATTTGATAAAAGGGAAATACATGTACAAACACATAAAAACCCTGTAAGCATAAACATAGGGGAACAAATACCCGTTCTGCAAAAAAAAAAAAAAAAAAAAAAAATCTGCAACAAAATAAATACAGCCCATGGACATAAAATATAGAAACAACAACATATATTACAATTACCCTCCTGTAAACATAGATTATGCAGAAAATCCTTTCTGTTCAGCAGAAAAAAAAATATGCTGCAACCGAAATACAGCCCATGGACAACATCACAGAAACAACAACAAATATTACACTCAACTCCCCTGTAAGCACAGATTATGCAAAAAATCCTGAACCTATTCCACAGAAAACAGAATATGCAGTAGTAGAAATGCAGCCATGGACATACATCACAGAAACAGCAACATATATTACACTCAGCCCCCTTGAAAGCACAGATTATGCAGAAAATCCAGAACCTGTTATATAGAGAACAGAATACGCAGCAACAGAAATACAGCCATGGACATTCATCACAGAAACAACAATAGATACATCATTTTTCTTTGGGTTTGAATAGATGCATCGTTTTGCTTTGAGTGTGGTGTTTCAAGTTTGTTTTTAGCGTGTTTGTTTTTTAAGTGGGTATTTTTCCTACATGGTAGATAACTAAATCTAAATTTAAACCAATCCAACCAAGGAATTCAAACCTAAATCATATTCAATCCCCAGATTTGAAAAAAAAAAAAAAAAAAACCCATCAAAAAGCAATAACTTTACCGATTATGGGGTAATGGGTATGCGGCCTCTCTTTGTGTAGCGTGCATGTGGTTCCAAAAAAAAAAACCTAATTAAGATTGAAAAAGAAAAAAGTAATATTAGCGTAACATTCAATTCTATACTTATTTGATCCCAATGAAAATTTCATGGAGAACTCAAAAACCCAAAACAAAAACGAATCAAAGCCAAAATAAAATCTAAACCTATACAACAAAAAAAAACTCCATAAAAAGTAACATTGCATAGCCAAATTTGGAAAAAAAAAAAAAAAAAAAAGAGAGAAATGTACCGATGCCGATTTCGACAATCTGCAGTTCCCTCTATGTATCCCTCTCAATCATTCTGTGTTTTAAAAACCCAAAACAAAAACAAATCAAATCTAAACCTATCCAACAGGAAAACTCAATTAAAAGTAACATTTCATACCCAAATCTGAAAAAATTTACCGGTGTTGATAGGCCATAGGTTTTTCTTTCTATGTTTTTGTGGTTCCGATGGTCTAATTCTGCCTCTTTCTCTGTTTCTTTCTCTGTGTCCCAGGATCACCTCTCTTTCTCTGCTTCTTTCCCTGTTTCGTCGTTGCCTCTCTCTCTTTCATCGCCTCTCTATTTCTATTTCCGTGTTTCTTTTAATATTAATCGGTTATTTTTTTTTAATATTTATAATGAGAGGCTTTTAAGCGGTGCATAGCATTGCCAAACAATACATTTGATTGCTTTTTTAAGTTATGCGTGTGTAAATTTTAGATAAGCAGTTACCTTTTTCAATGTCAGTTCTGACGATCTGATGGTCTAAGTCTGGCAAGAGATGGTGATGACCGACCGTACGAACTCTGTCTCCTTTGTATCGTAAGCTTTTATTTTTTCTCCTTCCCTTTCTCTACATCGCTAGGTTTCTCCTTCCCCTTTTTTTTTATTTGACTTTAATCGTTTTTTTAATATATATACACAAAGACTGCCAAACGGTGTTAATGCTGGGATACAATATAATGTAGGCAATTACCTAAAATGAATGCAACCCAAATAGGCAAAGCAAAACCTATTCTCATCCAAATTCCTGAGTAAATTATTAAAAAATCTAAATCTAAACCAATCCAACCAAGAAATTCAAAACTAAATTATATTCAATTCCTAGATTTGAAAACGAAAAGGAAAAAAAACAAAAACATTAACTTTACCGGTTATGGGTACATGGCTTGTCTCTCTGATGGTGGCAAATTTTTCTCTACCCAATCCCCACTCCGTGCCTTCTCTATTTACCGTTCTGCCAAGGTTTTGGGTCTGCAAAATTGTTTTTTGAAGCTTTTTGATTTCGTCACCTCTCTCTTTCTCTGCTTTTTTCTCCGTGTACTCATCACCTTTCTTTGTTTCATCGCCTCTCTCTATTTCTGACCCAAAAGACCAATCTATTAATCAAAACCAAATCTGACCCAAAATACCAATCTAAATCATAATTAACACCCAATTGATTCTCCAAATAAAAACCAAAAACCCTAATTTTTTAAATTTAAAACAGAACTTTACCATGGAGGCTTACGTGATGGCAGAAGATCTGGTTGGCGCCCTTATGGTGATGGCAGAAGATATGAGTGGCACCCTTCTCTCTATCTCTGTCTCTCTATTTCTCTATCTCTCTTTTCTCACGATCTCTCTCTTCTTTCTCCGTTTGCCATACACACACACACACACACAAAGATCAATTCAAATATGATTTTTCAAAAAAATTTAAAATTTTAGGGAATTCAATAATATAGAGAGCAAGAAACAAATATGTGAATCTTGAATTAGAAAAAAATTGAATTAAAGAACAAACCTGCAGCCTGGATTGAAGGGATTGAATATTCTTGACGAAAAAGATTAGGGTTCATGAGAAGAGAGAGAGAGAGTTTGGGGATATTGGAAGGGATTGTACGGCTCTTCTTCATCTTGATTAGTGTCTCATGTTTTGGGTTTTAGTTTTTGATCTCTCGATCTCTCTCTCTCCTTCTCCGTTCTCAGTATCGCAAGTTTTTTTTGGGAGAATTGTAAGCCCTTTTAATTGTATTTTAATCGGTTAGTTTTCCTTTTATACCCAGAGGCTTTTAAACGGTGCTATAGTGTTGCCAAAGAACATAACGTGTCACTTTTTAAAGCGGAACATGCCTGAATTTTAGATAGACACTTCGCCTATTTGTCACCACCTCCTTAATTGTAGGAATCCACTTTCTCTCATCTTCTGCTATTTTATATATATATATATATATAGATAGATAGATATAGATATAGATAGTAAAGCATATAAATAAAGAAAAAATTGGATTGACTTTAATAATTTTATTGTTATAGGCATTAACATGCGTTGTCATAATACACAATTATAATGTCAATAAAAGTAGGTGAAAATACTATTTTGGTCCATATATTTTGAGATTACAGTCAATTTGGTTCCTATATTTTGGTAAAACTCAATTTGGTCCATGTTATTTTCAAGTTACACTCGATTTGGTCCCCATCGTCAACTTACTAAAAGAAAATACTTACATGGCTAATGGATTACACAATTAGCACACTTGAAGCTAACATGGCTAGTAAAAATAATTAATTGCTATTATAAAATGGCACACTAGCATTTAAGTGTGCGTTTGGGTAGAGATTAAAAATTAAAATTATTTCACTATTTAGCTTATTTTTGCTACTATTCATAGGCCCCATTGCACTTATTGGCACTATTTATGGGTCTCACTGTACTATTTCAACTAACTTTTACTTTTATCTACAGTACTTTCAGCAATAATTTTTTAGTTTCAGCAAAATAAGCAGTATCCAAACACACCCTAAATTGGAATTATTTTTTTCAATTTTAAAATAGAAAGAAAAAAAACCAGATTTTATTGCACTTTCCTGACAATCAAATGGGCTTGTGATTGCATTTTCAAAATTTCTCTAGTGATTCTGCTCATGTTTGCAATCTCTTGTGATTCTACTGAACTGTTATTCGAATTAGTCATCTTAAATGCAGCAACTTTATAACCTTCAAACTTCAAAAGTTTTTTGGGTCTAATCTTGTTCAACAAAAAGGATCAAAAATTCAACAACTTTCTTCTAAGAACTATCATGGGTTTGATAAAGTTTCAGACAAAAGACCAAAATCTTCAATTTCAAGCCATAAAATTATATGGGTCTGACTAAGTTCCAAAAATAGTGACCAAATTTACAAAAAAAATTTAGACTTTCACAAATTAGACCAGATCCAAAATTATCATGGGTCTAATTCAAGTTTACGAAACAGACTACGTAAAAATCTAAAACTTTTTCACCTAACAAACCCATAAACTATCAAAACCCTCCATCCTCCTAAGGATTCATCATTCATCATCATCTCCACTAAGGCGAAGAGGTTTAGGTAGATAGATGAAGACCACCACTCTGATGGTGGTAGTCGGTGAGTGTCTAGGTGGAGTAAGAAGGCTTTTCCATGTTTATATTAAAAAGTGAGAACCACTACCTAAAGTGATGGCGGGGATGAGTGATGACCATAGTTGTTTAGGTTAAGGAGAGAAAGAGACTAGAGGGTGGAGAAAACACAGAGAGCTAGATATTGGGTTAGTCTGAGAACAATTAGGAATGACAATGGGTCGGTTTGGGGTGAGTTTCTTTATCTCCAAACCCGCCCTGCCACCCGCCACCTGTGACCCGAACCTGCCCCGTTAACTAAGTGGGAATTTTTTTTTTTTTTGGGCGTCTATACCTGCCCCTACGAGCCTCCGCAGGCCCCGCCATGCCTCTTCATGGCCTTGAACTAGGGTCTAATCTAAAGGCATGAACCAAGGTCACTTAAAAAAAAAAAAAAAAAAAAAAAGATTATTCAATTTCCTAAAGCCTAACCACCCTAAAGCCTAAAAGGCAAGAGAAAATGAGATAAAAAATTGATGATTTCTAAAAAATAGAGGAACAAAATCAAATGGTTAATCCATAATTCCTATCAAAATACAAAATTTCTCAAAACACATTCAATCTAGCACATCTTCCACCCCGAATTCCAAATCAAAACGCAAATATCTCCAATAGATGATACATTTAAACCCATGAATCTACAAAACTTCATACCCACCTTCATTCTCAAAACCCCAATTTTCAAACTCAAACTATCAAATCAACCAACTTAAACCAAAGGGGAAGGATATTTTGGCCATAGACTTAAGTAAAGACAAGGTGGAGAATGAACCCTAAAAAAGAAGAAGGGTGGAGAACGAACTTATGAGATAGAGGGATAGTTGGCGTCTACGGCGAAGTGGAGATGCAAGGAGGAGGGAGGGCTTGAGGGGGGCGGCGGGTTGAGAGAGTGAGAGTGAGGCCATGAGGGTGGGTTGGTGTCTTGGTGAGAGTGAGAGTTGAGAGAGAGGGGGGGAGGGGGCAGCAGTTGAGAGAGATTGAGAAGTGAATTTGATTAGGGTTTGGAAATAGTTAGTGATATATATATATATATATAGTTAGGATAGTTTAGTAATTTTAATGCATACCAAACCCGCCCCATTAGGGTTGGGTCAGGTAAAAATTGCCATTTCTAAGAAAAATGGAGAGAGATTTTCAAATATAAACTAACATTAGTTTTATCACATTATTGCTAGCAATGTTTAAATTCAAGTAAATTAGTTCTAAATTCACGCAACATATAATGATTCTCCACTTGTGCCACTTGGATTCATTGGGTTCACAAATCAATATTAAATAGAAACATTGAAGTGATTGTTGTTTACAATGAAACCAGTGACAAAACTTAGATACAGTACTTTATATCTTGTACATTAAATTCTCCTTTTAAAATTTAAACATATGTCTACAAAATAAATTAAGCAAAACAGAGTTAAATATTAAAAGTTAAAATACCTTGGTAAAACCCAACTTATCTTTTAATTTTAAGTTTTGTTGAACTCAAGATCACTCTTTCAAAATTTCAATTGCCGCTCGAAGGTTAGGACTTAGGAGTGGTTAGAGCATCTCCAACTTTGTAGGAAAAAGCATAAAATTCTCTATAATAGAGAATGGGACCATAAAAACAGTCTCTAATGGATTCTCTATATCCGAAATTTTTTTTTTTTTGCTCATGAACAGTAGCTCATCAAATCTGATGGGCTACTGTTCATTCTTCAAATGTTTTTTTTTTTTTTTTTCTATTATAATAATCAGGAATTGAATAAAAAATGTTGGAAAATGTGTAGTTGTTAAAAAAAGAATAAATAATGAATAAAGAAATAATATTTAAATGAGATAGAGAATGTGATAGAGAATCTGTTGGAAAATGTATTTAAAAAAGTGGGTAACTAAAAGGTAAAAGTCACTGTTTATTCTCCAAACAGTACAAAAATTTGATGAATTTGCTGGAGATGCTCTTAGTGGAGGAGTAGTTAAACACTTTAAACTAATATAATTGAGAACAAAAAGACTATAAGATCCTCACAAATTTTTTTTAGCCTATCGATATCTCTAGACTAGAGGTAACATAGTATTTTCATCCCATTTTTTCAAAGAAAGCACCAAAACGAAAAGACCAAAAACCTTAAAGACTATAAATGCTTTTAAGAGTAAAAAGCGTCACTTCATAACCTATTGCACCCCACGCTTTTGTTGATATTGACCAGGTAACAAAACCACCGACCAAATTAATGCAAAACAAAATCACTTAAACTTTTTTTTTTGTTTTATTTTATTATATAGTACAAATAAAATAAGATATAGTACAACTGAGTAGGGACAAAGAAGTGGACAAAATAGTCAACTTCCACGTTCCTTTTAGTACAGCAACGAAATGAACATTATTGTTCAACTGCCTTCTTGTGAGTAGTGTTGCTCAGGCCCACAAGTGTTTTTGGATTTTTATGCGTCAAAGGCAAGGCAACTAGTTATCTCAATTCAACTTTTAAAAGTTAGTATCCTCTTGCTTTGAATCAAAGCCCTCTTGAATCGAGGATATGATTTAAAATTAGAATATTGCAAGTTATGATTTAGGCTGCATTTGGTTCGATATAAATCGAATTTCGAGTGTAAAATGAATGCAGAGCAAAATGAATTCTCATAAGAAAATTAAAATTCGGGTGTTTGGGTGTGCAATGGAAAATAGTCCGGAAACCGATTTCTAGTATTTGGTAACATTCTGAAACTGCTGTTTTCCTACAAAATTTTCACATTTTCTTAGCCATTTTCTCAACTTCCAAACAAATTTATAATAGAAAATTGCAAGATATAAACTTTTTAAAGAAACAAAAATCAAAATAAAACCATTAAACTTTCAAACTTGGTCAAACAGAGAGGGGGAGGAAGAAAGAGTGAGAGATTGAGGGAAAGAGAGTAGTAGATCGAGAGAGGTTGAAATCGGGTCAAGGCTCTGATCTGTGTTTGGCATTGACGACGAGCTTCAGCGACGACGAGAATGAGATGACAAGGCTCCGATCTGTGTTTGGTAGTGACTTTTCAATTTGTAAAACTTGATTTGAAGGTATGGGTTGGTTCCAACGAGGGATGGGTCGATGGAGGTGAGTCGGTGAGGACGAGGATGAGGGATGGGTCGGCGGAGGACAAGGACAAGGGATGGGTCGGCGGAGTGGCTTGCATGCAATGGCAGGGCCGTGTGTCAAGGGGTAGTTCTGGGCATCACCAGCAAGGATGGGTTTTGTTGGGGACATATTTTTATGTAATTGGCATATCGTTTGACAAAACGCACTTTACTTGTATTTTGGTAAATCTAAGTAGGTTCAAGATGATCACTACAAGTGGTAAATTGAAGACATGAAGACTACTCAAGAACTGTTCAGGAAAAGTACAAATCTGTAGGTCTCGATACCTTCTCGATAGAATCTCGATCTGTCGAGATTCATTAAAGCTCGATAGATGCCTCGATCGATCGAGCTTACGGATTTTCAGATTATAGCCACAATGTTTTTATTCTAAAAGGCTATTTGTTTATGGGTTTGTATAATCCTTATTGGACTAGGAAAGCCCAAGGTTTGTGTAAACCTATTTGGAATAGAAGAGCCCATTAAGCTCCTATTTAAAGGAGGTGGAAAAAGAAAAACCTAACCCTAGAGAGCTTCATAAGGTTTTCCTTTTGAAACCCTAGCCTCCTCCTACAGAAGAAAGAGTTCTTGCTGCGTTTCTTGTACGCCTTTGGGTTTTGTAACCAAGCAAAGTCTCTTGCACCAACATTGAAGATCTTATTGGTGTTTCTATGTGAAGCTGCTGCAAATCAACTACAACAATCAAAGGGTTTCTGTGGAGTTAGTCACGTACTTGGATTCATGCAAAGGAGTAAGCCGCGTACTGGGATCCACGCATCAAATTGGTTAGTCACGTACTTGGGAACCGTGCATCAAAAGGGGGAACTGTCGCTACAGATCAAGTTCAATTGGATATTGGGGTAAGGGTTCAATTGTAGGTTGGTAAGGTACTTGGGATTCCTTTACTTGTAACCGCTTAATTTGATAATAGTGGAGTTTTGGGAGTGGTGACCTGAAAATCACCCGGTGGGGTTTTTGCCGTTAGGGTTTTCCCTATTCGTGAACAAATCACCGAGTTATTTATTTTTCCACTGCATATTTAGTTTTGGTAATTTGTTTGTGCTGCCACGCGTTTGCATGATAAATTGATTAATTAATAACTTGGCTAAATTAATTAATTAGTTTATATCACAAGGGGTCATTCAATTTGTGGCCTATCAAGTGGTATCAGAGCAGGCACACTCTGATTAGGTTTTAATCTTTATTGTGTGATCCATTGACTCTTGTTGTTATGGAAACTCTTGATTGTTTTGATTTGCATGATCTTATGTTGAATGATAATGATGATATTTAAGATGCCTATTGCAAGCTTTATAATTTTTGTATGAAATCTCTTGAATGTTCTACAAAATTAAAAGCTAAATTTAAAAAGGTCAAGCTTGAAAAAGATGATTTGATTACAAAATTGGATGAAGCCAATAATTTGAATGAAAATTTTAAAAATCAAATTTCATCTCAGGTGGACAAAATTAATAGTTTGGAAGAGCAACTAGTTGAATTTAAAACTGAAGTTGAAAAATTAACTAGTGTCAAACTTGTTGTTGAGCCTAACTCAAAAGAAAAAGATTTTTATATTCCCCCATTTAAAAGGAATAATGAAGAGTTGAAGGCTAATATTGTTAGGATAGACAAAGGCAAAAATTCTGATGTTAACGCTGAAATTTCTAAACCTATGTCTAAAACTCCTCCTAGGAAGAATAAAAATTCTGAATTTGTCCCCACTTGTCATCATTGTCATATTGTTGGTCATATTAGGCCAAATTGTCCTAAGTTAATGTCTCTGTCAACCTCCAAGGTTAGACATTCTTCTAGGAAATTGAGTAATTCTAAAACTACTCATGTTTGTCACCATTGTGGTGCTTCAGGTCACACTCGTCCTAATTGTTTCAAATTGTTTCCTCATAAGCGAGTATCTAATAGGTCTCATCCTTTGTCTAAAGGCTCTGTACCTATTCTTGGTGAGTTATTAAAAGTTTTGAACTTTTTGACTCAATTTCAAGGGAATTCTAATTCCTCTATGTCCTTTAGTAATCATACTAGGACACGTGCCTTTTTATCTTCACGGCCAAAGACTCGTGTTGTGTGGGTGATAAAGGATCCTAAGACTTAATTGTCTTTTTGTTTGTCCTTTACTTTAATTCTTTCTATCTAAAGTTGGACTCTCTTTGCTTGATCTCTTATCTACTTTTGAAATCATGATTTCATGCATTTGCATATTTCTTTCATGCTTTCATGTTGTTTAACATGTTTTTGTTTGTTTTCAGTTTTGTTTATTTTGTTTTTCATATAAAAATAAAAATAAATTGAAAAATCAGAAAAATACAAAAACAATGTGTGTTTTGTGTACATTGGTACTGGTGTACCTTGGATGGCCAATGAAACAGAGTTTTCTAAATTTTGTATCTCTTGTAGCTTAGATGAGCATCTCTATGCACAACTAAGCAAGTGAGATTTGTGGCTCTTGTTTGTGATGAGTAAGATTAAGTTATCTCTTAAAACTTAACACTCATATCACTCTTTTTGACGGGTAGGACTAGAAAATCCTAAGAGAAAGGCATAAATAACCATCTCACCACTGTTGCCCGCCAATCATTAATGACATCTGTATGCTTCGGCATAGCAAAAGTGTGATGTCAATGACATTTGTGTGCTTAGGCATAGCAAAATTGAAATGTCAAATATCAATGGGTATTTCTTTTCTTTCTCATAAGCCCATGTATGATCTGCTTAAAAAGAAAATATGCAAAGAAATAAAAAGCAAAAAGATTAAAAATGCTTTAAAAATGGTTGCAAGCGTGTATTCTAGGAGATGTGGGAGTTATAGGATGTACCTCGAAGGTGATAGTCCCCATCAAACAGTTATGATTGTGTGTGAGTTAAAGTTATTTTCTCATATCTCAGATCGTCATAACATGTATACATATATGCAATCTTGCGATGTTTTTTCACATACAACACACAATATTCTTTGCTACTTTTGATACATGTGCAGGTACAATGTGATTTGGCCATCACAAAGGTTTTACATGTGCTTTTGTATGCTCACTACACTGTCATGACTTATTTTTGAAATATAAAATTGGTTAGACTTATTTAGTGTGTGTGTGTGTTTTTGGGAGATCCATGTGCTTAAATTTTCATTGAGAGATGATTTTTGAGAGCTTTTTATGTTGATTGGATCACGGTTGAGGTGCTTGTCTTGATTGCATTCATGTATGTGTTTTTCACTTCTCGAAAAACTGTTTTTAAAAGCTGGCTCGACACCTCCTCGACACCTTGTTATCTGTCGAGCTTCTCAAGCCTTTTCTTATCGCAATCTCGACACATCCTCGACACCTGGTGGATCGATCGAGAAATCTTCTGTCTCCTCGATAGATTCTCGACACCTAATGGATCGATCGAGATTCCCTTGTTATGTCTGATGTCTTCTTTCTCGACACCTGTCTCGACACCACTTGATCGATCGAGTTTCCTTTGCATGCATTTCATTTTTTGTTTTGCCTTTTTTTTCCTTTGTGTCCATAGCATCTTGTTTTTCTTTTCTTGTAGGTCTATGGTTCATTGTTCTCATCGTTCCCTCTTTGTCAATTTTCTGTCTGTCTCTTGTCATGTCTTTTGGCATCTTATGCCCTTTGACAATCGTGTCAAAAAGGGGGAGAAATTTGAGAATTGAATGTCATTCCTCAGGGGGAGTAATAGATTTAGGGGGAGAACTTCATGTTAAAGGGAAGAATGTTTTTGATGTAACTAACTGAGGGGGAGAGTTAGTTTGATACACTTTGATATTGATATATATTTTGTGTTGTGTATCTCTTGGTTTTGTAACCATTTATATACATCATGTGTTGCTTCTATATTTGATGATGATGTATGTGTTTCACTCTTTATCTCACATGTGTTGTTTCTTTTCTCTCTTTATACACATGTTTCTTATTTATTTAACTTGTCATTATTTTCCACATGGTACCTTGATGTGTTTTGTTTAATGCCTTTCAGGAAAGACAAGTTAAAGCCAAGTCAAGATTTCGAACCTTCTTCTTGCAGCAATTTCCAAGGTTCAGATCTTTTAGACTAGGCTTATTTATTCTGTAATCTTGAGTGGAATGTATTCTAGGACATTCAATGTACTCTTGTGGTTTTGTCACGGATTGCCAAAGGGAGAGATTGTTGGAGACATATTTTTATGTAATTGGCATATCCTTTGACAAAACACACTTGAGTGGAATGTATTCTAGGACATTCAATGTACTCTTGTGGTTTTGTCACGGATTGCCAAAGGGGGAGATTGTTGGGGACATATTTTTATGTAATTGGCATATCCTTTGACAAAACGCACTTTACTTGTATTTAGGTAAATCTAAGTAGGTTCAAGATGATCACTACAAGTGGTAAATTGAAGACATGAAGACTACTCAAGAACTGTTCAAGAAAAGTGCAAATCTGTAGGTCCCGATACCTTCTCGATAGAATCTCGATCTGTCGAGATTCATTAAAGCTCGATAGATGCCTCGATCGATCGAGCTTACGGATTTTCAAATTATAGCCACAATGTTTTTATTCTAAAAGGCTATTTGTTTATGGGTTTGTATAATCCTTATTGGACTAGGAAAGCCCAAGGTTTGTGTAAACCTATTTGGAATAGGAGAGCCCATTAAGCTCCTATTTAAAGGAGGTGGAAAAAGAAAAACCTAACCCTAGAGAGCTTCATAAGGTTTTCTTTTTGAAACCCTAGCCTCCTCCTACAGAAGAAAGAGTTCTTGCTGCGTTTCTTGTACGCCTTTGGGTTTTGTAACCAAGCAAAGTCTCTTGCACCAACATTGAAGATCTTATTGGTGTTTCTATGTGAAGCTGCTGCAAATCAACTACAACAATCAAAGGGTTACTGTGGAGCTAGTCACGTACTTGGATTCGTGCAAAGGAGTAAGCCGCATACTGGATCCGCGCATCAAATTGGTTAGTCACGTACTTGGGAGCCGTGCATCAAAAGGGGGAACTGTCGCTACAGATCAAGTCCAATTGGGTATTGCGGTAAGGGTTCAACTGTAGGTTAGTAAGGTACTTGGGATTCCTTTACTTGTAACCGCTTGATTTGATAATAGTAGAGTTTCGGGAGTGGTGACCTGAAAATCACCCGGTGGGGTTTTTGCCGTTAGAGTTTTCCCCATTCGTGAACAAATCACCGAGTTATTTATTTTTCCGCTGCATATTTAGTTTTGGTGATTTGTTTGTGCTGCCACGCGTTTGCATGATAAATTGATTAATTAATAACTTGGCTAAATTAATTAATTAGTTTATATCACAAGGGGTCATTCAATTTGTGGCCGATTAGGTTTGAACAAGGACAGCGATTTGATCGGCGATGATGTGCTTGGGTTCTTCATGTGGAGTGTGCTTGAGCTCTCTCTCTCTTCGGGTGTGTATTTTCAGGAGGCGCGATCTCGCCAGTGCTAGGGTGTGACGAGACCGGTGCGATCTGGGGTTAGGGGCAGTGATGCGATCTAGGGTTAGGCGGTGGTGCAATCTCTTCTTACTCTCTCTCTCTTTCTCTCTCTCTTTTATTTTCCAAGTCTGGAAATAATTTGAAGGTAAAATAAAAGCTAAAATGGTTTTACACCTGATGAGGCTTATTTTACAGTCAACGGGGAATTCAATTTCTGTTTGACCCAATTTTCTGTGCTTACCAAACACATAGAAGGGTGTAACATGATTTCCTGAAACCCTTTTCAGCCAAAGCAAACGCACCTTTAATTATTATCATTTTCATACGTACCGTATGTATTACGGGCAAGTTAAATTAAAGTATCTTTGAAAGTTTCGGCCTACACGAGTTCAAACACATGTTTTCAAGTTTTAAATAATATTACACGTATTTTTACACACTTTTTCACTTATGCGTATTTCCTAAAAAACTGAAAACTGTTGTTTAAACACATGTACCAAACAGGCTTTAAGTGTCCTCTTACTTTGAAACAAAGTCCTTTTGCATTGAGGATATGATTTAAAATTAGTATATTGCAAGCTGTGCTGATGGGACTTAGGTTGCAAACTGAAATAATGGCACTGTAAGAGCATCCGCATCAGTGGATGCAACAATTTTGTAAATTTACACATCTAAAACCTACTTTTTCTATTTTACACTCCCATTTTTACAAAGCACCCACATTAGTTTGTCTATTATACACATCAATTTATTTAAATAATTATTTTTATTATTATTTTATTATATACCTCTTCATTAATATCTTCCCCATTTCAAATCTTTGCCCCTCTCTCATTAATATGTCCCTCATCTTTTTCAAATCTCTGCCCCTCTCTCATCCCAAACCCCTTGCCCCCATACACGCACACACGGCTCCAGCGGCATTAGCAGCTCCGGTGGCATCAGCAGCTACGGTGGCATTAGTAATAGCTCCAAAGACAATGGCGACATCAGCAGCTATGATGAATCTGCCTCTTTCTCTCTCTCAGTTTTGTATGGGTTTGATTTGTAGTTGATTTTGTTTTGGATTGGTTTTGAGTTGGGTTTGGGATGGGTTTTCCAGTGGAGTTTGAGTTGATTTTAAGTTGTTTTGTGTTGATTTTGAGTTATTTTTGGTTTGATTTTGTTGATTTTGTTTTTAGATTATCAAATATTGAAATGGGTTGTGGTGGTAGACTGGTGATAGTTGGGTGGTGTTGGGTTGATATGGTGGTGGTGGTTGGGTGGGGTGATCATTTGGGTTTTGGTTAATTTTGGCTTTGAAATGGGTTGAAGTGGGTGGTGATCATCGAGCTTTGATAGTTGGGTGGTGCTTGGTTTTGATCATCTGGGTTGAAATGGGTTTTGGTGGTAGATCGGTGATAGTTGGGTGGTGTTGTGTTTATATTTGGGTGATACTTTCTTGACCGGTGTTGGTCTGTAACAAAGGAGCAAGAATATGAGGGAGAAGAGAAAAGCCCAAGTTTGTTTCATAGGAAGAAGAGAGAGAAAAAAGAGAGCCAAATTGAGAAATTAATAAAATAATAATATGCAAAGCTACAGTAACCTTACATATATTCACAGTTACTATAGTAATTGTGCATTTATGCACAATTTTATACCCACTAATGTGGGTGTTTTTTTAGTTAAAATGTGTAAAATTACGTACTTTTTGTATTTTGCAAGATTATGAAACCACTGATGTGGTTGCTCTAAGTCTGTAGCTGTTAGTGCTAACTATTAACAAACGAAGAAATGTATGGGTTTTATGTATGGGTAGAATCAAGGATAAACCCTAAGAGTTAGCACCTAAGGGTTGCTTGGAGTCAGCACCAACTTCCCCCGGGTGAGAGGAACTCGACCCCATCGAGTGGAAATTTGAAGAACTCTGATAGTACTCAAGCAAGTCAGGATCCAGTCGATTTAGCTCATCTCAAGTAATCCATGTGCAATCAGAATCTGGTTGCCATTGCCATCGAACTAGGAAACGGTGAACTCCTTCATCCTTGGTAGAAACAATCTGTTCATCTAAAATATCATCAATAGATTCTTTATGTGCATAGGGCAGATTTAAGGGTAAAAGGGTAAGGATAGGGGCATCAATAGGATCAAGCAAAGGCTCATTAAAAGGGGTATCAGGAATAACTGTGGGGCTTTTATAAGCAACTAGATCCTCTATATTAAAGGAGAAGATAATACCATAATCATGAGAAAGGTCAATAACATATACATTTGGGCCCATTCGTTTCAATACCTTGAATGGTCCGGCACTACGAGCTTGCAATTTCTTAATGGTCCCAGAGGGAAACAATTTAGGTTGAATTCGAATCATGACATAATCCCCTACCTGAAACTCTGCATGACGTCAATGAGTGTCTTCATGAATTTTATATTGAGAATTACTTACCTGAATTTGTTTGCAAATCTCATTATGCAAATCATGAATATGTTGTGCAAATGCCTCAGTAGATTTAGAAATTCTAACATGTGGGGACAAGGGCAAAAGATCTAAGCGCTTCCTAGGTGTATAACCATGCACAACTTCAAAAGGACTGGTGCCTATAGACCTATTGACAAAGCTATTATATGCAAGTTGGGCTGTAGGAAGAATTGAATCCCAATTCCGATTGGCTTCACCCACTAGACATCGAAGGAGGTTGCCTAGACTACGATTAACCACCTCAGTTTAACCATCAGTTTGAGGATGAAATTTCGTGGAAAATTTCAATTTGGTGCCTACTAAGTGCCACAAAGTCTTTTAAAAATAGCTCATGAAGCGAACATCCTTATCAAACACTATGGTTTTGGGAAGACCATAAAGTTTGACAATCTCATCATAGTAGAGCTTTGCAATCTTAGAAGCATCAGAGATCTTAGAACATGGTAGGAAATAAGCCATCTTTGAGAAGCGATCAACAACTACTAGAATAGAATCATGCTTCCTAAAGGTGCGGGGCAAACCTAATACAAAGTCTGTACTCACATCCTGCCACGAGAGATCAGGCACAGGTAGAGGCATGTACAGGCCAGTGTTTTGCTTGCAATGTTTGGCTAGTTGACATGTACAACATTGACCAACTATCTTGGCAACGCCCTTCTTAAGACCAAGTCAATAGAATTGACGTTCCACTTCCTCAATTGTTTTGTCTCGGCCAAAATGACCTGTAAGGCCTCCCGCATGTATCTCCCAAACTAGGAAATCTCTCACTGAAGACTGAGGGATACATAGCTTGTTGGCTTTGAATAAGTAACCATCTTGAAGGGTATAAACATCCAAGATTGGCCGTGAGGCATAACTTAGGCTAGTGTAGAGCTCCCCAAAATTTGGGCACGACTAATAGTCATCCTTGAGTTGTTCAAACCCAGTAACCTTAACACTCATGACTAATAGCAAAGACACCCTTTGACTTAGTGCATCAGTAGCCTTATTCTCAACTCCCGCCCTATGTTTCACCACAAAGTAGTAGATTTGCAAAAATTCAACCTAACTACCATGCCTAAAATTCAGCTTCTTTTGGGAATGGAGATAACGCAAAGCTTTATGACCAAAGTAGATAACAAACTCTCAAGACAACAAGTAATGGTGCCAATGCCAAAGAGCTCGAATAATGGCATAAAATTCTTTGTCATATGTGGAGTACTTTTGCTTAGCATCATTCAATTTCTCACTAAAAAAATCAATTGGGTGGCACTCTTGACTAAGTACTCCCCCTATACCAATACTTGAGGCATCACATTCCACTTCAAAAGGCTTCGTAAAATCAAGGAGACGCATGACAATTGCTTCAGTCGTCTTTTGTTTTACCTCATTGAAAGCTTTAGTAGTAGCTTTTGTCCAAATAAACTCCCCTTGTTTCATGCAGTCAATGATGAAGGACATAATGGTACTAAACCCTTTGATGAATTGGTGATAAAAGGAAGCGAGCCCATGAAAGCTTCGAATTTCATGGATATTTTTGGGCTTGGGCCAATCCACAATCGTTTTAACCTTTTGGGGGTCAATAGAAACTCCCTTAGAGGATACTATGAAACCTAGGAAGACGACTTTATCGGTAAAGAAAGAGCACTTCTTGAGGTTGCCATATAAACTCTCCTTTCTAAGGGTAGTACAAACTTGAGTTAGGTGGTCTAACTGTTGCTCCTTAGATTTGCTATAGATGAGGATGTCATCAAAGTACACAAACAAGAATTTCCCCACAAAAGGCTTGAGCACTTAAGTCATCACTCTCATAAAGGTACTAGGAGCATTGGACAATCCAAAGGCATGACCATCCACTCATATAAACCATCTTTCATCATGAAGGCAGTTTTCCATTAATCACCAGGACAAACCCTAATTTGATGATAGCCAGTTTTCAAGCGTATCTTGGAGAAGATCATTACTCTAGCCATCATATCCAAAATGTCATCCAACAGAGGGATAGGAAAATGATATTTCACAGTGATCTTGTTGATGTCACGACCATCAACACACATCCTCCAAGTTCTATCTTTCTTTGGAGTTATGAGTGCTAAAACTGCACAAGGACTCATGCTTTCACGAACAAAACCCTTTCTAAGTAGTTCTTCTACTTGCCTTTGCAACTCGGAATGCTCTGCAGGGCTCATCCTATAATGAGGCAAGTTTGGTAGGGTCACTCCAGGCACAAAATCTATAGCGTGTTGTATGTCATGCATAGGCAGTAAATGATCGAGGAGTTCCTTAAGGAAAACATCATTAAATTCCTAGAGTACTGACTTCACTTCTTCAGTTTGCTCCTCACGGGTCTCTCCATGAAGTTCCCTGGCAATTAAGCCAAACACAATGGATTCTTGAACTGCTACCCTTTCAAATGCCTTTGGGCTTATGATGTTCAGGCCTTTCGCCTTTGGTGCTTCTATCTTCTTGCTCATGTCGATTGGCTTGCGTTTTAAAGGATTGAGCACAATCTTCATACCTCCAAACAAAAATGAGCAAGAATTGGATCGCCCATGAAGGGTGTCATCCAAATCATAAAGCCAAGGTCTACCTAATATAATATGCCCTACATCCATACGAATTACGTCACACCATATTTCAGCCTTGTAGGTGAGGAATTGAAGTGGGATAACACATCTTTCTTTAATGGTTATAGAGGAAGTATCCACCCAAGAAACTTTATATGAGTTAGGGTGTGGGATTAATTTCAAACCTAGGCGGGAAACAACGTTAGAGGACACCACATTAATGCAACTCTCACAATCTATAATAACCTTGCAAGTTTTTGTTGGGATTTATGCCATAGAATCCTATTGTATGATGCTATGTACTATATTATGTATTACATTGTGTATGACATGATATATGACTTAATATTATTATTAATAAAGTTGTTTTATTATTATTTGAAATAATGGTGACACGAATATTTGGACATTATCATATAGTCCATGAGATGCATAGTATGTGATTTATGTAGTCACAGAATATGTAAGTCACAAGTTCTTTGTAAACTCAGAATTTGGCTCATAGTCGGTGATGAAATTGGGCATTTCATCTGCGAAGACTATAACATGTCAACTAAGATGATTTGTCTTGATCGTGGAAGTGGTGACTTCTAGTTGATATGTTGATATGTTTTAAGAGTTAAGACATATTGAACTGGACCGCTGTGAGATTTATTATTCTCCTAATGACTGTCAATTGAATAATAAATCTCAGGACTTATATTTGCATGAACTCTTAATCCTGAGAGAATAATGGACCTGATCATGAAGTGTAGGCTGCTTTGATATATCAGGAATGAGATCTAAAGTAACGGTCAAAACCTCAATATGTTGGGCAACTGCATTTAGTGTTGATGGAACATATATTCTCAAGATGGAATTCATAGTCTCTTAACGGAGATACAAAATATTCTCTTGAGATAAGTTTAATGGGTTTGTTATTCAGAATGTTATACCTAACTACTCTAGTAAATAGTTACTAAAGTATATATTTATGAAATTGGATTTTATAAATATATGATGAATAACTTAAAGGATTAAATCGGGTACTCAAGGATTAAGATGTAGTAATTTACAAAGTGGCAGTCTACTTTCACAACTTTGTATTACTACGAATATTTTATGAAGGGGTTGCATGTACAATAAAGTCTTGGGATATAATTTATTAATAAGGCCTAGAGTGCAATTATATTTATATAGTGGTATTAAATATAATTAATGGTAACTTTGGACTTGTCAAGAGTTGACAGAAAAGCCCAAGGCCCATTGGAGCTAGTGTCTTATTTGTTCCCTTTTGGTCCCACTCCAAGCCACAAATTAGAGCCCGATTGGAAATACCCAAAAAGGCTAGCCCAATTAGATAACCAGTTATTAGAAGAGAAACATACAGAATTTGAGACACACAACAAGTTTATGAAAAATACATGTATGTGAGTGTTGGACACTCTATCATTCTCTTTAAGAAATAACTGATTGAGAGAACACACGTCTTGGGCGTTAGTGGAATTGGAGTGAAGATTGAAAGTGTTCTTGAGAACTTCTCATCTTCGGTTTTGAAATTCACTGCACCAAGGTACACTCTCTTGTTCTATATTCTGAAACTTACTTAATGCATGTTTTCAATTCTGAATGAAGTAGATCCGTTTATTTTCCGCTGCGTATATCCATATTTCCAACAATTGGTATCAGAGCGGTCTTCATTTTCGAATCTGTATAATATGTTTAGTGAGTTTTAGAATTAAAGAGAACTATTTTCATAGTTGTGAAAAATTTTGCAGTCATTTTGCTGCATATTATAGTTTTTGAAACTATTGTTTGATTAAAACTGATTTTGATGTTATGATGTTGTTTAAGTTTGATTTTAACCATGTAAAATTGAATTTTAACACTTTAACATCAATGAAATTCAAGTTTTAATCTTAATCTAATCGTTTTTGATCATTAAGAATGTATTTTGTTCATTGGAAACATAAAAAATGGTTAACAAAAAAAACGGCTGTTTCTGGGCATTTTTCACGATTGGTGAGCGAGTCGCGAGTGAGTCGCGAACGCTTCTATATGAACTTCACGATTGGAGTCTCGTGACTAGGCGAATCACCAAAACAAGTTTGCCAACTCGCGACTAGAGTCTCACGATTAGGCAAGTCGCCAAAACCAGTTGCCAAAAATTCTAACACCTGTTTTTTGCATGTATGCATAGCAAGGCTTTGTGTAATTAGTTAATATATGTATTAAACAATTAAAAACCTTTAATTTAAAACATCTAGTGGGAGAGAGATACAAGGGTTGCATCTCACGGCCTCCATTATCGGTTCATAGTAGTGTGGGGTAAGCACCTCGTCTTGGCGTATATGCCTCGCGATCCCAAAGGAGGGTGTTTATTTCATAGTACTACAAGATTGAACTTACCTGTTTAAAGTAATGTGGACAAGCACCTTGTCTTGGCGTATATGCCTTGCGATCCCAAAGGAGGGTGTTTTATTCCATGGTACTACAAGTTTAAACACTATAAAGGGAGATGAAATGTGGCTACACATGATTTTAGATAATGGTGTACACTAGACTAAGTGTAATGTTAACCTCCCAAAGGAACTATGTCATTATTACTTAGAGGCTAAAGGTAATACGACATATTATTAGTGTTTGATAAGAGTTATCATGATAGCACTAATAATGAGAATAGTTTTCAATCAATTAATATGTTTATAATAAACTTGCTACCAAGGAATTATAGGCATGGATTGGATTGTCGATGCATATATTATTTTATGGTTTTATTAAGGTTCCATATTGTATGTTTATATGCTAAATTGATAATGTCAGTTTACTTATTATATTCATGTTTATTATTTTCAGATTTGAACATGGCATCATTTAGCCCACTTGTTACTATTCTTAATCAAAACAAACTGACTGGATCCAATTACGTTGACTGGAAAAGAAATTTGGACATAGTTCTCACAGCTGAAGAGCATAAATATGTGCTTACTAAACCATGTCCTAGCTTTCCTTCATTAGATGCTCCTCTTGAGGAAAAACAACGATCTGATCGTTGGCAGAAATCTAATGAAATGGCCAAGTGCTATATTCTAGCATCTATCTTAAATGTTCTACAGCATCAGATGCAAGATGTAGAACTAGCTTCGAACATTATGCTAAGTCTGAAGGAAATGTTTGGTGAGCAAGGTCGTTCTGCAAGGCAAGAAACCATGAGACAAATTTATAATACCAAGATGGCTGAAGGTAGTTTAGTGAGGGAGCATTTTCTTACAGTGATCTCTAATCTGAATACATTGGAAGTTTTAGGTGCTGATATTGATGGAGAATCCCAAGTGGATATGATACTCTTGTCGCTACCAGAATCATTCAAGGAATTCAAACTTAACTATAACATGAACAAAAGATTTATACCTTGTCTGAATTAATGAATGAATTGGTAGCGGCAGAAAGCATTCTTGGTACTTCCAATGTTGAAGCCAATGTTGGTGAAGCTTCTACTTCTCAACCTAAGTCGAAAGGCAAGAGTAAGAAGAAGAAGAAGGACTTCACCAAACAAGAAGGTAAACAAATTGCCTTAGAGGTTGCTGATAAAGGAAAGAAAATCAAAGGAAAGTGTTTCCATTGTGGTGAGAAAGGACATTGGAAGAGGAATTGTCCAAAATTCAAGGCTGCCAATAATAAGGGTATGAATAGTTCTTTCCTCCTTGAAATATGTTTGGTAAAAAATCCCACAGATTCCTGGTGTGTGGATTCAGGTTGTACTAATCATATCTGCAATTCTTTGCAAGGGTTCCAAGAGACCAGAAAACTTAAAGAAGGAGAATTGTTTCTTACTTTGGCTGATAGAAGCAGGATTCCAGTTGTAGCTATTGGTGTTTTTAATTTGTGTTTTGAATCTAGAGTTTTAATATTAGAAGACTGCCTGTATGTACCTAATGTTCGTAGGAATTTAATTTCTGCAACTTATTTGGGTAAACATGGATATTGTGTTATCCTTAAAGACAATGTTGTAATAAAGAAGGGTAAAATGTTTATCTGTTCTGGCAATATTGTGGATGCTCTTTATATTTTAACTCCTGATAAGTATGAATTATATAATTCTGAATTAGATAATAACTCTTATGTAAAATTATTAAAGAGAAAGTTTTCTTCTACTAATGAAGCATATCTTTGGCACCTGCATTTGGGTCATATTAATCCAAATAGAATTCAAAGACTAATCAAAGATGGACTCCTAAAGGCATTGGATTTTGATGAATTCCCAGTTTGTGAATCTTGTTTGGAAGGAAAAATGACCAAACGATATTTTAATATAAAATGTAGAAGAGCCCAAGAGTTGCTTGAATTAGTTCATACGAATGTTTGTGGTCCTATGTCAACCCAAGCTAAAGGAGGTTATAAGTATTTCATCACTTTTACCGATGAATACTCAAGATATGGTTATGTGTACCTAATGAGATGGAAGTCCGAAACTTTTGAAAAGTTCAAAGAGTTTAGGGCTGAAGTTGAGAATCAATTAGGTAAACGCATAAAAGCCATCCAATTTGATCGTGGTGGTGAATACATTCTTGAGGATTTCAAGGATTACTTAACTCAGAATGGGATCATATCCCAATTAACTGCACCTGAAACTCCCCAACAGAATGGTGTAGTAGAAAGAAGGAATAGGACTCTTTTGGAAATGGTTAGATCCATGATGAGTTACTCAACTTTACCAGTTTCTTTTTGGGGATATGCACTAAAAACTGCAATGCATATTTTGAATTTAGTTCCATCAAAATATGTTCCTAACAAACTTAAGGAATTGTGGAGTGGGTGTAAGCCTAGTATGAAATATCTCCACATTTGGGGATGTCCAGCACATGTGTTGAAAAGGAAGTCTGATAAGTTGGAATCTAAAACTGAAGTATGCATGTTTTTAGGATATTCAAAAGAAACAAAGGGTTATTTATTCTATAATCATAAAGATAACAAAGTGTTTGTTAGCACACATGCCAAAATTTTGGAAGATGATTATATGAATAATTTTGATCCTAGAAATAAAGTTGTTTTGGCTGAAATGAATGAACCTGTAGTTGAACAACCAATAGATGAAACTAGGGATGATGTGGTTGTATTGGATACACCACAAAATACTACTGATGAGATGTCTAGTACATAGGTGCCTCGTCGTAGTGGGAGAATTGTTTGGCCTCCTATAAGATTCATAAGTTTGGGAGAAACTTATGAAGCTATCTCAGAAGAGGCTGAATCGGATCCCTACACTTATGAAAAGGCAATGAATGAAATAGATGCACATCATTGGGTCAAAGCTACGAAATCTGAATTAGATTCCATGTATTCCAATCAAGTTTGGGATCTTGTAAAGTCGCCTAACGGCATTAAACCTGCTGGTTGCAAATGGGTTTACAAGAGGAAGAGAGGGATAGATGGAAAGGTTGAAACCTTTAAAGCAAGGCTAGTGGCGAAAGGGTATACACAAAAAGAAGGTATTGATTATGAAGAAACCTTTTCACCAGTAGCAATGCTTAAATCTATCAAAATTCTCTTATCCATTGCTGCTCATTATGATTATGAGATTTGGCAAATGGATGTCAAGACTGCATTTCTCAATGGCAATCTTGAAGATGAAATCTATATGATGCAACTAGAAGGTTTCATTGCTAAGAACCAAGAGCATATGGTATGCAAGTTAAAAAGGTCCATTTATGGACTTAAGCAAGCATCTAGATCATGGAACATCAGATTTGATCAAGCAATCAAATCTTTTGGTTTTGAACAAAATCTTGATGAACCATGTGTGTATAAAAGACATCAAGATAAAGTAGTAATGTTCCTAGTGCTTTATGTTGATGATATTCTACTCATTGGGAATGATGTAGGGGTAATGTCATCAGTAAAGGTTTGGTTGTCAAGCCAATTTGATATGAAGGACTTAGGTGAGGCTAACTTTGTTATAGGAATCAAGCTTTGGCGAGATCGCAAGAATAAGATGTTAGGCTTATCACAAGCTGGATATATAGATAAGGTTCTAGAACGGTTTAGCATGCAAAACTCCAAGAAAGGATTACTTCCTTTTAAACATGGAGTTCCTTTGTCTAATGACCAAAGGCCTAAGATTCAAGAGGAAGTGGATATGATGAGACAAGTTCCTTATGCTTCCGCAGTAGGAAGTCTCATGTATGCCATGCTTTGTACTAGACCAGATATTTGTTATTCAGTTGGCATGGTCAGCTGATATCAATCAAATTCAGGACCAAAACATTGGCAAGCTGTAAAGCATATTCTCAAGTATATGCTTGTTTACCGAAGTGTGGATTTGATACCAATTGTCTATACAGATTCAGATTTTCAATCGGATCTAGATTTCAAAAAATCCACATCAGGATGTGTTTTCACCTTGGGAGGTGGAGCCATAACTTGGAGGAGTGTCAGGCAATCTTGTATTGCGGACTCCACCATGGAAGCAGAATATGTTGCTGCTTGTGAAGCAGCAAAGGAAGCTGTATGGCTCAAGAAATTCCTTTCTGACCTTGGTGTAATGAAAATGGAACAAGTTTCCATCACATTGTTTTGCGACAATAGTGGTGCAGTTGCACAATCAAAAGATCCAAGGAATCATAAGAAAGGAAAGCACATTGAGAGAAAGTATCACATCATTAGAGATATTATTGCTCGTGGAGATGTGGTGGTAGCAAAGATTGAAAGTGCAAGTAATCTAGCAGATCTTCTTACCAAAGCCTTGCCTCAAAGGACCTTCGAGTCACATTTGGAGGGAATGGGAGTTAGATTAGTGCATAATAGTCTTTAGGGTAAGTGAGAGATTGTTGGGATTTGTGCCCTAGAATCCTATTGTATGATGCTATGTACTATATTATGTATGACATTGTGTATGACATGATGTATGACTTAATATTGTTATTAATAAAGTTGTTTTATTATTATTTGAAATAATGGTAACATGAATATTTGGACATTATCATATAGTCCATGTAATGCATAGTATGTGATTTAGTCACAGAAGATATAAGTCACAAGTTCTTTATAAACACAGAATTTGGTTCGTAGTCGGTGATGAAATTGGGCATTTCATCTGCGAAAACTATAACATGTCAACTAAGATGATTTGTCTTGATCATGGAAGTGGTGACTTCTAGTTGATATGTTAATATGTTGATATGTTTTAAGAGTTAATACATATTGAACTGGATCGCTGTGAGATTTATTATTCTCCTAATGACTGTCAATTGAATAATAAATCTCACGACTTATATTTGCCTGAACTCTTTATCCTGAGAGAATAATGGACCTGATCATGAAGTGTAGGTTGTTTTGATATATCAGGAGTGAGATCTAAAGTAACGGTCAAAACCTCAGTATGTTGGGTAACTGCATTTAGTGTTGATGGAACATATATTCTTAAGATGAAATTCATAGTCTCTTAACGGAGATACAAAATATTCTCTTGAGATAAGTTTAATGGGTTTGTTATTCAGAATGTTAGGCCTAACTACTCTAGTAAATAGTTACTAAAATATATATTTATGAAATTGGATTTTATAAATATATGATGAATAACTTAAAGGATTAAACCGGGTACTCAAGGATTAAGATGTAGTAATTTACAAAGTGACAGTCTACTTTCACAACTTTGTATTACTACGAATATTTTATGAAGGGGTTGCATGTACAATAAAGTCATGTGATATAATTTATTAATAAGGCCTAGAGTGCAATTATATTTATATAGTAGTATTAAATATAATTAATGGTAACTTTGGACTTATCAAGAGTTGACAGAAAAGCCAAAGGCCTATTGGAGTTAGTGTCTTATTTGTTCCCTTTTGGTCCCACTCCAAACCACAAATTAGAGCCCGATTGGAAAGGCCCAAAAAGGCTAGCCTAATTAGATAACCAATTATTAGAAGAGAAACATACAGAATTTGAGACACACAACAAGTTTATGAAAAATACATGTATGTGAGTGTTGGACGCTCTATCATTCTCTTTAAGAAATAAGTGATTGAGAGAACACATATCTTGGGCGTTAGTGGAATTGGAGTGAAGATTGAAAGTGTTCCTGAGAACTTCTCATCTTCGGTTTTGAAATTCATTGCACCAAGGTACACTCTCTTGTTCTATATTCTGAAACTTACTTAATGCATGTTATCAATTCTGAATGAAGTAGATCCGTTTATTTTCCGCTGCGTATATCCATATTTCCAACAGTTTTGTCCCCACACTTGGTGTAAGTTTGGAAGATGGCACTCCTTCACCAATCATCAGTGTCTTTCTGCTCTGCCAATGCACACCTTACCACATTCACTCTAGGGATACCAAAGTCCTTGAAGTCATCAACCTGGGGAGAGATGACTCTAATGCATTCGTAGTAGCTAGGATCATCTTCCCATTCTGCCTCAACATTTTGGGTTTCTTCAACATTTGGATCATACACTAGCTCCTCAGCATCTTCTACCTTTTCATCATCCTCTTGAATGACAAGGGTTCTAGAGGGACATCTAGCTGCGATGTGTCCAACCCCATTGCATTTGAAGCAATGGAGGTGAGAGCCTAATCTTGAAGGCTCATTGACCACACCTTTTCCCTTGTCCTCTTTTTCTATTGAGGTGTTATTAGGGTTGACCTTAGGGGGTAAGGCAAGTCTAGATTTGCTACCAAAAGGTTGAGGGTTGGTGGGAACACTTCGGAGCTCAAAACATCCCCAAAAGATAGATTTGGATGCTAATTCACAATTCCTAGTAAGGTTATATGCTTCTCCTAAGGAAGTGACTCCTCGGGTGATAATCTCGCCTAGTAGGTTAGCATTTAAACCTTTCTTGAACCTATTGAGTGTAACAACCTCTTCCTCGACTATTTGAATTCGCCTTTTGAACTTCTTGAATTTCTCTATATATTCAGCCACAAGAGCAGTGCCTTGCTTTAGGCGATCCTATTCCTCAGGGAGGGAGCTCCTATAAGTTGGAGGAAGATAATTCCTAGAGAGTGCATCCTTCATCTCAAGCCAATCAATAATGGAGGGCTCATGTCATCACCTAAGGACATCCTCAAGGTCTTCCCAGAAAAGGTTGGCTCTTCCAATTAGCTTCATCATGGCATACCTCACTTTCTTATTCTCAGCCTACTGGTAATAGTCAAAGAATTTCTCCATTTGACGTAACCAATCAGTGAAAACCCATGGGTCTAGGCAGCCATCAAAGGTGGGTGCTTCTATCTTTTCCTTGGACATCCTATCATCATAATCCCTAGGGCCATTATGATTATAGTGATCATGTTCAAAGTTTGAAGCCCTATTAAAGTAACTGTGGTTATTTTGCCTAAGCATGTTATCTCCCACATGGTTAATAGTCTCTCTTTGAGATGCTTCAACTCGCTCTACCCTTTCTAGTAAATTATGGACACTTTTTGCTAGGTCATCTATGGTTTGCTCTAAGGAGGACCTAGGCTCGAAAGTGGATTGATGTTTAGGCTTTGACATGATGCAACCACTACGTAGATGCATGCAACACTATATTTATGAATGCAGTTGAGATTCCCAAAAATTCAAGTAACCAATTCTCAATGTAAAATTAAGGTCAAGCAAGAGTGCATGTAGAGACTAGATCAATGAATCCAAGGAATAAATTGCAGTCAAGTAGTGACATTGTTCACAATATTGAGAGATAGCCCAAATAAAATTCACATTCCAATAAGCTCCACAATTAACAATGAGAATCAGATATTTCAAAGAAATTGGATTGTCTTTTTTTTTTTTTTTGGATTTTTAGAATGGATACTGAAAGAAAGCACAAATAATAAAATAGCTAACTTGAGCACAAAATGGGTAGGCCAGTGGGGTATGGTGGGATATGCACATAAAAAATATAAAGATAATATTTTTCAATGAGACAAAATTGAACCCACCAAAAAGAGAGTAAGAATTGTATTATGGTCAGTGGCCAACTTATTGCACTTAGATAGTCACGAGCTTGGCTTCTCAAGTGAATGGATCTTACTTGGATGAAGTGGACCTGTGGAGAACAATTTAAAGGCCCAATACATGGGGTTGTCACAGCAACAATACTTTCTTTCTTTGCCTTCCTTCTAATTTTTTTAAAAAAAATGAAAAATAATAAAATACAGTACATTGCGAAGGACTTAAAACTTAAAAGAAGCTACAGATTGAAAAGGAACTATAGAAACTAAAGAAACAAGCAACAGACTCAAAACTGGAAAAAAAAAAAAAGAAAAAAAGAAAAAGAAAAAAAGAAGACAATCCAAAACCCATACATTCATAAATATAGTGTTACATGCATCTATGTAGTGGTGGCATCATGTCAAACCCTGAACATCAATCCTTCCCTCCTCTCCCCGTATGTGTGTTAAAATACTTAGTATTCTAAAAAAAAAAAAAAATTATGCCCACATCTACGCGAGGATATATATAAATAAGACCACTGTTCTAGATCCTGCCAATAATACGATGATGCACGTTTCCGTTGTTTACGGCTAGTTGGCAGAGATTGTCATTTTGGTCTTCGAGAAGTCTTCTAATTGCATTGATGATATGATTCAAAAGATTGAAAAATGGCTGCTTTAAAAATTAAATTAATTGCAAACCCTCAAACTTAAAATTAGATTCCAAATCTAGGCAAGTGAGTTTTATCTGCCAATCCAAGCATATCTTTTGACCATTTCCTGGAAGTTATTGGATCAAATTGATCTTTAACAAGTAAAAATTGACCTCTTATTTCTAAGGAGTTATCATGATTTTTGAGTGAAATTGTAGAGTGTCTTTGTACTAGAATTTCATTCCCTCTCATTTGTGTGTCCGTTTGTTTCTCAAAAAGAAATAATTGATTTTTATAAGTAAAATATGATATATATATATATATATATATAGTTTCAACATATAATGTTTGTTTCTAATGATTACGCTCTTTATCAACAAACTAAGATACCAAACCCTAATCTCTTATTCAACCATTAGATACTTTACTAGTTGAGCGAGCTGGAACCTATCGTAATCTACCTACCCACCACTATTAATTATAAAATACACACACACATATATATAAAATTTAATTAATGGCCTCTCAAATGTTAGAAAAAAATTGTATGACCATACATTTTTATTTTCCTTTTATTACTCTTATTTTGTTGTTTTCCTTTTATTACTCTTACATCATACATAGTTCAAATAGTCCAAATATATTCAATATATATATGTATATATATATTCCTAAAATAGATAAAATTATATATTTATTTATTATTACACTTATAATATTAGTATATCTCTTTACCATAATATTCAAGAAGTATATTCCAAGAAATAGATAAATAAATTTCTTCAATAGATAATTACAACACGCTCCTAACTCCGCAGTTCGAACTCTTTCCTCCCTAAACCCCCAAGCACTTTGTGCATGAGGAAGTGCCAATTCAGCTACAAGGCCTTTGGCAATTTCTTTAATAGAAATTAGTTTATAGAAAGCAATTTAAAAAAAAAAAAAATATTCTTTTGGAGAGTTAGAGATGTGAACACTACATTTTTGTTTTTGGAAGAAAGGACACAATAGTAGATTTTGTAGTTAGAAGTTAGCTAGAGATCCTTATTGTGTTTATTATCTTTGAAAAATAAGGTTTTTCATTAGTTTATGATATTGTTATTTTTTCTTCTATTGATTTGTATATGTTTAGGCATATAAAGTGAAGTTTATTATTTGAATTAGTTAAAACTGACTAAATTTTGATATGTTTCGTGGTTTTTAAAACTATCAAAATATTCTAACTGTTTAATTTTTAATTTATTTAATAAAATACTTGATCTGAAATGTATAAAGAATATCAATCCTAAGCAATAATATTTGAAAGATAGTTCATAGTTTATGAATGACTGGATAAAAAAAAAGTTGTTTTAACTAATATAAATTAAATTTGATGTAAATATTTTGGTTATATATGAAAATAATTTATGTTAAAAACTTATAGGCGCATTATATGTATATATGTGTGCGTGATGGGTGCGCGCGTGTTATATTCTTTGGATTCAAAATTCTTGATATACTTAACTTGCCTCCCTAAACAATTGATTATGGCTTTGTTAGTATTGACAATTAAACGTGCACCTTTTGCTGACCAAGATGCAATGGTCAAAATTTTTGTTTAGAACCTTAAATGTTCAATGTTAATTTTAGTTGTTTATGTTAAATAGTATTCGTGTAGTTTATGGTTTTGTGAGTTCCAATTAGTTTAACTAGTAAAGTCTTTGATGGTTATATAAGAGATCTGGGGTTTAATTTCCATTTACACCAAAAACTGATTGATGTCTTAGTTTGATGATAAAGAGATATCATCAGAAGCGGATGTCATATGTCGAAACTCTCTGAAAAAAAAAGTGTAGTTATCAATAGATTTTTTAGGTACAAAGAGAAAATGAAAAGTGTATGTTTATCTATGATAATCTTTTTTTTTTTTTTTTTTGTTGGTGTTTTCTTATATAATTAAGAAAATGTTGTTCTAGCCTTTGGTCAAAACATTTCATTCTCTAATAATGAGATATCCTAAAAATGTTACAGACTGATAGTGTGATCATTCTCTAATAATGAGATATCCTAAAAACCTTATGGACTGATAGTGTGACATTGACGGATGAAGCTTAGAACTTCTAAGTTTACAATACTTCCTTTAAGGCCATTGAACACATCAGCCAAATGTCCCCGAAGGACTAGTTTTATGGGGTTTGATTTGGCGCACATTATAGTTAATAGGCAGCAGACTTTTACACACACACCACCATGATCCATGACTGTTGGCAGAGAGCAGACTTTTACACCCAAATTTCACACCTTTTTTGAAGCTGGGGTGTGACAATTTCGAGTAAATCTCTGCCTCCAGACTAACTACAAGGCCCCATCATCTTCATCTGCACATGGTGGACTGGTGGGATTCTTCGTACTTTCTGTCCGTGACTTTGCGTTGTTACTTCTGGTCAACGGACTGGTGGGAAGCCTCGAAGGCACGTCCACCGTCATCAGGGGCAGAACTACCCACATGGGTGGGGGACTACTCCAATATTTTAAAAAATCTTTTATAGTATGTTATGTAATTCTATTAAACATTTTAAAGTTTTAAGTAACAAGATTCTTAAAAAAAAAAAAAAAAAAAAAGATTTAACTAACAAAAATTTTAGGTGCCTCTCAAATATTTGAGCCAATGGTACCCTTAAAAATATATGTTAAACCGTATAATTTTGGTGTACCAAAAATAAACCTTTTCATTTCAAAAATAACATATTTTCAACCAAAAAAAAAAAAGTAACAAATTAAAACCTATAATTTCAAAAGTAATAATTAAACTCTTAAATTTTAAAAAGTAACAAAAGTAAGGTTCAACACATTATGTTTGAGGTTTGTTGGGGAGTTACGTTTGTTACTTTTTGAAACTTCGAAGTTTACTTTATTACTTTTTTGCTAAATTGCTATATTTCTAAAGTTTGAAGGTGTTCGAATTTTACACTTTGAAATTTCAGAATTTGAATTTTATCCTTTAAGTTTTATTCCGTTTGCATCAGCAATTTTTCAGTTCATATTTTTCATTAAATGCCACATGAACCTACCGTGCATGTTTAGTTGCTAACAATGTGCTGCCCTGTCTTCTAAACAATGTTTGTTTTAAAATTACGCATGACATTTTCTTCTTAATAGGTAATTAAAAAGCTGAAATAAATATTAAAAAAAAAGGAAAAAAGAAAAGAAAAAAAGCATCAGGCTTGTCCATTTTTTATAGTCGCCCAACAATTTTAGAAATTTCTCCCACGATACTCGGAGAAAAGTTGTCCTCCTGCACTGACTCACGAACCAAAAAAAACCGTACAAAAATAAAAGTCTTTAAAGTAAAATATTTTATAACTAAATTATTAAACTTATGTTACTAGTCTTTAATAATTTGGGTTTTTTTATTTTTTTTATTTTTAGAAACAAACACACACACAAGGAAGAGAGAAAAGGGTTCTAACACAAAAGCACACCACAATTCCACTCAAAAGTCTTAGTAACTTTTAAAATAATTTGGGAGTTATAAACAATTTAATTAAAAAAAATATTATGTTATAATTTTCTATAAGGTGATTAGTTTATATTGGTGCAGAATACCTTGATAGTCATTCATCGTGGTTGATGAATGAAAATATTTAAATCATACACACCGTGGTTCTTGGTTTATAATCGGTTCTTGCTGGAACACACGCGGATTCCACTCTTTAGACATAATATTTTGTTAGAGAGATCCACTCTTTTGATACTAACATGCATTCAAAAATAAAAGATATTCACATGATTTGAATAAGCTCCAATACTTAAGCACCATGGTTCAGTGTCGCAATCCATTCTACTGATGAAATAACGTAATTGCAATTTTTTCTAAAAACAAAAACCAAAAATCCAAACCCTTAAAAGAGATGTTTAAAGGACAAAAAGAAAAGGAAAAAAATATGATGATGATGATGTTTGATATTTGATCAGTGCAATAGATGGTCTGCATCCACATTTTTTACTCTCTTTTTATCTTTGATGGTTGTTGATGCCCACTTTTGACAAAAGGGCCCAACAGCAGAAGAAATCCACAACTCACCCATGTGGTGAGTTGTGGTTAGTGGAGGGGTGATGGTGGGTCCATGTGAGGACACCTCTCCACATGGGCAAGTTGTGGGCAAAGTTGTGGTTTTGGGTATGGCACCAACAATATGAAAAAGATGAGGAGAGAAAATAGTAAAGTAAAGACCATCAGGCCAGAATGACAAGAATGATGGTCAACAGGCCTACAAAAATAATAAGTGGCCAGGAAGAAAGCAAATGGGCCGAAGAAACTCAAGGAATGAAGTAGTAAACCTATGAGAATTATAAGAGACGGAGAAAAAGTAAAATGGGCTGGGGAAGCCCAAGAAAGGAATTAGTAGATTCATAGGGTTGACATAAAGACCAATAAGCCCGAAAGGTAAGGATGTAGTAATTGGGTTAGGGAAGCCCAAAGGATTTAGCAAAAACCCATGTGAGTGAAAGAGGTAAGGAAGAAGGAAATGAGCCGAGGATGCCCAAGGAATGAAATGGGTCGAGGAAGCCCAAGGCATGGAATAGGCTGGCCCAGTAAGAATGCTGGCCAATAAAACCTAAAAAAAAGAAAGAATGTAAGAAATGGACAGGCAGGAGCTTCACCTCGTAAGCCCAAAGGTAACAACAAGGTAAAAGGATAAGTGCAATGGCGTGGCAGGAGCACTAGCTAGCTCACGGACACAAGACAAAAGGGGAAATGGGCTAGGTAAGAGGGAGAGGGCCCTCATCCAAGCAATGCCCAGTCTAAAGAGGAGATGGAATGCAGAGAACGAATGCCCAAAGGCCCATGTATCATTCACGCTGCAAGAGTTAAAAAAATACCAAAACGTGCAGCAGAATCAGACAAACGTGGAGGCAATGACAAATGCGTGAAAGCCAGAAAAGTGGAGCGTGCACACAAGGCACAGGCACCACCTACCTATACCCATCCAATACAGAGGAGGTGGGCCATGAGTCAGAGATATGAGAGGATGTGGTCTAGTGGTGGGGGGAAGGGGGGAGCCTATTTTGGGGTTCCCACTGAAGCTATTTTGGGGAGAAATGTCCTGATGGGATGGCATCTCACCCAAAAGAAGCAAACATGAGCTGGAATTACTGGTGTAGACACTTGATTTTGCACCCATAATTTAATCAAGGAGAATGACTTGAATGATCATTCATGTATCCCAAAAATCATGATTGCATTACATGCATTGATTTGTTCTTTCATTACATACATCAATTTGTTCTTGCATTACATGCATCAATTCATTCATGGCATATCATGAAAATGATCTTGAGATTCTAACAGTCACAATGGTATGTTCAGTTTCCAAATCGGACCATCGGATCAAAAGATATCGCATGATCAACTTTGCACGATCAATATGCATTGTGTCTAGGTAGGATTGACCATGCATGATTAATTTAAATTAATTCTGATTGGTTAAACAATTAAAATTAATTAAATAATTTTGTGATTGGTTGATAATTAGTTTTTAAAATAGGATTGCATGCAAAGGAATAAAATGGATGATTGGATAACAATAAAATTGTGGATAATCTGAACTTTATCAAGATTTATTTTAAGGTATTTATCTACACGATAATTATTCCTGAAAAAGCCTGAATTATCCAGAAAAGAGATAAAAAAACATAGATTAAGGATGAAAACACGTCTAGGTACAAGGACCAGATGAAAAAAACCCTAAAAAAAAAAATCCAAAACGCACCCAAACATTGAAGAACGTTCGGCGTCCAAGAGCACCATTTGGCACTTTTGGAGTGTCAAACGACACTTTAAAAGTGCCGAATTGGCTTCTTTTGGGCTTTGGCCCAACTCCCTTCGAGTGATGATAAGGCACACCCTTTTCGACCTTTTTGCGGAAGGATGCATTCGGATTCGCATCCTAATCTTCCGTGCCTATTTTTTAGAGTCTTCTGGCCTCTATAAATAGAGAATGAATCTCATAATTCAGCACCCTTTTTTTGGACGCTTTGAGAGGTATACGTTTTGATGTTCTCAAATTGTTGATATTTGCTGATCCTCTCTGATATTTGCTGCTAAAATTGGATTTTTAGGTTTCAAAGATAATTGAATAAATTTCTTTAAACCCTAAAACATCCTCTCAAGAACAAGAAGTGCTCTGTGCAAGAGGTTGTTTTCAATCACCCTATTCCTTTTCTTTATGTCTTTTTTATGTTGTTGAATGTTTTTCATTATCCATGAGTTATTAATCATTGTTTCGTTAAAGCATGATCTTTTTTATTTTATTTTATTTTATTTTTAATTGTTATGATCTCTTTCTTAATTCCAATAATCTACATATGATCAATGTTTTTTCTTAAACAAAAACGGATTTGCAACTTTATTAGATGTAGATCTGAATTTTTTTCTTAGTCAAAAATGGATTTGCATCTTTATTAGATTTAGATCTGAATTTTTCTTAAAATAAAAATAGATCTGCATCTTTCTTAGATGCATATTTGAATTTTTCTCAAACAAAAACGGATTTGCAACTTTATTAGATGTAGATCTGAATTTTTTTCTTAGTCAAAAATGGATTTGCATCTTTATTAGATTTAAATCTGAATTTTTCTTAAAATAAAAATAGATCTGCATCTTTCTTAGATGTAGATCTGAATTTTTCTTAAACAAAAACTAATTTACATCTTTCTCAGATGTAGATCTGAATTTTTCTTAAAACAAAAACAGATCTACTTCTTTCTTAGATGTAGATTTGAATTTTTTTCTCAATAAAAAACGGATCTGTATCTTTCTTAGATGTAAATCTGAATTTTTCTTAAACAAAAAATGGATCTGCATCTTCATTAGATGCAGATCTGAATTTTTCTCAAATCAAAAACTGATTTGTATCTTTCTTAGATATAGATCTAATTTTTTAACATATGAAGATTTTGAAACAAAGAAAAAGATTATGCATGAATGTGTTTATTATTGTTTGTTGTGTTTAAGTCCATGTTGCATAAATTTATCTTATGAATGAAATTCTCTTCTCAAAAAATATTTTTCATATTTTTTAAACATATAAAAACATATCTGGTTTTTCTGTCATAAAAAAAACCATCATTTTAGTTCTTAAAAGCAGATCTAATCTTTTATAAACCAGAAACCATTTTTTTAAGTTCTTAAAAATAGATATGATATTTTTCAAATCAAAAGACTTTGTTTTATGTAATGAAAAAAAAAAAAAAAAAGATCTAAATTTTTATCTCCAAAAACCATTTTTTTTTCTACATATTACAAAACAGATCTTGCACTTTTGACAAATCAAAATCAAAATTTTTTTTTATCACTAAAACAAATCTGAATTTTTTTAAACAAAGAAGAGAATGAATACATAAATAAATTTATGTGATTTAATTTTTATTTAACATGTTCAACATATCATTCACGTCATGCATAAAGGGTACATAGGTCACAAGAGTCTAGAAGACCAGACTTTGTCTGGGTGGAATGGGTGTCTAACACCTTCTCATTCCGTAAGCTAGCCTTTGAATTTAGGTCTTTGGATATGTAGATTTAAGCCTTATCTTTATTTTTATTTTGGGTAGAATGTAACTAGGACAAAAAGCCATGTAATTATTTGGTAGACTGTAACTAGGACCTAAAGCTATGTAATTTTCAAAATTTTCAAACATGTAATTTTTTATTCAATCAGTGAAAAGAATTATTCAGTCATGTATTTTTATAATTAGTTTTTTCTTATTTTTTTGTATAAAAAATAAGTGGTTACTCCATACCACTTACCCAAAAAGAAAGGTGCCCTAAAAGTACCCAAATCTCTTTTTTGAGAGGCACCCCTAATTTTGGCGGTCACTCACAATGGCAACTCCATTGGGGATGTCAATGGCTAAGTTTCGTATTAGACTTAAGTGACCAAATGTGTACCCCTATTTTGCATGGTCTTTCATGATATTGTTGTTTGTTTGTTTGTTTATGGTTGATGAGATGTTGTATAATATTTTAGTGTATGGTATTTTGTTGTTTGTATTGTTTGTTATAATCTTCCCCAAATTGTCATAGTGTGTGCCATCCAAATAAAAATGTATGCAACCCTTTTCAACAACTTGTGGTGGTAGTAACCATGGATCACTAGTCTTCATTAGATTCGGGTACCGAGTGGTGAACTCACCAACTCATAGCCTAAAGTCACTGGATCATTTCTTGTTGATTGTAAAGGACAAACTATGTCGTTCGGACCAACGTAATGTTCATTACATTACAAGTTGGGAGGTGTAACGTCCTAGCTATGGGAAACAATGAAAAAACAAACCCACCCTACAACGTAATGACTTAGAACCTACCTACCCTTAGGTCAGTCCTGGTTAAAATTGCATTGCACATTGTGTGTGTTTGTTTTGGTTGATTGATGGATGTGGAGGGGGTCTTAACTTTGATTAACCCGACCAAACCTGTCATTAGGTGAGAATCTGGTCAAGATCTTAAGGAAGGCTACAAAGAGAACCAAAGCTTGACACTCAAGCTAGTAGCTCCAATTCCAAGCTTGTCACTCCCATCACAATACTAAAGCCTTCAAGCTTAGAAGAAACTCCATTGCTGCAACATCACAACCCCATCTTTGACCTTCAAGACAGTTTAAGCCATAAGAAGTTTGAGGCTCCTAATAGTATGGTAGAAGAGGGAGAACACCTAAACACAGAGGAACCCATGAACACCCAAGAGCTACTCAACCCCATGGTAGCTAGTCAGATTTAGCTAAGGGAAGACATGAACCGTATGATGCAATAGTTTCAGAATTCGAAGAGTAATCAAGAGGAGGACAAGATTGATCATGATCTACTGGCCATAGAGAGTGAAAAGAAGATTAATGAGAGGATGAATAAAATGGAAGAGATGATTAGAAGAGCCCGTAAGATGGAGGACCTTATGGACTATGATTCCCTCCCACTCTTCCCTAACGCAAGGCTGCCGCCTAAGTTCAAAATGCCAATCTCGGACAAATTTGTCGGGATTGGCTACCCAAAGTCCCATCTGAAGATGTATATGAGGGATATGCAGCCCTTAGGCATGATCGAAGAAGTACTTGCTCAGACGTTCCAAAACACATTGATCGGAGCTGCTCTTAGGTGGTTCCTCAATCTGGATGATGCAAGGGTAAGAAATTGGGAGGACATCTGCCAAGAGTTTCACAAGCAATATAAGTACAATATAGAAGTGGACATCACAAGGAGAGACCTCAAGACCACTAAGCAAGAACCGAAAGAATCCTTCTCTACTTTCATTACCAAGTGGAGAGCCAAGGCAGCGCAGATGATGAGTAGGCCAAGTGGGGAGGAACAGTTAGCCATGGTTATAAAGAATTTATTGCCTATATACCACAAATATTTTTTTGCACAATACTTTTCTAATTTTAAAGCTTTGATTGCTGCTGGAACCCAAATTGAGGATGCAATAAACAACAGAACTATAAAGATTGATGACCCACCAAGGTTTAAAAAGAATGTAGGATCTAATTTTAGGGCTCCAAAAGTTTTCAAATCTATAAAAATGATCCTTATCAATTAATTGCACCCATTGCACTTGTGCAAGTACCACAAGTACCCAGACCTAAGAGGGAATTTCATGAGTTGTACATGCCCATGAGCCAAGTGTATGGCAAGCTAAAAGCAAAAGGGTTACTGAAACCCTTAGACCTAAGACCAATTCCAAACCCCTAGCCTTTAAGGTTTACTGTGAATAAAAGATGTGCTTACCACCAAGGCCCTGGTCATGAAACTGATTGTTGTTTCACCCTTTGTCATGCGATTCAAGACCTAATAGATAACAAAGTGATTGCACTGCCTACAAGGCCTAGCATCACTAATAACCCCTTGCCCAATCATAATTTTGGGAAAGGACCAAGGATTAATTGTTTGATGACCGAAGAAGAAAATTAGGAAGACCCATCCAACTTGATCTATGACCTACCTGAATACTTCATGATGACATGAGAAGAATTAATGGATAGGACATCTACTACCACCACATGATATGACATATGGAATGAAGAACCCAAACCCAAACTCGAGAATGACCAAACATATGAATGGAGGGAGACACCTCAAACCCAAAGTAAACAACCAAATACCCACAAATGGGGGGAGACATTTCAAACCCCAATAATCCAACCAAAATTGCCCACATCACAAGGGGGGGAGACACTTCAAACCCCCACATTTAGAGACCGACAACCTAGTGGAAGCTTTGAATAGATCCACCCAACAAACACCTGTAGAAGAAGATGAAGTCCTTAAGCAATTACAGAAGACACAAGCCAACATATCCTTATGGGGTTTACTCATGGCCTTATACAAACACTAACAAAATCTAGTAGACCTTTTCAACCAAATTCAAGTCCCTACAACCATAACCTTCTAGGATCAGAATGCTATGATTGGGTTCATAAATAGAGAGCTCACAATTTCCTATTGTGACAAGGATCTGACCAAGAAGAGTAAGCACCACAACAACCCATTGCATATCACTGTAGATTCCATGGAGAAGAGTGAAAGCTCGGATTTGTATGAAAACACAAGAGCTTGTTTAGACCCCTAATTAAAAATTATGGCTAGATTGCTTTTACTCTAACTTATCAAAGTGCAGAACAAGAGTAAATAACGTGCAATAAACCGATAGCTACTCTAGTGCATAAACATAAATAACAAACAATAAAAGTAAAGTACAAGAGTAAAGGAAGAGAGATGCAACCATAAGATAACACCAAGACCTGTTATCGAAGAGGAAATCGAAGAACTTGGCGAAAAACTTCTCCGCCACCCTCCAAGTGATAATCGATCCACTAGAGAATAAAGTTGGAGTACACAAATAACAAAAGATTCTCCAAGCCGAGGCTACCCAATGTATTTGAGCCCCCTAAGCTCCTACTACCAATAGACTTCATGGAGTCATGTCTTCTTTAGCTTTCCAGATCCTACAATACGCTCGATTGCATCCGCCAAGCCTCATTAGCTTCTTTTGGCAAATCCGTAAAGCTTTCCAAGCTCCAAAACATCTCTACACTCTAAAAATGTGTGGGTCGTGTTTGGGTACAAATCTCCTCTCAAGGTATGTCAATAGGAAAGGGAAGGAGAAGAGGCTAAAATGATTTCTCACTAAGGATGAGTAGCTCTCTCTCTAAAAGATGGGTGTGTTTGTTGTAGAAAACCTATCTAGGGTTTTCCTCTTTGAATGGCCTCTTTAATACTTTTGTGGGTAATGGGGGTATATATAGTATGAGTGAAGGGTAAGAAAGTTACACTTAAAAATCCTCTAGGTAGAGAGTTTCGCGGGTATCTCGTAGGAAGGCCTTACCCACGAGACACTCGTGAAAACGACGGCTTGGCATGACTCTTCAACTTCAGCATATGCTTTTCACATGGCTCTTTCACGGGTTAGCTTCTCGCGATCTTTTTGCAAAATCCACTTGTTTTTCAATTCATGCTCAATTCTTCACCATCTTAATACTAAACCTAATACAATAAATCTCACAAAATATAAGGATCAAAATTAAAGCAATTACAACACTTTTTGTCATGGAATAAAGCCAACATAAAACATAGTTGTAAATCACAACTTTACAAAAAGAATATTGATGGTTTTAATAGATGATGGAAGTGCTTTGAATGTGTGTCATTTGAAGTCTGCTAGCTACTTAGGCCTCAGTATTGAAGACTTTGTTCCAACTGATCAACATGTGAGGGCATACGACAATAGTATAAGAGAAGTCTTGGGAACCATAACATTAGAGCTTACCATCCGACCAAGAAGGTGGATTTTCAAGTCCTTAATATAGCCTCATGCTTTAATATGCTCTTTGGGCGACCATGGATCCATGACACAGAAGCCGTACCTTCTTCTCTATATCAAAAGATTTGGTTTCCACATAAAAGGGCTATTGTGACCATATATGGGGACACTTTAACTGTGCCTATGCCTATTTACAGTATTGATTCTGAGAAAGAGCCGTTGACCTTGGATGGCTTTGAGATTAAGAGGCCTGGCTTTGAAAAGAGAGAACAAGAAGTGGAGAAGATCCCGATGGACTTTGCTCCTTATGGTAACAACAATGTGGTAGCAATGATGAGGAGAATGAACTACCTTCCAGTGATGAATTTGGGGAGAACTATGAAGAAACCTACTGTTCAGGTCCCGATGATTCCTACTGCCACACCACCTTTTGGGCTAGGCTATAAGCCCACTAATGATGATTTGTTAGAGATGGAAGTGAGAAAGATGGCAAGAGCCAAAGCTAAAGCAAAAGGAGTCCTCCAGAATCTCTGAAACTCTATGCTCATACATTGAACGGAAAGTTTGTCAAAGCTGGAGAAAGTTAACATTATTGAGGATTCCCTGAGCTGAGATTTGATCCTTTGACAAATACAATGGTGCCTGGGTTTGAGATACTACTTGACTACAACAACAAGGTTCTAGAATTGAAGAAAGTAGATACAACTTTGGTTCCTACTGATTAGGCTGATTACATGGATCCTAGTGCCATGATTATGCTCCTTGGAGATCCTATTTGCAACATAGAAGAAGCGGAATATTGGGAGGCCCGCCAGCATACATTGAAGAGCCCATATGAACTAAGAGTTAATGATGAAGATGAGGAAGGGGGAACAACCCCTAGTGATGATAAAGAAGGAAGTGAAGACAAGAGTGATAGTAGTAGTGACAACAGCAACAATGATAGTGGACATGATGATGATGATAACAGCACCAATAGTGACGAAAACAGCAGAAATTATGATAGCCTGTACAGTGGTGATGATTGGGGTGAACCCCCTAGTGATAGAGAAGATGAAGATGCAGACCTATTCTATGAGGAATACGACAGCGGTGTGGATTATTATGATGAAGACATAGAGGAAAATGCTGAAGCCAACAGGTGGAGTGACACTGATAATGATCAATATAGGCTGATAAATGTGTTAGAGAATGCAAGAGAGGATAATGCACAAGCCAATCAAATGTATCATGATGAATATCCCTATGGACATCTTTCAGATTAGAGTGATATCACTAATGTCAGTTCAAGGTCTGGCCTTAGGTATGACGAGCATGGAAGAGAAGTTCTAGAATTAGGGTTATATTATGATTCAAAACCAAGTTCACCAATCCCACATACTGAAGAGGAGGATGACATAGATGCCAGGTTGGCTACTTTAGACCAAAAGCTGATGGTCCACCGTCTCAGAATCATGACACTTTAGAATGCTGAACGAAATAATGAGAGGATGGAAGAAAGTGAGCCAGAGCATCTCCCTCAACCCACCTACTTAGGCAACAGTGGCAAGCACGACCTGTTTGATGAATTGATGGATAGCATAGAGCACCTGGATGCTTTTGTGACTGACAAGCCCACAGACATGAAGATTGAAGAAGACGCTACTGATTATATGGATGTAGATCCCCCAGTGCTGATGCTGAGGGAAGAAGGAGCTTACTAGGAGCCACCTGCCATTGTGGAAGCCATGGCCGAATTGAAGAATTGGGCATGGAGGGAGCTGCCCACCCCATGGAGGACACTATGAGGAAGATTAAGACCATCAAGTCAGTAACTTTTGCCAAGAAGATCAAGATCGCCAAGCCAGTCACTTCTACCAAGAACATTGTTTTCGTTCTTATTGAGTTTATTTCTGCTAGTGTTTTTATTCCTGTTAAATTTGTTTGTGATAGTTTTCCAATTGAGTTTATGGAGTCTGTAGAGTCTATTAAAAAATCTTTCCCTTTTAATATGATTTCTGATTCTGCTTATTTGCTGGCTTTGAATTTTTTTATTTCTGAAATTGGTAAAGAAATTCTTAATAATAAGTATTAAAACATGGATACCTAGAACCTATAAAAGAAGAAACCCAACCCATTAACCTGGGAACTGATGATGAGCCCAAAATGATCCAAGTTGGCAATACCCTAAACACTTTAGAGAAGGATGCATTAGTGGCACTGCTAACAGAGTTCAAGGAAATCTTTGCCTGGTCATATAAAGACGTGCCTGGGATTGATACAGATATAGTACAACACTGCATTACAACAAATCCAACCATGAAGCCAGTCAAGTAGTAGTTGAGAAGAATGAAGCCAGAGTGAACTCTCAAGATCAAGGAAGAAGTAGAGAAACAATACAATGCAGGATTCTTGAGAGTGGTCAATTGTCCAGAGTAGTTAGCTAATGTGGTTTCGGTATCAAAGAAGGATGGGAAGGTCAGAATGTGTGTAGATTTTCGAGATCTGAATAAGTCCAACCCGAAAGATGAATTTCCATTGCTTCACATTGACATCCTGGTTGACAACACTGCAGGTCATGCTTTGTTATCGCTTATGGATGGGTTTTCAGGATACAATCAGATTAAGATGGCTCTAGAAGATATGGAGAAAACCTCCTTTATTACTCCATGGGGGACATACTGCTACAAGGTCATGCCATTTGGCCTTAAAAATGCTAGTGCTATTTACCAACGAGCAGCCACCACTTTGTTGCATGATTTGATTCACAAAGAAGTAGAGGTTTATGTTGATAATATGATAGTGAAGTCCAAAGACTATGAAGGGCACATACTGGCTTTGAGGAAGTTCTTTGAAAGAATTCGGTTCTATAAGTTGCAGTCGAATCAGAAGAAGTGTGCTTTCGGAGTCACATCCAGAAAATCGCTAGGGTTTATGGTAAGCCAGAGGGGAATATAAGGTGATCCTGAGAAAATCAAGGCAATTGTAGAGATGAAGCCTCTAAGAACTGAAAAGGAGCTTCGACGATTTCTAGGGAGGATACAGTACATCAGTAGGTTCATAGCCCAACTCACTATGACATGGGAACCAATCTTCCGACTACTCAAAAAGGAAGTTCCTATAGAATGAAATGAACAATGCCAAGAAGCCTTTGAGAAGATCAAGTATTATCTAATGAAACCACCAATATTTGTCCCACCGGTACCTGAAAAGCCATTGTTGTTGTATCTCACCACTACATATACAACAATAGGGGCTCTACTTGCTCAATACCTATAGAAGACTAGAAAAGAGAATGCAATTTACTACATCAAAAAGAAGATGTTGCCTTATGAAGAGAAGTATTCGCCACTTGAGAAGACATGTGTAGCATTTGCATGGGTAACTCGCAAACTCAAACATTATATGCTTGCCTACAAGGTTTTTTTTATTGTAAGAATGGATCTTTTGAAGTACTTAATGGAAAAATCCGTGCAAGATGGGAAGAATGCTAAATGGGTTTTGCTTTTGTCAGAATTTGATATTAAGTACGTGACCCAGAAATCTGTGAAAGGGAGAGCAATTGCCGATCATTTAGCCCATTGTTCACCAGAAGAAGCCGAAGAGATTCAAGGGGATTTTCCTGATGAAGATATCATGGGAATCGAGGTAGAACCATGGAAGATGTATTTTGATGGAGCAACAAATCAAAATGGAAGTGGAATTGGAGTTCTCTTAATTTCTTCAAAAGGGACACACATTCCATTTTCTAGCAAACTCAACTTTCCTACCACCAACAATGCCATTGAATATGAAGCTTGCATAATGGTGTTACAAGCAGCCCTAGGTCTATGGGTGAAAAAGTTGGAGGTGTATGGTGACTCAGCTTTGATAATCTCCTAGATTCAGAATAAATGGAAGATCAAAAAAGAAAGGATGATGCCTTATCATGAATGTCTTTAGAAGTGGGCATCAAAATTCAGCAAGATTCAATATCAGTATGCGCCAAGGATGCAGAATTAGATTGCAGATGCTTTAGCAACCATGGCATCCATGATGGATGGGCCAAAAGAAGATGAAGTTAGACCGATAGTGTTGGAACAAAAAGAAGAACCAGCCTACTGCAAGACAATAGAAGAAGATAAGGAAAGGAATGGACAAGGTGAATGGTATTCAGACATCCTGTAATATCTCAAGGATGGGACCTACCCTAAGTCTGTGGACAAGAATGACCAATTAACCATCCAGAGGTTGTCCACTAATTACATTATTTATGGTGAAAGTTTTTACAGAAGACCATATGATGGAATTCATCTCCTTTGCGTAACTACCAAGGAAGCACAGCAAATAATTAAAGAGGTTCAGGAGTCAAGCTATGGGCCACACATGAATGCATATATGCTGTCAAGGAAGATAATGAGACAAGGCTATTACTGGACTACTATGGAAGCTAATTGTGCGCTCATGTTCGAAAATGTCATCAATGCCAAGTTTGTGGAGATCTGAAGCGCATGCCACCCATGCCGTTACATACCATGACATCACCCTGGCCATTCTTTATATGGGGGATAGAAATTATTGAAAAAATTCACCCAATAGCATCCAATGGCCATGAATTCATACTTGTAGCTGTTAACTACTTCATTAAATGGGTAGAAGTTGCCTCATATAAGGTTTTGAGTTCAAAGAAAGTTGCTCAATTCATCTAGACCAATATCATCTGCAGATACGGGTACCATATGAAATTATCTCTGATAATAGGCAGCATTTTAAAGGAGAAACAGAGAAGCTACTACGACAGTTCAACATTCAACACCATAAGTCTTCACCTTACCGTCCTCAAACCAATGAAGTAGTTGAGGCTGCTAATAAAAACATAGGGTAAATCTTGAAGAAGAGCACAAAGAACTACAAGGACTGGCACCTACAGTTGCCTTATGCACTCTGGGGGTACAGAACATCAATTCTATCTTTCACAAGAGCCAATCCTTATTCATTGGTGTATGGCATGGAAGCAGTCCTTCCCATTGAGATGGGTGTTCATTCACTAAGGACAATATTGGAAAGTGAAATTCCTGAAGTAGATTGGTTGCAAAGCAAATACGATCAGTTGTGCATGCTAGATAAGAAAAGACTCAAAGCCTTGTTTCATATTCAAGGTTACCAAAGAAGGCTTAGGAAAGCTTTTGACAAGAAAGTGAGAATTAGAGATTTAAAGTTAAGGGATTTATTATTGAAGGAAATCCAAGCCCTAGTTCAAGATACAAATGGGAAGTTCAAGCAAAATTGGGCAGGCCCATACATTATCAAACAAATATACTTTGGGGGAGCAGTAAGTTTGATGAACTTAGATGTAAACCCTTTTACTGAGCCAACCAACATGAACCAACTGAAGAAGTACCACGTCTAAAGTGGTAGTCTGAAAGCACCACGTCTGAAGTGGTTGTAAATTATGTTATTCCCCTTCCTAGGCTTGACCAAAAAAAAAAAAAACAAAAACAAAAACAAAAAAAAAAAACAGAAAAAGGGGGGTAGGTTTAAAACCCGAAAGGGCAATCTATGCAAAAAGAGAGTTTAAAAAAAAAAAAAAAAATTCAATGAACTACGTGATGACCTGATCCTTCTGCCAAGGGGGTAGTAGGCAACCATTCATTGGTTCAGTCACAATTTGCCAAAACCATCATTTGTCCATTAACCCAAATTTCAAAAAATTCAACCATTCCGTTAAACCATGTCATTACACAAAACCCTAAATCAAACCCGAAACCAAACCAAACCTCAAGAACCCAAACCCTAAACCAAACCATATAAAAAAAAAAAAAAACCCAAAAGCCTATACCTTAAACAGAACCCTTAAATTTCAAATCCTAAATAATTCCAAAACTTAAGAGTTTTTACATCAACTTCTAAATAAACATGTTCAAAGCCAAAAAAAAAAAATAATAATAAGAAGGTCACTTTGTCTTCAGTCTTTTCTTTTTCTGTTGATCATTGATTTCCTCTGTGTTAGGTGCCTTATCATTCTTGTCCCTTCTTTTGAATTCCTAGTTGTCTTCATCGGTCTCTTTCCCAGTTGTCTTTGAGAAATTGTTCTCTCATAACAATCCTCTCAGTCTCCTTATCAACAATCTTGTCTATCAACTAGTTAGAGTATTCTGTAGTCATCCTGTGAAAGTGAACATTGACAAAAGATTGGTCCACTCGGTCAGCCATCTCCAATCCCAATAGCATGTTCTGTACAGAAGTAGGATTTGTGTCTACAAGAGCGAAGAATCTTCTTCTTTTTCCACTAGGCATTCCTTGCTCATATTTGAATTGCCTCAAGAGTCTATCTCCCTTGTAGAAAGTTGCCCTTCGCAACCCAGCAAGGAAGATGTGATCTGATCCTAGAGACCTCAGTAGAGGGGGTGGGCACTTCCACCAATAATAGTTCCATTGAATTGAGGTACTGGATTTCTTGTCTAAGAATTTCACCCAGTCACTCTTAGTTTGTCACTCAGTTTTGATTACAGCCCTGCTAAGAAAACTACTAGGCCCATAATTACTAGCTGTGGGCTTGGCAATCATATCCAGTTGCTCCATTAGCCATATCTGCAAAGTTAAGGGACTCCTTAAGAAGTTCTGAGTTTCTCCACCATGAAACACAGCGTCCAGTCTTAGAAGAGTTTCTGCCAAGATCAAAGAAACAGGATTATCACCATCCTTAATTTGATTCATAACACTTATGGCTTGAGCATCCACAAAACAGGGTCTTCTAGAGTGAAGCAAAAGTTTTCCCACCACGCATAAAGCTAAACCGAAGTTTTTCTGCATATTGTGCGTCACTCCATAGGTGCGTTTGTCAATCAGCTGAGAGATAATTGCACGAAGATTCACCATATGACTTTTAATCATACTATTAGTAATGGAAGTAGAAAGTGTTGGGATTTGTGCCCTAGTGCCCTAGAATCCTATTGTATGATGCTATGTATTATATTATGTATGACATTATGTATGACTGAATATTGCAATTAATAAAGTTGTTTTATTATTATCTGAAATAATGGTAACATAAATATTTGGACATTATCATATAGTTCATGAGATGCATAGAATGTGATTTAGTCATAGAAGATATAAGTCACAAGTTCTTTGTAAACTCAGAATTTGGTTCGTAGTCGGTAATGAAATTAGGCATTTCATCTGTGAAGACTATAACATATTAACTAAGATGATTTGTCTTGATCATGGAAGTTGTGACTTCTAGTTGATATGTTGATATGTTTTAAGAGTTAAAACATATTGAACTGGACCACTGTGAGATTTATTATTCTCCTAAGGACTGTCAATTAAATAATAAATCTCACGACTTATATTTGCATGTACTCTTAATCCTGAGAGAATAATGGACCTGATCATGAAGTTTAGGTTGCTTTAATATATCAGGAGTGAATTTAAAGTAACGGTCAAAATCTCAGTATGTTGGGCAGCCACATTTAGTGTTGATGGAACATATATTCTTAAGATGAAATTCATAGTCTCTTAAAGGAGATACAAAATATTCCCTTGAGATAAGTTTAATGGATTTGTTATTCAGAGAGTCACGCCTAACCACTTTAGTAAGACTAAAGTATATATTTATGAAATTGGATTTCATAAATATATGATGAATAACATTAAAGGATTAAACCGGGTACTCAAGGATTAAGATGTAGTAATTCACAAAGTGGTAGTCTTCATTCATGACTTTGTGTTACTACAAATATTTTAATGAAGGAGTTGCATTTACAATAAAGTCTTGGGATATAATTTATTAATAAGGCCTAGAGTGCAACTATATTTATATAGTGGTATTAAATATAATTAATGGTAATTTTGGACTTGTCAAGAGTTGACAGAAAAGCCTAAGGCCCATTGGGGCTAGAGTCTTATTTGTCCCCTTTTGGTCCAACTCCAAGCCACACACTAAAGCCCAATTGGAAAGGCCCAAAAGGCTAGCCCAATTAGATAATCAATTATGTAGAGAGAAACATACAGAATTTTTCAAAAAAATGAATGAAATGGAATTTATGTGAGGAAGAGACACTCTCTTTGATTCTCTCTAGAACACACACACATAATTGATTAAGAGACCACACATCTTGGGCATCAAGTGGAATTGGAGTGAAGATTAAAAGTATTCCCAAGTGCTTCTGATTTTCGGTTTTGAATTTCACCATACCAAGGAACACTCTCTTGTTCTCTAATTCTGAAACTTATATGGCACATGTTAACAATTGCGAATGAAGTAGATCCGTTAAGTTTTTTCCGCTGCGCATGTTATTTTCCATCATATGGTATCAGAGCGGTCTCCATTTCGAATCTATATAACATGATTTGTAAGTTTTGGAATTAGAAATAATAGTTTCATGTTATTAGAAGATTATATATGCATTTAATTTTCTGCATTGATGATGAAACTATGATTTGATGAAAACTGATATTGATGTTATGATGTTGTTTAAATTGGAATTTAAGTATATTAAATTGATCTTTAAGGCTATAGCATCAATGGAATTCAGCTTTGACATCAATTTCCATCTATTATGTTCATATGGTGTTTGATTGTTTATGAAAAACCGTTGAAAACTATTTATATCTGAACTTGAAAAACTGAGAACACGAGTTTTTCGCAGGTAAGCTTCTCGCGAAGCTCTTCGTGAAAAATGCCACTGAAGCACAAAAATTTTCACAGTTAAGCTTTACTCGTGAAATAGTTGTGAGACAGTAGCGAAAGTTTCTATGTGAATTTTTGTGTTTTCAAATTTTGCTTAACTCGTTTTCGCGGGAAGTGATTTGTCGTGAGATACCCGCGAGACAGTAGCGAAAGTTTCTGTCTGAATTTTTTGGAAAATTGGAAATTCAAAGTTTTTCAAGATGTTTTCAATTGTATAAAGTGTAATACTATGGACAAGCAACTCGTCTTGGCGTATATGCCTCGCGATCCCAAAGGAGGGTGTTTTGTTCCATGGTACTACAAGTTTAAACACCATAAAGGGAGATGAAATGTGGCTACACATGATTCTAAATAATGGTGTACACTAGACTAAGTGTAATGTTAACCTCTCAAATGAGCTATTTCATTATTACTTAGAGGCTAAAGATCATACGGCATATTATTAGTGTTTGATAAGAGTTATCATGATAGCATTAATAATGAGAATAGTTTTCAATCAATTAATGTGTTTATAATAAACTTGCTACCAAGGAATTATAGACATGGATTGGGTTGTCGTTGCATATATTATGTTATGGTTTTATTAAGGTTCCATATTATATGTTTATATGCTAAGTTGATAATGTCCAGTTTACTTATTATATTCATGTTTATTGTTTTCAAATTTGAACATGGCATCATTTAGCCCACTTGTTACTATTCTTAATCAAAACAAACTGACTGGATCCAATTATGTTTACTGGTAAAAAAATTTGGACATAGTTCTTACTGCTGAAGAGCACAAATATGTGCTTACTAAACCATGTCCTAGTTTTCCTTCATTAGATGCTCCTCTTGAGAAAAAACAACGATATGATCGTTGGCAGAAATCTAATGAGATGGCCAAGTGCTACATCCTTGCATCTATCTCAAATGTTCTACAACATCAAATGCAAGATGTAGAACTTGCTTCAGACATTATGCTAAGTCTAAAGGAGATGTTTGGTGAGCAAGGCCATTTTGCAAGGCCATTTTGCAAGGCAAGAAACCATGAGATAAATTTATAATACCAAAATGGCTAAAGGAAGTTCAGTGAGGGAACATTGTCTTACAATGATTTCCAATCTGAATACATTGGAAGTTTTAGATGCCAATATTGATGGAGAATCCCAAGTGGATGTGATACTCCAGTCACTACTGGAATCATTCAAGGAATTCAGACTCAATTATAATATGAACAAAAAGATTTACCCTTTGTCTGAATTAATGAATGAGCTGGTAGTGACGGAAGGCATTCTTGGTACTTCTAATGTTGAAGCCAATATGGGTGAAGCTTCTACTTCTCAACCTAAGTTGAAAGACAAGGGTAAAAAGAAGAAGAAGAAGAAGAAGAAGAAGAAGAAGAAGAAGAAGGACTTCACCAAGCAAGAGGGTAAACAAATTGTCTTAGGGGTTGCTGACAAAGGAAAGAAGCTCAATGGAAAATGTTTCCATTGTGGTGAGAAAGGACATTAGAAGAGGAATTGTCCAAAGTTCAAGGCTGCCAATAATAAGGGTATGAATAGTTCTTTCCTCCTTGAAATATGTTTGGTACAAAATCCCACAGATTCCTGGTGTGTGGATTTAGGTTGTACTAATTATATTTGCAATTCTTTGCAGGGGTTTTAGGAGACCAAAAAACTTAAAAAAAGAAAATTGTTTCTTACTTTGGCTGATGGGAGCAGGATTCTGGTTGTAGCTATTGGTGTTTATAATTTATGTTTTAAGTCTAGAGCTTTAATATTAGAAGACTGTCTATATGTACCTAATGTTCATAGGAATTTAATTTCTGCAACTTATTTGGGTAAGCATGGATATTGTGTTATCCTTAAAGACAATGTTGTAATAAAGAAGGGTAAATTGTTTATTTGTTCTGGCAATATTGTGGATGGTCTTTATATTTTAACTCCTGATAAGCATGGATTATATAATTTTGAATTAGATAATAACTCTCATGTAAAATCATTAAAGAGAAAATTTCCTTCTACTAATAATGCATATCTTTGGCACTTATGTTTGGGTCATATTAATTCAAACAAAATTCAAAGACTGATAAAAAATGGACTCCTAAAGCCATTGGACTTTGATGAATTTTCAGTTTGTGAATCTTGTTTGGATGGCAAAATGACCAAACGACCTTTTAATGCAAAAAGTAGAAGAGCCCAAGAGTTGCTTGAATTAGTCCATATGGATGTTTGTGGTCCTATGTCAACCCAAGCAAAAGGAGGTTATGAGTACTTCATCACTTTTACCGATGATTACTCAAGATATGGTTATGTGTACCTAATGAGATGGAAGTTTGAAGCCTTTGAAAAGTTCAAAGAGTTTAGGGCTGAAGTTGAGAATCAATTAGGTAAACACTTAAAAGCAATTCGATCTGATCGTGGTGGTGAACACCTTCTTGGGGATTTCAAGGATTACTTAACTCAAAATGGGATCATATCCCAATTGACTGCACTTGAAACTCCCCAACAGAATGGTGTAGTAGAGAGAAGGAATAGGACTCTTTTGGAAATGGTTAGGTCCATGATGAGTTACTCAACTTTACCAGTTTCTTTTTGGAGATATGCACTAAAAACTGCAATGCATATTTTGAATTTAGTTCCATCAAAATCTGTTCCTAACACACCTAAGGAATTGTGGAGTGGGCATAAGCCTAGTATGAAATATCTCCACATTTGGGGATGTCCAGCACATGTGTTGAAAAGGAAGTCTGATAAGTTGGAATCTAAAACCGAAATATGCATGTTTTTAGGATGAAACAAAGGGTTATTTATTCTATAAGAAAACAAAGTGTTTGTTAGCACACATGCCAAAATTTTGGAAGATGATTATATGAATAACTTTGATTCTAGAAATAAAGTTGTTTTGGCTGAAATGAATGAACCTGTAGTTGAACAACCAATGGATGAAACTAGGGATGATGTGGTTGTATTAGATACACCACAAGATATTACTGATGAGATGACTAGTGCACACGTGCCTCATCGTAGTAGGAGAATTGTTCGGCCTCCTATAAGATTCATAGGTTTAGGAGAAACTTATGAAACTATCTCAAAAGAGGTTGAGTCGGATCCCTACACTTATGAAGAGGCAATGAATGATATAGATGCACATCATTGGGTCAAGGCTATGAAATCTGAATTAGATTCCATGTATTCCAATCAAGTTTGGGATCTTGTATAGGCGCCTAACGGCATTAAACCTGTTGGTTGCAAATGGGTTTACAAGAGGAAGAGAGAGATAGATGGAAAGTTTGAAACCTTTAAAACAAGGCTGGTGGCGAAAGGGTATACACAAAAAGAAAGTATTGATAATGAAGAAACCTTTTCACCAGTAGCAATGCTAAAATCTATCAGAATTCTCTTATCCATTGCTGCTCATTATGATTATGAGATTTGGCAAATGGATGTCAAGACTGCATTTCTTAATGGCAATCTTGAAGAGAAAATCTATATGATGCAACCAGAAGGTTTCATAGCAAAGAATCAAGAACATATGGTATGCAAGTTGAAAATGTCCATTTATGGACTTAAGCAAGCATCTAGATTATGGAACATCAGATTTGATCAAGCAATCAAATCATTTGGTTTTAAACAAAATCTTGATGAACCATGTGTGTACAAAAGACATCAAGATAAAATGGTAATGTTCCTAATGCTTTATGTTGATGATATTCTACTCATTGGAAATGATGTAGGGGTAATGTCATCAGTAAAGGTTTGGTTGTTAAGCCAATTGATATGAAGGACTTGGGTGAGGCTAATTTTATTCTAGGAATTAAGCTTTGGCGAGATCGCAAGAATAAGATGTTAGGCTTATCACAAGCTGGATATATAGATAAAGTTCTAGAACGGTTTAGCATGCAAAACTCCAAGAAAGGATTACTTCCTTTCAGACATGGAGTTCCTCAGTTTGATGACCAAAGGCCTAGGACTCATGTATGCCATGCTTTGTACTAGATCAAATATTTGTTATTCAGTTGGCATGGTCAGCCGATATCAATCAAATCCAAGACCAAAACATTGGCAAGCTGTAAAGCATATTCTCAAGTATCTATAGAGAACGAGAGATTATATGCGTGTTTATCGGTGTGAGGATTTGATTCCAATTGGCTATACAGATTCAGATTTTCAATTGAATCTAGATTTCAGAGAGTCCACATCCGGATGTATTTTCACCTTGGGAGGTGAAGCCATAACTTGGAGGAGTGTTAAGCAATCTTGTATTGCGGACTCCACCATGGAAGCAGTATATGTTGTTGCTTGTGAAGTAGTAAAAGAAGCTGTATGGCTCAAGAAATTCATTTCTGACCTTGGTGTAATGAAAATGAAACAAGTTCCCATCACATAGTTTTGCGACAATAGTGGTGCAGTTGCACAATCAAAAGATCCAAGGAACCACAAGAAAGGAAAGCACATCGAGAGAAAGTATCACATCATTAGAGACATTATTGCTCGTGGAGATGTGGTGGTAGCGAAGATTGAAAGTGCAAATAATCTAGCAGATCTCTTTACCAAAGCCTTTCCTCAAAGGACCTTCGAGCCACATTTGGAGGGAATGGGGGTTAGATTAGTGCACAATAGTCTTTAGGGCAAGTGGGAGATTGTTGGGATTTGTGCCCTAGTGCCCTAGAGTCCTATTGTATGATGCTATGTATTATATTATGTATGACATTACGTATGACATGATGTATGACTTAATATTGCAATTAATAAAGTTGTTTTATTATTATCTGAAATAATTGTAACATGAATATTTGGACATTATCATATAGTCCACGAGATGCATAGTATGTGATTTATGTGATTTAGTCACAGAAGATATAAGTCACAAGTTCTTTGTAAACTCAGAATTTGGTTCTTAGTCGGTGATGAAATTGGGCATTTCATCTGTAAAGACTAAAACATATCAACTAAGATGATTTGTCTTGATCATGGAAGTGGTGACTTCTAGTTGATATGTTGATATACTTTAAGAGTTAAAACATATTGAACTGGACCACTGTGAGATTTATTATTCTCCTAACAACTGTTAATTGAATAATAAATCTCACGACTTATATTTGCATGAACTCTTAATCCTGAGAGAATAATGGACCTGATCATGAAGTGTAGGTTGCTTTGATATATCAGGAGTGAGATCTAAAGTAACAGTCAAAACCTCAGTATGTTGGACAACCACATTTAGTGTTGATGGAACATATATTCTCAAGATGAAATTCATAGTCTCTTAACGGAGATACAAAATATTCCCTTGAGATAAGTTTAATGGATTTGTTATTTAAAGAGTTAGGCCTAACCACTTTAGTAAGACTAAAGTATATATTTATGAAATTGGATTTCATAAATATATGATGAATAATATTAAAGGATTAAATCGGGTACTCAAGGATTAAGATATAGTAATTCACAAAGTGGCAGTCTTCATTCATGACTTTGTGTTATTACGAATATTTTAATGAAGGGGTTGTATGTACAATAAAGTCTTGGGATATAATTTATTAATAAGGCCTAGAGTGCAACTATATTTATATAGTGGTATTAAATATAGTTAATGGTAACTTTGGACTTGTCAAGAGTTGATAGAAAAGCCTAAGGCCCATTAGAGCTAGAGTTTTATTTGTTCCCTTTTGGTCTAACTCCAAGCCACACACTAAAACCCAATTGGAAAAGCCCAAAAGGCTAGCCCAATTGGAAAGGCCCAAAAGGCTAGCCCAATTAGATAATTAGTTATGTAGAGAGAAACATACAAAAATTTTCAAAATAATGAATGAAATGGAATGTATGTGAGGAAGAGACTCTCTCTTTGATTCTCTCTAGAACACACACACATAATTGATTGAGAGACCACACATCTTGGGCATCAAGTGGAATTGGAGTGAAGATTAAAAGTATTCCCAAGTGCTTCTGATTTTTGGTTTTGAATTTCACCATACCAAGGAACACTCTCTTGTTCTCTAATTTTGAAACTTATATGGCACATGTTAACAATTGCGAATGAAGTAGATCCGTTAAGTTTTTTCTGCTGCGCATGTTATTTTCCATCAAAAAGACCGAGAGTATTAGACAAAGATTCCTTATGCCTGGGATCACAAGAAACTGCTACAGATTTTTTGCTTGGATCATAGCCTAGGATAGCAGAAAATTCTTCAATTGTCGGACAAAGTTCAGTGGTGTTAAACCGAAACACATGATCTTTAGGATCCCAGAATTTCACAGCAACACAAAGGAAGTCTCACTTGATTTTGACATTCCTGAAAGCCTTGATTCGCTCTAGTTTATAGGCCGTAGAATTGGTTTCGGTACTAAAATCAAAGCTACGAACCCATTTGTTGATATCATGAATTGTTGAATGAGAAAAATTATGATTCTTAGCAATGGATGACTTTTGCTTGTGATTATTGTGTTTTGCAAACCTTGTGCAGATATTTGTCGTAGGAGAATTCATTTATATAAGCTGCATCAATTCCTAATTAGGTTTGAAATAGGTTTCAGAAAGTTTGTAGCTAACTAGGAGAGTGTTTCATGATCACAAACGAAGTAAATTTTTTTCAAAAAATGCAAAATCGCGAAACACGCATTGGAAAAGCATATGGAGTCGGCCTACCATGGTGTGAGCGCCATGGCATGGCTAGGTGCTATTCGGCACTCTAAATTTTCCAAACGGCACTCCAAAAGTGCCAAATGGCACTCCTTTCATACTAAGTGGCATGTGGCCCCTGCATCGAACATCCATGCAATTCCATGCAATTTTGTGTTCTCGGACATTTTTTTAGGATCGATTAACACTTAAAAAGAATTGTTTTGGTCAAATTGGGGCATTCTGACATGCCTAACTCACTTGTTTTTTAAAAAAAAATCATCACTTGCATCATTGTTTTCAAAAATTGATCAAATCAAGTTTTTCAAGAGTCATGAATTCATGTTCCAAACTAGGGGCATTCGCCCATGGCTCATTCATTTTCAAAAAAAAAAAAAAAATCATCATCATCTGTTAAAAAAAAATCATTATAACCAAGATTTCCAAAAATCATGCATTCATTATAAACTAGGGGCATTCGGCTCCACCTCATTCAAGTAAGTGCAGATTCCAGAGAAGCCAAGCCAGATTAGTCTAAATTAGCGTTACAAGACATCATCAGGTGAATTCTAAACTTGTCTTAGTTAAAGTTTCTACATGATTCAAGGTGACTCCAAGGACAAAGAACTAAACATGGGAAATAATATAAGATTGTCTAAGAAACACTTCCTTTTCTTTTGCTAGAAAAATGAAATATACAAGTCATACATCATTAGGACTTCGAGTCTACTTGCGTGAGGATCTCATTGATCCACCTTTAGAGGAGCCACCTTCAGTATTTCCTTCTTGACTTGCGAAAAAGCGAGGATCGTTCTGACGGTTTTCAAGTTCAAGGCTCCTGATCCTTTCCTTTAAAGCTCTTTTGGTAGTGTCAGCAGTTTCCATTCGATGTGCTTGAAGAGTTAGCAAAATCAGGTGTTAATTCCCCTATCAAGCACAGTTTAAGCCAAAGACACTCAGAAAGAAACATGGCATACCCAGCTCGTATCATTGAGCAAATATTGGGAAGACTGAGTGCGAGCCAATGACTGCAAGCCTCTAATTATCCGTATGCTTTCTTCCACCAGATCCATATCATTCTGAAGCACAACTCTACCAGGTTAAGAGCCATTCATTAAGCTAAGAAGAAATAAGGACAAAGAACTAAAAATTCAAGAACATACCAAATCGGGCCTAGGAACATTTGGTACGTGCTATGGCCTAATCAAAGGCATGGAACTATACATTCCATCAGGATCCATCACATCATACTGCCATGTCAGAAAATGGGGACAAGTCTCCATAAAGGAATTAGAAGAGCCACCACCATGGCGAGGAGGGGAATTTCTTCCTCTTCCTCTTCCCCTTCCTCTCTTTCAGAAGATGGAGGTTGAAAATACAACATGCAAGTATACCAAGCAGAAAGATGAAAAGGAATTTGCAAGATAAAAAAATTTGACTTTAGAAGGGAAGAAAAGTACCGTTCTGCCAACTAAGCAGCCTTGCAGATGAAGTCGAAGGAATTCAAAATAATTCCCTTCTACTCTTGCAACAATATAGCCGTTATGGGCTCGAGCAATCTCTTTATCAGCCAGAAAGTCAGTCAACTGAACAGTGTGACAAGGAGGAGTTGGAATTATGGTAAGAGGATACTCATGTTCAACTTGGGGCAACACCCGATCACCAAGATACCAATATCTTCCATGCCCACATTCAAACAATACTAGACGGCCATTCAGTTCTAAGGCGTACTCACACTCAACATACCTTCACATCCAGTCCAAGGATTTAAATCCACCTGAAAAGTCACAAAGGAACTCAAAATGAGAAGAGACTGAACCATAGCCAAGTGTCAAAGATACCAAAAGAAAAAAAAGGAAGAACTCACATCATCAGCACTCAAATTATCAATCACCAAGAGCCAAATTTCCAAAGAACGCCTAGAAGGTGTAGACAAACGATGATTGGGCAACCAACGGAGCAATCTAGGAAAAATGCCAGCAACTTCTTTTGGGATTTTAGGACCAACTCCAAAGTACTCGTACATCCAGACCTGAAAAATCACAACACCATTACCACATAGCCAAAATAACATTCCAAAACCCATACATAGCCAAAATAATTTTCCAAAACCTACACCTAGCCAAAAAATCCCAACCTCACCTGCCATACAAATGGAGCCCCACCCAAGCTTGAAAGGGTCTGCCTAGAGAATTGGGTCATGAAATGCAACTGAGTAGCATAAGTCATGCCGCCTCAGTCATAATTCTGGATTTGTTCAATTTTTCTCAAACTCCCCAAGTAGCATAGATTCACAGTACTGCCTAAATCCGGATACAAAAAAAGTCCCAATAAAAAGAAGCATGAACAAACGAGCACCTTTTGCCACATTCTCGCAAAGGGGAATATTTTCACATAGCCAAGTCAAAGGGATATTGTTACTCTTTATTCTAGAAGGCACTACACCTAGAAGTTTCTTGAGTTTAGCTGAAGTAAGGGAATCATTGGCAAGAATTCTTTCACTACCTAACCTCAAACTGGTGATAACAGAGAAGTCATAAGGTGTCAACATTACCTCCCCAATGCCTGGAAATGGAAGGTGCAAGTAGTGTCCCAGAAGCACTCTGCCAAGGCAAGAAGTAACTGAAGATCTTTGTATTCATGTGTCTCCTGATTTAACAGAGTTTCAAAAAAGTGCCAAAACCTGCTTCATTGATGATGTTTTTTATGCTAGGAGACAATGTTGCCCATGTATTTTTCAACATTTGAAGACTGCCTCGACTCTGCAGCACAAAAGTTTAGCTTATCATTTCCCATGCCAACAAAAAACTCACATGACAAAAAAATTTCCATGACCCAAAATCACGTCCAAAAATTTTCCATGACCAAAATCATATGTCAAAAAAAAAAAAAAATTCCGCAATCAAAACCCACATGACCAAAAAATTCTCAAAAATCAATGCCCCACCGCAACAAAAAAATAAATGACCCCCAAAATTTCACCACAAGTACCAAATTTGTTTTTTTCATAACCATGCACAAAAAATTCCTACATGTCTAAGATAGCCATAAAAATTTCCCACAAGTTCATGCCCATGCACAAATAAATTCTCACATAGCCAAAATCATAACCACACAAATTTTCCAAGAATCAATATCACATAACCAACAAATTTTTTTATAAATCAAAATTTCATACCCACAAGGTTTGCCCATATCCACAAATATATCCATGCACATACTGACAAAATTTTGCCATGTCCATAAAATAAAGTTTACATATGCCAACAAAATTTTCCCACATGAAACATGAACATATTCATCTAAGCCTACAACATAAAATTTCCACAATGCCAATACTCCCAAAACCTAAACCAAAACTCATCCAACAACATCGCAATTTACCCACATCGTCAAAAATTCCATGAGTTACCAACATTGTACAAATTGCACCATGATTAAAAAATAAAAAATAAAAAAACAACACTCCAAGAATGCTCCAAAACCAATGAATCACACAATGCCCCAAATTGCAACAACCAAATGACAATATCCCACCATGAAACTTTCAATGGAAAATGAAACAACATTTTTCCAAGCAAAGAAACCAAAGAAAAATTCACCTTGGTGTCTATGTAACAATATGGAGCATTGGTCCTACGGTCTAGAAGAAACCCATCCTCATCATGCCAATCAAATGTAGGATCATATTTCTTACCATGAAAAGTAAGAAAAGAGGATCCCTTGGAGGAAGAAGCCATCTTGATGCAAAGAAATATGGGTTTCACCAAAAATGGGTGTGTAGTGAAAATGCTCAAAAACACAAGGATCTAAAGAAATATTGATGGAGATGGATAAGGAAAGGTTAAGAAGCTTAGAAAAGTGTTTTTTGTGAGAAGAAATGGTAAAATGGAGAAGAAAAATCAAGGGGAAGAAGAAGATGAATAGTGTTAATGAAGGAAGAAAAGTTGATGAAGATGAAGCAAAAAAGGAAAAAAGGGAGAAACAAAGAAGTGGGGGGCCAAAATTTTGGCCCCCACACTTAAACTCAGTCAAGAGCTGAGTAAACTCAGTCAAACTGATTTGACTTTGCCAACCCAAAAAAAAAAAAAATGAAATTTCTTTTGGAATGGATTCAAGATAAAAATTCAAATTCAAAGTTTTCAAGTTTCTTTCAAACCCCAAATTTTAGTTTCAAAATTTTCATTCCCAAATTTTCAATTCCACATTCTCAATGCCCGATTTTTAAATCCAAACCTTCAATTTTCAAGATTCTAGAAAAAATTCAAACATCAGATTTAATGATTAAAATTTCAAACCTTAATTTTCAAAATCCTAAATCTCAAAATTTTAGATTTCAAGTTCCAAATTTCAATTCAAAATCTCAAAGTTTCAAAGTCTCAAAATTTTAAATGTCAATTTCAAAACTTCCAAGTTTCAAAAATCAAATGTTTCTCAAAAATAGAATCTTTTGTCAATCAAACTTTTCTTGATAAAGTTCAAATTGAGAAGGGATAAATGAAGTTCACACATCTAAAAAGCAAAGGAACAACAAAACACTCATTAGTTAAAGTCTAATTCCAAATTTTGACTTTTTGTAGGCAACTGTACATATTGAAGTAGAGAAGACCTTTGATCACCATTTCAACAAGTCCATATTGAAGTAGAGAAGACCTTTAATTGACATTTCAACAAGTCCAGATTGAAGTAAAGAAGTCCTTTGATCGACATTTCAACAAGTCCAGGTTGAGGTAGAGAAGACCTTTGATCAACATTTCAACAACTCTAGATTGTGGTGGAGAAGGCCTTTGATCGACATTTCAACAACTCCAAATTGAGGTAGAGAAGACCTTTGATCAAGATTTCAACAAGTCCAGATTAAGGTAGAAAAGACCTTTGATCGACATTTCAACAAGTCCAGATTGAAGTAGAGAAGACCTTTGATCGACATATCAACAAGTCCAGATTGAGGTAGAGAAGACCTTTAATCAACATTTCAACAACTCCATATTGAGGTAGAGAAGACCTTTGATCAAGATTTCAACAAGTCCAGATTAAGGTAGAAAAGACCTTTGATCGACATTTCAACAAGTCCAAATTGAAGTAGAGAAGACCTTTGATCGACATTTCAGCAAGTCCAGATTGAAGGAAAGAAGACCTTTGATTGACATTTCAACAAGTCCAGATTGAGGTAGAGAAGACCTTTGATCAACATTTCAACAACTCTAGATTGTGGTAGAGAAGGCCTTTGATCAACATTTCAACAACTCCAGATTGAGGTAAAGAAGACCTATGATCAAGATTTCAACAAGTCCAGATTAAGGTAGAAAAGACCTTTGATCGCCTTTGATCGACATTTCAACAAGTCCAGATTGAAGTAGAGAAGACCTTTAATCGACATTTCAACAACAACAGATTAAGGTAGAGAAGACCATTGATTGACATTTCAACAAGTCCAGATTAAAGTAGAGAAGACCTTTGATCAAAATTTCAACAAGTCTAAATTGAAGTAAAGAAGACCTTTGATCGACATTTCAACAACAATAGATTTAGGTAGAAAAGACCTTTGATCGACATTTCAATAAGTCCAGATTGAAGTAGAGAAGACCTTTGACCGACATTTTAACAAGTCCAAATTAAGGTAGAGAAGCCCTTTGGTTGTAGACAGTTCTGATTTTAAGGTTGAGAAGACCTGTGATCGACATTTCAGCTCCAATTTCAAGGTTGAGAAGCCCTTTGGTTACCTTTCATCAAGATCAAGGTTCTGAAGCCTTTTGGTTGCAAATAACTCCATATTCAAGATCAGGATTGAAAAGCCTCTTGGTCACCCTACTTGTCAAGAATCATTTCTAGAGTCATCAACTACTAGCTAAGTCAAGTATTTTCATTTTTTTTTTTTTTTGTCAAAAGATAAGGCACTTGTTCTATGTTCCTAAGTTTTAGGTTCGAGGGCTAGGTAACCTTTGAAAATTCAACCTCAATTAAATCATGGTTGCTAAAATCAATGTTTTTGTTTTACATTGACATTCGCTTTCCAAGCTCTATCCATAAGGGGCATTCTATAGACACTCGATTTTTCACCCATAATTTAATCAAGGAGAATGACTTGAATGATTATTCATGTACCTCAAAAATCATGATTGTATTACATGCATTGATTTGTTCTTGCATCACATACATCAATTTGTTCTTGCATTACATGCATCAATTCATTCATAGCATATCATAAAATGATCTTGAGATTCTAACGGTTGAAATGGTATGTTCGATTTCCAAATTGGACCATTAGATCGAAAGATATCACACGATCAAGTTTGTACAATCAACATGCATTGTGTCTAGGTAGGGTCGACCACACATGATTAATTTAAATTAATTCTGATTGGTTAAACAATTAAAATTAATTAAATAATTATTTGATTGGTTGATAATTAGTATTTAAAATAGGATTGCATGCATAGGAATAAAAGCAATGATTAGATAACAATAAAATTGTGGATAATCTAAACTTTATCAAGATTTAGTTTAAGGTATTTATCTACAAGATAATTATTCCTGAAAAAACCTGAATTATCCAGAAAAGAGATAAGAATCATAGACTAAGGATGAAAACACGCCTAGGCACAAGGACCAAATAGAAAAAAAAAACCCTAAAAAAAGAGTCCAAAAAGCACTCTAACGCGAAAGAATGTTCGGTGTCCAAGAGCACCATTCAGCCCTTTTGGAGTGCCGAACGGCACTTTAAAAGTGCAGAATTGGCCCCTTTTGGGCTTTGGCCCAACTCCCTTCGGGTGACGATAAGGCACACCCTTTTCGACCTTTTTGCAGAAGGATGTATTCGGATTCGCATGCTAATTGTCTGTGCCTATTTTTTAGAGTCTTCTAGCCTCTATAAATAGAGACTGAATCTCATAATTTAGCACCCTTTTTCTGGACACTCTGAGAGGCATACATTTTGAGGCTCTCAAATTGCTGACATTTGCCGCTAAAATTAGAGTTTTTAGGTTTCAAAGATAATTGAATAAATTTCTTTGAACCCTAAAACAACCTCTTAAGAACAAGAAGTGCTCCATGCAAGAGGTTGTTTTCAATCACCCTATTCCTTTTCTTTATGTGTTTTTTATGTTGTTGAATGTTTTCCTTTATCCATGAGTTATTAATCATTGTTTTGTTAAAGCATGATCTTTTTCTTTTCTTTTTTAATTGTTATGATCTCTTTCTTAATTCCAAAAATCTGCATATGATCAATGCTTTTTCTTAAACAAACACGGATTTGCATCTTTCTTAGATGCAGATCTGAATTTTTCTTAATAAAAAACAAATCTGCATCTTTATTAGATGTAGATTTGAATTTTTCTTAAAATAAAAACATATCTGCATCTTTCTTAGATGTAGATCTGATTTTTTCTTAAAAAAAACAGACCTGCATCTTTCTTAGATGCAAATTTGAATTTTTCTTAATAAAAAATGGATCTGCATCTTTATTAGATGTAGATCTGAATTTTTCTTAAAATAAAAACAGATCTGCATCTTTCTTAGATGTAGATATGAATTTTTCTTAAACAAAAATGGATCTGCATCTTTCTTAGATGAAGATCTGAATTTTTCTTAAAACAAAAACGAATCTACATCATTCTTAGATGTAGATCTGAATTTTTTTCACAATAAAAAATGGATCTGCATCTTTCCTAGATGTAGATCTGAATTTTTCTCAAGCAAAAAATGGATCTGCATCTTCGTTAGATGCAAATATGAATTTTTCTCAAATCAAAAAATGGTTTGTATCTTTCTTAGATATAGATCTGATTTTGTTAACATATGCAGATTTTGAAACAAAGAAAAAGATTATGCATGAATGTGTTTATTATTGTTTGTTGTGTTTAAGTCCATGTTGCATAAATTTATCTTATGAATGAAATTCTCTTCTCAAAAAATCTTTTTCATATTTTTTTAAAATATAAAAACAGATCTGGTTTTATGTCATAAAAAAACCATCATTTTAGTTCTTAAAGGTGGATCTAATCTTTTATAAACCAGAACCCATTTTGTTTAAGTTCTTAAAAACATATATGATATTTTTCAAATCAAAAGACTTTGTTTTATGTAATAACAATAAATAAATAAATAACAGATCTAAATATTTATCTCCAAAAACCATTTTTTTTCTATATATTACAAAATAGATCTGGCACTTTTGACAAATCAAAATCAAAATTTTTTTTTCACTAAAACAAATTTGAATTTTTTTAAACAAAGAAGAGAATGATTTCATAAATAAATTTATGTGATTTAATTTTTGTTTAACATGTTCAACATATCATTCATGTTATGCATAAAGGGTACATAGGTCACAAGAGTCTAGAAGACCAGACTCTGTCTAGGTGGAATGGGTGCCTAACACCTTCCCATTCCGTAACCTAGCCTCCGAATTTAGGTCTTTGGATAAGTAGATTTAAGCCTTGTCTTTATTTTTATTTTGGGTAGAATGTAACTAGGACAAAAAGCCATGTAATTATTTGGTAAACTATAACTGGGACCCAAAGCTATGTAATTTTGAAAATCTTCAAACATGTATTTTTTTATTCAATCAATGAAGGGAATTATTCAGTCATGTATTTATATATTTAGTTTTTTTTTTTTTTTTTATAAAAAATAAGCGGCGACTCCACACCACTTATCTAAAAAGAGAAGTGCCCTAAAAAGTGCCAAAATCTCTTTTTTGAGAGGCACCCCTAATTTCGGCGGTCTCTCACAACTAGATGCATGCCATAAAGGTTGGTAAGGGAGTGGTTTAACCCTTATCCGGATGAGAGTATTAAGAGAGGTAAAAGACAAAACCAAAAAAATTTTGTTTGGGAATGAGGCGTGGTGCAACCAACGCAATGTAATGGTAGTGGCTAAGCAGCCGACAGACTAATGGGCAGTCTTGGAAGGACACCCATAATGGGCCAAAAGCGGTTAATGGGTAAAAATGGTAAACTTGTCACGACAGGTTGTATAAAAGGCCATAGGTGTGCACAGTGAAAAAGGAGAGGAAGAACGGCAAACAAAAAGAGAGAAAGATAGAAAGAAAAGAATGCAGAGTAAAAAAATAAATAAAAAAGGAAGGAAAAACATAGAAATCCCAAAAAAGAAAAGAAGAAACATGTGTGATAGGAGAAAAAGCATGCATCAATCGGCTACCCATTTCTCTCCCTCTCAATAGACCCATTCTCTAATAAACTAAGAACTCAAGATTAAGCCATCTAGGTCATTTTTCCAAAGTGTGTAACTTCTACGGCAAGATTTCCCTCTAAGGTTACCCACATTGGAGATTGGTTCCCTTTTTGGGCTTGTACCTATTGAAGAGCTAAGTCCATTCCTTTGGCGGATGAATTCTCTTTCTTTGCTTCGGTTGCTTAATGACTAACTAATTATCTAACTGTTATTTTATTTTTTTTGCGACCTTGCCATTCATAATCGTATTGCTATATCCTCTTTTATGGTGTTTTTCATGTATTATTGTTATTAGTAGAAATGTTTTAGTTATCTTGTTGCATCATACTTCCTGCTATAATATTTGTAACAGTTTTTCCTACTGTGGGCATGCGGTACGTTCATGGTTACTGCTAGGATGCGTTTGTATGGCAATGGCCCAACTTGCGCACAAGCTAGCCTAAGGTGTGTTTAAGTTAGGCCAGTCCTAACTCTCATACCTCAGAATCATGAGTCATGGTATAGTAGGGGAAATCAAGCCTAAAACACAAGGCCTACCACAATGGTGATATTAAATTCTTGTAGTAGAAGAATCCATTTAATCAACCTTGGCTTTGCATCCTTCTGCAAGGTCAGTGAAAACAACAACAGGAGAACCAAGAATATATGAATGGAATTTATCTAAGGCAAATACCACATCAAGTAACTCTTTTTCAATTGTAGAATAATTCATTTGGGCTTCATTCAAAGTCTTACTTGCATAATAAATTACATGAGATTTTTTATCCTTTCTTTGCCCTAACACAACTCCAATCGCATAATCGCTTGTATCACACATAATTTCAAAAGGTAAAGTACAATTTGGTAGTTGAATGATAGGTGCAGTGGTAAGCATGCCTTTTAGCTTATCAAAAGTTTCTTGGCAAGCTTGGGTCCATTCAAAGGGAGTGTCATTTGTTAGGAGGTTACTCATAGGTCTAGATATGAAACCAAAGTCTTTTATGAACCTCTTATGAAATCTAGCATGTCCTAGGATGTGTTTGTATGGGGATGGCTCAACTTACGCACAAGCTAGCCTAAGGTATGTTTAAGTTAGGCCAGTCCTAACTCTCATACCTCATAATTATGGGCTGTGGTATAGCAGGGGAAATCAAGCCCAAAACACAAAAAAGGCCCACCTCAATGGTGATATTAAATTCTTGTAGTAGAAGAATCCATCTAATTAACCTTGGCTTTGCATCCTTTTTTGAAAGAAGATGTTTTAAAACTATATGGTTAGTGAAAACAACAACAAGAGAGCCAAGAATATATGAATGACATTTATCTAAGGCAAATACCACAGCAAGTCACTCTTTTTTAGTTGTAGAATAATTCATTAGAGCTTCATTCAAAGTCTTACTTGCATAATAAATTACATGAGATTTTTTATCTTTTCTTTGCCCTAACACAGCTCCAATCGCATAATCGCTTGTATCACACATAATTTCAAAAGGTAAAGTACAATTTGGTAGTTGCATGATAGGTGCAGTGGTAAGCATGCCTTTTAGCTTATCAAAAGTTTCTTGGCAAGCTTGGGTCCATTCAAAGGGAGTGTCATTTGTTAGGAGGTTACTCATAGGTCTAGATATGAAACCAAAGTCTTTTATGAACCTCTTATGAAATCTAGCATGTCATAGGATGTGTTTGTATGGGGATGGCTCAACTTACGCACAAGCTAGCCTAAGGTGTGTTTAAGTTAGGTCAGTCCTAACTCTCATACCTCATAATCATGGGCTGTGGTATAGCAGGGGAAATCAAGCCCAAAACACAAAAAAGGCCCACCTCAATGGTGATATTAAATTCTTGTAGTAGAAGAATCCATCTAATTAACCTTGGCTTTGCATCCTTCTTTGAAAGAAGATGTTTTAAAACTATATGGTTAGTGAAAACAACAACAAGAGAGCCAAGAATATATGAATGACATTTATCTAAGGCAAATACCATAGCAAGTCACTCTTTTTTAGTTGTAGAATAATTCATTAGAGCTTCATTCAAAGTCTTACTTGCATAATAAATTACATGAGATTTTTTATCCATTCTTTGCCCTAACATAGCTTCAATTGCATAATCACTTGCATCACACATAATTTCAAAAGATAAAGTCCAATTTGGTGATTGCATGATAGGTGCAGTGGTAAGTATGCCTTTTAGCTTATCAAAAGTTTCTTGGCAAGCTTAGGTCCATTCAAAGGGAGTGTCATTTGTTAGGAGGTTACACATAGGTCTAGATATGAAACTAAAGTCTTTTATGAACCTCCTATGAAATCCAGCATGTCCTAGGAATGATCTCACATCTTTAACAATCTTAGGTGTAGGCAAATTATCAATCAAATCAATTTTTGCTTTATCCACCTCTATGCCTTTTGAAGAAACAATGTGGCCTAATGCAATCCCTTTTGTGACCATGAAATGGCACTTTTCCCAAGCTAATAGTAAATTCTTTTCTTCACACCTAGTTAAGACTTTTTGCAAATTAGAAAGGCATTCATTAAAAGAGTCACCAAAAACAGAAAAGTCATCCATGAAAACCTCTAAATAATGCTCTACCATGTCACTAAAAATACTTAGCATGCATCTTTGAAAAGTGGCAGGTGCAAGAAAATACATAAACCAAATGGCATTCTCCTAAAAGCAAAGGTACCAAAAGGACAAGAAAATGTGGTTTTCTCTTGATCTTTAAGTGCAATTTCAATTTGATAGTACCCAGAATACCCATCTAAAAAGTAATAGTACTCATGACCTACTACTCTCTCTAAAACTTGATCCAAGAAAGGTAAAGGGAAGTGATCTTTCCTAGTGATTGCATTCAATTTTCTATAATCAATACACATGTGCCAACTTGTGGTGACAGGAGTTGGAATTAACTCATTATTCTCTTTTTTTACCACAGTTATTCCAGATTTCTTAGGCACTGCTTGAGTAGGACTTACCCATTTACTATCTACGATGGGGTATATGATACCTACATCTAACAATTTAAGAACTTCAGTCCTAACTATCTCTTTCACTGTAGGGTTCAACCTATGTTGCATCTCCCTAGATGGCTTAGCATTGGTTTCTAAATAAATCCTATGAGTACAAACCAATGGGCTAATTCCTTTAATGTTAGCTATGTTCCATCCTATGGAACTCTTATGTTTTCTCAAAACATTTAATAACTTACCTTCTTGCAAAGAGTCAAGTTTAGAAGATATTACCACAGGAAAAGTCTCATCGGTTCCTAGGAAAGCATACTTAAGCTCAACAGGCAAGGGCTTCAACTACAATTTTGGTACTTACTCCCTAGATGGCAACAACTTTATCTCACGAGGTGGCAACTCCTCATATTTCAATTTCCAATTGCTTGCATCCAATTCCTGTGCAGATTCCAAAAGACAGTGAATGTAGACAATTTTAGAATTCTCATCAAAATTAAAATCACATGAATTGACTAGACAAGCTTCTAATGGATCTGAAAAACATGTTTTGTTGAATTGTTCTTGAACAAGTGTTTCAATTAAGTCAACTTCATGCAGATCCTCTTCATCCCTAGGTTGCTTACAAGTATTAAAAATATTAAGCTCAAGTTTCATATTCCCAAAAGATAATTTTAATACTCCACTTCTACAATTTATCAATGCATTAGGAGTTGCAAGAAATGGGTGTCCTAAAATCTCAAATATTTGAGAATTAGCATTAGAAATAGGATGCATGTCCAAAATAATAAAGTCAACAGGAAAATAAAATTTGTCCACTTGAACCAAAACATCCTCAACAACACCCTTTGGAATAATCACAGATCGATCGACAAGTCATAAAATTATGGAAGTGAGTTTTAACTCACCTAGACCTAATTGCTCATACATTGAATATGGCAAAAGATTCACACTTGCCCCAAGATCAAGCAAAGCTTTCTCTATTTTTGAATTACCAATCACACATGAAATAGTAGGACAACATGGATCTTTGAACTTAGGAGGTCTACTATTTTGAATGATTGCACTAACTTATTCAGTTAAAAATGTTGTCTTATGTACATTAAGCTTACGCTTAAAAGTACAAAAATCTGTTAAAAATTTAGCATATAATGGAATTTGCTTTGTGGCATCCAAAAGAGGAATGTTCACTTCAACTTGCTTTAGCACTTCAAATAAAATCTCCAAGTTTTCAAGGATAGCTTGGTTTTCCATGATCATATTTCCCATGCACATCTCCACCAATGTTCTTTTGTCATAGTGGTCATAGTAGTCAAGAGTTGTGTCTCTGAACCTTTTGATGTATTCCATAAGGTCTTCTCCTTTCTTCTGCTTGGTGCCTTACAAAGTTGCAAGCGTTACAGTTTCTTCCCTGTGAAAATATTTGCTATTGAAAACCTCCACCATGTCATCCCAGGTTGGGATGGATCCTGGCTTCAAGCTAGTATACCAGGCGTAGGCTCTGTCACATTGGGATTTTGAAAACTCCTGTAGGCATAGGTCCTCGTCTGTTGCGTAAGGGCCTAAGGTGTCTATGAACTTGCTCACATGTTCAATGACACTCCCCTTTCTGCCATTATATTATGAAAAAGTTCGCGGCTTGTATCTATCAGGATACGGCTTACTAAGTATCCTCAGGGGATACGGTGGCTTTCTTGAATAAAATCTTTCTTTTGGTGCCTTGGCCTTCTCTTGCTCTGGCAATGTTGCTATGTCAACCATTGTGATGAAGGTTGTTCCGTGTTCTATAGGCCACTGCCCACAGGGGTCTCTTCCTTTTCTTTAGCCTTATACGCATTCAGCTAATGGATCTCCTCCATCATCTATTGCTAGGAATGCTACACTGATTGCAACACTTCTATAAAAAGGTTGGTGTTGTCAATAGGATTTCTCTACTACTGTCATAGCTCAGCCCTCGCTTTGTTGGCACCTTCTTCTTGGTTGGGTTAGTGTGGAGTGGCTAGCCGTGATTCCACCTACGATAGTATTGCACTCATATTTTGTGTGGTTTTCGATCTTGGAGGTACAACTCGCGAGGGATTGTCTATGCTTCCCTAATTGTTTCCCAACTCTTTAATGGAGTTGCTAATTTAAATGTGGAGGCATTTTTGTGAATTTGGGCCTTTGCCATTCTAAGGCCTATGAATCTGGGGTAAGGGAGTTGGGACTAGCCTAGTTTGCGCTGCATCGTAGGCCAGCTTGTGCACGAGTTGGGCTCACCCAATATTAAGACAAGCCATGGAGAGCACTGTAGGCTGAATGCAAGGTATTGTTGTAGCTGGATGGCTGATATAGTAAAAATATACTATGGCAGAATATTATGGTAAAACACGTTTAATAGAGTTATAGTTGATAGCTAACGCTATTAGTAAAATAAGTAGCGTTACAGCATGTAAAGTTGTGATTTACAACTATTTTGTGTTGGCTTTAATTCTGTGCCAAATTTGATTGTAATTTTGTTCAATCTTATGTACCTTGTATTTTATGTGGGATTTCTTTGTAAAGGTTGTGTGTGAGAGAGAGTGTAAAGATTCAAGGCAAAACGAAGAGCAAAGAAGTTTTCGTTGGTAGCTCGCGAGAAGCCTTCCCGTGAAGTGAAGCATATGCTCAGCACATGACTGGAATGCGAAGAGTCATGACAGATGGTGACAGCTGGTTTTCGTGAGTGTCTCGCGGGTAAGGCCTTCCCACGAGATACCCACGAAACATTCTATTTTGCCAATTTGTTATATCTGTTACACCCTGTTACTACCCACACTATATATACCCATATTACCCACAGATGTTGAGGAGTGATTTTCAGAGAGAAAACCCTAGCCACAACCTTTAAGAGTTAGAGATTGTTATACCCATCATCCTCTATACAATCCATTGTGGTTTCCTCAACTCCTACCTCTCCATTTCCAAATCCTTGGGAGATTGATAGCCCTAACACTTACCACACCTATTCTGAGTGTAAAGTGAGGTTTTGGTGCTGCTAGGAAGCATTGGAAGAAGCCATATGTTTGGTGGATGCAATCGGGCTGAATTATGTAATTCGAAGAGCTAGAGAAGACAGGGCTTGGCGAAGTCAGTTGGTAGCAGGAGCTTAGAGGGCTTGAGTACATAGGTTAGACTAGGCTTGGAGGGTCTTATGTTATTCATGTACTCCAACTTATTCGCTAGTGGATTGATTTCCCGCTTGGAGGGCGGCGGAGAGGTTTTTCGCCGAGTTCTTCGATTTCCTCTTCGATAACACATCGACGTGTTTTCTTGTGTTTACATTCTTCTTCCCTACTCTTTTAGCTTATATTTTACTGTTATGTTTTGATGAATATGGCTTAGAGTAGTTATTTTGTTTATTCGCTTGCATTTACTCTATTCCTCACTTAATTTAAGTAAGAGTAAAATCAACCGAGCTATAATATTTAATTTGGGGGTCTAAACAGCCTTTGTGTTTTCACACATTTTTAAGCTTTCAATTAGTATCAAAGCGGGTACACTTGCTGTGGTTTTATTACCTAAGTGTGATCCTAGACCCTATTTGAGATGGACCGATCTTAATCACTCAATGCTCCTCCATACTTTGATGGGAGAAATTATTCTGTTTGGAAAGTCTGTATAAGGGCATTTCTATGTTCTATTGATGATAGTGTTTGGGACACTGTTGAGATAAGATGGACTAGGCCGGAGGCCGCCAAATCCACATGGGATAAGGCAACTCTTGTAGCAGCTAATGTTAATAGCAAGGCTTTAAATGCTATTTTCTGTGGCCTTTCCCCTGATGAATTTCACAAGATCTCTCATGTCACAATTGCTAAGGAGGTGTGGCAAATCTTGGAGATGACCTATGAAGGCACCAAAATGGTAAAGGACACCAAGTTGCAAATGTTTACTACACACTTCGAGAAGCTGAAGATGAGTGAAGACAAGTCATTTGACTAATTTTATGGGAAGCTAAATGAAGTGGTGATTGGGAAATTCAACTTGGGAGAAAAGACAGAGGACTCCAAGATTATGAGGAAGATTCTACGCTCATTGCCAGAGAGAATCCATGCAAAGGTCACTGCCATTGAAGAGAGCAAAGACCTTAATGAGATTAAAATTCAAGAACTCATCGGTTCTCTTCAAACTTATGAGCTATCCCTACCATCGCAAAGGAAGAGCAAATCTCTTGCTTTCAAGATAGTCAATGAGAGATTGGAAGCTCAAGAATCCTCGGATGAGGATGAGGTTAAAATGGATGTGGCGTACCCTGCCAAGAACTTCTATAAGTTCTTGAAGTTTAAGAGAGATGGAAAGTCTTTTGAGAAGGGTAAATTCTCAAAGTTCAAAAAGGACAAGAAAGACTTCAAGAAGAAGGATTCAAGAGATTCTTCACTGTCTGAAATGGTCACGTGTGTTGAGTGCAAAGGGCATGGACATGTGAAGAAAGAATGCCCCACCTATTTAAAGGCAAAGGGTAAAGTCTTTGCAACTACCCTTAGTGACTCAAATGGTTCACACTTTGATTCTGAAGAAAGCTGTGACAGAGAAGGAAATTACTCCGCATTCATGACCATTGCACCCATGGACTCATCGAAAGATTTGAGCCTTCTAGTGGAAGAACTTGGTGAGCACACCGAAGTAGAGTCTTTGGGAATTGGGGAAGAATCATATGAAGAATATGAAGGAACCAAGGAATTGCAAGAGTCGTATAATTCTTTTCTTGAAAAAATCAGAGAGTATGCTAGAGTGGCTAAAGCAGCCATCAGAAAAATGAAGAAAGCTGAACAAGAATACAAAAGCATACTTGTATGGTACAAGGAAGCAGTGTGAAGTTGAGGCGCTAAATGGAGAACTAACCGAGGCCTACTCCAAGATCAAGTTTCTTGAGCTTGAGGTGATTCAAGCCAATGCCAAAGTGGAGCGTGTTGCCTCCAAGAAACTTAACGAAGTGCTTGCACATCAAAAGCCTTTTTTTTTTTTACAAAAGTGGCTTGGGATATTTCAGATAGAGTAGTTCATATGCCAATGTGTCCAAGGAGATGAAATTTGTTAAAGCTAAGGAACCAATGGTAGCAACTCCAAGTGTTGAGAATGTAAAAGTGGAGAAGAAGCCAAATGGAACTGCTCAAATGGTTTTAACAAAACCCCAAAATCCATTTATGGCCAAACCCAAGGCTAAAGGGAAGTCTCTCCCAAAGTCTCAAAGATGTCCTCAAGTTCAACACTTTTGCCACCATTGTGGAGTTCAGGGACACACAAGACCTGACTGTTATAAACTTCACGCACTGAAGAAAGCGGATTCTTAAAGGCTAAGAGGACAAGAAAAAGGGAATTGGAATGCCAAGCAATCAAAAGAGCAAGAAGCTGATTCCAGTTTTGGTGATGTGATAAAAATAATAGATACCATCACTGCCCGTTTGGCAATCTTCAGCCAAAGGTTTGAGAATCATAGCTCTAGTACCCAATCCTTTAAGGATATCACCCCAAACACATGTGCCATGTGGGTGAAGAAGGGTACACATGCATAAGCATTTGACCATGTCCATGCATCAATTCTTCCTATATGTTGTGACTTTGAATTGGTTGTTTGCTTATGTGATAGGCCACAAATTGAATGACCCCTTGTGATTAAACCAATTAATTAATTAGCCAAGTTATTAATTAATCAATTTATCATGCAATTGCGTGGCAGCACAAACAAATCACCGAATAACTGACACAGTGATTTGTTCACGAATGGGGAAAACCCTAACGGCAAAAACCCCACCGAGTGATTTTCAGGTCACCACTCCCGAAACTCCACTATTATCAAATCAAGCAGTTACAAGTAAAGGAATCCCAAGTACCTTACCAACCTACAGTTGAACCCTTACCCCAATACCCAATTGGACTTGATCTGTAGTGATAGTTCCCACCTTTGATGCACGGCTCCCAAGTACGTGACTAACCAATTTGATGCGTGGATCCCAGTACGTGGCTTACTTCTTTGCACGAATCCCAGTACATGACTAACTCCACAGCAACCCTTTGATTGTTGTAGTTGATTTGCAGCAGCTTCACATAGAAACACCAATAAGATCTTCAATGTTGGTGCAAGAGACTTTGCTTGGTTACAAAAACCCAAAGGCGTACAAGAAACGCAGCAAGAACTCTTTCTTCTGTAGTAGGAGGCTAGGGTTTCAAAAAGAAAACCTCATGAAGCTCTCTAGGGTTAGGTTTTTCTTTTTCCAACTCCTTTAAATAGGAGTTTAATAGGCTCCCCTATTCCAATTAGGTTTACACAAACCTTGGGCTTTCCTAGTCCAATAAGGATTATACAAACCCATAAACAAATAGCCTTTTAGAATAAAACATTGCTGGATATAATCTGAAAATCCGTAAGCTCGATCAATCGAGGAATCTATCGAGCTTTAATGAATCTCGACAGATCGGGATTCTATCGAGAAGGTATCGAGATCTGCAAATTTGCACTTTTCTTGAACAGTTCTTGAGTAGTCTTCATGTCTTCAATTTAACCACTTGTAATGATCATCTTGAACCTACTTAGATTTACCCAAATACAAGTAAAGTGCATTTTGTCAAAGGATATGCCAATTACATAAAAATATGTCCTTAACATTATGTTTTATGTTCTAGCATGTTTCTTTTCATGTTTGTTTGTACTTGTTGTTTTTGTTGATCTTACTTTACATGTTCTGTTTTTGAGTGCGTTGAAAAATTCAAAAACCCATAAAAATTTGAAAAATCTCTAAAAGGTTTGATCGCTTATGTTGTGTATATCACATGTGAGTTTGGCATAGTACCTTCATATTAATGGCGTAGTACATTTATGAGCTTAGCTTGTTTTGTATGCACATCTATCCTTGTGGGAAAAATCTTGAAATCTATGTGTGATTGTTGTAAATCAATCTTCAAGTTTGTCATGAACGATTGGTTAGTAGTCTTGATGGTATTGATACATGCATAAACTTGTGCCTATATATCTTCCCACACTTTTTATGTTTTTGCTTAAAGAGCTCAACAAATGTAAATCTCAAAATAAAAAGAGATAATGAGCTGCAAAAGCCATCGCGTATACTAGTATTTGACTAGGAAAAAGGGAAAGCGACTTGTATTGAAATGTATGGTCCCCAAAAAGCCAAAGGCTTATGCTCAAAATTGAAATGTCATAATTTTCAAACACCGATCACAAAATGAGATGTATTGTTCAAAAATGATCAAATGTTATGAATTGTAAAGAAGCCAAATGAAAAGCTTCAAAGACTTGTAATCATTTTCTTGTGGGAGGTCATATATGTTCATTTCTATAATTGAGATAGACCACTTGATTTAGTACCAGTTGTGAATGACTTGATTGAATTGATCATTGAAGCTTCACTTTGGACTAAGGACCATTCCACATTTGATACTCACACACAACACATAAGACTTTTGTTCAATGAATGCTTATTTCATTTGTGTGATCATACATGATCAAATGTGATGTGTATGCTCAAATGCTTGTCGATCAAACCCAAAAATATTTTTTAGTATTTTATATGTTTTTGAAAGTGTTTTTATGCTTTCGTGTTTTAAGTTTTTGTTCAAAATGCACTTTTCATATTTTTTATCAAAAACTTATTCAGAGGCATTTTCACGAGAAGCTCGCGACGGAGCGATGGCAGTGGAGTGAGAGGGAATGAGAGTGAGAGTGAGAGTGAGAGGGAATGAGAGTGAGAGTGAGAGTGAGAGGGAATGAGACTAAGAGGGCATGAGACTAAGAGTGAGAAAGAAGGGAATGTGATTGAGAGTGAGAGGGAATGTGACACTATAAGTGATGTGTTTTGAAATTCAGTTTTTGAGTGCGATCTACACGTGCCGAAGGAAATCAAGTTCAAAAGACTGGTTTTCCATTTAACTTAAATCGAGTCCAATGGACTCGATTTCCTTTAAACCAAAACAAGTCCAATGAACTCGATTTCTGGGCCTATGTGGACACTTTGTCCACATCAGTTGCTGGCAAAATGGGAAAATCGAGTACAATATACTTGATTTATAACCCCAAAATCGACACCTTTGATCTCAATTTATTAGATAACAAATTAGTTTCAAACCTTGGCTAACTAATAAAATAGTTTAGATTTTATAGTTAATTAAAAAAAAAATCCCAAATACACATTACAAAACCCGATACTTCTTTAAAACCAAAATCTAAAAAAATCTCTCTTCCCTTCTCACACACTAACATATCCTTCCCCTAAACCTAAAACTCACCCTTTGCTTCCTCCAAAATCAAAACCCAAAACTCAGGTTCTCCCACCGTCACTGCCGCCACCACAGATTACCGCCACCACGGATCGCCAAATCTCACACAACCACCGTCACTCCAATCCTATTCAAATCCTTATACAACCATTGTCTCTCTCTAAGTCTCTTGCAACTTTCAATGTTAGATAAGTAACAATTTGAAGTTAGAGTTCCAAATTTCATCAAAGTAAAGATTCTAATTTGTTTATAAATTGTCTAAGATCAAGGTTTGCTATCAACTACGGATTTAAATGATGTTGGCTTCATTGAACCTAGGGAAACCCTATAGAAGACCAAATTCTACATGGGCTTCGTCTCTTGGCATTTTAAAGAATGGTTAGTGATGTTTTTATTTTAATTTTAGGTTTTTCCCCTTACATATTCTCTTTATTTGGAGTAAATTTGTGGTTTTTTTAAAGAGCCTTACATTATTTTTGTTCATTGAGAGCCTTAAAAGGGACAGAGAGAGTCAGAGAGGGAAAGAAAATCTGAGGGACTTTATAATCAGTAGAACTTCTCTGAAAACATTATCAGTAAGTTTTAAATTTTGTTCTATTGTTTTTGGCTGTTAAGTATGATTTAGGGTTACATTTAGGAGTGTTTCTCTTTCAGTCTCTTTGTTTGTCTCTTTACAGTTACTATGCTCTGTGTGTGTCTATTTCTATGACTAATGTTTCGTTTGCTTTCTATACATATAAAAGATGTTTATTTTTATATAGACGGTGAACCTGCATCTTTTATTGAGTCATAAAGTTTAGTGTTTGTCTTATACACTTGGCACAAATCTGGGTGTCAGTAGCAATTAATTATTGCCCACTTATGGGTTAGATTTGGTTTTAATTAAGGTTTTGATTTATAATTAGTTTCTAGAAGGTTTTTCTGTTACTTCTTCTTCGTTTACTACATTTCTAAAGGGGCTGTTTATTCAGTTTGAAAGAAATTGTTTTCTATTTTGGTTGTTTAATTGTTTTGATAATTATTATTATTTTTTTTTTTTTGGTGTTCTTAGGTACCCAAAACAATTCAATTAGACTATTATTGGGTTAGCCTCGAAATCAAGCTCATGATTTGAGTTTTTCACAAAGATAGTGCTTAGTGATGGCGGTACAAACTGAGCTGAAACGTAACAAATTTGATTGTGCCTCTTATTGCAACTATTGTTGCTCCTGGTGAGTAAGAGTCTAAGTCTAAATTTCCAAATGTTTGATTTTTTTTTTCCACGAAGTTATGATATTTTTCATCATTTTTTATAATGACAATTATTTAATTTAAAAGAGATTGCATTAAACGACATCATTAGGTTATGAATGTTCAATATGTGTATAAAACACTCTTGAACGTTTAGACCCCAAATTACAAATTACCAATTCAAGCTTATTATCAAACAATAAATGTGCGGAACATGAACATAAGCTAAAGCAGAATTGATAAACAATCTAAACCATAAATAATCACAACCACAATAGTAATTAAATGGCAAAGATAAATGGAAGAGAGATGCAAACACAAGGACAACACTTGATGTGTTATCGAAGAGGAAACTGAAGCCCTCGGTGTAAAACCTCTCCGCTGCCCTCCAAGTGATCAATAATCCACTAGAAAATGTAGTTGGGATACATGAATAATAATAGACCCTCCAAGCCTAATCTACCCAGTGTACCTAAGCCCTCCAATCTTCTTGCTCCAACAAGGTTACGCCAAACCTTTGTCTTTTCTAGTTTACTGGATTCCATTATAGCCCATAGCATCAACTAATATGAATTGGTCCCTTCCTAACTGCTTCCCAAAGCACCAAAAAGCCTTCTCACAGATGTGGGTATGGTGAGAAAAGGATTTGGCCAAGAACCTCTTAAGGATGTAACAATGGAGAGGGTGAGAGTAGAGGAATTTGAAGAGTCTCTTATGTAAAGATTGTGGATGAATCAATCTTGTTTTTCTCTAGGGTTTCTCTCTCAAAATTCTCTCTGGAAGCTCTCTACATTTCATGGGTATAAGGGTCTATATATAGTGGTGTGTGTTTGGAATGCGAAGAGTCAGTTTTTCCAAAACAAAGTTGGCTGGAGGCTTGGCCTCGCGACTTGACTGAGTCACGAGTTCAAGCCGTGAGGTAACTGAATGGCTAGTCTGGACTTTTTGTCCTGTAGTGCAACAGCTGGCATGAAGCTTCAGCTTCTCCACATGCTTGGCACGTGACCATCTTCTGGCAGCTTGCCAGTCACGAGCCACCCGCGAGTTCCAGTCGCGAATCCCTGCTTCTTTGCACAATCTTGAACATTTCTTCACACTCTCTCACACACTACCCTTACATGATTCCCACCTAAATACAGGGTTTCTAAATGCTGAATTACAAGCAAATTTGGCATGGAATAAAGCCAACAAAATGGCTGATTAAATTCAACCTTACAGGTTTTTTTTTTTTTTTTTTTTTAAAAGGTGTAGGAGTTGTGGAAAAAGTAGGGGTAAAGGTCGAGATGAAAGAGTATGAGTATGAGCAATTATTTAAAATCCTTGAAATGTTTGGAAACAACATTGCATTTGCCTACAAGCATTATATCTTTCTTTTCTTTTTTGTTTTTTTTTTTTTAAATATTAACATAAATTTGTTGATGTTGGGACTAAAGGATATTAGAGCTAGAGCAGTCAGACACCAAGCTATAAGCCTATTACTACCCTAAAATGCTTACAGTCCATTGTAGTCACAGGTGTGCACAAGAAGATTTGTAATGGTGGAAGGCACTTGGAATTATGATGAAAGTAAAGAATTGCAGAATTGAGAGGACAAGATAACAATGGTATGGATGCAGCAAGTACTGACTCATTCGAATGTGAACAACGCAACTCCTATTTAAAAATAAAAGAAAAGAAAAGAAAAGAAAATTATGTTTTCTCACTACATTGTTAACATCAAAAGCCGAGCAACAAAGTTTTGTTTTGCTATATTTGTAGTTCTATCAATAATAAGTTGTGCAATGTGATATTGGCATCACTATTTTTACTTTTTTTTGTACCCTTGCAACTTCTTGAAACATATAAATATATATGCATTATTTAATCACACATCCCTACATTGTGCAATACTTGAATGGATTTTTTAGAAGTTTTCTACTTTTTTTTGTTATTGGCCAGAATTTGTGACTTTTTAAAAATAAATGGCAAATATAGTAGGCACCCCCAAGGTTTTTTCCGTTTTAACTCACACCCTTTTAATTTTCATTATTAAATACCCATCTTTTTACATATTATATTCAAAATAAGTTAAAACAGAGTATGGAATATGAAAACTGAAACTAATAAAATCTTACTTGAAAATACTTCTGTCTTTGATTAAACTGAAAACTGTCTTTGATGCAAGCTTTGAAAATAAACACTGTCTGAAGAGTTACAAGATTACAAAGTAAAACTGTCTTTGATACTAAAGGGTTACAAGGTTCTGTCTGAGAGAAGGGTTACAAAAGGGGAATAGTACAAAAGTCTTTCTGAGAGAAAAGGAGAAAACTATCTTGGACTTTAGTCTGAGAACTGGAAATTGGACCTCAAAGTTGGACCTCTAAACTGGACCTTAATTCTGGACCTTTCTTCTGTCTTCAGAGCCTGCCTTTTTATAGATGAAATAAACCATGGTAAGTCTTCAAAAGTAACCTGGGTTGAATAAAGTGAACTCAAGTTAATCTGTCGGTAGGATCTTGCAGAATCTTGAACAGTAAAAGTAAATCCTGTAGAATCTTGAATAGTAAAAGTTTTACTATTCATGAATAGTAGTCTGTCTGGGAATCTGTCAGTTCGCATGCTTGTGAACAGTAATGACTTAACATCTGTCCTATCTGTCTTTGGGTAGACTATTGGTTTTGTTTGGGAGTTATTCCCTCATGCTAATGAATAATGATCTGCCGTAGTTGCCTGTCGTTTCTGTATCTGTCTGTCATTTTGTCTGATGGTAGTAGCTATTTTGTCATTATGTCTGTACTAGTTTTTAGATTACCACATGAATACATTGTGATTACTGACCTTGTATTCTGAAGGGATATTGCCTCTATTGAGACGCCTTCATGCTTTGACTGAAATCTTATTAAAGATTTCTATTTTGGCAAGATTTGGTCTGAGAGTTTAGCCTTAGAATGGCTATATTGCTTGCCAGGCAATTGACCGTTAATTTTAAAATTAACTAATTAATATATTTGGACAATATGTGGCAATATGATTAGAGCAAATAGTACGAGGGAGGGGACAAGAAATAAAACTCATGATTCTATAGTACAAGGGAACAAAATAAAAGAGATGCTGGGAAGGTAAAGTCATAAAAGGTCATGGAAGGATACGTAAGGAGCTAGATACAAAAGGAGAAGGAGGACTAATCAATAATTGTAGGAAAATAGTAGGAAAAGTAGGAAAACAATAATCTTTTGAACGGTTTAGACCCCTAAAACTATAACCAGATTGCGTAGCCTAGATTAATTAGCCAAGTTGTTACTTAGTCAAATTATGCAATTCTAGGTTAAAACAATCACAAAATCATATCATGCATATAAACATATAAAGCAGCGGAAAATAAATAACACAGTGATATGATCACCCAGGAAAACCAAACCGGTAAAAAACCTGGGGAGGATTTTACCCACCGATCCTCAAGGCAAAACGGAATCCACTAAGAAAGAATTGAAGTTCTTACAAAAGGACTTACAAGCTCCCCGCTTGACTTCCTAATGCTACCCACCAGTAGTAACTTCCTGACACGACCACTCGCAGGCTCCGAGACCACGGACTACTTCTTTCTTTGAATCCCTTCAATCAGCTACAAGCTCCTCACTTGTTTATCTTTAAGCTTCAAAGGCAGCAACCAAGTTGATCATCAAGATGTTGAAGTGATCTCAATCTTGAAAACCCTAAGCTTTGTGTAAAGGAAAGCTCCTCTAGATCTCACAAGAGATTTACACAAAACCGCAATGTATGAGCAACAATACAACTTGTGCAACTCTGAAAAACGTAGCTAGGGTTTGCCTTATGTACCTAGGGCAAAAACATAAAACCCTAAACGTTTAAAGAGTTAGGGCTGAGTTGGAATTCTGCAGAAAAACGCATCTGGGCCGACTTTCGATCGATCAAGTCTAACCTTCGATCGATCGAGCCAGGCCGAGAAGCCCCAATGCTTTTGTAGTCACTCGATTCCAACTTTACAATATTTAACCAACTTTGAGCAAACTTAAACAAGACTAAATACATTGTTTTGATCATGGTTTGCCAACATTACAAATTAGAGTTCTAAATACATAAAATCCTAAGACCTTAGAACCTAACAAACTCCCCCTTTGGCAATCCGTGACAAAACACACAATAAAAGCTCAAAGTTTACAAGTAAATAGCCCTTTACATAATAATGCTCATAAACAAAAGTTCAACCTAACTACTATCCATCGGTTGCAAGTGTAGACAGTAGCTTTGTCGAATCAACCTGTATATTCCTGAAATACTCAACAAACACATAAACGCATGTGTGGCAGCAAATAGTATATAAACGGGTATAATATTCTTGTAAGATTCACACAACACAAAATAAAGAAATATATCAATGAAGCAACTCATAAATATAAATCAATAAGCAGTGAATCATAAAGACAACAAGAATCAAAAGAAACATGTATATCAATATATCAATCAATGTTACTCCCCCTAACATGAACATCCCAAAAATGATATACAAAGTGAAGCACCTAGATACAATCTAAATAAACTCCACAAAAATATCCCATGCTAACAAAAAAATATCTCCCCCTAACACAAAAATCTCCTCTACAAGTCAAAAACTCTACTCCCCCTTTTTGAAGGAGGTGGTGAGGAAGAACGAAGATGCGCCAAATCCGCTCGCAGAGCACGAATCTCGTCGAACAGATCCACCAAAAGCTGACCATGAGCCGCTTGAACGGTCATGACAGTCTCCAGAGTACGACGAACATCAAAGTCAGCCGCAGGAGGTGGAGGAACAGCAGCAGCACCTACAGGATCTGGAACAGCCTCACCATCAGGACCTGTAGAAGAAGAAGGAGGAGCGCTACTAGAGGGATCAGACCTAGGGTGTTTAGAACCAACTCGAAGATGAGCGGCCCTCTGTCTAAGGAAAGACGCACCAATAGGACCGGTAACATGAATAGGCTCAGAAGCAGGGAAGTCCTCTAAACCTAGATAAAGTAAAATCCTATGAATGAAAATAGGATGAACAAGGGCATGAGAAGTAGATGAACTCCTATAAACTTCGTTCAAAGAACGAAGAAAAAGATGGGGAAAACTAATAGGAGCATCTGTAACAAGAGCATATAGAAAAACACACCTCTCAAGAGGAATGGTGTGCAGATGAGAAATGGGCCAGAGTGAATGACAGGCTATCCTAAAGAATAGATAGGTAGTCTCAGGAAGCTCAGCGGTGGTGATCCGAGGATCAGAACCCCACTGGATAGAAGATCCAGTGATGTAAGACATGACATCACTCAGCTCAGGTGACTCATCATAGGGATAGACAGGATCCCTAACCAACGGTACCTCTAGAGCATCAGCCACTACCTGAGGAGTAATGGTGTACTCTACACCTCGTATCCAACTCCTAACAAGAGTGTTGGAATCATAGATGTGGACAGAGAGGTTCGAGAAGAACTCTCTAATCAAGAGAACCGGAGGTGGAGGGTCAGACAAAGCTAACAAAGGTAACCAACCCCTACGCTCAAAATTTGCCCTAATGGCAGGATCAACCTCATCTAAAAGAACAGAACGCTCAGCCCAAATCTTTCTCTTAAGGTTTAAAGTCTCAAAGATCTCTTGGTTTTTCTCTCTGGGGAACCGCTCACTATCAAAAGGCGGAGGGGAAGGAGTAGGAGTGGGAAGAGTCCTACGAGCTCTAGTCTTCCTAGGCATGGTGCTAAGGAACAGGATAGAGACACAAGTGAAAACCAAAAAAGAACAGAAAATAAAACCAAGGGCAGACTGCAAGTTAGCACAAAAAAAATATAGAATAAAAATCTATATGATGCATGAATCATTAATAATGTTATGATGCATGAACTAATGCAGTAACCAGGATCAAATGAAGTTCAATTTTCACAAAATTGGCTTGAACATAGAGTTTCTTAATAAAAACCCTAAAAAATTGAGAACCACTTGAAAATTTTTGCATCAAATTGATGAATCAATCATTATACACTATTGGAAACAGTTTATAATAACCAATTACATCAATTACACAAGCCAATTTCATCAATTAATCCCAATTTTACAAAAAGCCCCAATTCGGATCAATTATAAACCCTAGAAATTTAAGTTTTGCACAAAACACAAAATTGATCAAATTAATCAATCAAGAACAAGTCTATAGGGTGTCCCCAACAAAACCCATTGATCAATTTCACATGATTAGGTCCGAATCATCAAAAAATTCCAAAAAGAAAAGTCTGAAAATCACCTTCTAAAATGCATGAAAAATGCATGAAATCATGAAAATTAATTGAAAAGGAAGGGTAAAAAGGACATACCGGCTTGAGGAGAGAGAGATTATGCAAAAAGTTCGGAAGAAAACGACAAAAACTTGAAGAATTGGTCTTGCCTCGTCGGAGAGAGAAAAAGAAAAGTTTTTGAAAAATTTTGATACTTTGAAAAAGTCAGATTTCCCTTTTTAAAAAGCTTCTTCACGATGTTCGATCGATCGAAAATTGCATTCGATCGATCGAATGTGACAGTCGTTTTAGCACTTTCTGAGGCACTTTTTCGATCGATCGAAAATCAGGTTGGATCGATCGAAATGGGCAGAGGCACACTGAAATTTTGGGAAAAACACAGTTTTGAAAAATTGCAAACCCAATTTTGAAACAACTCCTCAAAGCATTTGAACAATGAATATAAAATGCATGAGTATGAGATGGAATGCTTTTTCAAAAACCCAAAATTTTAAACCCAATTCTCTCAAACACAAGTTTCAATCATTCTTCCATTTAATTTTCTCAAGCAACAAATATGTTGTGCACAAATCTCAAGATATTTTTCAAACTTGGTTGGTCAGACCAAGAACACACACACTAGCATGTACAGTGTTTAACAAAGAGTAACCTGTGTAGTGTGTGAAACTAGCAAAGACTTGAGATACATGTGAGATGATATGTGAATGGCAATCAAGCACAAAGTCTACACAATTCATCACATAGAATTAAAAGAGACTATCACCTAAAGAGTTACATCCTATAACTCTCACATCTCCTAGATCAAAAGCTTGCAATCATGTAAGTTTCTTGCATTTTTGCCTCTTATTTATGTGAAATGGCATTCAGCCTAATAGTACACACCGGTTTTAATTAAGTGAATTGGCATCAAGCCTAATAGTACACACCAGTTTTAATTTAATTTAATTTGATGCTACACCTTATGTTCTTTTTGTGCATGTGCTACACTTTCTCGAGCACTAAATCTTATGATATGCACTAAGGTGTTCATGATTGGCTAGTGAACAGTGGTGAGATGGTTATTTATGCCTTTCTCAAAAGGATCAAGTCCAACAGTCAAAAACTAGTGACTTCATGATTAAGGCAAAGTGATTAAGAACCACACACATCTTTCCCACACAACATGCACTACAAAGTTTCAACTAGTTAAGTGCAACAAATAAGCTCATCAAAGTTAAACAAGGTACACAAGACATGACATGTGTAAAAAGAATTACCAACCTTGTTTTCAAAAATCAAGAAAAATAGTGTTCAACACAGATTTTGCTTTCTCCTTTTTTTTTTTTTAAAAGAGAAAACAAATAAATCCTAGAATGAAATGCATGTATGTAATGCAATGCAAGTCCTAGAACAAAAGAAAAACACAAAAACCAAATAACAATGGTCACAATAGAATAGAGCAATGAAGCACAAGGACCATGTCAGAAAGACTCAATTAGTTCGAGTCTTTTGCATCCAAAACTTTTTAGATGCACCTCGAGCATTGGAGTTCTTATTCACATTAGAGTGATTCCCAACTCCCGAATTGGAATAAAGGTTTAACGCCTTTACCAATTCACCAATTAGTGCCATTGGATCTTGTGCTTGAGGCATAGGCACTTTTGGTCTTTTTGCTCTCTTATCAGCTTGAAGCTTGTAACAGTTAGGACGAATATGTCCAGACTTACCACAATAATGACAAACCCAAGCAGGTTTACCATGTATCTTGTCCTTCGGTTTGGTAGGCTCTTTAGGTTTGGATTCTCTTAAGTCTACCTTAATCTTCTTAGGTGGTGAAACTTCTACAGGTTTAACAACCTCACTCACAGGGGGTTTTATAGTTTCACTCACAGCCTCACTCACAAGAGGTTCAGAAGAAGAAGAAGAAGGAACGAAGACAGTGGAATGGGGTCCAGAATCAAAGATGCTTTCAACATACCCTAACCCAGCTTTATCAGAAGGATACTTTTGAATATTCAACATGTGATCAAGTTTAGAACTAGCAGATCTAGTAACAGATAAATCATGTTCCAAAGTTCTAACTTTATCAAGCAACAGCATGTTTTCAGATTTAACATTATTCAAAAGATCATTAGCATCAAACAATTTCACAAGCAAATTTTTCTTTTCAAGCTCAAGAGCATCAATTTTCTTCAGGCCTAAATCAACTTTCATAGCATCCTTTGCAGCAATTTTGCAAAGTTTGTTATAGGCCTCTTGAAGATCTGCATCTTCAGAGAGTTCCCCATCAGCAGGGTTCTCCTCAGCAGATATGCTTTCATCTACTGTACCAGTAGCAGTGAAAGCAATGAAGTTTCCATCCTCGTCACAACCGGACTCATCATCAGAAACCTCATCATCACTAAGGGTTACAGCCATAGCTTTACCCTTATTCCTCAAGAAAGTAGGACATTCAGATTTCACATGACCATACCCTTGACAACCATAACACTGAGGACCCAAAGAGTTATTAGAAGATTGACCTACTTGTTCTCTAGGTTTTTCAAAATTGTTAACTTTAGTGGGATCATTCTTCCTAAAGTTTCTAGGTTCAGCAGTGTTGGTGTTCCTTGCCTTTCTATTAGTGTTTCTGAGAAAATTCCTAAAATTCTTGGCAAGGTAAGCTATCTCCGTGGGAGAGAGCTCATCATCAAATCCACCAGCTTCAACATCATCAACAGACTTCAGTGCCATTGATTTGGATTTGACAGTCTTGGGTAAGTCAGACTCATAGGACTGAAGAGATCCTACAAGCTCATCCACAGGAATGGAGTCAACATCCTTACTTTCAGTAATGGCTGTTACTTTGGGTCTAAAGTCTTCAGTCAAAGATCTAAGAATCTTCCTAACAACTTTAGGTTGATCATAGACTTCACCCAAGTTATAAGCAGAATTAACAATATCATTTAGTTTTGCATAAAACTCATCAAAGGTTTCATCATCAGACATTCTAATGTTTTCAAACCTAGAAGTTAATTGCTGCAGTTTGTTAATTTTAACAGCCTTTGTGCCTTCATGCACAGTTTGGAGGATTTTCCAGGCAGTATGAGCAACCTCAACATTAGAGATCCTCTTAAATTCCTCCATTGAAACAGCATTGAAGATGGCGTTCATAGCTTTGCTATTGAAGCCTGCTGCTTCTTTCTCAGAAGTTTGCCACTCACTCACAGGAGTAGTGGGCTTCTCCCATCCGTATTCAACAGAATTCCACACCCTCTCATCTATGGATTTCAGGAATGCTTTCATCCTTACTTTCCAGTAAGCATAATTGTTCCCATCAAAGTGAGGAGGAACAAACAGAGAGTGTCCATGCTCCATGACAACTGGGGTCAAGGATCAGCTCAGAGATAAAGATCTCAAACAAGAAGAGCTACCCGCTCTGATACCACTTGAACGGTTTAGACCCCTAAAACTATAACCAGATTGCGTAGCCTAGATTAATTAGCCAAGTTGTTACTTAGTCAAATTATGCAATTCTAGGTTAAACCAATCACAAAATCATATCATGCATATAAACATATAAAGCAGCGAAAAATAAATAACACAGTGATATGATCACCCAGGAAAACCAAACCGATAAAAAACCTGGGGAGGATTTTACCCACCGATCCTCAAGGCAAAACGGAATCCACTAAGAAAGAATTGAAGTTCTTACAAAAGGACTTACAAGCTCCCCGCTTGACTTCCTAATGCTACCCACCAGTAGTAACTTCCTGACACGACCACGCGCAGGCTCCGAGACCACGGACTACTTCTTTCTTTGAATCCCTTCAATCAGCTACAAGCTCCTCACTTGTTTATCTTTAAGCTTCAAAGGCAGCAACCAAGTTGATCATCAAGATGTTGAAGTGATCTCAATCTTGAAAACCCTAAGCTTTGTGTAAAGGAAAGCTCCTCTAGATCTCACAAGAGATTTACACAAAACCGCAATGTATGAGCAACAATACAACTTGTGCAACTCTGAAAAACGTAGCTAGGGTTTGCCTTATATACCTAGGGCAAAAACATAAAACCCTAAACGTTTAAAGAGTTAGGGCTGAGTTGGAATTCTGCAGAAAAACGCATCTGGGCCGACTTTCGATCGATCGAGTCTAACCTTCGATCGATCGAGCCAGGCCGAGAAGCCCCAATGCTTCTGCAGTCACTCGATTCCAACTTTACAATATTTAACCAACTTTGAGCAAACTTAAACAAGACTAAATACATTGTTTTGATCATGGTTTGCCAACATTACAAATTAGAGTTCTAAATACATAAAATCCTAAGACCTTAGAATCTAACATCTTTGATGTCATAATTTTTTTTTTTTTTTTTTTTTTTATAGATAATATGTACCAATTTACATGCTACTGCTACCGGGTAGAACAGTATTTTCTACCATTGAATTTGTAGGAATCTCATCATCTATTCCTGTCTCAATTTTATCAATGCTTATGGAAATTTCTTTCAGTAAGTGTATATCCTTGGGGGTTAGGGGTAGGAGGAACTTAAAGAATACTTCTGTTTCCAAAATACTAGCATATATTCCATTGTCTGTCGTGAAAAAAGGGTAAAGTAGAGCCAAAAAAGGATTTCCTAGTATAACTTTAGAGGACAACTTATTTGTTAAGAAGAAAGGTGTTCTGAAATTAATCCTATTATTATGTATGTATGCCCTGGTTAGTTTATTACTTATTTTAAGTCTATCACCGTTAGCCTGAGTTAATCTGTCTGTTGTTGATTCATAATACTTGGAGGGTATTAACTCTTCTTGTATACAATTCATATCAGCACCTGAATCAACAAGGGCAATGACTGTTAATGAGAATTCTTTATGAACAACCAAAGTTATTTCAGTATACCATTTCTGAAATATCATTCTGTCGATTATACTCAAAAATTCATCTTTATAATCACCTTTATGAGAACTTTCACTGGTATAATTATGTCTGTCAATAAGAGAGGAGTCTGTCAAAGGTTCATTACTATATTTAATTCTATCTTTTATACTTATTACTTGAGCTGCTATTTGCTCAATCATATCTTTTAAAATGAAATTTTCTGATTTTAATTCTTTTAATTCTTTCTTTAGGTTATTAATATCTACCTGTAAATCTGTTATTGTTATAGGTTTATTAGGTTTAAATCTGTCAATAATTTTTGCAAAATTATAAGTTGACTTATAATCTTTTAAATCTATTTGAAATTTATCAGTTTGAGTTAAGGATTCTTTTAATTTAGACAAATAGTCTTTTTTAGACTGTGAATCCGGAAGTTGGTCTATCAAGTCTATTATTATATCTTCTTGTTTTGTTAAAACACTTATTTTTAATTTTCTCTTACAATAGCAATTATCAGGATTATTATAATTACATAATTTAATCTTCCCATTATCTGAAGAAATGTCTGTTGATGAGGAGGTGATATCACAATTATCACAATTATCTATCTAGTGAATTTCATTGTCTGTTTCTTCACTATTTGTCTGTTCTAGTATACTCATCAATTCATCTTTTATCTTTCCTGATATGTCGAGTTTATTTATCTTTCTTTGAAAGTTACAGTATCTACTGGTGTGGCCCTTTTTCCCACATTTGAAGCAGATAATGTCGCTTTCTTTATATCTATCACTTTTCTTTCTTTTGGATTCTTCTTTCTTTTCTTTAGTTTTGTCTTTATGATATCTTCTATTATTATTCTTGTATCTATCTGTATTTTTCCTTTCTTTTATTCTTTTCCTAGAGGGAGCAATCAATGGTTCAAAGCCATATTGCTCACAAAATGTTCCTAGTTCTTTTCTAGCATACCTTTTTTCTTTTTCTATTTGATTTTTTAGTCTTAAATCATTACATAGCCATAGGCTTCTTTTATTGATTGAGGATATTATGTCTCCATATGTCAATTTAGGATAGTCTATAGTTCCTTCACTATTAGCTATGTCAAGTCTAACTTTCTGAGCAAAAAAATAAGGTAAACCAGCAATAAATTTTTCTTTCCGGTAGGATTGTGGACAATCATTCCTACTTAAAAATTTTGAGATAAAAACATCTTTATACCATCTAAAATCTGAAAGTTGTGGACATTTTAAATTAATTAAAAAATCTGAAGCTCTTTCTTTATATTGATTAGGGTCTCCAACAAAATGTTTAGTGATGGTAAAGATTAAAGTATTAACTGCATCCTGTGAAGGGTGTCTGTCTTCATTATAACACTTCCATCAGTTTCTCTTTTAATAGCTGTTAGTATTTCATTTCTGTCATCATTATTTAAATAATGATCCCACTAGCCTTTTAGTTGGCCAGTAAAACCGGTGACAATTAAATGAGCTATCTGGTGATCCAGCTTTCCATTATTTTTATAAATATTAGTAAGCAAAGTCATTTCATGTAAAAGGTTTATTATTTCATATTCTGACATTCCATCAATATTCCATTCATAAATTAAATCTGGTGAGTAAGATGAATTAACATAAGTATGTCTTTCTTCAAATTGTAAATCAGGGGGAGTAGGTTTAGGATACCAATTCTTTTTAGGGTATATTTCTTCAATTCTTCCCTTTTTGCGCTCTTGTGATGAAGATGCTAGAGTTAATTTATTAATCTGTAATTTATCTGTAAATTGTGCTTCTAAATTCTCTATGTCTAATAAGTCTGTCAAATCTGTCAATTGATTTTCTTCTGATTCTTCATCCCCTGAAGAGTAAGTTTGTCCTGTTGTATTTAGCGTTATAATTTTTAATGGCTCCCTATCCTTTAAAGATTCTAATTTCATTAAATCTAACTTTTTATTTATTTCATCAAGTAGACTATTTGTTTTTTTCTGTCTTGGGTTTCTTTAAAGGTGATCTAAGATGAGGAGGTATTTCATGTGGAATGAACAAAGGGGTATTGGACGCATTTTCTTTTTTTATGGAAGTGGAAGGGGTTGTTATTCTATCTTCTATGTCTTGTAGATTTTACCAATTATTTTTAGATAGGTATTAGTGTAATTATTCTGTTGAATTATACTATCTAGGTTTTTATTATCATCACTTAGACTAGGTCTTTTGATAGGAGTAGCCAACACTTGGACGTCACTGTTTTGATTCAATATGATTGATTCAAAGGGTGGATAAGTTTGATAAAATTTCTCATGATTTTCTGTCTTTATCCATGACAAATTTTTTTCTATTACACTTATCTTTTTATTATGATAGTCCAAAAAGTCAAAGAAACTAAAGTGTGTCTGTAAATCTGTCACCATTTCATAGTATTTGGCTTTTAAATTGATCCTTTCTTGTTCATTATAGTTTTCAAAAAATTGGTTTTTTCTGTCACTATTTTTGGGTTTTAAATAGTCATATTTTAGTAATCCTTTATCTAAAACAAATTCCTTAGCTAAGACATTAATTTGTCTGTCATCTATAAATCCTAATATATCAGTATGGGTGGGAGAATCAGGTTAAGGTTGAGGCTCATAAAGGGCTTGATGAACATTAGGGGTTAGTTGTGTGGTTTCTATTGGATAATAGGCTGGTCCAGTCTTTACTGGGGTTCTATTGGTATTTATGGGTGGGAGATGTATAACTGGAGGAAGATTTTGGGGAGGTAAAGGCCGGGAATCAGAGAAAGATGTCCTAGCGGAAAAGGAGCTTCTAGGGGTAAACATCATAGGAGTCTTTCTGCCTATAGAACTACTAGGTCTTATAAGGCTATCAGTGTGTTTGTCATTATTATTAAAAGAAATAATAACTGTACCATCTGTATTTTGGGCTATGAAGTTTGGGTCAGTGTTTTCTATTTTTAGTGTGGGGGTAATAGCCTCAAGTTGCCATCTTTCAAGAAGGGTTATATCTTTCCATTGTATCTGTTGGGGTACACGCAGTCTAGAATTTTGGGTTGAGGCTTGCAGAAGGAAAGTCTGGCCTTTAGGAGGAGGGTCAACCATGGTTTGAGGGTCAAGGGTGGTTTTCATAAGTTTATAATAAATCCTATAGACCACTACCAAAGGTTCTGAGCCATCCTTCATATAATAACCATTTGTTTTTATATTCAGAGTTAAAGCATCCATAATATTTCTGTCAGATAAACTTAAAGCAAAGTTAGGATAACAATTAAAATACACTGGTCCTTTATGTAAACTTGCATTTAAGGCTTCTCTTGTTAATGGTTTAACAACTACTTGAACCAAACCAACATGTAAAAATGCATATTTTTCCCTATGTCTGTTAATTGAGTCTATTGAAAATAATTGAATTGTTTCATATTCACTAAGTAAGGAGTAAGTTCTTTCAACAGTTTTAATAGTGTAGTCTGTCAAGAAAGACAATTTAGAAAAAGAAGTCTGCCTATAAATTTTATTAGTTCTTTTTGTTGGTATATTCCATTTATTCCATTCTAACAAATTTCTGTCTATATCTGTTATACTATATTCCTCCGAATTAACTATTCTATCATTTTCCATGTTCAGATTAGTGTGTGCCTGACCTAAGTGTGTCTTAGCAACAGATGATGAGCGACCAAATATATTCATTCTACTTCTAAGCAATTAATAATTACTGGCGGAACTATTACTAACCACTGGTATCCTTGCTATCGGGACCACCTCCTCGGGAAACTCCATTGCGGGACCACCTAAACAATGCCTGTCCGTCGGCTTCAACAAAACGGGCTGACCAACGCGAAACTATGGTTTGCCAACGAGTCTGAGGCTGACCAACGCTATCAAGGAGCAAGTAGTGGCTTTGTAGTAATATGAGTTCCTAGTAACGTCTTAATTGCAAAGAAATAAAACTCATACATCTACTGACTCGTTAAGACGGTGCACCAAATTCAAGCTTCAAATTTGAGAAATAGATTCTTATCATCTCATTTTTAATGATTTTATGTGTAATATTTTGATAGGTTCATCATAATTACATGTTTCATCTTATTTTAGAGCCAATTTAGCTTTCAATAATTGAAATTAGAGAAATGTTTGAACCTAAACACGTTAGCATTTGATTTAAAACAATCCCGTGCATCGCACGGGTTAGCCACTAATGGACACTATGTTTGTTATTCTTATATTATTTTTGTCTTGAATATATATATATATATATATATATTTTTTGGTTCATTCTTTCGCCTTCCAAAGTTGAAATTCTGATTCTGTCCTTGTAAGTACTACTCGTATGATGTAGGCTATCTAGCAAAATCTTATTCTATTGCTTAGCATTCTAGTTAATATTGCATCTCAAAATTTCCTTTCTCAAAGAATATAGAATAAAGCAGAAAGAAGAGGGAAATTCTAGGAATTAATTGGGGGAAAGAAAGATGAAGAAGAAAAGAACAGATACTCGAAAAAGATTATTATTACGATTGAGATATAATTCATGAACGCAAAGCCTAATATTAATTGAAAATCTCATTATCTACTATCTAGTATGTGAGCGGTAAGAGCCCAGTATGAATTTACAGAAAATTATTCCCTCAAAAAAGAAAGTATACAGAAAATTCAGCGAATAATTATCGGATGGTTTTGTCATTGAAGATATATATACTATATAGTATAAAAAGATGATTTCTTTTTTTAATAATCATAAAAAGATGATTTCAGCTAGATAATAACGAGAAAATAAATATTTAAATACATAGACAAAGGTTGAAACTCTCTCAAAAATACATAGACAAAGGAACTAAAATAGGAAATGTTATAAAAGCAGAAAGCCTCAATTATTAATTGTGTAGAACTAGCAGCCGAAAGAATGAACCCGCAAGTGCAAATTATCAACAAACGATGCAATGTATGGTTCTAGCAGGGATAAAATTAAGCTCATATATATACTGAAAGTCTTGAAGTACACACAGAATTTGATAACAAATTTGACATTTTCTAATGTGGCGCGGTCTATAATTAGTGTACTATAAAGTAATGATAGTGGTAATTCCAGATGAAAACAGTGTTGTCTTCAATTATATTTTGCCAACTTAACAATTTATGAAATTTGTTGCTGATATATTTAAGACGACTCCAACTATATGTCAAAATATTACGTAACCTATTCTCCTGTGACCTTAGGTCACATTTTCTACTGTTTTTTATTTATTTATTTATTTTTTGTTTGTATTAATTACTTCACCAGCAGGATAGGAATAGGTGGCCCAGTTCTGGATGTAGTCAATAGGAATATGGTAGATGTGTGCGAAAGAGAACACAGCAGGTTTTATTTGGTGCTATCTTATTTGTTTAAATATGAGATAAAAAGTGATTTTAAAGAAATAAGGGTCCGTTTGGTATATGTGTTTAAACATATGTTTTCAGTTTTTAAATAACATTATACGTATTTCTACACACTTTTTCACTCACACGTATTTCCAAAAAAACTAAAAACTATTATTTAAATACATATACCAAACGGGCCCTAAATCTCTGGTTCAAAAGTATAAGACCAAGTGGGTGCATTATTACTTTTCTTTTAATTAATCATGTGTTGCAATATTATTAGTTTGCATATAAATGATGGATTGACCTAGTTTGAACGCAAGAGGTGCAAAAGCTATCTTTGAAACTTGTATAGAAAGATATAGAAACTTGTATACAAGGACATGACATGCAAACAAACTAATAAGGTATTTTACAATGAAAAGTTCAAACTACATTGACAACTATCCAAATTACTTAATGCTTGAAGAGGTAAAACTTGGATTATCGGATCTCTATGAAATGGACCTGACATTTCATCATTCGTGAGCCGATAGAGGATGGACCAATGTCTACACCACCAGCTATGAACGGATCCTACATGAACAGGAGAAACAGTGACGGATCTAATACCCACTTGGCAGGCAGGAAATCCTAAGTGTGAGATACTTGTGACACACAACATAGAATCCCAAGATAAATGGGATTCTAGCACAAAGAGGATTCTAGAAGATACGCACATTAATGTAAATCTTCTCTACAAGGAAACATCTTATCCATCACGTTTGGGATTATTCAAGAGGTTTCCTATAAGGAAAAGACTTCCGCACCAAGGAAGAGATGTCAACCTTCTACTACTATAAAAGCCCCAATACCCTCATAAATCAAGGTACGCATAATTGACCCCTCTCTAGCACTCTAGGGTTGTGAGAAGTTCTAACTTGACATTCGGAGGGTATTCGGCCAGCACCATACTAGTGCTCTCTGTTAGGTTATCTCTTTTCCTTGTGTAGGTGGTGTTTCAAGCATAGGGAGGTCGTATGACTCACCGGTGATTTTATGGCATCATCAATGCTTGAACACAACTTGCAAGATGGCGAATATGGTTTGTAGTAGCGTGAGCACCAGAAGGATTAAACCAGGGATTGAAGAAGCAACTTTCAAAGGAGTGCTAAAATATTCATGCCTTAAAAATGCCTTCCACCTATGCAGAGGTTTTTCATAAAATGCATTCGACTCTTTACAGATATAGTTATAATCTGAGTTCATACATGACCATGTGAAATTGGTGCAAAGATTTTTGGCGATGGATGTTGCTACTCTGTTGTCGCTTAGATAATTAACCATGATTCCCTTGTCGCAAGACTCGCAAAGTAAATCCATATTTTTAGTAGTATTGACAAGGAAACCCAAGATGTAAAAGTAATCCATAATGTATTTATTTTCCCCATGACAAAATAGCTCTAATGCCATAAGGTTTCGAATAAGAGCTTTTGTATGATTATTTAACACCAACAATGGCATTTCCAACAGTCCGTATTTGAAGTTGAATTTTAAGTCAAGTAAGCAACAGCTTGAACTCACCTTAAACTTTACTCCGGCCTCAACCAGATCCATTGCAGAATACCAAAGTTTTTCCACATCAATTTGTCTTCCCGTTAGGCTTAGGAATTGACTCCATTGGAGGTAGCTGAAAGGTTCTAACCAAATCGGTGAAGTGTTCTATCTTCACATCTATGGGAGTTATGTTTTGAACATTGAAACAATCAAAGTACAGAAAAGTAAGCTGAATTAAAGAAGGGAATTTTTTTGATGGACTAGGAAAAGCAAGTGTGAATAGTATCTCAAGAACAAAGAATGGAAGCTCACTGCGAAATAATCATACACGGACTTTAAACTCTCTTCAAGTTCCTCTCCCTACACAACTTGAGCAACTTATTAGAGGTATTCCGGAGGCACGGCTTACCAAGCTCCTGGATTCCTTTGTATAGCCCCATAATAATGGTATTTGCTCGGTTAGTTTGGCATCAAAAATTTTATACCAACAAAAAGAAGTGCCCCATAATAATGGTATTTGCTCAGTTAGTTTGGCATCAAAAATTTTATACCAACAAAAACAAGTGTCATTGGATAAACAGTTGTGGAATTGGATATGGAAATTACAATGCCCCAAAAAGATTCAACTATTCCTTTGGAAAGCCATGCGCAATCAGGTTCCCACAAGGCAGTATTTATCCTTTTCTCGCCCAAACTTTAATGAACAATGTCCTAGATGCAACAATCTAGAAACAACAATTCATATCTATGTGATTGCCCCTGGGCTAAGGAGGTTTGGTGTCAATCCCCGGGTATCCTGCCACTTTCTTTTTTTTTTTACACGCCCTTACAAATTTGGCTACAGAGCAATGCTATTGCAGATAGTGTTATTCTGCATCAGCAACTCCCTTGGAAAATATATTTTCCCTTCCTATGTTGGAATTTATGGTTAGTCAGAAATGAACGTATTTTTAAGAACCAATCTTGCTCCCAGCATAAACTAGTCTACACTACAGTGCAAGTAGCTACAAAATATTTTTTTATTAGCCAGTTCTGATAGACCTATTCAAGTTAGGAATCTGCAAATTATTAAATGAGCTATGCCAAATGAAACCTATATAAAGCTAAATACGGATGGTAGTTCCATAGGTAACCCTAGGATAGCTGCCACAGAGGGACTATTACGTGATAGCTCGGGGTTATGGATATCGGGATTTTCTCTAAATATAGGTATAGCAACTAATAATATGGCAGAGTTGGGAGCAGTTAGGTAGGGTCTCCTGCTGGCATGGGAATTGGGGTTTGAATTTATCCAGCTCGAGATTGATTTTGCAACAGTTTTATCCTAGTTAACTAATACAAATCTACTTACCTCCTAATGTATTGTCTTTAATCTGTGATTGCAGGAACCTTATGGGGCAGGCATGGGAGGTTTAGGTGTGCCATATATATCATGAAGCAAACGAATGAGAGGATGCCCTAGCGAAACGGGGAACCCACCGCATCTTTGACTATCTACAATACCTGTCCCAGTTTTGTATACCATTGTTTAGTAAGGGATTTGGCTGGCCTCGAAAGTAATAGACTATGCGCCCGGAGGTCGGATATTGATGTTGTTGTATAAAATTCTGTTATAATTAAATAAGACTTCCCGTTTCTACCCAAAAAAAAAAAAAGAAAAAGAAAAAAAAAGAAAGAAAGAATGGAAGCTGATTTTCAAGTAATACCCAGTCAAGCATCAATAAAGGAGTCATCCATTAGACTACTACCTTAGGATCATCACTTTCCCATAGTCGATAATAATTTCTCAAGAAAAGCTCTAGAATGAGGATTGAATCCATAAGGATCATTTTCACAAAATCATTATTGTGCACTCTACCCAACACAGTCTCCGCATAAAAAGAGCGAATAGTTTCTTCATTGGCCCTTATAGGACAAAATGGGCTTCTGCCCTTTTTTGGAAAAGTAAACATGCGTTTGCCCCTTTTCCCAAACTAAATAGGGAAATGCCCTTGTTTTATAACTCAATAATACGAAAGTCGAGTTTTAATGAAGAACTCGATATTATGATGATTGAGTTAGTCTAACCGTTGTGCCACGCTGGCGCAGCAGACGTGGGTTTTCCCCAATAAAAAAATTAGTGTGTAGTCATTCATAACTCGGGAACCATAAGAGCGAGTTTTCTTTAGCAGTTTGAATCAATAGGACCTTAACGTCTCACAACCCCTATTCACTCACTCTCTCCCTGTACACTCTCTTTCCCTCGCTCTCTACCATCACTCTCTCCCTCGCTCGCTCTGCGATCAGGCTTCCCGACTCTTCCTCACTCTCCATCAATCTCACTCTCCCTATCCAATCTCCCTCAGTCGTCGTTGCTTCCTACCGCCGTTGATGACAGGTACAGTCTTCTCCTCTGATATCTTTTCTGATCTTGGTTAATATTAGGTTGTGTTTTATGTGGGATTTTGATTATTTTGTTGACAACTTACTTAAAAAGTAGTAAATTTACTAATGAAGATGAGAATTTTGTTGTCTTTTATATGTTGCGATGATGATGATGTAAAGAATTTCTTGCTATATGGTTATGTCTGTGTGATTTTCTAATTAATGAGAAATTTGTTGTCTTTTAACATGCTGCAATGATTATTTTCTCATTAATGAGTTTAAATGTGGTTGGGGTTTTAATGGGGGGTTTTGGCAAATCGAGTGGTGGTGTTTCAGTGATGTCTCTGGGTTTGTGTAAAATGTGTCTTATCTAGGCATGATTTTGTTATAATTGTTGTAAATGGTGTCAAACTAATTACATTTAAGTGTAAATAGTTGTTGTAAATGGTGTAAAATGTGTCTGAAGCTGAACCCATCTCGTAAAGATTGGTTTGGACAAAGATTGGTTCTATTGGTTACGTGTTAAGAAAAAAATGATGAAAATGATGAGACTGTGGTTGTTTGAAGCAGTCTTCCGTAAATCCAAGATGTTCTACCCATAATGACATCCTATATACATAAATCTATGAAATACAATACACATTCACATGAAACAGAAAGTCAGTTACTGTAAGTCCAGTTAAAAACTAGTAAGAGTGATGAAATAGTAGTGTTTAGTACAGCAACAAACAAATTAAGTTCTTTCATATCCCTTAAAAGTTTCAGTACTCATTGTTTTTGGTAAATTTAGGTTTTTTATAATTTTCATTATTTATTGGAATTGACACTACTTTTGTTTTGCAATGTAGAAAATGTTAAGTAACTTTACTAAAAAAAAATTCATTCGCTGGTACCCTCAGCTTATATGTGCAAATGTATGGGTGGAGAAGCTGATATAGCAAGCATAGAAATTCTTTTGCTTGCAATACAACTCCTCTTTGTTTAAAATTGACCATATGGAGGGGGAGAGGAATAATTGAACATTCAATGGTTGTGCACCCTTTGGTGAATTTGAGATTCTTGTTTGAACCTTGAAGTATTATAATATTCTTTACTCTAATTTTTTATTTAAAGAATTTGGAGAGTGGCTGCTTTTTAAGGTTTCTCTAAATCAATTTGGTACTCTTCTATAGGAGCACAAATATGTGAACGTTTTTTGGCCCCCTTTTATTTTGAGCTGGCTAGCTACTATAGATTAAGAAATTTAAAATCTTTGTGTAAATGAAAATGGGTGCTTCTATTGTGGATATTTCAAGCTCCATATGAGCGGTTCTAACTCATTACTCAAAGATGATATAGATATCAATGAAAGCCCTTGAAATATTCTTTTGATTTCACATTTTTTACCCCTGAATGTTTGAATGTTATCTTGTCACTTGAAATATTCTTTTGATTTCACATTTATGGATTTTGTTGCTTGGCAATTTTTTTAAGGCACATATGTTTGATCCGTTTTTCTTGATCAGTCCTCTTTATTAGGTGCACAAATATGTAAACTGCCTCTTCCATATAAACTACTGTTTAGGTGGTGTACAAAATTAATAAGGAAAAAGTTAACAAGGAAAAAGTTAATGGAGCAAAGAAAAGGGTGTTGTTCTCACATTCACTGAGGAGTCCATTATTTAAATTCATGGTGGGGTTCATTAAAAATTTGAGAGGAGGGGGTATCATTTTTTCGTACTTTAGGAGTACTTAAAAATTTTCTTAGATTTTGGATACATTTTGAGGACAAGAAAAAAGCATTTAGTTTTTATGACAGTTGATTATATTTCTCATAAAAGTGGTGTTATAACTTAAATTTTTTAAAATAGTTTATTAATAATTACCCTAAGGGCATCTATGAATATAAAAATACTTTTAACCTTATGTTGACTAAGGATGGAAAGTTAAATGTATGAAATAATCATAGATTTTGTCATTGGCAAGGTCTGGGGCATGTTATCTCATTTTTAATTAAAAAAATTCCTAAACGGGCAAGCTAAATAGAATTAGCATTTACTGATTTTATCATTTTTTTAAACATAATTTTGTTAAAACGTATATCTCTCATGATAATTAGTTTGAATTTTTCCTTTTGAGAAAGTGCTAAAAAAGAGGTTGAGGTAATATATGTGATTGGTATATGTAGATATTTTCTATAAAAAATTATGTATAGAAAACTAATTATATGTATAAAAGGTAATATTATTAAAATAAAAAAGTTTATTTGTAAATATAAAATATAAAATTTTTTGATAATATCAAAATGATCTGAGTCTATTAAAAATTATATAGACTTTTGCATAAAATAAATTAATTATGTTAATAATTTTTAATGAAAGAGCTAATGATAAAAAGACTTTAATCATAATAGTGTAATACACACACATAATATTGAGTTATTTGGAGCAAGGTATGTAGTGAGCATGTTTCATAATCTAAACAGTTTTGCATTCATTTTTAAATTAAATTAAATGAAGCATCTATAAAAAGAATTACTAATAGAGTTTTACTTAAAAATTATGCAATGCTCATGGATAAGCCTTGATATACAGAGTCTATTTGGCAAAGATTATTTTTGCCAACTTATTTTAGTACTCAGCTTATTGGGTTGAAGTCGGTGAATCTGAGATTCTTGTTCGAGTGGTCCTGCACCCTTTGGTGAAAATGACATGCATTTTGTTGTAGATTTTTTTGATTTTCATTCTTTGTGATTATAATCTTTTGATTATGTAATTTTTTTTAGGAGAATACTCTGTAATTTTTCACCCTTTTGTTAAACAAGAAATGATATTCACTGGAACATTAAACTACTCAAGTAACTTCAAGGAAAAAATGAGTGCATTTACTCTAGGAAATAACATTCACTCCATCATTGTGGTTTAATGAGGTTGGTACATTTTGATTGACTATTGCTTATAGCTAATACAGGGGAACAGGAGTAATACTTGTAACGACTCACCAAGCAGGGAAATAGACCCAGCAAATGAGCCTAAAACTTGAAAACGACTCACCAAGCAGAAAATTGATTAGAATTAACTCCTAAAATATTGAAAATAGGCCTACCAAGCAGGGAAATGGGCTGACTGAGTCATGGTATGCTTGCATATCTAGTGGTAGAAATGTAGAATAATTAATATAGGTTTCTAGACATTAAGTTGAGAACTCGAGCCCAAATGACCTGTAGCTGTAGGGATCTTAGTGGTCCATCGTAAACGGGCAATTGTGTAGGACATAAAATGGGGAGCTATCAAGGATGACCTTATAGAGAGTGTTACTTTGTTGAAAATACCAAGTTTGATTGAGCAGGTTTGAGAATAAAATACCTAAACATTGAGTTGTTGCAATTTATATTTACTATGTGACTGCATTAGTCATAAGCCATAGAGTTGAATTTAAATGTCCTTGGGGGAAGATCACATATTGTGTGTCGCATGAATTCAACGTCTAAGCAATTTGATTGCTTTTGGATTGCATGTTAAGCAGGGGTAAGAAGCGATGTTGGCAATCTTGTTGGGATCATAATATGTTTTACTGCATCCATGCTTTTATTTTATATTAATTGTGGTTTACTTGTCAGATAATTGCTAATAATCTATTTGCTGCCATGTCAGATATGCAGGCACTAGATAGAGTGTGGCCTGGACCCGACGATCTTACCCAGTTGACCTGGCAGCCGAATCATCGGCCCACTTTGGAGCCATGCCGCCGACGAGGTATGTAGTTATATTATTAATACATGTCTGTTTTATAATTACCTCGTGTGCACTACCTAACATAATACTCGTCCCTGTGCAGGAGGTGCCTGGCATGCTAAAGGTTCAACGCCGTAAATGTGTATTAACGCAGGGTGGACTAGACCCACGTATCATGCAATGCATAGATGTAGCAAGTTTGACCGATTTATTCAAGGTTCCTGATATGGAGGTCGACCACGCCTTGATCACAGCCTTGGTTGAGCGGTGGCGTCCAGAGACGCACACATTCCACTTGCCCCATGGAGAAATGGGTATCACCTTGCAAGATATTGAGGTGATGTTGGGGATTCCGATGATGGGTTGCCTGTTACTGGGAGTACAGCCAAGCAATGGAACGTGGTATGCCGAGAGTTGTTGGGCCATGAACCTCCGCCCATGATACCGAACTCAAACAAGTCTACCCTTACTGGGGCGAGGATAAAATACAAGTGGCTTGATCAACAGTTTCCCGCTCCCTCAGTTGCGGATGCCGGCGATGAAGTCGTACAACAACATGCCCGCTACCACATACTTGTACGGATGGGGGCGCTGTTCTTCATGCACAAGTCTGCGGACCGAGTCTCACTGTTGCCTTTGCCATTGCTCAACCCAATCAGCAATGCGAGACGATATAGCTGGGGCAGTGCAGCATTAGCCTGGCTCTATAGTCAACTTTGTAGTGCATCGAAGAAGGAAGCGATGTAGATTGGAGGAGCACTTTTGTTGGTGCAGCTATGGGCCTATTCAAGGTTCCCACGACTATGCCCTGTTGTGAGGCCGCCTCTACCTCTAGTGCACTCAGGGCCCCTAGCCATTAGGTACGTTCATTGAGTTCTCGTTATTCAAGCTAAGTGTCTCTTAGGAATAATCATTTACGTGTAATAGTATATTACATTTTATTTGTCTCTTTGATATAATTGAAAATATGTGAAACTAACAAAAAAAAACAAACTATGTGAAATATAAAGCAAAGTTTGTTAAATGACTAGTTCAGTAACGAGCATTTGTTGACACCCCATGTTTGCTAGGTGGAGCGGGCCAAAATGCACCGCAGAGCATGCCACACACGTCCTTGCTGCATATCGGACGTCGCTAGCTACACTACGGGCAGACCAGGTGCCCAGTTAATTTACATCCTCAATTTGAGGATTTTATTTTCGTTTCCCTCAAGTATGTTTCCAAGTTTTTATTTTCATTTTAGTTTGAATTCTTGGATTGTTGTAGGAATGAGTTGATTGTAGAATATTGGTTCCATCCCATCATTTTGTTTGATACTAGGATTTTCATCTCATCATTTAACTCAATTGGAATGTCCATTGTGAAGTACATCACATTAGAACTTCCATTCGCAGCACCTGCGTGAATACGACCAACCATAAACTCAAAAATTCTAAACTGTTAAATCAAAGGCTTCAATTCTTTTATTTTAACCTAGCATAAACAAATATTTTTTTATCCAACAATTTTAAAACCTTATATTTTGAGACTTCTTATTATCAAATGTAGGGGTGTACATGTGCATAGGTCGAATTGGTTTGGATTGAATGGGTTTTTTCCAACTCAACCTAAGAATGTCGGGTTGAGAAATTCCTAACTCATTACATGTGTAAAAACCAACGCAACCCGACTCACGTGAGTCAGGTTAAGTTGGGCTGGATCAATGGATTATATTTAAATTTAGTCATATATATATTAAGTAGAATTTGGCTATATCCTTGATTATGTATGGAAACGTTTGTGATTTATACCCAAAAAAACAAGAAAGAAAGAAGAAATTGTCCCTTTCCAAGATGTTTGAACTGAAAAAGTAAGTTACCTCTGTATATGTCTTTCAAAAAAGTATGTGCAACATGCACAAAAGATTGAGCATGGAGTCTTTCTTTAGTGCAAGACAAAGTGACTTCAAACCTGTGTTGCAACTAAAAAGAACAACTCCATCAATTCTTACAAATGTCATTAATCTGATGCAATGAAGAGAAGGCACACATATTCAAAAGAATGTAATTGGTTAAAATTCAATGAGAAATTAATTTACCTAAGAGTATACCGAAGATAATCAGATTTGTCTTTGGTTGTATTTGTGTGCTCAAGTAATTCATTTGATTTTAATGATGCATCTTCGAAATTCACGATTACATCCCTCCATTCTTCCCAGCTATTAGCTGAAACAAAATGTTGTGTTTATTTACTGATTCTGGCATTATACACCGTTTTAACATATTTACGATAAGAGAAAATAGAACTTTTAGCCTGCCATCAAAAGAAAAGAAAAAAGTCCAACCAAAAAAAAAAAAAAAAAAAAAAAATCTGACTTTATATAAGTGGAATGATTGTAAACTTAGAAGATATCAATTATATTATAAACAACGAATTTCCTACTATAAATTTGACAGATATGGGTCTTTTCAAAACAAGGAAATGAAGGCACATTAGAATATAAATTATTTTTGCAAAACTCAAACAATATATGCTAGAAATTTTATTTAAAAAATATAAATTAAGCTTGTGCAGTTTGTAATTAAATAATAAAATGTTATGAGCTCAAAACCATAGTTATTGCTCTGCCTAATAAGTAGACAATTTAGTATTTATTGTTCTAACTCTTAGAATCTAGGATTACAAACATCTGCAAAAAACATTGTTACACACACACAGTTATAAATTACCTTTGCTGAATTGAAGGTTATATTTTTACAGTCTACTAGAATACTGATCGACTTCGATTTACGTATTCAAGTGGTATATTTTGAATTTGTACAGTAACATTTTGTTTCACATAGTTAGTAAGAAATGCTGCACAACCTTCATTTTCTTCTTGGAAGACAACGGCCTAAGTTTAAATAAACAAATAACTGTTAATCAGTGATTTATGAGAAAACATAAAGACTTTTGACACATTGCCTCTTGTTGTTGACCTAACTGAAAAGTTGGTTCGTGCTCCTTGCACCAAAGTTGTAGAGCACAATTTAATTGCAGCATGCAACTCCTTAAGTTGTCCCCACTTGACGGGCCTTAATAGTCGTACAATTATTAAAAGTTGTGGATTATTAATTACTACTTTATTCATATAATTTTAGAAGTGTGTAACATATGCTACTCACCATATTCATTAAGAGGAGCTTGATCATAATAAGCTGTGATTTACACTGCAGAGCTTGTTCCACATAATTTGTTCCACCAAGGTACTAAGATAAGACATGATTAGTTTCAGATAAATATTAAATTTATGTAATTCAAACACTAAATTTTATAAGAAAATATATTTAGATAGAAATATGATAACAATATTTGATGAGGATTATACCATGTAATAGTTTACATAGCTTCCATTTCTTGCAATAAAAAGTGCTACTTCAAATGCAATGTATCCAGCAGACCTTCTATATGTCTTCCCTCCATATTTTTGATAGCTTCAAGAGAAAATTAAGCACAGTTAGTTTAGTCTTACAATGATTAATAGTCATTTTGCTCTCAGTCATTGAAACATTGTTAATGACTAATGTAATTAATCCAGTACAAGTTTTCTATTACAATAAAAAGCTTTTGCGAAATCATCAACTTCGATTCATCTTACATCCGTAAGGATGCTCTGGTACCCTCCTCTAAGTCTGGTTTAGATTGAAAACACTAGTATCTGATGGTCTCACTTAACTTTCAATGTTATGCATATGAACATGGTTATGAGAATGGAATGTGGACATCGGTCAACCTAGATCTTTTACTATTTTCTACAGATCAATGCTAGTCATTGTTTTAATTGCTTGTTGACTTCATTCTATTAATATTTTGAACACAATGTTGCTGTTCCTTTGCTTTTTGCCTAATAATCCCTAAAGATTTTGGGTACGAATAGAATCAAGAAACTCCACGCTTTCCATATTACATATCACAAACATAATCTTTAATTTGTATGATGTCTCACTATCACAAACATAATCCACTTATGCAGATTGTATGGGAGCCATACACATATACGTTAGGCTCCCTGCCTGCGTATTGCACTGCCGGGCAGCATATTTGGAGGGCCAAGGTGCCATTGATATACTTTTGGATAGTGGAGGGGCATCATCCCGAGCGGGTCCTCCGTCAATTTGGGATGAAGCAACCAGTTCCACCTGTCATGGATACGTCGATTGTCCTTCACAAGATATCCCTCCAGGGTAAATGGGAGAAGGATTGGGAGGCAAAACATGCTGTCTTCATTCGCGGGGCCCCTCTTTTGGACAGTGATGATACATACCTCGTTAAGTACATGACGTGGTACAATCGCAACACAGGCGGTACATAACACCAGAGTTTGCGTATTGGGAACTCATGGTGAGGCAACAATTCCTACTTTATGAATGAAACCATTGTTCGATTAAATATCTTCAGCAGCTTTATCATGCATGCAAAACTCCACAATTATTATTGTTGTTACATCTCTATAAGTTTATCTTTCATTATGTTTTTAAGCTACTGCATGATTTAAGTTGTTCATAAATAACTGAATTTGTCTTCATCCAATTTGTTTGCGTGAGGAATGGTTAATTGGCAATGACCAATGATGACCACACCTTTGTTCATATAATTACATTCAAATTTTAAAAAGGGTGGATAGGGTTTTATTCTTTTATTTTTATTCTTATTTTTTGTTTTATTTTTTTGTTTTTGGTTGGCTTGTAATTTCAAACGGGTGGTGCAACTCTTTTTAGTAGTGATAAATTCACATTTCATGATAGTTCACTATCACACTAGATAGCCTTACCTCCAGGACTGAAAGCTAATTACATATTCCTTGATAGATATTACCTCTAGGACTGGGAAGTCCCTTACTAAACTGTTGGTAGAATTCAATTTCCAAAAGCTTAAAGGTCATTTAATTCTTGCAAGTATGCAGCGAGGATATGTTATTCACCACTAGATTCAAGTATGATATATGTTGTAACTGATGGTACTTCCCTTAATGTTGGGCAATTTAAGCTCGCGTTTGATATTTTCAATTGTCATCCATTCGGACGTGTACCTTAGGAAATAATAACTTCATAGTATGTGTCCTGATTGCAGTATGATCTTAATGGAGTTGTAACTTCAAAATATGTGTCCTGATTGCAGTATGATATTAATGGAGTTGTAACTCTAGTGAAGCCTAGATACACAAATGATAAAAGATATTTTCACTTGTGCTAAGATTGAACTTATGTACAACCAACCATACGTGTTTTTCGGAAGTATTATCTCAAAGTTTAGATTGCATACCCATAAACATAATAGGAAACAGAACATTCGTGACTGCTGGGTGGAACTATAAATTTCTGCACAAGGGGGTCCAACCCCTATTTTTATACGCAATCTTTTTAAAGATGTTTAATAGTTATAAGTAATATAAGGAGTTCATTAGCTATGTTTACTACTTTTTTCCTTTGATTTTGGAACAGATTTATCCAACTTTTGCATCATACCTATGTTCTTGCTTTTATGACGCCCTTGTTTTGTAGGTTCGGACGATGATTAGGTCTATACAGAGGTGCGACGAAGGTTCTGACATGCACAATGACCTTACATATACACTACAGCTTGTGGAGGAGTTGGGCCGACTTAAATTGGCGGATGCGCTCGCAGAAGCAATTCACATTGGTACACAGGCCCCGGGTCATGGTGGGCAAAGTGGTGGGTCTCGTGGGGGTGGACGTCGTGGAGGTGGCCGAGCTGGTCGCGGTCATACGACTGAGCCGGATCCCATCTACGAGGAAGGGGATGACTCGGGTGTAGAAGAGTCATGGCTTGGCACTGATTGGGTACTGTCGATGCACGTCTAGCGCTGGTGCTGGGCCATCCCACAACGTCGGTCATGAGGGCACTGTTCCACCCCAGACTACGTCCCATGGTGCTAGCACAGACTATACGGACCCTCCCCGTATGTTGCCCTTAGTTTTCAATGGATCTGCCCATGATGGTGGATGCATATTTGTCCCCACACCAGGCATGCCCACCCCACCTCTAGTGCAAGTGGACCCCACCATGTTAGCTTCATCTCCAACCCCCCACGAAGATGCTATACAGATTGAGCAGATACCGACTGAGGACATTGAGCCTGTACAAATTGAGCAGTACCGGCTGAGGACATTGCGCCGGTGGAGGGGTTGCGGAGATCACGTCGCCTTCCTACGCATGGTCCCAGTTGCGGGACCGGTGATGGTATGTACTTCGTCTACACTGCCCATCTTCTTACCTACATATACTGTGCATTTGATTGATTATGTTAATTTAATTATGCTGTTGTGTCTGATGAAATAGGTAAGATTGGACTTGTTAGGGCATATGGGTGGAAACGAAAAGATCATTAAATGCCTATTGAACTCAATGCTTATACTTCCAGCCTCTAGGTGACTGGATATTTTCATTTCAGTTTTCTTATAAAGTTGTATCTTTTTTTTTTTTTGAGCTAATATATGGTGGAAACGAAAAGGCCATTGAGCCTGATTGTCCCTGTGTGCTTATTCTTCATGTGTATAGGTGACTGGACTGGAATAAGCATGCAAAATGTTATACTTGGGGAGAATCTTGGTGGTTGTGCATCTGTTTGTGGATCATTGCTTGGGGAGAATACTGGCTTATTTAGTGTGTTTGTTGTCAACAAATTGTTACATGTAGGAGAAAACCCATAAGGTGTATTGTATTTACTGATGTATTATGAAGTTTTTCTGGGCTTGGAATTTTGATTGCAAATGGACAAATGCCTCGATTGGTATTCATTTGAAGCCAAACTTTCTTGTATTTTGATATGTTGTTGTTAGCTGGAGTGCCGAACTCGTTTGTAAGAGAGATTTTATGTGGCATTAGGTTTTTTTTTTTTTTTTCCTTTTGAGAAACAAATGTGCAGCTTTGGTGAGAAGCAACAAGAAGTAAGTTGATACTTTTCGTAAAACAGTTTGATGAGGAAGTTTATGCGGACCAATGGCACAACCAACTCCTTTGTAGCACAACGAGACTATAAAAGCTTTTGAGGAGGAAGACCAATTCTTTTAAAAGAATCTTGAACTAATTGTCAGAAATGCCAGTCCTTTTTTCCACAGTTTTGCAGCAAATGAGTGGTTGATCCAAAGATTAGAAACAGTTAGTGCAATTGTTATTGCCTCTTCAGCACTCTGCATGGTTATGGCTTCCTCCCGGATCTGTTAGCTTTGGTGAGTTTTACCTTGAAGAGTTATTTTTTCAAACTTTAACGAATTACAGTTCTTCTATAGATGCTGCAATACTTCTGGATATGGTTTTTTAAACATGCTTGTGGAGTTATATTGAGCTGTAAAACATGCGTATTAGATTCTTTATAACAATTTCTCCTTTAATTGCATGATTTATTGGAATGGCACTTTCTTATGGTCTTTCATTAAACACATCACTTGTCTTCTCAATTCAAAATCAGTGCACTTTACCAAATTATGTCATTTCTATACAAAGGCTAAATCAATACATGCATATACCGTGTGAGGCCCCTGAAGTAATAAAAGGGAATTTGAAAGTGATGATAAACTCTTGGTAAGTCACTACAATCAATGCTCTTTTGAATTTGGGTCTGCATAACTGTATAAATGTCCATATACCAGAAGTATCAATGTACACCTTTGCATTCACAAATGGGTCCCTTCTTTTTGGCAAATCTGGAAATTTCCTATCAACAATGATTGATAACTCAAGTCCTCGTTTAATGGAGAGATGTCACTAATAGAAATCTATATGTTGAAACTGTGGTTCTATTACTGGACCGAATAGGGTGTGTACATGCAGGATTGTACCGTCGCATCTACTTTGTTTATCCTGGCATTTGCTATGCCAATGGTCATTTGGCCTTAATGTGGGTGGATATAATCTAACAAAATCTACCAGGATGAGATGCATGATAACTTAGATATATGGGCTTGCCCATGTCACACATCTGTCTAACTGGATATTCTGTCCATAACTGAGATTCCATCCTTTTCTTTAAAAACAAAAACAAGTAAATAGGAGTATTAAAAGGTAGGATTTTGGTGCTATGGGTAGTATTACAAATATCTTCTCTTCGGAATTTATATCATACTTCATCGTTATTTTTTCTGTAATATTACTTCAGTCATCAACATATAAGGCACAATAAGTTTTAACGTCCACTATAATTTCTCTAAAGCATTTGGAACATGGGGCATTCTGAGTATTGTATACGAGGAGTATTTTAAGTTAAGAAAGACTCATTGGAGTTAATCGTAGGCTTTTGCCCTGCTTTTAAAACTCTGTAAGTTATGCATAGTTCCACGAGTATAATTGTTTGCTTTGTGATATTATTAATTGGGTGGTGTTTGTATTTCTGATACGAATGTTTGATGGTAAATTAATTCTTACAGTCTACATAATAGTATAGCCAGAAGGTGGGAGATTTTGGCTCACCCTAGTGAGTACCAAACTTAATTATAATAGTAAGAGCCTTTATTCTTACTTTCATTATAAACTTGAGACATTTCCTCGTCTATAAGGGTAATCTATTCTGTTGGGTCTTGAAGGTTCGAGGGTGTTTGAGGTTTTTACAAGGGCATTACACCAAACCTCCCGAAGAATGTTACCGTTAGAAGGGAACCGTCCTCCATCAAATTGGCCATCTGTGGGTAAAGTTGAGGTACATGGTTTGCAGGTAACTATTTTTTTTGATTTAATGTTAAAATTAAAGAATGTTCTTATGCTAAGATTCTAAGAATATCAATGTTAAAACAGATCAGATATAGGCCTGATCCACCGCTTGTTCTGAGGGGGATCAGTTACACATTTGGTTAAGGGCACAAAACAGGTATTTTTGGCAGAACTAGCAGTGGGAAGACCACTCTTGTAGGTGCTCAATTTCGTCTAGTGGACCCAGCTGGAGGGAAGATATAGTAATGTATGTATTGAAACTTGTAGTACTCCACTATACAGTTGTAGTCCTTAAACTTGAAGAATAAGAACAACATGTGCTTTGTAATTGTGCTGCCATTGAATTCATAGATTGAATCTTTGTTGGGAACTTCAGTGGAGAGTATGCAAAGAAGGGACTCCCATTGGTTTCTCCCAATGGGAGTCACCAGCAAAAAGTGGACACTTGTGGATAAGTTTTTCCAACATCAATTTTGCATCATACACTTATCCATGTAATGTTAACTTTTCAAGTAATTTTGAAATTTTAGGTGTAACTTTTTCTTTAATTTTGAATAATATTACAAGTTACATCATACTTTTGGGGTTTTATTTAGTGTGTTTTGGATTCAAGAATCTTTATATCTTGATGTGTTATTTGTTTTTTTAGTTGGTTGGTGTCAATTTTTATTCATGGTTATTTTGTTATGGACTTTCTATCTTCTACGTATTAAATTTTTCAGAATTGACTTGAAGACCAATTCCATGTATGACCAATTGCAAGTATTTTGTTCTGGACTTTAAGTCAATTTTTCAGAATTGATTTAAATTTTTCTGATGTAGGACGATTTTTCATGTATGACCAATTCCAATCTTATCTTTTTCAATGCCCATCGTTTTTCCTTTGATTGGTATGGATTGTAGTGAATCCTCCCAGTGGATTTTCAAAATCATTCACCCAGCCAATTTGCAAGTCATTGTTGTTTTTTATGTCATGTACATTCGTTACTCGTGACTCATTGTGTATGGGCTGATCTTGTATTTTGTAACTACACAATAATGGACTAAAGTGAACCAAATATATCTCATACAACTAACGATGACCATCAGTTACGATCAAATAG